>QUSF01000006.1:9952873-9982843 GCA_003676055.1 Chloebia gouldiae
TAATAATAATAATAATAATAATAATAATAATAATAATAATAATAATAGTAGTAGTAGTAGTAGTAGTAGTAGTAGTAGTAGTAGAAGAATATATGTGCACATATAAAACCTTGAGACAAGCTAAGCAACTCAATATATACATCAAATATCTGAGAAAGCTGGTGATGCAGCCAAGCCCTCAAATACCACTAACACTACCCCATTTGTTTTGAGAGGAATTCTGCTGTGGATAACCCAATGATCAAAGGACTGTTTCTCAACAGGTATACTACTTGAGACAGCCATGTCATGTTTCTGAAGGAGCCATCCAAGTAGCACATAAGGAATTACTTCAGTACAGAAATACAATCCACAAGGACATTTTATCTCCAGTTACTACATAGCATCACACCCTGGAACCTACATAGAAAATCACTGAGCAATTGCTGTTTAAGCCTCATATCTGGCTGTAAACTCAGTGCTGCCTTCCAAATCTTTGTCCAAACCTGACATCCAGATCCCTACTAAAGGAGACACTGGATGGAATGTATTGCATGGCACTGTCTCATCACAAGCAGTAGAGTATAAAAAGTCTGTGGCAAGGCATACAGATCAAATCCCAGAAACAGTGATAGCAAATAAATATGAATCTCCAGAAGTCTAAATCAAGTAATCACTAAAAGCATTGAATATTGCTGAGAATTTTATGAAAAACATGAAAATATACTCTGATGAGATTTCTCATCATTTTCATCTCTAATTACATGAGAAAGACTACAAAAAAATGTTGTGTTTTTCATTGGATCTTCTGCTACAGGTACTTATTACTATGAGAAATGTGAAGCTGCAGAAGAAGCAGAAGAAGGAAAATAAGCTGTTGTGCAACTTCTGTGAAACTTTGAACTTATTTGGCTGAGATCAGGACTGCAAGTTAACCCTTTTATCAGAAACCAACCTAACTACATTATAGTCTGCCTGACGGACATTGTTCTTGTAAGAATAAGGTGGTGAAGGTCGTTCATTGAAACAGAAGTATAGAAGTTATTGTTACCCTGGGTATAACATCTCACCCTACAATAGTTGCTTTGTGATTGAAATGAGTTTTTGACCTGGCAGAGTTTACAAGGAGACAAATTTGAGCAGTTACAGCCCCAGGTCACTTGAGCACATTACAGGAACAGAGTAGTGATGGTGATCAAGCAGCTGGCTGGGGAAGCCCTGCTGGTGGAGTCCTCTGCACTTGCTCTTCATCAAACCTCAGCAAACGTTTACAGAGATCAAGCAAGCAGTCCCTTCCCTACTGAGCACAGTATATTTTCATGTGGTAAAGAATTAGGCGGATTCATTTTCTGCTGTAATTGAAGAAAAACAGGATACCAGGATATACACTGTACTGTATATTGATAGGCATAATGGCATAATTGGAAAAGGGGCTCCATATTTCTCCTCTTTGCCAGAAATAAATTCCTGTTAAAATATAACCAAAGGCAATAAAAGTACCAGTAGGGAATAAATAAATAAAGAAAAAAAGTTCTGTGCTGAAGATAGTAAAGCAAACAAGCAGGCATGGACTTATCAGCGTAAGGGGAGGAAAAGAAGAGAAGAGGAATAAGGTAGAAGGGAACACACAGAAAGATGTGTCACTTGTTTGCTAGGAAGAAGATTCTTTTTCCAGAGATTAAAAGTAATCACTTTCTCTCCTGCAATTTTTTTTTCTTAAGAAAAACAAAGGGCAAGACCAACAGAACTTCCCAGAAACAGGCTTAATGAAAACTGAGATGAAATCTCTGTGGGCTGCAACTCGAGGGTCTATTAGTGAGAAGGAGGGGGAAGACTCAGCACCCCAGCATGCTGGAAAGGGAGGCAGGCCTGAGGGTGGCACTTTGACAGCCACGGCCGTGGAGGAAAGCCGGGAACAAGCAGTCCTAAACAGAGGTTCAGATGCAGCGGCCTCTGTGATCAGGCCATGTATCACAAGATAAAGTGAGTCCACTAACAAAACCTTGTGAGTTGTTTGCTAAAATTTTGCTGAAGGCGTTTCAAAATTTGGCTAATGAAAAAACTGCATGCTCCTTTCTGGATTTGCTTAGGGAGGAATTTTCTCTGCCCCAGAGCTCTCTTCAGAGATACGTGGGGTAACTCAAATTATCATTACAGAACTGTCTGTCAAACATGGGGCACTTCAGTTTTTTGTCCACTTTGATAGGTTTGTTTAAAATTCAGTGTGATGCTCTCACTGAAATGACCTTTTCCTTATGTTTTCCCTACAAGAACTGCTACTTGTGTACCAAGTCAGTTGAGGGAATGTGGCAGTTCTCAGCTACTACTAGAAATCAGTTATTAGACATGAGCGGTAGTTTGGGTTAAATTTGCTTGGAACAAGTTGTTCACAAAAATGTTTATCATCAATACAAAAAGAAGGCTGAATAATTCTAATCCACATGAACATGTTAATTATTTCAAAGCTTCTAGCATACATTTTAATTTGTTATCTCTTCTGGTTTATATCCTCGTGTTGATTGATGCACCTATATGTAATATTTAAATCTTCCATCCATATAGTTTCTCATATTTTATGTTATTTTAACTATATTCTTCAAAATTACCTTTAATAAACCCCGAAATTTTGGTACCAGTGAAATTACCAAAAATATGCTTATGAGCTCTATCTCTTTAAGAACAAATATAAAATCAAACTGGAATTTTTTTTTTAGTGTAAGCTGTTTTCAACTTCTAAATTAACAAGGAAAGCTTTGAAGAAATTTTTGAAGTGTTCTCTGAAATATGTCCTTACTTAAAACAAAGCCATATCATATCAGCCATTACAAAAATATTCTCCTTTGCCAAGAGACCACACTTGAAGCTTCAGGTGGTAAAAAATTAGACTTACAAAAGAAGAAGAAAAAAATATTGGGTGTTCCAATAAAAATCAGCATGGAACTGCTACTGAAGTTCCATTATAAAGTCCCATAAAAACATTTCCAGTTGCTCTCTAGTAGGTCTCATTTCCATAAGCAAAACCCCTCTTTATTTCTTCCACAGTTTCTTATAGGTCTTAAAGGAGCTATGAAAACTCTCTTGCCAACAGGAAATTTCTTGCAGGAATAAAGTGTCTTAGGAAACATTTTTTTATAGATCTGGAAACATATTAATGATTAAAGGGCTGATCCTTCAGAGCTGAGTGTTTGCAATTTCCATTGGCTTCTGTGTGAATTACAGATGCTGGGTATCTTTTCATATCAGCTATAATATCTGCATACATCAAGTGTTAGATGATTGCACCAGGCTCGTCAGAAACCTTATGGCTTTGCCTTCTGAACCACACAACAGAAAACAGAGTCTCCTATTGAAACCCATGAGTTTCAGATTCAGGATTCAGGTCCTTAAAATAATGGGACAGACTTAAATTAATGACTTTTTATGTGATTCATGACTTTGCATCTTTTTTCAAAGACAGCTCCTTGCCTTTTAGATTTTCTCTGCAGAAATCCAGGCTGGAAATTCACTTTTCTTTAGAATAGAAGGGTTTACTCTACCTGTCTCCTGCCTCTAAGGCTAAAGAAAGATGTCAAACATTTAGTGTTGCACTACAGGCCTCGATGTAGCGAAGTCATTGTCCCTCTTGCAGGTCTGGTGCTGGGCTCCTGCTTGTCTGTCCCGGCACAGCCCTGTGCTTTCTCAACACTTAGCTGGGGACAGAGAACCAGAGCAGAAAAAAAAAAAAAATCTGTGGGAGGCAGAGCTGCAGCTGCTGGAGGAGCTTATTTTATCTGTCAGCAACTGTATATGAACCCTCTCTACTGCAGGATAAAATCTGACAGAGAGGCATAAGTCCTGACAGAGAAAGTTTTATGTACATTAAAGTCCCCATCAACCTGTCAATGCATAAATGGCCATGTGCAATGTAAGTGATGATTAAAAGTGATCCAAAAGAAAGCATTTTAAAACCAAATGAACCAACCCACTACACCAGATCTACACCAAAGCTTCTTGATAAGTTAAACTATTTTTAAGACAAAGATCAGCAACAAAAGGCCTGACTGCCAAAAGGCATTTTAGACATTCAGCAGATTTCCTATTAAAACCTAAGATAAGAAACCATCAAAATATAAATGAAAAAGACCCCAGTCAATGGTATAAAATTTCTTGAGGAACCAAGGAAAGTGTGTCCCATTTGTGGGTCTGCTTCCAGGGCCTTCTCCCTCTCCTTCAGCTTTTGTGCTTTTGTGTTTTTGGCAAAATCAGTTTAGAGTCAGAATGGCCACATTCAGCCTACAGCCCAATAGCAGCTCCTCTTGGAAGGATGTTTATTATTCCTGTTGCCTTTAATTGCCTGGTTAATCTGTGTAACCAAGTACTGTAATCCATGTAATCCCATGGCCTTTCCACTTATCCTTTATTGACCAGACAGGTATTTGTTGTGCTTCTGCTTGTGTTCTTCCCTCCACACAGGCTGTCAGCTCTTCACACATGAGGATTTCCCACCGCACTCGGTGTTTGTACAGAGCTGGCACAACCAGCCTGAAGCTTCCAAGGGCTACCAGATAAAACAAACAAATACCCCTGAAGCCACCCTAGTGATTTGCTGAGGATTATTGGCCTATTTATACAACTGAAGCTGGCAGAGGGCAAGGGAATGAGAAGAAAAATTACATTTTCCTTAAAAAAAAAAGAAAAAAAATAGAGAATCAGGTGTTGTGAGGAACCAAGCTCCATCTGTTTCATAGTATTCTAAGATCACTGGGTAGTCACTTTTTGGGGAGATACCAGAAAAAAACTCTAATTTTTCAAAGATGAAAGTCAGCTCAATGTATTCTGTAAGGCAATGACAATTAAGTCAGTAATATTTTCTCAGAACCTTTCCATCAATATAAGGTACTCCTTTAATTGTGTCACTCAAATAACATTGCAGTTGTGGGTCAAAAATGTAATTCTTTATTTTCCTGCATTTACATACCACTGAGGTTAACAGATGTACCTACTCCAGTGATATGTCTGTATGAATGTCTGCTCTAGACCTACACACTGAATAAATGACAGGATATTTGTCAAGCTGCCCCTGGGAGTGGCCTCATGTTTTTTGTATAAGCTTCAGATAAAAGTCTAAACATCTGGATACTTATAAAAATCATCCAGAGCTCCTGGATGCCGAGTCTTTTCTCTCATTCATTTGGACTGAAATTGTCAGTGGGCACAGAAGTGTTGTAATGTGAGGCGCAATCAGCCAGTGGACAGAAATAGGAATCAGATGTCTTTCAAATAAAACTCTCCTCTCCACCAGCAATCCTCCAGCGAATCTCCCACACCTGTGGATGAGGGTTACACTGCTGTTACTGCCATTTAGAACTCTTTTAATGCTGGATGTGTTTTTTAAAAGACAGCTCTCACAGCTTATAAAGCAAGGTTTTGGCTTTGGCTAACGAAAAGCATTAGTGTACTGTGGGAGGTGCAGAGAGAGAAAGATTATAATTAAATCTCTCCACTCCTCTCCTGTCTCTAAGGGCTTGGATAAGAAACAGTTCTGTTGGGCAGCTGAATTTTAGCTAAATAAGATAGCTGGGGGAGGGAGCCTTCTTGGTGGTTTCATCTATGCTTGCACATGTGGTAGGGCTAGGGAACATTTCTGATGAAAATAAAATTGTTCTGGGCTCAATCCAGCTGAAAATACCGGCAGCTTGCCGGGCCCTGCAACTTTCATAAGGTTGCAGATCCTGGCTCCTAGCAAGAAGTTTGGCCCAGCCACCATAGAAGGCCCAGCAAGCAAAACAATAGTTTTATGCCTGAAAATTGCCCATCAAGTTGGGAGAAGCAGGAGGACGTGTGCCAACATGCCCCCTCTGTCCCAGGAGCTGAGGTTGGGCTCCTTGTACCTTCAATCCCCCTTGCCCCACAGCCTGTGAGCACAGCCAAGAAGTAACATAGGGGCCCAAAGCTGGAGGCTGTGGCTCCTCTGCTCACAAAAAAGGGCTGGTGGGCTTTGGCATCTTGTAGGCTGTTGGTGATGACCGCTAATGGTCTGCTGCAGGATGAACATGGTTCTCCTCTCATCATCCTGTATGTTCCTTTCACTATCAGCCTCTCCTGAGTTTAATTTGGTTTTGAAGAGCAAATGTTTGTTGAAATGATTTATGATTTACATTAATTTATATAGCATCCCTTTAAGTACATCACAAGCGGGTCTTTATAAGAAGTAAGTTTGAAACAATGTAGGTGCAGCATGCCAAAAAAATACAGCTATTGAAAACAGAAGACTAAAACACCCCAAACAACATTTTAAAACTTCTGAAGGAATTTGATATAAAACCTTTTTTTGGAGTGTAGGAGAATGTAGGATTCATGGCTTTGGATTGCTGGGATATGTGTTATATACACTCTTAGGCTGAGAATGGAGACCAAGCCTATGTTGGGCAAAAAACCCAAAAAAATCTGAGCTCATAACCTTAGTCAGATATTAGAGACTTTGGCAACAAAAATGTTTTAAACTTAATGCTACAGAAGTAATTCCTGCAGCTGTTTTGACCAGGCTCAGCTCTGCATCATCTCAGTATTTGCATCTAATCACCCTAAAATCACTAGTGGTCCAGAACTTCTCCCATCAGGAAAAGATGGCCTGTACCAGGACCAGAAACAGGGGCAACACAAGTAGGGTCAGTCCACCTTTATGACATACAATCAAATGCAGCTGCAAAATTTTGCTCTAAGTTTCTTTTAGAAGGGAAAAAGACAAGTTTCTACTAAAACGCAACCCTAATCCTGGCAACTCGGTACGTTTCTCAGGATTATACTGCTCTGGAGGAGTGGAAAGGCTCATAGCCACACTGATTTCCACCCATGGAAAGGTTTTTTTTTTTTCAAAAAGTTGTTGTTTTTTTTTTTTTCCAAAGAGATTCCGTACTAGGAATATTCACAAGCATGGAAAACATGGACTATAGTGAAAAATAATGTTGAATAAAACCAAGGTGTTAATGCCCCTTATCGTCTCTATAATCACTGATAAGCCTTTGCACCAAAAGAGTACTTAAATGCATACAGCAATCCACCATGAGGACTGGCACCCTAAGATGCTACACACACACTTGCACACTCTATTGAAGCCTTCATTTGCCTTTTCCTCTAGGGGAACAGCTCTTTTTCCTGTGACCATGGAGTTAACCTGCAAATGTGCCTGCCACTCTTTTTTTTTTTGTTTTTGTTTTTTTTTTTGTTTTCTGGTCTAGCAAAGCTTTCTCAAATATTTCAGCTGTGGTTGGATAGCAGGCCTGATTCTGTACTTGGGAAGTGACCGAAAATTTTGCTCTTGATTTCAGTGTATTCAGGATGAGATCTTACCAAGCAGCAGAAATCTATTAAGTATGCATGTCACCTGTGTTTTCAGAGTTTCTCTGCATCTTGGACTACCAGGTCAGTCTCTTTTTAGAAGCATATATTTGAAGAGAATGTGAATACTATTTATATAAGCATATGCATACACACACTCCATGCATTCATATATACATAATAATATTACTATTTTACCAGAATTGTGCAAACCTGTTACTTGATTCAAGCCAATATTACTTTAATGATGGAAATCTTTGCTTTTTACTGCAGTTGTCTTTGCTGAATTAAACTAAGACAACACTTTTATCAGAAATATATCTAGACATGTAATCCAAATGACACAGACCCCTGTTAAGCACAGAGAGATATTTTACTTTCAGTTATACCAATGTAACTGCTGCTCAAGATGAAAGACATCCCTCTGATCTTACACCAGGAAGATGTACTTCTTCTAAGCAAAAGACATAAAAGACCTGTCAGACTTGTGCTCCTCAGTGGGATTTATATCTCTGTAAGTGGGCCTGCTTGAGTTGAAGATGCATTTACATTCCTTATGGGAGCTTTTCTTCTTTTCCTAAGTGCAATATATGCATACAGACACAACTGCATTACATATAAAAATGTAATAAATAAAATGCTTTGCTTGCAAATGTGCAGTAGAACACTGAGATAATTTTATGAGAGAGTAGTTTTACATAATCTGATTCTTACGCTATAACATGTTTCAAATACAGTATAATGCTCTCTCACTTTGAAGTGATAGCGTGCATAAAACAATGTCTCATGGGATAAGCCAAGAGCCCCTTGCTCTTGCAAATACACTCTGAAAACAGGCTGGAGCTCTCAGAAGCAATGCACTGAATAGGTTTAGACCAGGGCCTCACTGGTCTGGGTAGCACTCCATAGGACCTTGGTAGAATTGACTTGGAAATACCCAGGACCAAGGTCCCAGCAGTCCATAGCTCCTTAGAAGAACCACCTTCTCTTAAAGCCACATTGCAGCTTGGCCCATAATGGATAATGTAAAATGTGTTCCTCTTGTAAAAATGGCACCTCCACACCAAATCTTTATGTGCTTTCCAGGGCAGTGACGATTAATTTTAAATAAACACTGTGGGAAGACCACACCTCCCTCCACATCCCATTCAGCTGCTGCTTTCTGCCGAAGTGCCAGTCTTTGTGCATCACGCTGAGAAGCAACGTGTTATTCCAGATAGTCTTGTGAGGGCTCTGAGAGTCCTTGCCATGGACCAGGGCAGCTGGCAGTATTTCAGACCACATAAAAGCTGCCACATGATGGAGTCAGGACCATTTACAAAAAGCTGTGAGCACAGTGCATCTGGACAAGGGTACAATATGAGCAGGGAGGGATAATGTGACAAGGGAGGGGGGCAGCGAGACGTGCTTGGTGTAAGTCTGCGGTAGAAGGGACACATCTGCACACAGAAATGAAGTCAATAAAATTGCAGGGTTTCAGGAAACCTCTCGGAATAGGCACAGTAATCCTTGCTGTATGTATGTCTAGAAATGCATGTCACAGCTTTACTGACAGACTTCCACAAAGAAGCAAAAGGGATTGCTTCTTCCATCTTAAAAATAATTTCCTTATGGTAATGATGGTACACAATGACACTGTTCTCTCAGTATTTAGGTACTGAATTCCCCTTTTTTAGAAGGGACTTAAACTTGAGTGACCTGTGGACCTACCATCTATGTACTGAACCCTCTTTGTTATTTGTGCTTTTTGGAGAGATTATGCTCTCATGATTTATATAAAGAGTCTGCCATCTTAGGGAGGATTTCATATGACCCCGTGATCCCATTATTTAAGTACTAAGATCCTTCTTGTTAGAAGTTACTTTAACCACCATTTAAACACTTGGCTCCCCAGAATAGGGCTTCCCCCAGCAGTGTAAATAAAGTTAGCTTTTGTTCAAGTGCTCTTCCTCTGCAATTAATCACACTTGAATGGCAACAATCCTATTTTTTTATAACATGGTCTCAGTCCGGCTACATCCACCCATGCCAGTGGCAAGTTAAGCAAAACCCAAACCCAAGAGTGGACTGTGGGTTGTGCAGCCATGACTGTGGCTCTGAGCCCCACCAGTCAAGCACAAGAGTGCAAGGACTGAGCATGGAATGGTGATGGCATCCTAGAAGAGTGTGATTAACTCCTTAAATAACACATGCTCAGGCAAACCCTCAAATCATTGCCACAGCAAACTGACAGAATGAAAAGAACTAACTTTGAAACTACTATGTCCTGGCCTTTTAATCTCAAGCATTTCACATTTGTGAACCATGAGCTTTGTAGGCAGTTATGATGGTAGCATAATATTAAAAGCTTTGTTTCAGCATATTTAGGTAAAGAATGCTTAATAGGACTCACAGAGAATAAATACTAGGACAGTTTTAATAATAAGTGGAGATGGAATCTTGCAAATTTCAGGGATCCAAAAGAAAAGCCAGGAAAAAGCACAGTGTGGAATAATGCTTTTTAGAAGACAAGTATACTGCATGGACCAGAGCATTTAACAAGAGACAGAAGGAGAAAGAGAACTAGGTATAAAGGAACTACAATGATAATTTTTAAGGTGTGGCAGGAAAAAGATGATGTAGACACAAATATAGCAATGTGGAAAAATAATACAGAAAGTAAAGGCACGAGGAAATAAATGGGTCCATTAAATACCTGTCTTTCCATTGTAGAACTGTAGGTGGATCATGAAAGGAAAAGAGGCCAATGAGGAATTCCTATAGGAATTTCATAGTTTAGAGGTGGCAAAAATTCTTTTAAAGATGTAGCCAATGAGTATTACAGAGCAATATACCTACAGAAGCTGTTAAAAATCACCTGTACCAGAGGAACATATATCTGAGGTGACCTTTGGCTAAGTGGTCTGATATTTAGGAGATAGATTTAGGGGATAGATTAATAGACTTTAGTGTATCAGATGCCCTAAAATAATTTCAGATAACTGAGATATTGACTTTGTGCCAGGATTCATGAAGGCACATAGGTAAGTCTAAAGAAAAGTAATGAGAAGTTCTATCATCAGACCGAAATTTTACGAAAAAAAATTAGAGTAAACGAAGTGAAAATCATCAATAAAGGAGGCAGAATAGATGTCTTTCCTAGTTAGTTTGCTATTCTGTTCTTTAAATTGTTCTCAACTGATGACTTAAAAAACCCACAATTGATTGAAGAAATTACTATATTTGACCCCATAGCAATATTTTATTTGTATTCAAGTATAAAATGTTCATACAATAAAGCTGAAGCAAATTTTGAAATTAAACACTTCAGACGAAAACATTTGAATACTTAATTTTTAAAATGTCTACCCAATATTTTTCAGCTGTCTTTTAGGTTCTCCTTGTACCCTTACATATATGAAAACACGTGTTTTCAGCTGTAATAATTTCAGAGATGTAACATTATTTCAGAAAATGTATTGGTTTCAATTTGTATTTTTCAATGGGTAAAAGGAAGTCTTAAGGAAACTTTTCACTCAAATGTAACAAGGAAATAATATATGAGAAAATATCACAAATCAGTATGTTTGGAAATAATTTTACATTTGTATATAACTGCAGGAACACAGATGCTGGAACATTATGTACAGTTCTGGTCCTCCCATATTTATAAAAATATATTGAAAAAATGAAGAAGATGTAAAAAAATGAGCCAGGAAAAATATTCCAGTGCGGGAAAAAAAAATTCTGCACAGTGCAAGACCTCAGAATCTGATCAAAAAGAGAATGAATAAATAACTTGAATGTGCCACACATTCTTTCATCACAAGATATTCTGTGCCTAAAGTGAAGAAAAGTACAACTAAAGAAAATGTTTTGGAAAGCCAAAGCACAAAAGACTTCAGTTCAAGGCTAGATGTCTATATGGAAGACTGTGATTCAGAGAAACTCAAGGTAGGAAATGTGATATGGAACAAATTTAATTTAAAACAAACAAAGAAACACGAAAAACCCCCAAACCCAATCAAATCTTAACAAAATCATGGTATTTTATCCTGGTAAATAAATTCTGATGATCTAATAGCCTTTCTGGGCACATCTGTGTGACTTGCTGACTCTGTTTCTATGTATAACACTTTGTGGAGCAGTCCAAGTCTTCCTGCACATCCAATTTACCTTTTTTTGGCAGAGCACTGAGAGGAGAGATAGTAGTGCAGCTATTGCCAAACCTAACGAGAAGCATATCTTAGACAACACAAAGCCCTGCTTGCAGAGAGATTTAAGCTGAAGTGATGTACATGTTCAAGCAAGCAGTGAAGCCATAATCACTCTGAAGCCCATTCTGCCTTCGCTTCCTTGCTGCTCTTGCATGGTGTTAAATAATGGGTGAATTCAGGGCTGTTGCCCTCCCTAAGCCCATCTGCACCTTCTCATTTCTAATGCTTCATGGTATTGAGGAGACAGAAGTGCTGTAACTCTCTTGTCTCCCTTCTATAGCAACGCCATTAAGACATCAATTAAATCAATATCTCTCCATTGATTCCTAAAGGTTTTAGTCAGTGTCTTTGAAATTCATCCACAGTGGTCTGCTGTACCCAGAGCTGCCAGCCCAACTTGAGTTACTGTCTTCAGAGAGGCCTGAGCCCTCAAAAGGTTTTATTTCCTACCCCTATGCTTCTTGAAGACTTCAACTTCTCTTATACAAACTAACAATGCAAAAAAGGTTTTGGGGATCATGTCTAAAATTATTTGGAATCTGACTCTCATAAATTCTTATCTGTTAGAGAGCTGGAATTTTCCTTTTCCTAAGAAAGCAAACAAACCTAATTTCTTTTTAGAAGTCCAAATATCCCAGAAAGCTAATTGCAAAATAATAACTAACCATACAGACACCTGTGCAAAGTGCTCCTGACTGTCAGCTAACATGAACATTCAGGTAATCAACATCATTAAAATCAATAGGAAACTTGCTTTCTGAGAAAGTGAAGCTTGTTGGACCCAATCTTCTGCATAGTTTCTTTGTTCCCAGAGATATTTTGTGCTTTACTAAGTAAAAAAAGTCATCATATTTCAAGGTGAAATTTTGCAGGCCATTGATCTAGAATGAGAGCTAGTTCCTTTGGGTATTTTGGAAAATCAGAAACAACATATTTATTTAATTTAGAAAAATTACTTCCGTCCAAGGCTGTTTCTCAAGAAATATTCACGACAATCAAACTTGCACACTCGCTACGTATACGTGCCAGGCATAGCATAATGAAAAATAGCTCAATACTTTGTGAAATCTTGCTGAAAGAAAGTTGCATATTGGATTGTAACAGATCTTAAAAGAGCTTCCAATGTCCTGGAAAAATAATCATAGTTTTAAAGGGCTAGTAAATCTTCGCATGGTAGTTAGCAAATGTTTCAATAAACTGTAAAGATTCCTTCTAACAAATTTCATACTTAGTCACTGAATGATTAACCATGTTGCTTTTTCTAAAGTTTACATTAAAATAATAAGAAATAGACTTTCCAAAATAGTAATATATTGTGATTCTTATGCCAATAGAAAAAGCCAAGGGTGTTAAAAATTAAAGATGACATCTCCAATCTGGATTTTGACCCTAGCTGAGTAATTTTCATGCTTCTGGATTCTCTTGGTCCCCTGAGAAAAATGGACAAGACCATTCTCCCAAAAGCTGAGGGTACACCTGACCTAAATTCTTTCAGACTACAAATTTAGTGAGAAGAAACTAAGGTTGTCTTAATTATTCAATTCGTTTGTGTTGTTACATAAGGCGTGGTACACTTTGCAGAAATAACTGCTGAAATAATTAAGTGAATTATGAGCAAAGTATAGTCTGAAAAGAAAAAGTGTTTGGTTATGTTATCTGGTTTAAAAGAGCTTAAAATTTCTCTTCTATGCTTCATTATTTTTTTCTTTATGTTTTTAAGTATATAACAAACTTGAAATGTCATAAATGTTGGGATTTTTTCTCTAAAAAAAAAGTCAATCTTTTGTAATAAAAGCCTCTGAATGTTGGGCTGTGTGGGGGGGGTTGTGTGTGGCATTTGTTTCAGGGCTTTTTTGTCCTGAAAAACATAAAGACAGAACATGCAGAAAATACTCAGATAGAAACAAAATTTTGCTACCAGTCAGAAAACTCACTTCTACTTCCCTGGAAACAGAATATTAAAGGTTCATTTTGCCCTGAACCAGCCATCATGTAGCAAACATCAAAGAGCAAACAAATAGCAATTCTTCACTAGAATACTGTCTAGTAATCATGTCTCAGAGACTTTCTGTGTTGGAGTTGGTGTCTTTGTAATGTAGTAGCAGACATAGGATTTGCCCCGAACCTTTATTGACGTCGTGTTTGAAGGACATCCTCAGCATAAACACACATGAAAGCTCTTCCTTTTGCTTGCTCTCAGCCTGACATCTGCTAGATGTTCTTGTACTGTGTGAAAGTGAGAGGGTTTTATTCACCTTCCCACCTCTGTCATTCAGCATTTCAATTCGAAACTCTGAGGTCTTCATGGTATAGACCAGAACAGAATAATTTTTGGACAATTCAATAGAACTAAAATTAAATGCTATGTTTACAATTAAGTGCCAAGATTTCAATGAGATTCTTGTGAAACATTTCCATTTTGTAAATTCAGGGAAACCTTTTTTGACCAAAAAAAATGTCTTCTGTAAAATTTTCAAGCTTCTCTGAGTGTTATGCTACATTTTTGGC
Organism: Chloebia gouldiae; assembly: GCA_003676055.1. Classification (NCBI taxonomy): domain Eukaryota; kingdom Metazoa; phylum Chordata; class Aves; order Passeriformes; family Passeridae; genus Chloebia; species Chloebia gouldiae. Next base: position 9,966,874 of record QUSF01000006.1, read on the forward strand.
TAAAGAACTTCAGTAAGGGCTCTTTATTTTTATTTTAATACAAGGTGTCAAAATTAATTATCAGAAATGTCACTGACATAAAGGAAAATATTTGGGCCAGGGAATTCATTGTTATAAAGACTCTTATGAGGATTTTCATGCTGTAGCCATAACCACATATTCATGTAGACTAACTAAATAAAATACAGATTTCAAACAAGCAAGGGTTGAATTTTTGGCTAATACACACAAGGCAATATCTTTTGTGAAGTTTGACTTTTATCAGTTCATGTTGTTCAGCTTTGACTACAGATATTTTGGACTCTTAACAATCTGCTCATTTAAAGAAGTTGACTACAGTTGACTCAGAAATGAGGAAGGTCAGAGGCCTGCAAGAGATTATGCCATCCCTCTTATGGAGGGAAGTCTCAAGAAAGAAATGGGAAAAAGGCAATTTTATGTTTGGTATCTGTATCCTCTCTAAGCCCCACTTCAGCTGCCTAGCTCCTGCAGAAGACTCTCTGTTGCTCAGACATATTTTCCCCTTTATAAATCCATGCTGAGTTCTCCCAGTCACCAACTTGTTCTTAATATGATTGGAAATTATTTTGTTCTATCACTTTCCTAATGATTGGGTTGAGGCTGAACAACTTTTAGTTCCCTGGATCCTCTTTCATGTCATTCTTGAAGAGTGCAATTTTCTTTTCTCCAGCCCTAAGGAGTCTCTTGAGATACCCATGACTTTTTCATCACCATCAGGAGCAGCCTTACAATGGCCACCACAGTTCCTCCTCATGGTGTAAGTTGCCAGGTCCATGGGCATAGGTACATTTGGTCTGTTTAAATATTCCCTAACCTGATCCGTCTCCACCAAGATAAGTTCTGCCTTGTTCCCACCTCTTCCACCAGTTTCAGGAACCTAGGATTCCTGAAGGTATATCTTACCAGTAAAGACAAGGAGCAGAGATTTGAGTACTTTGGTCTTTTTCCATGTCCTTTGTCACTGGGTCTCCTGCCCTATTCTGCAGTGGGCCCACATTTTCCCTGGTCTTCCTTTTGCTTTTGCTGCTGTGAAGCTTTTCCTCATCACCTTTCAGATAGGCTCTGGCTTTCCCAACCCTGGTGCTGCGTGCTTAGGCAGTATCACTGTGGTCCTCCTAGGTCATCTCTCTCAGCTTCTAGTTCTTTAATTGAAGTTAAAATGTTGAGCTTTTAAAAAAAGATAGGAGAAAACATTCCAGAGAGGTAAGAATAAGCCTGACAAACTTACGTTAACCCACATTGCTGAAGAGGCACATGGACCATATTTCCTGAGTGTTGATGGCTGCTGTCATGTACCATGTTGTCCAGCTGAGGAGTGACAAAAATATAAAAAACCAAAGCCTGATTTTAGCCCAGAAACATCATTCAAAGATGTCTTTGTATGCAGGCTTGGAGACTGCGAAGGCTCCAAGGCTTCACTAAAACAATGGCCTGAGCTGAAATAATACATGTGTGATATATCAAACACAAGATCACGAAACCTTGTGATCTTTTAGACGGATATCAGCTGGGAAATATGGAATATTCCTGAAATGTTTGGCATGAAAAGTGGCACCCATTATTGTGACTTTTGCTCATGAATATGGCAACATATCGTAACACATATTGTTAGGCATGTAAGCTATTTAGCAGGAAAATTTAACTTTTTGTTTTTCTTTTTGGAAAAAGGAAATTCCACATGGGAATACTGAATGTTGGGTTGTTCTCCTTGAAGATGCTGGATAAAGAAAGGATATAAAGAGGATAAATTGAGAAATTTTTTCCACCTAATTTTTTTTTTAATAAATCCTTGTTTCAGTGGATTCCAAGTTAATTATTTTTCAGAAATATTCAGAGGGAGAGACAGTGTGCTTAACACACACTAAAATAATTGATGATTTCTTGAAGCACAAACCTTGGAGGGTGTAGACACTGCTTAAATCTCTCTCTCTCTCTCAGAGTTTGGGGCCAGGGCTTGAGCCAGGTGTCTGAAACTTCAGCTAAGCAATTGCACCAAGATGTGCTTCTACAGGAGTTCTCCCCTTTCTTTTTAGAGGGAAGCTTGGTCTAGAGCTTCTGAACAGGAGCTTTTCAGGAAAGGTTTAGTTATAGTAAAGATTTTCTTGTTTCAGTAAATAGTAATTTTCCAATTTACAACATGTGCTGTGGACTAAGTTTCCTGCTTCGCTCCAAGGCTGAGTGTCTTCAGAGTCTGGAGATGTTCAAGAAGGTTGAAAGTACTTCACACAAGGGGCAGAGGGCCCATCATGTCATGTGACTGCACAGCAAACACAGGAGATGCAACAACAGGAATGAGCCTATGCCAGGGCTGTTTATAGTCATCCAGAACTGACCAGAGCTTGTTGCTTAATGCAGCAGTTTGGTTTGGGGAAGACTGTTGTTCTCTTTAGGTTGTCCTGTCCTGAAGGATGAAGCATTTTCCAGCTCAGGAGAGATTGATAAGAGAGTGAGTGACCTGAGCTACAACCCCATGAAGACTTTCTGAATTTGCCATCTTTTCAGAACAGTGAGAAGTTTTACTGTTTAATATTATTCATTTTTTTTCTGCTTGTGAACACTTTGCTTCTTAAATAAACAGGTTTTTTCCACTTTTCTCCAAGGAAATATTTTTCCTGAACCAGTTTGGTATGGGGCCATTTTAATCTGCTTTCTAGGTGGTCCCCTTTGAAAGTTTCCTCCCAAATTTGCCCTAAACCAGGACAGATGGCTTGAGGAAACTAAGGACGGGAATATGGGAGACTGGTGAAACCTCTCCAGGAAAATAGTTATCTATCCAAAGGATTAAGTGAAAGTTGGCTTTTCTGCAAAAGTCCAGGTCTGGACATATGCATGCTGATGGAATAGCAAATTCCTGTTTTGCAATTACAGCCAGAAAGAGAAATGTTTTCCATTTGCTGCCTGTCCTCCCACTTGCCCAGTGTTGGATAAGGGTGTTATTCAGTTCAGCTAGAGAGATGGAGGGTTGGGGGATAACAGGAGTTTCAGGGACAAAAAGAAAGAGAGAGGAGTATGACTAGAAAGGAGGAAAGAGGGGCGGGGAGAAGGTAAGAGTCCTGGCACAAATATATATGTTTTCAAACTGTTGCAAAACTAGACCTTGTGAGAATATAAACCTTGTGCAATGGAAATGCAGGTTCTGGTATGATTATTTCTGCTGCCTGTGAAGCTAGGAGGTCAAATCAGGGAAAGGATAATTCTAAGCAGCAGATGTGGAGGCTGTCCAGGCACTGCTACACCCCCACACAGTGGGTAGCAGGCCTGGGCCTGTGGCAGAACCAGAACCCCGGCCAACTTTCCTTTTTTTTCCCCTTCTCGCAAGAAAAATCATGAGGTTAAGCTGACCAGAGAAAGCAAAGCTACCACAGCCTTTTGAGGCCAGTAAAGTCAAGTACAGACTGTCATTGTCAGGCTGTGTAACACAGTCCACTTTTGTTGTTTACTTGCAGCAGCGGGTGAAAGGAACTGCTCTAAGTTATGTTTGGTGATGAGGAGCCAGGAGAAGGGCTGTCGTGGGAGGAGGCTCTGCTGTCTTCCTGAACTTTCACTTTTGATTTTCAGCTGAGCTGGAAACACGATTCTATTTTGCTATTTTCTTTCAGTGCCTGGATCCGAGGCGAGATCCTCAGCTGGGATAAATCAGCTCCTCTTCCCTGTGGCCGAGGGAGGTGGGAAGATGCCCAGCGGTTCCGGATACAACTTGCCTCGTTTAGAGACTGGACCACTTCTTTTCCCTGGTAAAATTGGGACCACCATTTTCATGTGCTCAATCATGAAGTATGTGAACATTTTTCAAAAGCACAACTTCCCAATGACCCAGAGTGCCTTTAAATAAAGAAGTCCTATTGGGCCTTGGCAATGTGAAAGGAGCAGTTGAAATCCCTGTCTTGCCCAGCTGTTAAACCTGTGTTTGATTTCTGAAAAACCTATAGAGAAAAAGGGTTAAAGGAGACCATACAAGAAGTAGAAGAAATAAATTGAATGCACATGTGCAATCATTATTCATACTAATGTTCCTTGTATTACTTCATAACACAGCTGTATACACAAAAAAAACCAGTCCAGTTTGGTTTCTTCCTATTTGAATTTTATTAATTTCTGTTTAATGGAACACAAATGTTTGTATTCTTCATTTTGACGAATGCAGCCTCGTGGTGTATTTGTTAAGCATTAGCTAGCACGGTTGTGACCATCTAATACAAATGTCTCTGGGCCTTTCATGCCTCCTGACAGGACATCTTTTGAGCATGACAGTTGCCATGGGGATGGGTGCAATGCCTATTTGGAAGGAAAATTGGGAGCAATGCTCATTACGTCAAAAACTACATTGGGGAGGGAGGGAAGGAGAATGTTTGCTTCTTGTTCTGACACTTAGCTGCTTGTTTTACCCGCCACCCACACACTTCCATCAAACAATATCTCTTTCAAATGCAGAAGTCAAAGTTTGCATCTCCTATCGTTCCAGCTGGAACAGGCAAGGGCTGTGTGAAATGAATATCATCATGCTCAGGGCCAGGGCACTGCCTGGCTGGCTCTATCTGTCACTTCATAGCACAGCAACACTGAGCCCTCTCAGTTTTCCCCTCCTCCCACCCTGGGCCAAACGCTTTTCAGAGCTCCCTGGGGCACGGCAGGGACACCAGGGTGGTGTGGGGAGGGGGCAGCTGGACAAGTGTAACCAGTTTACTGAAAACCATTGGATTTATTGTGGGTTTACCCTGGTGAGAGAAGAATCAGCATAATTTCCAGAGATAGGGAAAGTGGCAATAAAAACCACAAAGTCTGTCGTATCCTCCCCACCCCCCAGGACACTGTGAGAAGTCAAGGAAAAAAAATCCCTTTTTGTACAAAGAGTCCAGAGCTTGCTCTTTCCATGTATTCCTTAAGTCTGCACAATTCTTTCATTAGAAATTAGCCAATGCTATATTTTTCACGGACTTGTTCTGTTGATTTAGACTTTCAAAAAACCCTAAACCCACACTGAGAAAACCCCCAAGTCCCACAAAAACTGGATACCAGCCAAACAGTTGAAGAGAGAGATGGCAGATGAGGCAGACTCACCATGAGTCCCAGGTTTGAACAGAGAGTGTTTTCAAAGTTCTCAAATGTCTGAATTTGGGTGCTGATCTGATATAAAAAAATCATCTTGGTGAAATACAGGATTCATTGCTGCAACATCTTGCTGATACCTGTGGTGTGAATTGTCAGGATGGGAGGGTTGCTTAGTCCCTGAGATACCTGCATCTTGAAGGATTTGCCTTAAGGTCCTGCTTTGCTTTCTGTGTTGTACAGGGGCCAGGTATTCATGGCAGCACCCAGGGTGTTGCTTTTCTCCTGCCCTCAGGTTCATACAGGCAATCCAGAACCTATTTAGCACATGCTCCACACTTCTTGGAAATACAACTTCCCTAGCATCTGGGCAAATACAAATTATCTCTCGTATGGAACAGGGACAGGATGGTGGAGTTGGAGTTGGCCTCTACTTTGTAGGGGCAGTGTGTGTGTGTGTGTGAGAGAGAGAGCGTGGAGTTATTTCATGCTGTCAGAGCACTTCTCTATTCTCTTCACTATAAGATTGCAAACATGACACATGATGCAGAGAAAGATGCAGCTTTGACACACTTGCAAGTTTCCTGGCCATCACCAGTCTGTGGGACTGATGGATACTCCACACTGGAGAGGCTCCTTGACCGGCTCCCTACCTGAAGGCAGCAATTAATTTCTAAGGTTCTATTTACATTTTAAAAAAGCCCCAAATGACCAAACCTCAACCCTCCCCTCCTAGAAATAAATGCCATTTCGTGCAGCTGTAACAATTCTCTCTTCCACCCCCTCCCTGTTCAGTTGTACATTGACAGCTGCCTTTAAACTTAAACTTTCTCTACTCCTGCACAGCCTGCTACCACTTAAACTGCTTGACTAATGTGACATCACCTCACAATTGCAGCAGCAGCAGCAGATGTTATCTTGTCTGGGAAGAGAGGTTTCCAGGTCTCAGTGCCAGAGCTGCAGTGCGTTTCCCATGGAGTCAACAAACCCTGGAATCATAAAGCTGATTTTGCATGGGGGTGACAGTGGGAGTCCCAGGTAGTGCCTGGACTCCCCTCTCTCCCCTCTGTATCTTTTTGTGGCATTCACTAAAGCTAGGAGTCCATGTCTGAAAGGAGCAGGAGATTGCCTCTCCCACATCATGCCCACCAGTTGATGACCACTTGTGGAAGGCTCATTTAGCCCATTAGAGTACTCTTCCTGTTCATTAGGGTGACATGTGAAAGCCCAGCTTCTCTTAGCTTTCCTGCACAGCCAGCTGCTGCCCTCCAGATTAAGAAATGAAATTTTTTTCTAGAATATTATTTTGTCTAAATACTGATGTGTTTTGCATGGGTTCATTGTCTGCTACATCAAAATCTGGAATCAATTCAATATTTATTCTCATAAAAAATGATATAAATGCATATTTTCTCTCTAAAACAGTTTTCCTCTCAGTAGACACAGCTAAAAAGAAATAAAACACATGAAAACTAGCATTGTAGCAAGTTTCAGTGTTAACCTGTGGTATCTGTTTGCCTAAGGCAAAAATGAAACAATTGAATTAATTTAGTCATGCCTGCCTAGTCATATCCTCCACGACCATAATTTACCTAACCATCTGATCATTTTGTTTTGTTCAAAATTTAGGCCCAGTTCTTTCTCCAGATTTATGCATGCAATGACATGCATAAGTCTCTTAGGTTTAGTGGGAACTTTGATTATGTCTTTGAAGGAAGAGCTCTAGATCAAAAGTCTATATGCTTTCACAAAACTTTCATGAAAACTACTCTGCAAAAGAGTAGTCTATAATAGACCAGTGTGAATTTATTCTCAGTCTTGCATTTTGCATTATCTGAAGGTACAATTTTCATAAAAATCTAAACTTAGTTGTAAAACCCCAAATTTTCATAATATCTGGTATAAGTTACCAGTTCATCACTTTTAAAATGAAAAGCTTCCAGAATTTCTTTATTTAGTTTTGAAGGAACTTAATATTTAAGTTTTTGGGGGTTTTTTTTGTGCAACGTTCTGGCATTTATGACAGTGTCAAAATTAAAGCAGGAGACACTTTGAAATAAAAAAGATAAAAATTTAAACTTGCTAAATTACACTTAATTCTCTTGCCTCTGTCAGTTTTAAAGGTAATTTAAATAAGAGCACTTTAGAGAAGTTGTTGCATGCTGTCATAAATTACACATTGTATAATACTATGAAGAAGTAGAATAAAAGTTAAAACCACATTACATTAACTAAAAGAAAATAATTTTAAAAAATTTCCGAAATTAACTTTTTTAAACCATTAGTCATTTCCAGTTTCCACTACACTGAAAATTTCAGCTGTATTTAGTGATATTCTAAGTCTCTGAAAATCTCAATAGATGTTAAGAATTTGGAGCAGGAAAATATGTAATTTCAAAAGATTACTATTACAATTAATTCTGCTCTCCTACAGTGACTTTTTAAGCAAGGAACAAACACTAGCCTAAGTGTTTACTAAGAAGAAGCTCCCCTTTCCGAAACTTGAAGTAACTGCATTTTGTTCCGTGGCAACCAGGTTTTGAAATTAAGAAGTTTTGTTCTTCTCTGGTGCAAACCTCCAACACACTTCTGCTTTCTCATATTTGCAGTGGTTCACAGAGCTGCGCTTTGCAGGCAGGGACCCAAAATCAGCCCTGATGCAAAGCTGACTCCCAGGCTGGCCTACAGCTGTCTTTAGACTTGGGTCTGCTTTTCTGCCCAGGGTTCAGCCTTCCATGGAGCTGCACTGCTTAGGAGCCATTTGATTTAACAGAGGGGATGAGTGAACAACTCCCTTGGCCTTCATTGGAAAATGAAAACTATGTCCCTGGCAAAAAAATTCTCCTTAGACTTTACACAGTCGTTAAGAGTGCTGTGCCATGAGGTGCTCACTCAAGCATCCTGCCTCCTGGGCTGTATTGTATTTTACATATTCAGAGGCTGTTCTGAGTGCAGCATTTCCCTTGGCACTCTGAGGACAAGGATATCTCCATAGCCTCGTCATGGTACTCTGAGGACAAATTGCTCCCATCTATTGAAAACAGCACTATTTCTACCATTAGAATGAACAGAAATTATTTTTAGGGAGGTGGATATCCTTTTTTTTTTTTTTTGCAGTCAATCAGTCAAAGAATTCTTCCCTTTTTGAACTTACTTAGCAATATTATAATTGTTCAGAGAAACAGCTTCCCTTGAGCCAACAGTATCTAGAAAGCAGACAGGCTTAGTTTGTTCCAGTCACCTCTATCTTTCTTTCAAAGTTCAGTGAGCAGTCCTTGTGGCCAGGCAGAGAGATGGAAAATCCTCCTGTGGGTCTTGATCTCTCAAGAAGAAAACAGTAATTTAGGGAAAGGTAGGAGAGATTCAGATCCAAGAAATACTAGAAGATGCGAAATGTTTGCTTTTCCAGAGTTTTCTGGTCTTGCTGAAGGCAGCAGTTCCATAAAAAGTAGTCAGCTGAAAGGCTTGCTAAGTAAGTGCAGGGGTTACCTTTAGGTATCCTCTCCTTGCTGGTGCAGGAATAGCTGGGATTACAAAGAACGTGAATGTCTGGTACAGCTCAAATATGTTTGTGCAAGAACTCCTACAATGTGCTCCTGCTGTCATGGCCCCTTGCTTTGTCACACTCATGTAAAATAAAATCCCTGGATGGTGATAAACACACCTCAGCCCGTGCGTGCGTGCGCGCACACACACACACACACACACACACACACACACGCACAAAATAACAAAAAAAAATCAACAAAAAACCAACCAAAAACTCTAGTTATAGTTTGATATATTTGCTGGGTCTGCATCACTGGTACATGTAAAATACCATTGTTTTAGCTGGGAAGATTGCCATCAGAGACTGAGTACTGGGGTTGCATCCAGACAACATGGCACAGGTTGTCCAGCTAACAACACGACACCATTATCCAGACATCCTTGAGGAAAGAACTAAGAGAAGATGTGTCTGGAGATAATACAGGTGTGAAATTTTCCTTTCCTGAGTCAAATGACTGAATCACTTAAGCAGGATGATGCTCTCAATATGTTCTTGGAATAGCCTCTCCCTGGACTGGTGACTTTCCCTTCTCCTTCTGCAGTTCTCTCTTCCAACACCAGCATTATTAAGTGTAATAGCTTCCTTTTCCATAACTGAAGCCTAGATTTATGCAGCTTTGTGTATTCTGCCACCTCAGTCTGTGTTCTGGGCCACATGACACTTATATTAAAGTTGGCATTCTCAGTAAATCTGTTCAATCCCTTAATGCATTTCAAGCATGAGGCCAGTGTCCCCGTTACCCACTACTGAGATAATTCCTTGTAAATCAGTTCCTCTGTCCCTTCTAGGAAATGGAAGTTCAAAACCGAATGAGAATAACTATGTTACCATATTTTTTATAATTCCCTCTTTCCTTTTGCACTATCTAGGTCCTTGCTTTTTCAAATTGTTATCTTCTCTCCCCCTCCTCCTTCCCATGTGTCCTTCATGAATCCAAAGTCCTCTCTTTTGCCCAAGGTGAGGTTCCCATGCATTTACTTACAGTCATACAGGACTTCAATTTGCTCCTGTTTGACTAATACCCTAATTCAGGCCCTAAAAGCTGAAACCACTCAAAACAGCAGAAAACAATTCCTGGTTTATGTTTTCTTAGGGCTACATCCCAGGCTTTGCAATCCCAGTACTCCAGCAAACCTCACACTATATCTTCACAGGGTCTCACACAGTTCATACTTCTTAGAAAGGACCATCTGTGTTGCCTCACCCAACATACTGCCCTTGGTTTTCTTCCATCCTCTCTATTGTGACTGAATGTTTCAGGAATTCTCCACAAATAAAATGGCATGGAATTTCTATCTTCCTGACAAAGAAGGAAGAAAATGCATAAATTTTTACACAATTTCTCCTCTGAAAAGTGAAGCTATGTTTAGGAAAAACAATGAGGATGAAAAGCAGGTTTTATTTCTAACCTTAGCTGCACAGGATGAATTCCCTTTGCATTTGTTCTAGCCAGGCACATACACAAGTCTTGTGTTTATCATCGATTTTCCATCTCTGCTAGTGCTCTTCAATCCATGTGGCCCAAAAACCCCCATCAAAGATACAGATCCCAGCAGGAGCCTCAAGTTTGATTCCCTCCATGTTCTATAATAAGCAAGTACTTTGCATGGGAAAACATTTCTATATCAAGCTCTTATTTCTTCATTCTCTGAAGAGGAGTGTTCTATAGTTACTAAAGACACTTGTGCCATATGGTCCCACCTACATGTTCTTCCTTCCTGTTTTCACAGTATATTTTGCGCTACTTAGCCACTTTTTTTTTTGTTTTGCTGTTGATGTACCCACAGTGATCCAATAACAACTCGTTTCTTGCCGTTCAACCGTAGAATTGTGACACTAACCATTCTGTGCCTGTATGTGATTGAATCTAATAGAGGGATGGTCATTTTTCCATAAACTGTTCCTTCCAGTTACATCCTCTCTCTGATCTCCCATTATTAGTAGTGGTAATAGTGTTCTTGTAACAACAGCCAGAGGATTTGGCCTCTAGCTACAAGAAGCATGGAAATAATTTTTTTTCCTTTTCTTTTTCACAATCTATTAAGGTCACAGCAAGATCTGCTTTACTTTCTCATCTGGTTTCCCCTTTATTAAATGCAAATATGTTTTTATGTTGCTAAGTGGGAATGTTGTTCAGACAAAAAGACAAGTCTGCAAAATTAAAGGAGTGCCAAATGCCCTGTGCAGAATTAATTTGCTTGTCCCTGCCCCCATCTGCCAGTGCCCACAATAGCTCAATGCTTTTTTTTATTATAGTCAGAGAAGGCAGAAACTAAAAAAAAAAGCACAAAGCTCTGACAGAAAAATTGGAAAATTGAATTTAAAAAATCACAAATGGGAAAAAATAATAGAAGTTTTTATCAACAGCTAGACAAGAAACTCAATGAGCTACAACTCTGTTATCCAACTGAGGGTCATGTCCTGAAATGTCTATGGAACATCCTGAAAATTTCCTGAGCTTTTAGAAACTTAAACTATTTAAAGTCCTTATTAAAGAAAATATTAATCACAGCAGAATGTTTTATATTAATAGTGCTGTGTGAGGATCACTCCACAATTTATAGTGTCCAATGTTACGGCTCTTCTGAAATAAACATTATTCCTATTGTATGGAAAAATGCATTTAGATGTTCAGAAAGTCAGGTTATTTTAAAATAATTTTTATACTGTAAATTATATCGTAATTATAAATGGAAATAAATTTAATTAAAAGTATATAAAAGATTTTCTTTAGTTTCCCATGTTAGTCCTCAATTTCTCTTAATTTCTGTTACTTTTCTTTAATATGTTATAGATAAAAATAAAAAAATGTAAAAAGTTACACAGAATCTATGCATCTCTCACTTTACAGCATATAAATTCAGCATCTCTGGGTACACATTAAGGAGGTTGACTGTGAAGTTACCTCTTTTTTGTTTCATTATCTTGGGAAATCATCTACTGTTCTAGGTTTCAATCAACCAACCAAACAGAAAAAAACATCACCAACAAAACTTCATTCCTCTTACTTTTTAAGGGATGAAGTCTTTAAGATTTATACATCATTAAGATAAGATACAATCATCATCAGACTTTTGTAAGGCTGTTTCCAAAGTGAAACACATTGTTTTATCGGCATGACTATGATTAAATAATTAAGCAAAACTTGGTCAGAAAAGTAACAAAGGATTCCTTGGCCATTTGGTGATTTTCTTTTTCATATAGGCAAAAACTAGGTTAAACTGGGCCACTTTAATGATGGGTTCAGTCCTGAAAATACTTGTGAGAAAAATCCAGCTTTTTACATCAGAGCAGCCTCCACCAAGTCTAGAGGAAATATTCCCATGTGTAAAATTTACTCAGATTTGTAGTACCAGGACTTAAATTAGGAAACAGTGCTGCAGGCCTGCTTGGGGGGAAAAATAGAACAGCTGCACCTAATATGTGTCATTATTATTAGTGGTTTAATCTGTCCCCTGTGTAAATAAAATTATGCTAAAATGGCATTTGCCTAAACTGAACTTGAGAAACAATTAGGAAATGTAGTTCCAAAGCATAACAGAGGCTGGGGGATCCTCTGCCACTGGTGGCATTCATGGCTGTGTGCAGGGACATGTGGAGATGTGCAGAGCCAGGGGAAAGGATGTCCACTTGATGTCTCCTCCTTCATCCCTGGCTATGCAGTGGGGCAGGGTCCTGCACAAGGCTTAACTCTTTTGGTGGTGGACTCCTTCTCCCTGTATGTTCTGTCAAAGCCCAGGAGTCTGGCACTGAGTACACACAACTTCTTTTAGGCATCTCTCTCCCTAAGCACATAGGATTTAAGGATATTTCCAGGAGATCTGTGCGGATCAGTGGTCACTCAGATCATGGTCCACATGAATCTGGAGGGAATGAGGGAAAATTACAGACTGTACAGGCTGAGTGCAGGAAAAGACAGGCTGTAAAATGAAACATTGAGAGCTATTCCCCAGGAGGCTGCTGAATGAGTGAAGCCTACTCAAGGGCTGCTTTGGCTTGCACCCAGTCCAGCAGAGGTTTTATGTGAGCACTTACCACAGCAGCTGCAGCAACCCACAGCAATCCACAGAGCACCTTGGAGATGCAAGGAACCAAAGGTACGCACAGACTGAGGATGGGGGCTCTCAAACATCCTGAAAAGGGAAGTTCTTAGCAAAATAATAAATAGGACATGTGAGCCTATCAGCATATCCTGTATAACATCACTTTGTTGTGACTCTCATGCCCTTTAGAAAGTTGCAAAGAAGTATCATTGCATGTGGAGGAAGTCTTCCTCTGTGCAGCCAGACTACCAGGACTGCAGTCAGGTCTTGTTGGTATATTTGGTGAGACTTCGGTGGTGCTTGGGTTTGGGGAAAAAAAGAGAACAAGTGGAAGATGCAGAGGGAGGAATTCAGAACTCGAAAAGGATCCCCAACAGCAGGTTCTCCATCGTAAAGGAGGAAACATAAACTAAGTCTCAAAAGACACTATAATCTTTTATTTCCGGATACTACCAATCGGACACCTTTAAAAAGCAGAGATAAAAGTACAGCATGTTGCTTGTATTGAGAAATTGTCTCAACAAGCCAGAAAGTAGCAAATGCAAATTAATTCTGGAATAGTTAGAAGCACTGTGGTGGCAGGTGTGAGCCCCTCTTCTTCACCCCAGCACTGTCCAGTATAGTTTTGTACACTGAGTGCTGCACAATCTTCTCTGTCTAGAGCTCTGCAAGCCCATGTGGAGCATCAGGTTCTTCTGGGGTGGCATCAGTTGTAAGAGATAGGCATCATTTCCAGCCTTACTTTTCTTGGACTTTGCACAGGTGTGAGTTGGAGAATGGGGAATGTTCTGAGGGGTTATAAGAAGGAAGTCATCCTGGGTGTTTCTGACTAAACTGAGTGGTGTGCTGCCCACAACTGCAGTGGTGTTGACAATCCAGATAGCCCCATCTGATCCCGTGTTCTCCAAAATACTTGTAAAAGATTCAAGTGAAGGATACAAGAAGATGGCACTGGCCATCTGGAGAGCTCTGGATTTCACCCAGGACCCTGGCTTGGACAGCTCTGGTGTTGTAGGCCATCTGCATGGTGGTATGCCATGGTGCAATATCTACATTCATGATGTGGAAACATCCACATGAGAGAGCTGGTGATGAGCATGTCCACTGCAGTGTCTGAGATGGTCAGCAAAAATCAGATTCATCTTTTCTGGCATTTCTGCTGCTGGGGCTGTTTGGAAGCACAGCAGCTTTGCTGTACAGGTGGTGTCAGAGCTGTAGAGAGCCTGGGCAAAGGGCTCAAGCCCTTTGCTGGATGCCTCTCTGCTAAATTGAGCCAAGCAGGGCCCTGCTGTCTTGGGGTCTTGGACAACTGCTGGGAGTTCTAACCTATTACACCAGCTCTATCTATAACGGTTTTCTTCTCTGCATTCCAGGACTCTGAAACACAAGCTCCTAAGACCTTGTTTTGGAGAAGCAGACCTTGCAATCAGACTCAACCAGCTTCCTACAGGCTGCCAGTTCAGTTATTTCACCAGCTACTTTGGTGGGAATGAGGGTCATTTCTCCCGTCATTGATTGGGGCTGCTGGGACATGGCTACCTTTCTAGACAAAGGAGGGCTGTAGCCATGATGGAAAATTTTTTGGGGAAGTTTTTGTGCAACTGTTATGTAAGCATGGGTTGATTATTCTTTCCAACTTGTTAAATTTATGCATGATATTCACTGCTGTCATCTTTATGGAACAGAGCTTTAAGGCTGTGGCTGTGAATAGTGTTACACATTGTACACATTGTACATTTGTTTTGTTTTCCAGAATGACTGAAATTACTTGGGGTGTGTTTTTATGCAGTTCTCATAGATGCAGATAGGTCTGTGTTGCTCTTCTACTCTAGCCAGTGTACTCTACCACATTTCAATGCCTGCTAGTCAATAATACTTATTACAGTAGAAGGGAAACCTGTGAAGATCTTCCTAGGTACTGTGCCAGGTGAATGGCAAACACAAGAAGTGTCTTGACTAGATAGAGGATCTTCACACCTTTTGACAGATGCACTATATACACAGAAAATGTAGTGGTATTTTTCCAGCCATGAGAGTCTCACCCTCTACATGAACATCAAAGGGAACATACTCGGAATATTCAGCTAGATGAAGAGTGTGAATTCATCACAGATTTCTCCTTAGCATCTGCCTAGACTTAAAATAAGCAGATCCAGAAAGATTACTGCGTCAGAAGCAGGGAGAATCCTGCCAAAGGTGAATTGCCTCTTTCCTGAATGCTGCCAAGAGGCGGGTAAGGCAACTCTACATGACTTCTATGATTTTTCTGCTTGGTCTTTCAGCTAGTCATAGACTGGATGACCTTGAAAGGTTGATAACTCCCTTACTGGTGACACTGAAAGGCATTGGCAGAACGGTACTGTCTTTTCTATGGCTGTTCCTGCTTTTTGCACAATTTATGGAGGTGACCACCCTTAACAGTCAAATCTGGTGTCTTCAGGGCATCTATTTTTCACTCATGTGAAATCTATATGTAACTGTCAGCTGTTATTAACTCTTAGTTATGGCATATGTACAAGTAAAACAAGATATATTGTAAATAGCACAACACTTTTTCAGTACAGGAGACAGCCAGGGCCTGGCTGAAGGCTTAAAGTCAGAGCATGAACAGACCAAACTGAGCTGGGACTGTCAGAAAGGGAAGACTAATCAAATTTTCCTACTCTAGAAAAACAAAACAACACAGGGAAAAGCCTCAAGGCCATACTGTACTCACCTGGCATGCAAGAAAAGTCCCTGACTAGTGCTGCCTGTCATTTACTCATATGGGTCTTGGCATATTAGTAATGCTATGTAGAGATGACAGTCCACTATTCTGCATGGGGAAGACAGATGTGCTGAAGTTTTTATAGCTTTTTAACAAGTGCAGTGTGAAGAAGGAAATGTATTGCCCAGGGAGAGTGCTTCAACATGGCTGAAACCTGGACACAGCCTTGCTACGTCCAGGTTTCAAAAACTTCTGTCTTCCTTTTTACCCCATCATTATTCCTAGGGGTCCTTGCCTGCAGTTAAAGAGTTGAGCCTTTGTTTTATGATCAGAAACAGGTAATTTTGCTCTCTCCTAGTTTCAACCAAGGATGTGATTGTCAGAGCATGAAGCTCTGTGGTTGTGTCTAGGTTGTTATACTATACCACTCAAAACATTGCTGGAGCAGAAGTAAGGGATTCTCCCCGCTCCTTCCCATGCAGATGCACAGGAGAGTGTTGGGTACCCCAAGGTGTTTGCAGTCAGATTGTGGAAGTCTCATGTGGCAGCAGCACACCCCTTCCCTTCCCTTCCCTTCCCTTCCCTTCCCTTCCCTTCCCTTCC
>QUSF01000006.1:9982853-9995553 GCA_003676055.1 Chloebia gouldiae
TCCCTTCCCTTCCCTTCCCTTCCCTTCCCTTCCCTTCCCTTCCCTTCTGTTTTTATTTTTACCCCTAAGGAGATATACCAAATGAAAGCAACTTTAATTTCTACTACAAGCTGAAAGCATCAGTTCCAGTAAGCGGTCCTCATCTGTAGGCCAATACAACACTAATTACCACCAGTGAAGCCTGATATTGAGTTTTGACTGCCTCAAGAACTTGAAAATTGCCCCAGGTGAGACTGGATTTAAAAAAAGCTATTCTCTTTTGAAGAATGATTCAGACTGCTTTTATAGAAAGTCTAAATTCAGAGTGTACTTTCTAGGTCCTGTGTTTACCTGCAATTTTTTTCTCTTTAAATGAAAGTATCCCTGTAATGGCATGACCATATAAACTGAAGCCTTATTAAAAGAAAAGAATCGTTGCCATAAATATTCAAAACCTGATCACATTGTGACCCTAATGAGAAAATAAAGTTTTCCAAAAGAAAAAAAAAACATTTGGATTGTTAAGGCTTCTTTTTGCTCAGTTTCAGTATCACAAAGATAGGCATGCAGAACAATATATCCGCCCATCTAAAAAAATAAATAAGAAGCTATTAAAAAAGTTGTCTTATCTTTTTTAAGCTTTCTCACCACTTGGCTCTAGATATCACCAATACCAGTAGTAGAAAAATTAAGCCCTTCTCCAGAGAAATAACATTAGTGAATTAAACCCTTCTCCAGAGAAATAGCATTAATTAATATTAATAAAAGGAGAGTGGGAACAAAGAAGGCTAATATATTCATAATTATTATAATATATTTACAAATCTATATTTTGAAAACAAAATATTTTTTATTTCTAGTGCCAAGAAATAAAGACATTTCAAATGGAAAATACCTGAGTTTTTTCATGTAAACATTTAGAGGGCTTTGACCTTTGGAACTTCTGAGAAACAGTCCTGGTGTATAAATATAGTGAGTTGGAATAAGTAGCTGTGTAGTGAGTAATATCATTGTCTCATCAAGGAAACTCCCCACGTAAAAAAATTAAGGACATACAGAAGTCTTTATAGGAATGGGATTTAAGAGCAAGTAATGAGTTCAATAGAAATCCCTACACCAAAGAGACAGTGGTGCACATCTTTGATCCATGAATTACATAGCCCTTTGCATTCACTGACTAACGACCAGGCATCAGCCTTGTGTAACAACCATCACAAATATTTTCATAGTCCTTAGTTTGCAAGTGGTAAAGATCCAGTGGAAAAGGCAGTAATTGTTCTGATTTATGACTGGCTCAGAGAGAAGAGGTTGTATCTGCTCCAAGGTAAGGAAAGGGCTTTGAAACAAACCATAAACAAACAAAAACAAACAAACAAAACCTGAGCAAACCTTCCATCAGTCTTTGCTTTTCAATTCGCTGGCTGGCGGTGCTCCAGCCTACAGTGGAACTATTTAAATGTTAGATATCTAGCCAAGGCTGTTGTTTGGGTTCTCCTTGTAGATGACGAGCAGACACGCAGCAGCTTTCCTGCTGGACTGCAGTACCTAAGCTTGGGACAAGAGAGAGCCTTACAGGTGTTATCTCCTCTCTGCACTGACTATCACTGAGTGAGTGCCTCAGAAAGGACACTAAATCAAAGGGCACTAAAACCAAGCTAAAGGAGTTTCTGTTCTTGCTAAGCAAGTTTTGACCTTGGATTCTCCACAGCTGACAGCAACCATGTAACTCTTCAGAGCCTTTGGAGGCATCTCCTGATCAATAAGGCACAATGAGCTCAAAACTTTTGCCCAAAGACATCCCACATGTTTAATTGTTCTGTTTTCAAGAGCATCCAGAGCTAAAGAGCTTACAACCTCTTTAAACATGGGTTGTATGTGAAAAATGTGATATAATCTTGGACATCTGGCAAGTATATGTATATGCTTAATTGAGAGAATAAACATTCCTCAAAATTCATAGTCCTGAGATTGCAACCTTGACTTTAACCTTTTGGCTTTCTTCACATCCTAGTAAATGCAATATATCATGCATACCACATCAGAGTCTATGCCAAAAAAACTGGAACAGATCACAGTTCTATGAAGCTGAAAAAAAATATTTGTGATAGGATTTAGAAATGTAAGATTACATCGTAATCCTCTCTTCAAAAAGAAAAATGAAAAGCTGAGAAAAAAAAATGACAAGCAAATTATTCCTGTTGCAGCATATGAAAACTAGAAGAATTTAATTTTCTGGTCTGTTTATCCTAGCATGCTTCTCTAGGCTTGTCATCAGTTCCACTGGAACACAGGGAATGTAAAAGATATTTTAATACAAATTACTGAATTTGATTCATTTCATTCTCCTTATAAAATTGTCTGCTGTAAAAGTATGTCTAATGTGAAACAGTTATAATTTGCTTGCTACTCACTGTATTAATACCTATTAAAATTGACCACAGTAACACGCACTCAGTTGTTGCAACACGCAAAAACCCACAAGATTTATTTCAATGTGTCTGGGGAGTGCCAAAGCATGAAAATATATTGAAATTTTAAAGGTCTAATGTAATTATTATATAGATCCTTGAGAAAACTGCAAGTCAACTTGGAATAGTGCAGTCAGCTATTTCTAAATATCACAGACCTCTTATAAATCTATTATTGTGATGTTTCCTACGTGGGTTGCACCTGTCACGGGATTTTTTAAACCTTGATTTCAAGATTTACAGTGTCCATAGATCTCTTTAAGCCCTGGCAATTTCACAATGTGAAACAAATTAATTTCAGAAAACACATCTATAAGCTGCACTAAAGTCACCTTACAAAAGGCCCTTACAAGCAGTGTGTTTATCATCAGTATTAATTAAAGTCTGGAATCTGACCCCAGAGTTAGAGAGGATCCCAGTGCTGGCTGCAGATCAGTCCATCTAGCAAAACAAACCCTCTAAGCAATACCACATGGAAGACCAATGGTCTCCAGTAGGATTGGCCTTTGGTGATAAGATCAGTGGGGAGGCAAACATGACTAACAATATTTTAGTGCTTTGATACTCTGGTGATAGGCACTATAAAAAACCTCAGACTGTTTGTACCAACCTACACTCACCAAGTATGGCAAAGTGCCAGCTCAGCCCTTTATCTTGATGGACAGAAGCAATGCTGGGGATGGTTTTTCTTTCCACAAAATAGTAAGTGGTTGACAGAGGTTCATGACAGTGAGGTGATAAAGTGACAAAAGCATTTTCCTCCTAAAGGAGTTGCAGCATCTTCTCATAGGAAGATGAAAATGGCAACCACAAAATGAGCAAACCAGCCAATAAAGATTATTGTGGGCCTGCTAACATGCAGAGTGCTAAAAATTTGCAAACTGCAATCTTTCCTGTGTATAATGTGTAGATCAATCTACCTCTTACTGCTTCCAGCTGTGGGAGGCTGAACATATGCAGCAGGAAACCTGCAGCTGCATGTAAAGAGAAGAAGGCACCCAGATGGTGTGTGCACAGATGGAGCAAGCCTGTGCTGACAGCACTGCCCCTCATCCAGCAGCAGATGATACACGGGAGCATCTGGGGAGAGAGGGACAGCTGTGTGGGGACACTACAGTGCCCCCATGTTGTGTGGTGTTCATTTAGGCTTAATTTTGATTAATTTGGAGGTATCCTGACCTTGGTCTGGCCTTCTGTCCTGGGGGCCCTATGGAGCACTTGCTCAGGGGATCTGTGGTGAGGCATACGGGGCGGATGAGGCTTAGTCAGAGGAAACCACGTAAATCTCAGCAGTGGCTAATTTGTGGCTTCATCCACAAATCATTTAGGCAGACAAGGGCAACCTACCTCCACTGAAAGGTTGTAAACACATATATGTTTCCTAATCCTCCTGTTCTGTCTGAACCCAGAAAGCATTTACTAGTCTGCCTGGAAAGTCTCCTCCACACCTAGTAGCTCCTAACAAAGGTCTGGTTTAAGACTGTAATCCCAGAACATCACAGAATCATCTATTTGCACTGGAGGGAACATCTGAATAGACACAGCTCTGGCTCTGTGAAGGAGGATCACCCTGCTCTTCTCTAGGACTTTCCCCATCTGCTCTCTTCAATACTTGTCAGCTTACTGGCCATTGAAGATCCCACTCTTTGCTCAGGAGATGTAGGGCCTGTCTGAGTGAAGGGGACCCTTAACATGAGAAAATGCAATACCCAGGACCTTCTGCCAGCACTTCAGCCCTAAAAACCTTGCATGTGGGAGCACATAATAATGGGTCTCTTTGCTCAACTTGTTGGCAGCATACTATGTTAATGTGATAGAGCAGAACAGAGGGCTGATGAGAATAGGAAATGCAGGAATACAGGGTAGGAAAATACAAGCACGAGGTGGAAGAAATTCTGCTATCAACACTAATAAATTGTGTCCACCTGGTGTCATATTGAAATGAGGACAGTGGGCAAAGGGTGGGCGTCACTTCACTTACATAGTGCAGATCTTCAAAGTAGGGTGACCATGCCCAAACAGCTTGAGGGGAATGGTCAGTATTCCATGCTAACTCCCAAAATGGGGAGTGTTTGAGATATTGGTGTTTGGGCTGCACTGAAAATCTGCCAGGAAGAGCAGTGGCACATTAACAATATACACGGCTGAGTCTCAGTGCTCAGATACATGCCCTGGCATTGTTCAGTTTATTGTCACGTGCTTTGCCTTGGACATCAGGTCACTCTGTGACCAGATCTGTGATTTGTACCATTTCAATGTGTTAAATGCTATGTTTGAAAATACTGTCTTCTGAATATTGTTGCAGGAGGCAAAACAAAAGGAGCAGTAGCTTCCTATTAGTATATCAAACACAAGAGCACTTGTATAATCTCTGAAAGTAAGACATCATCATCTCTTCACATAGAGCAGCAGAGAAGTCACTCTGATTAAATGAGCATTAAAAGAACAATGTAATTACCTGGCAAACCTAACAGTGGATGGAACCATCTTCCCTTTGAGCAACATTCTTGACATATTCTCTTAGCAAGGACATAAGTGCTCCTTGACTGCATTGTGAAAAAAAGGAAACAAACTGAAAGGGGAAGAGAATATAACCTGTAGTGAAATAGTGAGATAGTTCAGATCAGTCAAATGCCTTCTGCAATCATTTTTTCTGCCTGACTGCTGTTAGTGCAGGTGCATTGAAGAAAGGTGCAAACACAACGTACCACTATGCAGTGACTTGCCCATGGAACAGTTTCTGCTTAACTTTAAGACATGCATTATGTCCCAGAGCATGACAGTTTATTGCAGATTGTGTGACTGCTACATTTTTATCCTAGCTTGTGTAAGAGTAGACGGGATGATTCATACACGTCATTTGGTGCTGCTTTTAGCATTTGTGAGGAGATGCTAACTGTTCCCTCTTACTCCTTTGACTGATTTTTACCACTGGAGTTACCACGAGGCTAGGGAAAAAAGAGGCAGAAGCAAGTGCTCTGGCTTCAGCTTATAATCACAGCTACATTTGGGTTATTTCTTCCAGACTTAAAATCTCAGGATCTGCAAAGGGACTACATGGTATTAGCAAGGCCAGCCTTGTTTTCTAAATATATAGCCTGCAGGCTGAGCCAGACATTATTTCTGTTTGTGTTGTGGCATGACACCTTGTGACTTTGATTTAAGTGAGGGAGCAGGTGAGGGCTTTGGTGACTTTCCACTGGCTGGAGATTTCCCATCAGGAAGCCAAGTTCACCTGCTGGCTTCAGCTGTGAGCCTCCAGGCATCTCCAGGCTGTTGCTTATTGACTTTGAGGCTTTTCTTGCCTCATGGGTGGGTTAACTAATTACATTCCTCAGTTCCTGCCACCTCCTCTTACCCAGAGAGCCACACAGCTCTCAGGGCTCATTGATGTGGTCCCATCTATCCATCATCATGTAATGTGGTGTGGGCCCTGACACCTCCTCCCACCCCTCATGCCAGCCTCCTCACTGGAACTGCAGACCTTGTTTCCATTTGCAAGTATGGATCTCTGAGGAAGGAAGAAACGCTTTATGAGTCATCACCCTCAAGAGCTTTACACTTTGAGATGTAAATGTAGGAGGACATTGTTCAGAGGTCTCTCAGTTTGCTCTAAAAGCCTGCAAAATCTAGTGTAGAAACCAAAATTATGAATTTCTCTATTTGGCTATATGGAAATGATTATTGCAAAATGCTGATACCTGCAAAACTTTCCATGTAATTCTCACAGTTAGGAAACAGCAAACAGAAAGTCCCTCAGCTCTAAGCCGACTCAAGAAGTGAATTTCTATTTACTATTGTATGCTTTTCTTTTGCTGGTGCCAGGTAACTCTAAGCAAGTTGTTCACATTAGCAAATACTTACATAAGTATAAATGACATGTTTTTAGAAAGGATTCCAACATATTGGTATATCAGGATGGGAAATAAGTGAAAAAGATGATAAGAATGTAGTTCTTAAAATGGCTTGCAGCAAAGGGAAAGTCTAGCTCCTAATGTATTGTGGAACTACCTTGTAAAATTATGCTCTTGGGTCCCATTTGACCTACAGATTAGGAGCACTAAAGATGCCACATAGGGGACCAAGAGCATTAGCAAACTAGCACAAGTACTCCACCCTTGGAAGATCTGTGAATACAGTACTCCAAACCCATCTGACAGCCTTCCAAAACCACTACAGGAAAGTAGGTATTAATAACTGCTGCTAACATCCAAAAAGAGTAAATTGGGATTTCTTCCAGATGATGGCTGGTGTCTAAGACCATCTCAACAATTCCTACTGTGACCAAAGTTGGAAAAAATTGGAGAGAGGAGGGCTAAGAAATGAGGAAAATGAAGCCAATTCCAAACACTGAATTTAATCCATGAAATATTAGGAGTTTAAACAAAACAATAGTTGTTTGTCTTTTGATCTGGACTTGTAGACATCGCTTCGTTGACTTGTTGGACAATTCTACTTCAGCTAAGAATGTCCATTCCTTTTTCTTTTTGGGAATTGTTAGCCAAGGAGAATTTGAATGACAAGGAAACTGCTAAATACTATATCTATGACTGATATAGAAAAGTGGAGGAGGGAAATGCCTCTGATTAATCAGCCTCATGAAACCTTTCTCACTCTCTTTTAGTCCCCTTGTTCTGCTTCAGAAAGCAGCTGTTGAGGGTGCCCAAAAGGTAAGATCAAAAGGGTTCCATATGATCCCTTTCAGCATTGGATATTTATAGTGAAGATTTATGGGGCTATATCAAAGACTGGCTCAGGGAGCATCTTCATGAAGGATACACATACATTTTTGCTATGATCAGACTGAGTTAAAGCCAGGTCTCTGACCTTTCTGCACAGTTCTAGTGTTGAAGCCAGGAGTATTTCTGCTAGTTTATCAAAAATCAAAGTGGGGGGGTGGTGCTCAGGTCAGTCTCAACTAGACTCAAAGAAGTGCTGGAGCCCAGTCTGACCCAAGAGGGGCCAGTAGTGAGGGGAAGTACATTGATGCAGATAATTCTGTCATGGCATCACCTTTCATCATCAGTTGTGGTAACAAGGGACTACAGGGGACAGTAGCAAGTTGGCAGAGTCCTTACAGGACTTCATTTACAACATGTGCTGAAGGGAGATGGATGTTAAATCAATTTCTCAAGCCAAATATGGCACTCAAGCTTTTAACAAAAGGCCCTAAAGTCCCCTTTGACCTTAGCATGGCCAGAGATTTTTTTGCTGCTTCTGTTGGATAGGACATAATTTTTGATGGAATTTTGATTTTCAAAATGGCTCAGTCTTGATCATAAATAGAATCATAGAAATATTTTTTTAGTTGAAGGGATCTTTGAAGGGATCCAACCGAGCTGCAATGAGCAGGGGCATCTTCAGCTAGATGATGCTGCTCAGAGCCCTGTCAAGCTTGGTATGAATATCTACATTCACTGCCTCTCTGGGTAACCTGTTCCAGCACTTAAACACCCTCATTGTAAAAAAAGACAAAAAAAAAATCTTCCTAGTATCTAGTCTAAATCTATCTTCTTTTAGTTTAAAACCATTGCCCTTTGTCCTATCACAACAGGCCTTGCTAAAAATTTTTCCTCATCTTTTGTATAAGCCCTCTTTAAGTACTGAAAGTCTGCAGTAGTGCTTCCCTGGAGTCTTCTCTTCTCCTTTGCATGCCAAGGTGTCAGTGCTTGCAGAGACTGGGGTGCAGGGGCAGCTGTTAGGCAGGCTGGCAATCCAACCCCCTGGATGGAGGCACCCACATTATATGTATGTGTATATTTCCCACTCCTAAAACTTTCCAGAACTGCCAGAGAGCAGGACAGCATTGGCCCATGTGCATGTGTGTTTCGGCCAGCGATGTGTGTATGTGCATCTGGTGGAGTGTTGGTGTGCTCCTGTGGTGGCTGTGTGCTCAGCCCCTCCGTGGGACAGTCCTGGGGGCACAAAGATGTGGCCACCCTGCCTCGATCAGGCTGCTGGGTTTGGCAGCCCCTACAGTAGATTACTTTGCAGAGGCAAGGTTTGATTTCAATTAATGTTCATTAATCAGTTTTGCTAAGCGTACATGGACTAAAGCACTAGCAAGAAGGGCATTTGGGCTGATTGGGTTTCCCTAAAAACAACAGGAGTGTCTGGACTGTAGAGCTAGGTTTAAGATCTAAGGTCCCAGATCAGCTCTCTATTAGGCTTGCTGGTTTAGCTCGGACTTGAGTGTACTTCAAACAACCAAACAATTACCCAAGCCTCCTGGCCTCCTCTCTCAGACACTTGACACAGAGAGGATCACTCAGCATGCAGCATTGCTTTTATTTCTCTGCAGATATAGATTTTAAAGACAGGCCTCACCAAGAACCTTCAAAGGTTCTTAAAATCTGGACTGATATTGTCCTAAAAACCTGCAGCCCACCAAGGTCTGGCCTCATCTTCAGTCACATCTCTCTGCATGACAGATAATAAGAGGGAAGACAGAGCCACTCACAGAAAGCTGTGAGAGAAGAGCCTGAGATGAGAGAGCCACCTCACTTGCCTTCATGCAAGACAGGCTCTGCCCCAACAGCTCTTTAAGCCTGTTTCCCCACTTGAATCTGCAAAAGAAATAAGATAAAATAGCCCAACAATAGAGCTCTGTGTGATTCAAGCCACAATACTATGTCTGCCACAAAAGAAAAAAGCTTTTGTTTGTATTTGGCTGGTATCTATGAATCACAGAGGCCACAAAGATTTTCACCAACCTTTGCACCATCTTTGATAGTTTGCAGATGTTCCCCACTGCTGCTTAATTTCAAGTTTGAGCTGCTTTAGCAAAGACACATTAGAGGCAGCAGCTCTGATGGCCTTTCTCTGAACTGGTTTTTACCTTACATGGTGCTTCTTCCTTTTTAAAGCTTTAATTTTTTTATTTTTTCATTGTAGATTTGAGCAAAATTGGTATAATTGTGATGTTGGGAATTAGTGATACTGCCAACTTGCTTAGTGGTATTTTCACATACAGCTATAATGGCTTTAAAAGGAAAAAAGCAAAAACATTGTAAAATTTCCCCTCCACCCCATTTTCCCAAAAGGACAAATCTAATCTCTGCAATAAAGAGTATCTCTTCCAGTCCAAGGAAATATTTGAATGTGATGTGCTAAAGAAGACATTGAAGACAGTGAATAACCACCCTTCTCCCACTGTGCTGTTTGCTGGTTTTATCATTAGATTACAGCACTGTGGTTTTTGTGAACGGCCAAGCTGTTACACTCACCATGAATGACTACACTCTTCTGAGTAAAGCATGTCCTTGATTCAGAAATCATTTATTTCACAAGGAATGGGGCCTCCTCTGTCAGACACCTGACTCAGAACAGATCATTCAGCATGCAGCATTAGATTTTATTTCTCTGCAGGTCATAGATTTTAAGGACAGGACTCACCAAGGATCCTCAAGCCAATGTTCTTTTTCCATGGACCGCAGGACTTACTGAGATCAGTTCAAGCTTCAGATCCAAAGACAATGGCTGGAATAAAACAGATTTTTCTGGAAAAACTTCCAGTATAAACATTTTTTTTATCCATTGTGACTTGTTCTGATGATGAAGTACTTTCTTACAGTAAATTACTTTTAATTAAAAAAGTATTTCCAACTCCAGCCACTGGATCTTGTTTTGTATCTTTGTCTGCCAGACTGAGACAGTCTCTTGAGTTGTCTGTTGACATATAAGCAGCTTTAGGTTGCAATCAGACCACCTGCTGGTTTGCTGGTCCCTTTAGACCTGTCCCAGGTACGTTTTTCAGTCCAGCATATTTTTGTGCTTTTTTTTGTGAAGAGTCTGAAGAACGTCAACACCAGTGTGAGATCTCTAACTCCCACCTGCTTCCTTTCTCCCACAATTCTCTCTCCCATGATTCACAGAAACACATGTATAACAGAAACATCTTTAGATGATGAACATACACCTGCAGAAGAGTATTTTGAGGCCAGAAGTTGACCTATTTTTGGTGCATTTGTCACATTCCCCATTGATTCCACATCACCCTTGCTGCCTGATAGAAATGTTATGCAGGACCAACTCCACTTTCCAGGATCCCCATCAGGCTGACAGGTCTACAAATTATCTGGTTCATGCAATTTATCGTGCTAGTTTTCTCCCAGGTATCTGGAACTTCTCCAGAGTGCTAAGATTTATTTTCTTTGGCTTGCTCTTTTTTTAGACTGCTGGATACATGTTACTCAGATCCTTGCCTGACTTTATTATCTGCTGTTTAACCTCATCTTTAGTTACACCTAGAACAAAAACTATGTGATTACTGTTGGTTGGCATGAATAAATGACTAGGGTTTGGGTTTTTTTCCTTGGACAGAAGACAAAAATATAACAGAATAAGCCTCTTTTCCTATTGGCAGTTTTACTATTTTCATTTTGTAATGGACACATGTAATTTTTAGTGTTCTTTATTCTGGAAATGCTAAGAAAAAATCCCCAAATACAAGAAAATGCCTCTCAACAGACAACTTTCCTCAGATCTTCCTGTCATGGTTCTTCTTGTTACCTATTTTCCCTTTTAACACTTTTCTCTGAAATCTACCAGCTAATTTACATGTATTGACTTTGAGAGCATTTTGCATTTTCTCCTGGGATCCAAGTACACATATGCATAAGTTTTACTTCCCTTCTCCAGCAGGCCATTTAATGACTGCAGATTCTTTTGCTGGGTGGGGATTTTTTGGTCATCTCCTTAAGTATTATCCAATGATTCTTAATCATCATTCAGATTTTTCTGTTAATAAAGTCTTTTTCTCAGTTGAATTTCTCCCAGCATTGTTTTTAGCTAAAATTGTATTTTTTTCTTTAAAGCAAAATTAATATCCTTTATTGACTTGGATTTCATTCTGTTTGGAGATAACAATAAATATAATCTCACTGTCATCAGTTATACCCAAGCCATTCTTAATTGCTCATTTTTATTTAGTCATTCTGCTGTAGTAAAAACAAGATCTAATGTAGGAGTTTTACTAGTTGAATATAAGCACTGAAACTGTTGTCTGTAACATTTGCAATGATAGCCTCTCTTTTATTTAGTAGGGAAAATTCAGGCTATTTCAGAAAGTCATGCTACACAAAAGATAAAAACCCTGGCAACAAAATAGGTCAAGAAAACAGCCCAGCTTCTTTGCACAGCTGGCTATATTCTGAGGAAACATCCTGCTGGTCCCTCTGAACAACAGTCCTGTAATATTTTATGGACTTTAATAGAAGTAGCACCTTCAGCAGCCAGCCATGACATGTCACCAGCACACCGTACCTTACTTCAGCAGGGATTCAGAAGATGCACAGGCTCCTTGTTTGCATATAGGGTCTCTTCTGGTGCCAAAACCAAAACGGTCTGGCTGTAGGGACATCATAAAGCTTCTGGGTAAAATGGAGGTTTAATGCACAGTGCACACAGTTTGCCCTTTATTGTTATCCAAATAACAGAAAGGATTAAAAAGGAAGATGCACTTGAGAAAAAGGTTTGTAAACACAACACCTGGAAAAATGTCCCCTGGGTGTCTTTATTTGCACAGCACAGAGATATGAGGCAAATACAACTGTTACACATAAATGTAGGAATAGCAAGGCCTGAAGCTCCCTTTGTGTTGAAGGGATTCACTGCTAGATTTCTCTTTTACCAGTATTGCATGGCATTCTCTCAGTTCCATTTTAGATGTCCAGTTACTCAGTGCTGCAAAAATTGGTACTATTTTTTGCCTCAAATTTTAACCCATGTTGCATTCTTTATGCTGTGATGAGGATACATGGTCCAAAAAACTATCCTGCATGTGATAGGGAGAACATATCATTGCAAAAGACTTATATGAAACGCTGAGTTTTTAAATTGCCATTTCTGACACCAACTTTTAGCACATTACTGGCATCTGCAATGCTCACCTATTCCACAAAGCCTGAAAAAAGTAGCAAACAGGTCTTGCATGATGATTTCATTTTTTAAAAGAACAGCATTTTAAAACATCTATCTGATTTCTGCAAACAAACACATGTGTACAATTACATAGAGAACCAGATAGTTTTTTAATTTTGAGTTTAGCTTGCAGCAAGACCTCCTCTGCCTTGGAAGACTTCCCCACACAATTCAGGAGAATTCAGATTTTGTTGTGAGAGTATTTTTCCCTTTTAACTGTTAATTCTTTCTTTCTTTCTTTCTTTCTTTCTTTCTTTCTTTCTTTCTTTCTTTCTTTCTTTCTTTCTTTCTTTCTTTCTTTCTTTCTTTCTTTCTTTCTTTCTTTCTTTCTT
>QUSF01000006.1:9995563-10128493 GCA_003676055.1 Chloebia gouldiae
CTTTCTTTCTTTCTTTCTTTCTTTCTTTCTTTCTTTCTTTCTTTCTTCCACTTGCAGGAACAGTCTGTGTTTGCACTGTAGGCCGCCAGTTGCTGATTGAACAATGCAGGAAACACACAGGCTCTCACACACACACACACACACACACACACACAGAGAGCTCCACAGGAAAGTGATTGATGACCAGTTTTCAGTTCAGAACTGTGATATTTCTGGCTGAACAGATTTCTACTTTGTTTTTTTGGGGGTGTTTTTTGGGTTTTTTTGTTGGTTTTTTGTTTTTGGGGGGGTATGGGGTTGGTTTTTGTTTTTTTTTTTTTGGTACAAAAGCCAAGGCATAAAGATAAGAGGCAGAGCACTTAAGACGTGTTTACAAAGATTAAACCACTGACTTGGCTTTAGTTAAAGTAAATTCTCCTGCTTCCCACTGTGCAATGTAGGTTTACAAAGGGAGGACTGGTAAATGTTGCTTCATCTTCTTTTCTGGCACTGTCTGTTGGCTCCAAAACAAATGCACAACTTAAACCACATAAAAGCGCAGCAAGGTATTAGCGCTTTTGAGGACTTCAACATCTGATACATTCCTAATCTGCCTGGGTAGGTTTTTGATCTGAGCTGTTGCACTGCCTTTATAATAACAGGGCAATTTAACAAGCCCAAAATACAAGATTCTCTCTGCAGAGGAGTTAGCAAGCCCAGCACTCAGCCCCTCTCAGGTGCCAATGTCACTGGGAAGACTGCCTGCTCCCCATCTCTCCTGAGGCCAGGGAGGTGCAGGGAACCCCAATCCCCCTGTATTATATAGCACAAAATGCTCTCATTTTCCACAAGGCTGAGACCACAGTAGATCAACCTGAGGAAGAAATTTTAGGAGGTTATAAAAGGGTAAAATTGCACAACTGCAAACTTCCAGCACAGAAGACAAAGTTTTACTGAAAGGAAGCTGCTGCCTGCTCAGAGAGTCCCTGGAAGCAGAGGGCAGCAGAACAAACATGGCACAGCAGAGAGGAGGAAAAACTGTAGAAAATAATAGGGAATGGCAGAAACACAAATCTCAAGAGAATAGATAAAAAAAATAACTAGGTAAGGTTCATCAATTTTTTTTTTAATATCTCAAATACATCTGGAAGTTGTTTATTAATGTATTTGCATTAGTGTTAGTGTGATACATTATTACGCTCTACTTGCAGAAGGAATTGTCTTGGCTACGACAAGAGAACAAGAAAGGACAAATGTCATGTCTACCTCCAAATAAAGATTATTCATCTCAGAATTCATTATTACAGCAAATAAGAACATCAGCCTTTCACTTTAGTTTGTGTCCCTGATAAGGAAAACAGTCATTGAAATCAGCTTTGGTGTGGTGTAATCCAGAGGAAGACATAGTGGGGCAGGAGGTTTGTACTGAAAGGATATTTGCCTGTATTGCCAGTCATAGTGGAAGGACATATGGGATAGGTAGGGCACAGCCTCTCCCAGATTTAGTCATATTCAATATTTTTATTCATGTCTCAGATGATGGAACAGAGAGGATATACAGATGGCAGCCAGCAGGGAAGGATTGTCAGAAGTTTGGAAGACAAGATTAGAATTCAAAATTATCTTGGAAGACCAGTATTTTTAAGGTCTAGCAGGAAAACATGCTACTCTGGAAACAAGCTTGCAGATTCTTCCTGACACGGGCAATAACTGGCTGTATACTGCAGGATGGAACAGCTGCCTGGCCAGCAGCGTGGCAGAAAACCATCCAGGGGCTGTAGAGGATCACAAGCTGAACAGCAACTTTGTTGTTGCAGAAGAGGTATGCCCCAGACTAGTAATGTATAAACAGAATTACACCCTGTGAAACACATAACCAATTTTCATCCCTGCAAAGTGACTGTGAGGATCTGTGTGCAGTCTGGTAAACTGCTCTCCCAGAAAGATGTGATTCAGCTGTGCTAAGTTGAAAGAATGGCACAGGGCTAATTAAAGGTCTAGAAACATAATGCAGGAGAAAACTTAAATTATAGAGTTGCATGAGTAGAGAGAACTTAACTGCTATGACACACGGGGTGACAAAAGACAGACATAAAGGGCAGCAGACTGAGGTTAGACATCAGGAAGCATTTTCCTAATGCTGAAGGGAGATGATACAGGAACAACTGGACCATGGCATGTCCACCAGAGTAGGCTTTTGAAATGTTTGCTGGAGTATCTGAGTCATAGCTGATCCTGGCTGACAATGGAGAGATGGTCCTACAAGCCTATGAGTGAGCTCAAATGGCTGCATCCCAGCCCACTTCCTCAGGGTACCCCCAAAACACAGTTTCTAGTTCACAAAAATGCCTCTCAGCACTTACCCCAGGGTAGAAGAACACTTAAGTGGAAGGACCCAAAACAATCATGGCTTGAAGTGTCTCATGATCTATCATCTCCTTCATCATAGTGGCTTCTGGGAGACCCATCCTTTAACCCCCAGCTCCCCATCTTTGGGATACAGGGAGCTGGGGTCAGTGCTAGAGAGTCTGAGGAGCTGCACAAGGCCACTGTAAATGTGGGAAGCATATTTAATGGTCTGGCGGGTCAAGCTACAGTCATAATCACTGGGCTAAGCTCATTTCATTAGGAAAAGAGGGAAAAATGTCTTACTTGGCAAAAAAACCACATGTACTCCAAATCAACAAGTGAGTCAGAACCAGAATAAAAAGGCGATGACTAATAAGATTTCTCTTCTAAGCCCATACATTGTGGCCTCTGCTACAATACATATAGCAGGAAAACAGTCTCTGGGAACCCCTTTTCTTTTGAGGCAAATAAATTTTGAGTCAAAAGAAATTAGAAGCAGGCTTAGGGTACAAATCTAGCAACAATCTCCAAAGAAACAAACCAAAGAGAAATTTGTAATTTTTTAAGGATTTCTCCCTCTGTTTCAAAACAAACCAATGTTTTAACATCAATTTTCATCCAATACTGTTAGTGCATACTGGCAACAATAAAGATTTATGTCACTCAAAAAAATCCACAAAAAATATTGCAGACAATCAGTGGGTTAGAGCCTCAGGAGATTTAAAAGGCATAGCATGGAACTCATTTATCAAAATTCATGAAGGAGTAAGTGTGCTATAAAAGTTTTCAGGGGAGGTACAATACATTTTGCTCACACTCAAGAGTGTGAGTGTGGCACAGCCAGCTGGGTTTTTAAATGCCTACCATTGTGGTTTGCTCTATCCATCAGTCAGTCAGCTCCCAGATAAAGTTTCATGCAGCATTCATATCTGGGCCTTAATGCTCTTAAGAACCAATGAACTGTTGATTATAGGGGTGTCTCAGACTGTCAGATGGTTTCTTTTGCCCTCGTTACATGGTTTAGATGTTGGTGGGAAATAAGCAGATAGGACAAACCGAGAAAACATGTAAAGACCCTGAAAGGGTGTATTTTCAACACAGACTCCTACATTACCCTTTTGCAGAACTTGCAGACATGTCTATTTGCATTTGGCAAGTGGGTGAATGAGCAGAGACATGACATTTTATACAGGCATTTGCAGTTATTTCTTTGTTGTACACAAAGAGGTTGCACAACCATGCGATTTTCCACACACAAAATGGATGCAATTTTAACTTGTTCAGGTGCACTTGAAAATGTTGTTAAAAACCTCCATATGACTCTTTCAAGATGGAATTCACTGTTCTCACTTCCACTTCTTCCTTACCTCACATCTTTAGCCAGAATCATTGAAAATACACAGAGATCATAGAGAAGCAGTAGTCTCAGCTCCGAATCTCCATGTTTTTCTGTGTTTGAATAAAATGTTTAATGTTACTTGAGCTGGCAAGAAAGGTGGGGGGTTCTGTGTGTTTTAGTAGAAATTACTGTTTTGGTTGGCTGGACAAGCTCAGGAAATTTCTGTAGTGAGCATGACGAGAGAGGATGCTTGGCAAGATGCTTTCCAACAGCTGGTACAGGTGGAGGATTAGGGGGAAAAATGTTAAAGAGCTTTTCCCCTAAATTTTCTGCTTTGTACCTCTCTTAGATATACAATCAATTTTAAAGTCTCATACAAATATCACTGAAATCCATGGGTCTCTTTCCACTAGCTAAATAAGACTTGAAATAAATGCTCCAAATTATGTATTGGTTATAAAAACTTTTTGACATTCCTCTTTGCCCTCTTAAACACAGCTATTTTGGGAAGAAGCAGCAGATAATGGCTTCTCTATGCAGCCTGAACTCAGAGAAACCACCCCGGTGACTCTGGCCTTGGCCAGGACTAAATGATCTGGGTTCCAACATGGTAGGTGATGGAGTAACTCATCCCACTGTCCCCTGTTTCTGCGTGGGTGAGGGGTGGAGGAAGAAAGGCTATGGAGGGCACAGGCCTTCAAACTGCCTGATGGCAAAGGAGGTATAGAGAGGGGAACAAGTTTGGATATGGTCTGTTGAGCCTTGAGGGATGTCAAGGGTGGGGATGGTCCTTAGCTGATGCCTTCACCTAAGGCTCTTTGCTGAAGAGTTCATGATGCAAAGAGAGAGCAGGATCGGCCTTTAAAATTCAACATAATTTGTATACAGAGAGTTTCCAGCAACTGTCTTCACCCTTTTCACTCAGCAATACAGCTCTGAAACACCATAAGTGCATTCATACAGAGTATTTGGTATTTATAATTTATAGATACTTCTGAAATGTGAACATTTACTGACTCCAGAATTGCTTTGGTTTAGTTCATTTTGAAGGTCAGAATTATTGTAAATCTACATAAATTGAAACAGTACTTTGGAATGGCTCTGATGTTTGAACCAAGTCAATAAAAACAATGATCTATAGTATTTGGGTATCATTTAATATTATGAATCCATAGTGAGTACAAAGACCAAAATAAACTCTTGCAACACACGTTTATTCACATATTAAGATTCCCTGAGACTGTTCTACATTAGTGACTTTCATATGCTTGGAAAATAAGAAGGCCTTTTCATATTCATGCTCAGTGAGTGAAAACATTTCACTCAGGAGACCATCTGCTTCTCTCTGGAGTGTGGATCTTGACCTTAACACATTGGGCTGCATACAGACTCTGAGGGGAAAAGATGTATTTGGGTGCTTCAGCACAATCTTAAGAGCATTTCAGTCAGCATTCAGAGGATTCAATGTTAGTTCAGCTACCGCAGCAGCCAAAATTATGGGAGATGATTTAAGTTTTCATCTGTCGGCTGTGGTACAAATATTCTGCCACAACCTATTTGCCATTTTATCCCAATTCATTTGCACACAGTCATACCTGAGTCCCCAAGAAACAGATGACAGTTTTTGCCACTGACTTTTCTATCATGATTTAGCCTGTGGCTAAATAAAAAAAAATTAAAAAAAAAAGAAAAAAAAGAGAAAAGAAAGAAAACATAAAGAGGAAAAAAAAAAAAAAAGAAAAAATAAAAGAAGGAAAACAGAGGCAGCAGCAAGTCCATCTGGGGAGTGGCAAGCTGCCTGACACCTTGGTGCCCACAGTCAGCACAACCACAACAAGGGCAGGAGAGGGGAGAGTTGTGGTTTGGCTGTGCATTGCTTTCATCCCCCTGAGGGCTCCCCAGGCTCCTGGGGTTTCACAGCACCACCTTGGAGGGCCTCTCTGGAGGGAGCTGCTTTCCCTTCCATCACTATAAATGGAAAGCTGAAAGAGGCTGCCCCACAACTTCTCTGCTCTCAGCTTCAAGTGGCTTCAGAATTAAGGTGAAGGTTTGGGTAGGTTGGGGTGGAGGAAGGACTCGCATTTAGCACATCTTGCAGCTTGGAGAGTCAAGGTGTTTTGGCTGGTGGGGCTGTGCACAGAGGGGGAGTGCTAATGCTTTAAATGCTTTCAAAAGCCATATTACTTCCCAGGTTTGAGTCCCAGAAGGACATTTTAAACAGGTTCCTGACAGCTGCCTCTGCTGAGAACATGCCCTCTTCACGAGTTAAGACAACAGCAATAGAGCATTTTAAGAGGAACTGGACACAACAGGAAGAAGAAAGTTGCCATGATGGAGTGCTCCCTTGGAGGTTTAAGGGCAGACAAACCACAGTGCACAACAGAAGCCCTGATCACCTGAAGACAATTAATTCCTAACTCAGGGTTTGCAAGCTGAAGCTGAGCCAAAACAGGGTTTTCCAAGATGGGGTGGCTCTGGCATAAGAACATACACTGTAGATAGGTCAGGTAACAGCAGGAGGAGAAGTGGTAGCATCATCTGCAGAACCCTCCAGGAACTTGAAATATTCAGGTAGTAGTTCCCTGATGCCACACCTGATGCTGTCTGGTTACCTAAATCAGGGTAAAATTTTCTTGAGCAACTTGTACTTTGTCAGGGCAGAGTTACTGCTCGTGACTGCTGTGTCAGCATCACTTCAGGTCTAGGCTGTCATTAGACTGTCTCAGGGCAAAGATACAACTCATCTGCCTTGAAACCACTTCTCTGAGGTCACAGCAGCTTGATGTGAGCTGTGCACAAGTGCAATGAAGAAGTAGAAGGGTTTTATGTGCGGGAGAACACAGATGAGAAAATTGGTAATTTTATCCTGACTCAGGATGAGGGTCCAATCTAGTTCCAGGAGAAAAATTAGGTGAATACGGCTACTCAGTGTCAGTGAGAAAACTGCTCATAGCAGCTACATGCTTGTACCAAGGAAAGAAGAAAATGAGAGGTAGTAAATCCACCAGGCAATGGGGTTTGCTCCTTGTATCCATGCTCAAACGAGATTTGACTCTTGCCCACAGTATAATACTCCACAGGTATTGAGGAGTGTGAGCAAATCCCATACATGCATGAAATGACCACACTTTGCAAGCCGCACAACTCTCAGAAAGGAAATCACAGATGCAGAGACTGAATGTCTTCTTATATGAGCATTCACTCTAGGCCCATGGGGGCCTAGAGGAGAAGAAACTTTAGAAAGAGAAACTTAAAGATATAGATTGAAGATACAAAAAAAATATTGTAGTCTATGAGAAGCCTGAAGGGACCAGAGCATTACCTGATAATAGTTAGGGTGAAAGACAGCTTTCTCCTGATAAAAAACCAAAGGAAAAAGATGAGCCACAATGACAACACACAGCCTTTGGAAAACAAAAACTACAGACTGGAATATCAACCAACTAAAAAGACAGAGACTTCAGAAAACGCCTTTGTGAATGAGATGGGAGAGGTTAGCGTCTCAGTGGGAGACCACTGGAAGTATTGTTACGAAAGCTGCAAGGCAGTAGAGCAATGCTTGGAACAAATCCAGGTACAAAGAACAAGGGATGGTTTGATAAAGACCCTGAAATCTTGAAAACAGCATGTGGCAATGGTCACATGCTGCTAGGCTCACAAGATGATATTTGGGGAGTGAAGGATACAGAGCAGGAGATGCTCCTAAAAGCATCTGACCAAGGGGTAGGCACAGAGGTGTCAGCCTTAAGGAGTTTGGACATGTGGGAGAAAAAGTAGTTTCTCCACATTTCAAGGCACCTCTTTGACATGGAAAGAGACTTTGGCTTTGCAAAACATCAGTACACAACCTGCCACCCCCATGCTCATAGCGCAAGGCCTGAGGTGCTGCAGGAGGTGCCTGTGAAGCTGTTTGGCTACGAGCACAGTAGTATCCACAGCAGGACTGAGCACCTTACTGTCACCCCCAAAAAGGGATAATGTCAAAGGAGAAAGACTGATGATAACTTTCTAGCCCGCAGAGCAATTCTGAGCCAATTCCCAAGGCCATCCCAGTGGCAATTAGAATAAGGCTCCAGAAAGGATCCAGAGCCAGGTTTTAATAATGTCCTATTCCTGCCATGTTATTAAAAACAGGGTGGGTAAATTCAGTCAAAGACTGTGTGAACTAGTTTTGTTGATTGGGTGGCTTGAATCAACTCCAGGGGAATGGCAGGCCTTTTGCCTGACTGTGCATAGGAGGGCCTGAGAAGAGTCAGAACAGGCTGGAATATCTCCTTTCCCAGTGCAGTGTGCAGAAACAGAGCCTATCCATCCGCAGACACTCTTTAGTGAGCAAACGATAACAGAGTATCCACAGTAAATCAGAGGGACAAATCTTGGCAAGGTTGGCCTGCCCTCTTCTCTCAGAAGTTATGTGGGCACATTAAGACTTTCAGTGCTTAACTTGAGAACAGAACAGTGAACAAATATCCAGGGGCCACAAGGGTGTAGCCTTGGGATAGAACTGACCCAAATATTTTTGTTATTTTTGCTGTTATTATTTTTCTATTAGTTCCTATTACAGTATGTGAAGAGTCTGTTCTCAACCAAACAGTAAAACTGCCCTCTTTTGAAAACCCAGTCAGTCGCCCATGGCTGTCAGGATTGGAAAGTTGTTGCATTGGTTAAAATTTGTGGTTTGAGTTTACAAGTTTGGAAAAGTTTAGAAATGAAACGAACCAGAGCTGTCAGTGTGGGAAGCAGAGAAGGGAAAGAGTTAAAAAGATTACAAAAGTGTAGATATGAAACTAAGGAAAGTTAAATATCACAAATCACATTTGATAAAATGTATAAAGTATTTTTGTTTGGTTTCTGATTTCATTTTCCATTTGAAATTGAATTGAACTACTAAATTGTTGTTGCAGGAGGTAGGTCAGAGTGTGCAAAGAAGCACAAGAAAGTAATACCCTTCAGATTATAAATACTGGCATCATCAGTCA
Source organism: Chloebia gouldiae (assembly GCA_003676055.1). Lineage (NCBI taxonomy): Eukaryota > Metazoa > Chordata > Aves > Passeriformes > Passeridae > Chloebia > Chloebia gouldiae. The sequence goes on from QUSF01000006.1 coordinate 10,004,210, forward strand.
TTAGCCATAGTGAGGTCTTGTTATTGCTTAGTGTGCAAATTAATTCAGAATAGATTTTGAACTTGAAAATCAGGGTGTGCTCCATTCTAAAATGACACACAGAAACATTAAAGAAAGTGACAAGACTAAAATGATGTGCAGACAGCTCCCTGTGGCCAGACCAATAGGAACATTCAGCATAGAATTAGCTTAAAATTAGCCCTAGTTTTCATTCAGAGCTGGTACAGCTCAGAGCCATTAGCCACCACGCTCTGTGTCAGCTGCTGCAGGACCTGCTGAAACCTGGCTCTGGTATTTCAGCCTTCTGTCCTGCCAAGCTTCTTTCTACAGAACAGGGAAGTTTTGCAAGAAGTCGTTGCAAAATGTCGTAATAATGAAATCTTTAAAAATACACAGCTGTTTTGCAAAACCCTTGTAACAAAGATTCCTTTGAGATCAGGTCCCCACAGGCTCTGTAGTGGATGTGCTACCATCAGTACTCTCAAGAGAGGCATTATGCAGCCTGACATTCCCTCCATGTCTCTCTCACCCCACGGGTCTCCTGCCTGGACCTTGCTCCTTTCAGGCGGTGCTGCCTGCTCACATCCCCACTCCAGTCCCTTTATTTGGGTGCCAGAAACTGCTTCCAGGGGTTAGGCACATTTGTCCTTTGGGGTGACCTCCTCATAGGGCTATTTGTCCCGCCTTGCTGCTGCTGTGGCTTAAACAAGGCAAGCTGGGGTGAAATTCAGCTGCAGCTGAACTCAGTAATACTGAGGAAAATAAGTCCATGAGACCTACAAACACCCGAGCAGCTGAGCCCCTGCTGTGTTGATTTAGCCTCCCTCCACATGTACCAACATATTTGTATGCTGTGAGCACTGTACAATGTGCTGCTTTTCCTGAAACCTACCTATTGGTGTTTGGCATCAAGCTAGACTCCTAGATCGTGGTTACTACTGACAAGTGTTTAGTGGAATCCATTTTCCAAAGTGAATAGTTTATTGGGATTTGAATAGCTGAAGGGAGTTCATTGTTGCAAAATAGGTAGTGCCTGACTAGGAAGTCTGTTTAAGGTGCTTTTATTACCACAGGGAACATGGGGATCCAGCTTTTCAGTGTTACAAGTACTTTGCTGAAGTGATCATTGGAAGAAATAACTCCTAGATTCTCGAATGCTGATATCTGTACATAAGCTATATTTCCAGTCAGTTTTAATGACAAAAGAAAGCTGGCCAAGGCAGTACATGATGGCTTTAACTCTTCTGGGGAAGCCAGGAGGAACTTCCCATCAATTTGAGCAGGAGCTGTCTCCTCATATCCTATGCTGCTGTATCTCTTTGCCTTAGTGTCAAAAATGGGTGAGGTGAGAATCACAAACTTATCAGGAAGGAATAGATAGGGAGGAACCTGCTTGTCCCAGACAACCAGAAGAAGAACCAGAAGAACCACAGAAGAGCAATACAAGAGTTTTATCCTGTGGATGCACAGGGTAAAACTCTTGTATTGCTCTTCTGTGGTTCTTCTTCAGGGTCCTGAACAAAAACAGGGTAAGAATAAAGTGTGGTTATACCCAGTGGAACTAAAGCCTTGTCTGCCTTAGTATCCCATATCTAAATGTGGTCAGATGCACTCTGCAGAAGAGAGAACAGAGGAAGCATATACCATTCTCCCTCAAAATGCCCTACCAGACTCAGCATTCTACATTCCAGGGACTCCTGGTGGCCCTCAGCCTGAAGACCAGAGGACATTGTTTTACCAAGCATTGTGGCTGATTTGAGGAGCTGCTGGACGAAGCTTTATGGAGGTACACACCCTGTGTGACACTGAGTCATCAGTGGTAACATTTCACTCATGGATCCTGTTTTATTTGTAGACAGAATACTGGAAGAGGCTCAGCTTCATTTGATCCACCACAGTGCTGCAGCAATAAGGAGTATATGACCCCCGACAGATGTTATTCTCACCTGCTCTTGAGGCAAGCAGAGGGGAGAGCCACAGCCTCCCTAAGCAGACTGTGTTTCATCACTCTCAAAGTTGGGAATTTGCTTTGTAACATGGAACCTGAATATTCTTTGCTGCAAATTAAGCTAAATTCCTGTTGACCTTTTCCTGACAGCTACAGGGGACCATTTTATTCACTAGTCTCTTTGTTGCAGTCTTTGCATTCTGGAAAATATATCACATTCCCCTTTGTCTCCTCTCCTCCAGAAAAACAAGCCCCATTCTCTCAACCTTTCTTTGTAGTTTATGTTTTTTAAACCTCTTGTTGCTGTCTTTTGGGTTCCCAAAAGGATGTCTGCTTATTAAAATAGAAGCTTAATTTTACAAAGGTTGCTACGTTACTTGGCACAGCAGAAAATAATAACAAGACTGCCACTAGGAAATCCAAGATAAGATCACAGAGTGGAGGGATAGGGTGGATCTCAAGAGATCATCCAGTCTGTTTCCTTGCAGTAGGGCAAGTTCAAGTGAAACAAGAAAATCCCTTAAGATTTGTCAGGTCAGTGATGACAACTTTCAGTGATGGCACATCTCCAGCTTCCTGGCAGTCTACCCCATGGATTTTACTGTCCATGTATGAATCTGTTGTATGTTGTTACAACCGTGAGGATTAAACTTCTTAAAGAAGATTTTAAAATCACATATGACTATTGAGCTCCAAACCAGAACATAGTCTGAGGGAATAGAGGTATAAAAAGGGATAGATTTGCCAGCTGTGAAAATGAAGACTTCTTTTTTTCTTCCCTATTCCTGCAATTGACTGTTCATTTCTTTTACCTTTAAAGCATTCAACTATAGTAAATGCATAAAATAAAGATGAGATAGATAGGTAACATTTAAAGACCAGGCCTAGAAATCCTGATGCATAACTTGCACTTGGCTTTTTCTTGGCAGTATTTCAGCCACAGAATAATTTTTCATGCTAGAGGTGGCAAAATGAGAGTTCCCTGGCAAGGGCCAAACTAATTCTCCCCATCCTTTGGTTTTATTGGTTCTAGCCTGACCTCACCCAAAATCAGGTGAAGAAAATGAGCTCCTCCTCCTGTTGATTCTCTACCATAGATCCATAGTCAGCACTGGCAACTGAAGGTTTCCTTGGGTCTGAAGCTCATGGCAGGTTTCTGGAGGCTGCAGAGTCAGAAGACCTTTTGAAGCTTCAACAGGAGCTGGCTGGAAGTCTCATATAGGCTTAGAATGCTCCCTTGAAAACATGATTTTATACCATTCTTCTCCTTTCAAGGAACAACCCTGTGCACAAGTTCACGTAAGTGGACCCTCCATGACAAACAGGGTCCTGTCTAAACCACTTCTGTATTTATGGCAGGGCCTCAGGCAAGCAGATGCCACCTGTCCCAAAGTGGTCAGGGTAGAAGAGTTATCATACAGGCATTGGCACTGGAAGGTCTTGTGTAAGCCCTGAAAGCAGCAATGCAGATCATGCATGTGTAGTTGCTCTGGCTCTTGCTCAACTATTTTGTTGTTATCACTGCTCATAAACAGAAATGTTTCACTCCACAGGGCTTCCTTCCATGAATCCTGATGTCATCTCTCTCCCCTGCATACAGGCAAAAAGTTTCTACCAGGACAATCAGCATGGGAGCATAGGAAAAGAGGAGTGATGTGCTTTTGCTTTAACCAAATGGGTCTTTCAAAGGCTGAAGCTAATGAAGATCCACTTAATAACTCTTTATATAGCTCTGATAAACAAAATGTTTCCAACTGGAATTTCAAAAGCTGAACATAATAATATGAACAGGGAATAAGAGCTTCCCCCTGTCAACTGGCTACTAACAAAAGAAAAATATGAGGAGTGAATACTTAAAAAAAAAGACCAACAGTGCTGTAATATAATTAAAACCATTAAAAATGCTGTACTCTGGTTTTGCTCCCTGAAGCACTATGTTATTTTTCTTTTTAAAGCTGTCACCACATTTTGATACCATAAGGAATAAACTAAATCAAGACAAACCTCCATTTCAAAGTTGGAGGATTTACTAGAAATAGTAACTTAAACTTCAATAACTAGCAGATGACACTCAATCAACTGCAACCATCAACATCTCTCTTTTAATTTGTTGACAGTAGGTATTCCTCAGGTTCATAAGTGGGACTGAAGTGAAGGAAAGACAAATGCAGAGACAAGGCCAAGAGAAAGCACCCACAGAAAACCTGCAATTTTGGAAGCTTGGAAAGGGCCCCATTCAGCAAAGTGCTGAACTAGAGTGATCCATATTATATGTGTAACTTAAGAATATGCAACATTGGGGTTTTTTTCATTTGGCAGCCCTTCAGACAGAGGTAAGACAACTTTCCTGTCCCTTGCTATCATATTCCAAAGTTTTCCTGATGCTATGGAGATGATGTAATTGTTACACTTGAGCAAAGATTCCAGTTGCCAGCAAACTGCATGGGGCCACTCTTCTGCTAGAGGCATAAAAGTATGAAACAGGGGTTGTAGGACTGAGCCATCTCATGAATATACCTCTTCTACTTTTATTCTTGAGGAAAAGTGCAGTCTACTGGCATTGGGAATGGGACTAGAGGGCAATGCACACAGCAAGGAATGTTCACAAAAATTATTGCAAAGAATGTACAACCATAAAATTTTAAGCAATAAACCATTAAAAAAAAAAAGTATGAACTAAGTTCTCGGATAGTCAAGCAAAATTGCCAGTTATCTTTTTTGAACCTTGTGAAAAAAAAAAAAAAGATTACTTAGGAAACTCAATCAACCTTTACCCCGCCAGCTTCTAAAAACTCAAAAAGCAAATCTAGAAAGATGAGTATGCACTAAGAGCAGATTTTTCACGGAACTTGTGGCTCTACACAATAACCCAGACAAGCAACACTGGACACCCCAATTGTTATCTTCACAAGAGTGAACAGGACTGTTACTTGCACCACTCCACAAGGCCTTGGGCCATTGCAGAACTGGAAACTGGATGCATCAGACCCTGCAGAAACTCTTTCTAGGATCTGAAGATGCAAACTTCTCCTTTCTCATCCTATACCCTTAGGAAAAAGAAGATACAAAGAAATGCAAGAAATATGCTGTGAACAACTCTTTCATGGTTGGGGACATGGGACACAGTATTGACATGACTGTATAGTCACAATATATTCAGTGTATTGTTAGGGGATAGAAGAATAGTTGCAAAAATAATCTTTTCAGTGTGGTCAATCACCATAAATTGGCTATGTTTCAGTAAATTATGCTGCACAGTTGTGCTTTGCAGAGAAGCTTTATAATGTTGCTGGTAGTGTGCTAGAATAACAAAACAGAAATTAATGTTGCTGTTCAGGTGGAATATAGCTCATAAAATATTGTCTTCACTATTTCTTTACCTTATGAGCCAAACCTAAATAATTTACCACAAGCTCTTGGTGTACTGTACCCTAATTTTATTCAGTTTGTTCCAGCAAATCATAGAAGAGAAACATTGTTGATCCAAGGGTTTCATACAGATTCCAAACCGACAATATGAAGTTTCTAAGTAATACAAATGATCCCTGGCACCAGCCTAGGAGTCAAACACAACAGAGTGTCTCAGCTGGAGATTTCCAAACCTGCCCACTGAATCCTCAGAGAGTACATTTGCTCTCTGCTATGTCATGTTGAATCTTTCAGCTGCATTCAAGTGCTTGCACATAAGATCTGCAGAAGGAAACATCTTCCTTTGATTTTTTTGTTTCCTACCACCCTGTTTTCAGTGACATCTGGACCTTTCAGATGAGGAAAAGAATATTCCACCTGTAGAAGAAAATATCTTGTCTTGACATCACCAATTTTAACAGGAAAACTCCTGGAAAAAGCACCCAACTGGATTTAAGACCGAATCCTGAATGTTGACTTCTCTGGCCTAGTGCTGGAGAGGCACTTCAGCCACTACTTCTTCCACAGGGATAAATCTCCAAATAGTGGTAGGAAAGGCAGGCCCAAGGATTTGTCTCAGGGGAATAAGGTACTAAAAAGAGTTCACAGTAAAACAGTCTAGAAGAGCACTTTGTGTCTCTTCTGACCACAGATTAAATGATGGAGCCAGATGTGTCTCATGGGCCACCGACAAGAAAAAACTGGTTGTGAACCTTACTTGGATCCACATGAAAGAAGCCTAAGGTTACAAACTACCCAAGTTGCCAATAGATGAGACACTTTGATGTTTTTTATGCACAAAAAAAAATGGACAGAAACATTTTTAATTTTGCATTAGCATTTTCTGTTGTGTGGGTTTTTTCCAACTGACTATGTGACTGTTGATATTAATTAAAGTGAATGATAGATTATTTTCTAAAGGCTATAATTTAAACCAGTAGTTGAATATAGACTAGACTGTAACATTCTTCAGCTCAAACCACAAGGTATGCAAGCTGGGAATGAACTCTATTTTTTTCCTGTTAAAGGACAGATTAAATATTTTTTATTAATTCTAATTCTAGCAAAGAAAGTAAGATCCCCATTTTTCCTTCAATTTTTCTCTACACTTAATTGATGTATTCTACCAAGCTGTCAAGCTGTTTTTAAAGCCCATTCTTTTTCATGGAAATATTATCCTCCTTTTATTAGTTTGAGTTGATAAATGAATCAAGAGCCTTTGAGGTATTGTGCACTGTCAACAGAATACATCTTTCACATGCATCCACTGCAACAGAGCTGAAAAAATATATATCATGGAACACTTAATAAAAAAGATACACAGATTTGTCTTTTACAAGATCATGGGACTTGAGTCTATCTCCAGGGAGGAGTTCCAACATGAGAAAGAAAATACATAGTTCAAAAGCCCATGTTTTCAATTTGTGGCCACATGGTTTAAATTATCCCTGTATTTATTAAGGGCGCTAAATGGGCAGCTTGACTTAGGGGAAAGGGTCATTCAAGTTGAGAACAGTCATGTTTAATCCCTCAGCTAGCTGCAGGTTAAATTTACTTTAAGATGCTGAATATTCTTTACATAGTGTGAGTTAAAACACCACATGAGACACAGCTAGAGGGTTTTTACCATTTATTGTTGGTTTATTTGGGTTTTGGGTTTTTTTTTTACTTTTGTATATCTTCATTGTAAATAACAATAGAAAATTGTTAAACACCTAGTGTGGAAGCAGAGCATTGTTGTATATGCCATACTAAGCCTATCATATTGCCACCCCCTGTACTTCAGATTTACTCATATGTGTGCACAGTGTATTGTGGTCAGCTCATGATTTCCCTGGTACTCAGTGTTGTGCATTTTCATGTAGCTCGAAACACACACAAAAAAAAGAGTAGTGTAAGATGTCTGTTCCACTTTGTGCTAAGGCCTTGAGATAGCAGGTTTTTGCATATTGCATGTACTTGCCTGTGAACTTGCTTGGTCAGCAATTCAGGAGGGAAAAAAAGAAAATTAATCAAAATCCAAAAAGCAGAAATTAGTGCAAACAAAAGAGCATTTCCAAAATGACTGGCAATATGAAATTTGAAGATTTGAAAGATGAAAATAAGTACCTAATGGTTATCAAGGCAGTTTATCCTAACATTAATATTCTTTTATATTGGTGGTTTACCTATAGACATGCTCTGGTGGGAATTGCACATTTCTTGTTCTCTCTATCTCTTAACTGACCCAGGCAATCACTTGGATTTTGTTCATGAGATGCAAATTGATAGTTGCAAAAATCCAAAAGCCCCATTGTGTTTGATGCAGACCTCAGGTTGTTGCTTTTGTCCTTCAGTTGGGCTGAAGCTGAAGGCTGTGGAAACTGGGATTGCCTGGGTGCTCACATCCAGCTTCAGTGTCTGAATGTTTTCAAGGAGAAAAAAAAAAAAACAAAAACAACAATAACCAGAACACAGAGGATTTCTGACCAAAGTCATGTCTAAAGTCCCTTTTAAATTCAAATAAATATTTGTGGGAAAACTGCTCTCCCTGATTCTCCTAGCACTCATAATTTAATTTAATTATAGTAGCCGCCAGGCATTTTTAACTTTTGTGACCAGAAGATCATTCTGGGTCTCAGTGACCTTGGCTGTTTTAATAGGGTAATATTTTCACAGGATGAAATATTCTTGAATACATTTCTCCAGTGTACTGGTGTTTGCAGGCATTTCTCAGCAGATCTGACTTGAAGTGCAAACATAATTCTTATTTCACCTAGAGGTTTATTGACAAACTCCAGAAATCATATTCCTCTTCCCTTTGCTGAATCTCACTCTCTGTGAGAAGACAAAGATGCTGGTATTCTTCCTTTGAGCCCTCCATCATCAGTGGGAGTCTGAGCCAAAGGTCTGAGCCCAGGAGCCTTTAAAAATCATCCAGTGGCCACACATCTAAACATGAAGAGAAACAAGAGGCAATGAAAATGAGCAAGAGAGAAAACGGGTAAGAACTCAGTCCTCTGGGATTTTTTTTCCAAGATATTTTAGTGTAATGTTTCACATAAAATTGCTCCTAAATTTCATTGCAAACATTTGTCAACAAAGCTCAATGAAAAAAACCAGGCAGGTGGGAATTGGTATGCTAAAAATTCCACTCTTTCACTAACACTTTAAGCAATAGTTGTGAAATGAAGGAATTAAATCATCAGCCCAAAAAAAATGCGGTAACCAAAATCTCTGCATTCTTTTGCTGGTGAACAGTCTTCTATTCTACACTCATTCAATGTCACTTTTGCTCAGATCTTCTGAGAATGTCACAATCTGTTTTAGCAAACTAAAAAATCTCATGTATTAAGACCTTGAGCTTATGACCTATGGCTCATTTTTCCATTTTGAATCATGCAAATACAAATCTTTAGCTTTATCATAGAATCAGAGGAGCATATGATGGTTTGGATAGGAATGGGTCTTAAAGATCATCTAGTTCCAACCATTCTCCCATAGGCAAAGCACCTTTCACTAGACCAGGTTGCTCAGGGTCTTGAATACTTACAGGGATGGAGCATCCACCACTTACCCAGGCCACTGGATTCAGTACCTCACCAACTTCATAGAGAAGAATTTCCCCTTGATAGCTAATTTAAACTTGTTCTCTTTCAGTTTACAGCTATTCCCTAATACCAGTCCCTGAGGAATGCCACTCGTCACTGCTCTCTACTTGGATACCAAACCACTGGCTGCAATTCTTCAAGTATGGTCAGCCAGACAACTCCTTATCTACTGGATGGTCCATCCATTAAATCTATGCTTCTCCAATGTACAGACAAGGATATCATGCAGTACAGTGTCTATTTCATTGTACAAGTCCATGCAGATTACATCAGTTTCTCTTCCTTGATCCAATTCCATTAGGGCTTTAGTTGTTTTAACATGATCTCTGCCTGCTCAGACAATTTATCTGTATTCCCCCCAGGCTGCATATCCCTCCTTTCACTCTCTATAGGCTTTATTTTGTTGCATGAGTTTGTCCAGGAGCTTCTTGTTCATCCATGCAGACCTCCCGGTGTTTTTGTTTGAGTTTTGTTTGTTGGGATGCATCACTCTTGACCTTGGAGGAGGTAATCCTTGAATATCAACCAGCATTCTTGGGTCCAAATTTCCTCCAGGGGATTCCACAGTAATGTACCAATTAGTTCCCTAAAGATGCTGAAGTCTGCTCTCCTAAAGCCTGGAGTAGTGATGCTGTGTATTCTCCTTGCTGCCCTAAAGGTCTTGGATTCCACCATTTGATGGTCACTGCACCCAAGGCTGGCCTTGAACGTCCCATTCCCCACCAGCCCCTCTTGTTAGTAAGAACAAGGTTTCAGCATAGCACCTTTCCCTGTTGCCTCCTCTATAACTTGGAAAAGAAGCTATTGTCAATGCATTCCAGAAATCTTATGGATTGCTTATGCCCTGATGTGTTGTCCCAAAAGTTATTGTGGTGGTTGAAGTCCCCCACAAAGACCAGGACTTGTAGAAGTGAGGCTGTTCATATCTGTCTATAGAGGGACTCATCCACTCAGTTTTCCTGGTCAGGCAGCCTATAGCAAACTCCTACTACAATGTGACCTCTTTCCTCCTTTTAATCCTGTCCCATAAACTCTGAGCTGGTTTATCATCATCCATTCCCAGGCAGAGCTCCATGCTCTCCAGCTGGTCATTGACATAGAGAGTAACATATCCTCCTCATCTGCCCTGACTGCACTTTATATCATATTGATCTGGGTCATCCATAAAATTTTCAAGGAAGCTTAAGAAGGCATTCTAAGCACATTTGTTTCATTTGGAGAAATGATGTACAGCTTACTATTCCAAACATTGTATTTCGGCTAAATACAGTTAGCCTTTCTCTGCTGGAAACTATTACATTACACCTTGAAAAATCACGGCAGTATAATATAGCGAGCATACAAGTTACAGGCCTTAGGAAAAAAATAAGGTCTTGCATTCTTGTATGCTTAAGGTTGTTTTCTTGAACAAGAGGATTAAAAGCTCAAAATACTGGAAATCTAAGAGACAATGAATCGATCTTCTCAGAAAATGTTTCAGATCATTTTTTTACACCGTTGAGTTTGGACAGATCAAATACTGATACAAATATTCTCTTAATCTTTGGCCTCTTATGAAATGGAGAAACAACTCCCAGTCAGTTTAGCCTTTATTTCTATACCAAAGACAGACTGATCAACAAAACCCAGGAGGTTTTGACTATCTGAAGTGGTTGCTATGTGCTTAATGGGTCTCAGACACCTTGCACCTAAACCACAAATTCAGTCTGTTTCAGCTTCATAATGTATGAAAATCTTCACTGACGAAGGTTTCATTGGCTAATATAATTTGATAAATAACAAAGACAGGCTTGATGTGCTGGGTTTTGCCATATATGCTAATGATTTATATCCGCAGTCTTGCTTTCCTGAGAAAAGGTAGGTGATTATTTTCTATTTTAAATCTAAGGGAGTGTTTTGCTCAAATGAAGTCTCAACACATATGTCTAAAAGGTTTATCTGATTGATATGACTAGAATATCACCATATAAGCTACTATCAAGTAACCCAGCAGTCCAGAAAAACTTCAGTGCTATGGGTTAATTTGCTGGGTAGCTTTATGAATCTGAAGTTGAAACTAGGAAACTTCATTAAAAACAAGATCTGGAGAGCCAACAGTACACTTACACCATCCATCTACTCAGAAAGCCTTGGATACTTTTGGCAGGAGGTAAATGCTTGCCTCTTCAAACCAGGAGACCTGTCACCATACTCAGAGCTTGACTTTAAACTCCTTGAATCACGTCTCATGAAAATTCCAGGATGCCTAAAGTTTCTCCATGTTCCTAGGTAATTATGACCCCATATTTAATATGCCACTTAAAAGCCAAAGTCGTTAGTTTAACATATATGTTGTGTTACTAATTCAAGGATGTAGGTACCCCAAATGCTATATAAATTTGTATTTAAGGTTAACTAGGTTACCTTGACTTCTGTGCCTAGAGATGAGATCAAACTGGCCCCATAACAGTAATGTAAAATCATAGACCATCTGGGTACTAAGAAAGCAACCACACCTACAAGGTTATGACTGATATTTTTAACAAGAATCTTCTATTCAACTTATTTTGTCTTCAGATGGTTTGTGAAGGGTCGACAGCAATGAATCTCATACAACCTTGCTGGATTGCATCTTTATTTACCAAAACATGTAAATATGCAAGGTGTCACAGTTCAGCATTTTGAAGACTATACAGTCTGTTTCCTGAAATGGTCATGAGAGCAGGGGGTGAGCAGGAGGAATGAAAGAGGAATCCCAAGTACAGATGTCCTGAGCACAGACCCGGTGCAACCAAAACCAGATTGTTCATCAGTGGGCTGAGCCAATTGGATGAGGTTCAACAAGGCCAAGTGCTGGGGCCTGCACTTGGGTCACAACAACCTCTGCAGCACTACAGGCTGGGGGAAGAGCACCTGGAAAGCTGGTCAGTGGAAAAGGACCTGGGGGTGCTGGTGAACAGCAGCTGAACATGGGCCAGAGTGTGCCCAGGTAGACTAGAGGCAATACAGGCATCCTGGCCTGTATTAGAAATAGTGTGGCCAGCAGGACCAAGGTAGGGATTGTCCCTCTATGCTCATATTTGGTAAGGCCACACCTTGAATCTAGGTCTAGTTCTGGACACCTCAGTTCAGGAAGGACATTGAGGTGCTGGCTAGAGTGTGTCCAGAGAAGGGCATTGGAGCTGTGGAACATTCTGGAATATATTTCCTTTGAGGAGCTGCTGAGGGAGCTGGGGATGTTTAGCCTGGAGAAAAGGAGGCTTGGGGGGACCTTATCGTTCTCAAGAACTACCTGAAAGAAGGGTAGAGCCAGGTCAGGGCTGGTCTCTTCTCTCAACTAAATAGTGATGGGACAAGAGGACAAGGCCTCATATTGCACAAATGAAGGTTTAGATTGGATTTTAAGAAAAAAAATCCCCTAAAGAGTTGTTAAACATTGACACAGACCCTTCAGAGAAAGGATAGAGTCACCATCCCTGGAGGTACAGAATGGATATGTAGGTAAGGCACTTGGGGACAAGGTTTAGTGGTGGACTTAGAGGTATTACATTAATGCCTGTACTTGGTGATCTTAAAGGTCTTTTCCAACCTAAATGATTCTTTGTTTCTATGGTTTATTTTTCTGCCAACAGCAACATTAGAGATGGAATTGCTGATTTTAAAAGACTCCAAGCAGAAGTGTGTTTGCTGTCTCATCCAATATTTTAGTCCTGTGTTTGATTACCTTCACTACAGAGAGAACATAGTAAGTATGCTAGAGGGATATTACAGATTTAAGAAATCATAGTTAATGGCATTGTTCCTCTGCTATAATAGATCTTGTTTTAGAGCTAATTTTTCATTCAGTTTCTATCTTTCTGTAGGTTTCTGCAGGTTTAAAAAACAGAACCATACATATCCAGCTGGGTTAGGTTGCTCAGTATAGTCAGGCTTTGAACACCTCCAAGAATAGAGACATCCAAATCTCTTGAGACAACCTGTGCCAATATTTTACCACCACCTTTCTGAGGAAAATTTGTCCTCATATCCATCAGAAGTTCGTTGGTTGCAATTTCTGTCTGCTGTCTATTATTCTATCAGTGTGCACCTGTGTGAGCAGTACAAACCTGTCTCATCTACTCCCATTAGCTAATGAGTAGCAGGACCAACAGCACATCTTACCTAATTGGCTTGTGGATCTTCAGTGTCAGGAAATAGCTCTTGCCAGACTTCAGAAACTTGGATTGCCTGTGCCCTGCCATGTTGCCCCTTCAGGTTGTTAAAGTCAACCATGAGAGCCAGGGGCTGCAGTTAACTCCTTCTCTCTGCCAACTTCTCACAGACCAATAAAGCAAACCCAAAAAAGTGTAGTGAAATTGAAATCACAGCTGATGGCCCTTATGAACAGTGATCAATGTTTTGAAATTAGAACATTTTAACCACAGCATTTTGGTGAACATTTATTGTTCTATAATCTTTTTGTTCATCTACAAAATTACAGTTACTGTTTAGCAAAACTTCAAAAGTTGCTCATTCTTACAGTTATGCTAGAAATTCATCATTGTCATCACCATCATCTCCACAGGTAATAAATTTACTTGTCCGTGGCATATCTCTTGGTTACAGCTACCAACACTCCTAACTTATAACCCAGCATTTCAGATGGGTATAGAAAAAGCATTTATCCACCTTCCTCCCTTTTTTGTATTGGCATTCATGATTTTATCACAGGTATAAACAGGTGAAAAACAATTTTGGCTTTTTACGGGCTTGAAAAAACAGCATATATTTTTTAACTCCATTGGGATCAGATCTTTTTCCTGTTCTTTATATCTTTTGTAATTTTTCATTCTTTCTTTGTTTTACTAGGGTTTTTTTGCAGGTGGTCTTCTACATAACCTTTTTTTTGTTGTTGTCGATGAAATCATGGGGCTTGGGAAAACTAGCATGATATTCTTGAATAATTCCTGATTTTTCTCAGTGCCTTTCCACTTAAAATGCATATGTTCAGTCAGTTATGCCAGCAAATGCTTTAAGCTTTGAAAAGCTATTCCTATTAAAGTTCCGAATGGGCAGATTTTGGTAAATGGCCTATTTCATTTGTATAAAATAAATCTAAATTTACTGTGATTTCTGGTACCTCAGCAACTATGCTTTTTTGGATTTGTAACTAACACTTTCTCATTCAGCTGACTTAAGTCCACTATCAAGTTACCTTATACTGGATACAGGATTTCCTGTTTTGCAAAGAAAACATTATTATTATTTATAGAAACACAAAGGAAATTTGTTATTTGCTGTGGGACATCATCACCAAATGGCTCTCTGGTTGAAGTCATCCATTATAAGTTTCCTTCTTGCCTTTTTGACTGTTGTTATTTCCCACATCCCCTATAAATTATTAACTGATGCCTAAAGAATGGCCACTTTTATCCCTTAGAAATTTTTCCTGAGATGTGAAAGATCGTTATCTGTGACCAATCTTTAGCTTTAAATAACTGTGAAAACTGAGCTTCCAGGTTTAGGCAACCTTAAAGACATATCTAGAGGGCATGAAGAACTGGACTAGAGAAATTGGCACACTAGTAGAGACCCTTGGATACAGCACAACACATACCTCTTTAAGAGGATGAGGTCTAGAGGCAACTTATCCCAGTAACCTGGACACTGCACAGGAGAGAGTAAGTGTCAGTGCTGTGACCTTGTTCCTTTGGGCTCAGACAAACACGGATGAATTGCATCTGTGCATTTCCCTTCCTCTCCTAGAAGATGTTCAGCTAGGTCAGGTTTCTCTGTACCCACCATCACCCAACTTTCCTGACATAAAGAGCTCCAGGTTTAATGTTAAAGAGTAAGCTCAGATATCTCTGAATCTGTCATGGTGATCAAGATCAAAATCATCCCTCAGTCCTCTGGTTTTTTCCTTCTATTCTTCATCTGAACCCTTGGCTTTCTGGAGCAGAGGCAGGAAATGGCCAAAGACTGAATCAGGAATGAGAAAAGCTGACAGCACTAGCTGTCTCATCTTCCTTTTTCCATCAAGTATAAGCACTGTTTTAAATTACACAAAAATAGCCTGTAAAACCCTCATCAATCTCATTTGTTCAAATGCAGCTTTTCCACATGAATCATTTAGTGTGACATAAGTAAACAATGCCACATGTTTCAGGCACAATGGTGCACTTATATTATTCATTCAACCCAAGGTACACTGGTTTGCAAGAAGCCTTACTCCCTCTTTTCTCTCTTTAAAAAATTATATGAAACAGAAAGCATACCTTTTCATTAAAGAGTCAAAGACAGGAGTATTCAGGGAGCAGTTGTTTGCAGGGTGCCTAGCCAAGGAAAGTAAAGTGTCACATTTCAGCCTTCCTGCACTCATCCTTCCTTTCTCTTTCTGCTCATAAAGACACTCCTGATCAAATGCTGCAAACAAGGTCACTTCATTAGCTCAGTGTGCCACAAACTCTAACTTTACCTGCCTCTAAGCAGATATATGGCCATATTTCTTGTTAGTCCAAACCAGCTTGCGATCTGCACCCAAAGTCTTTTTCCTTTTTTTTGATCCATCCAGGGGAACATTTTGGTGTAAGAGAGGGGAGCATCCAACAGTTGTTCAAGAAAACCGACTTCCCACTTTACACTTACTGAGTTATGCTAAAAAGTCATTGACAGGTTTTAACCATCTGTTCATTGTGCTGTGCAATTTAGATACACGTTATATTATTTTTTTATTTTCAAAATAGATTTCAGAGTAGAAAGAACTTCAAAAGCAGAGCTGAATTTCAAACCCACAAGCATTCAGTCCTGGGGTGTAAATCAGACTCTATCCTCATTAAAAAAAAAAAAAAAAAAAGCAGCATAAAAACACTCCCTGTTGCTACCAGCTCTCCTGATTCATCCAGCATTTCACAAATGTAAAACTGGTATTCAAGTCCCAGCTTGGAATGAAGACACTGAACACAAACCTCAACTTTCATTCCTGCAGGAGAAGTTTCCATCCCTCCTGTTTGCAGAAAAAGTTTGGAAACCTGACCTGACTGGGCTCAAGCAAGTTGCTGGAAAGGGAGAAGGAGCTGACTCATGATTTTTTCTACCTGGGGATTGCAGTGCTGGAACATTAGCCAGGAGGGAGAATGAGACTTGGGAGCCTCATTCGTTATTACAACAGTGTTGTTACGCTGGAAGATGGCACTCTTTGCTAGAAAGGAGGCCAAGCCAAAATGTTTGGGTTTTGAGGAGAGTTGTCAGTCAGGTGACCTATCCTCATAATCAAACCTACCTTGGAGAAGCCTGTGTATTACAACCAGAAGATCTCCGGGGCCTGGTTCTACCTGGTACCGGATAATTAGCAATATTCCACCACCACGTTTGCCCACATGTCAGTATCTTCTGAGGGATGCCTGGCTTCTTCTGCCCATCACATTCAGTGGGGTTCTGTCCCTAAGGCAAGAGTGTTGACTGTGCTTACCTCAGTGTCATCACTGCTTACAACTTCCTCCATTATTGGCCCCTAGTGAAAGAACCTAAATGGTCCCATCTGTTTGTTCTGGCTACCTCTACACAGAGTGCAACATTTTACAAAGCTCATATTAAAAGAACAACCAAACAACTACTCTAGTTTTATAAGAACTTCCTAATTAAAAACCATAAAAGCACTAATACTGTGCTACTAAAGGGACAATTGAGTAGGTGTGGTGCTATGGGGCACTGATGTATAATGGTATATCAACTGACCCATTCTAGCCTCATAACTGACTGGGAAAAAACTAGGGGGAGGAAAAATGGTGTGGAAGACAAGAGAAAAATAAAAAAGAAAAAGAAAAAGAAAAAGAAGTTGTGAACAAAAAACTACTAAAGATTTTTAGTATGATATATTGCTGAAGCTTTCAAAGCTGGAAAGAATTTCATTGTCCATATTAACACATGCAGAATTAGGCCAATGGAGAGCACCTCTAAAAATGCCAATCATCAAGTAAATTCAATCTGTTTACATGCTAAAACCAGCAGTATCATAATCTTGGATTAAGAAAAACCTTGGCTAGCTAGAAAAAAAATATGATACCTGCATTTAAACTGTGTATTCTCTGATTGCAAGACGAAATGTTGGCAGGAATGGGTGAATGGCAAGAAGTGATGCAGGAGGACTACCTGGGAGCTGACCATTCTGCTAGAGCTCCAGCTGAGCAAGGCATGAGGATCTACACTGCTCCTTCAGAGCACTCTGGACCCTGAGTACTGGCTACATGATGAGTGCTGAGTTCCTTGCTAAGGGTTTGAGACTTGTTTCCACAAGCAGAGGTGCTGTACATGCCCAATATCTGGATTTTTCTTCATAAATTCCATACAGCTTAGCATTTATCTGGAAATCTGCTTAGGATAAGAAAATGAAGAAGTGAGGAAGGGCAGGAAGGAGAGAAGTAGTATGTGTGTGTGTTGAGATTTTTTTTTTACCAGATTGCATTATTTTTTGGCATTTTGTTTCTCACTGTTGTCCTGACCTTTGGGTGTGTTAGGTTCTGAGTTTTGTCCTGTGTGCCTTTAGAAACACTATTCTCTGGGTAAAATTGCTTTTCCATTTCATTGCAGCATTGTGGTTATGGATTTATTTAATATAGAAAGTGGGTTACTTGGCAATTTAGGTTCATATTCTGGGTGTGGTCCCTGAGGATAGTTTTCTTCTGGGTTAAGTCTTTGTGAACCGTTATTTCTCTGGTAGTACACCAGTGAGCACCACACCATTCTTCAGACAGGATTTAGTTTTATCTCCCATTTTGTGAAATCACCTATATCATCTGGATCACCAGCTATACTTTACTATGACAGTCCTGGGCTCTTCTCAGGGTAAGTGGCTTGGCTTACCTGAAGTACAGAGCACCATATCTTACCTGAAGCACAGAGCCTTGCACCGACGTATTTCCCTATCACTGGCACCCTGCAGTATCCCAGTGCTCTGTCCAAAGCTAGCCCAGATATCTCCCTTTACATAGCATATGACCATGGACCATAAACCTACCTACCCCAAAGAATCTCTTGTTACAATTTCTTGTTCTCTGGAGTGAGAACACTGGAAAAAGGAAGGGACAAAAAAGCTGGTAATGGAAAGCCATTTCAGATGTCAGGCAAAGTGGTTTTTATGCCTCACAATCACGCAAGGAGCAAAGAAGCAAGAGAAGGAGTGTATTCACACCTCCCATGGGAGGTGTTTATGTTAGGAGGGGAGTCTCCCTCTTTGCACTGTGTATTCTTTCTCTTTCCAGAGTACAAATAGGTGCTTGAGCATGATATCTCTCAGCTGACTATGGCTAAGGAGAATAGCCTCTTAATTCCAGGTACATCAGGCATGTGTCTGACATGCAGTGATGTGAAGGTATCTTTAGACCTGTTGAGCCATTTCAGAGTATTTCAGGTATGGATACCTTTGCTATCCAGAATCATACCTTCTGCAAGAAAGCACTAGGCAAGGTTTGCACTGATACCTGGCTGTTCGGTATGTCCTGAATATACCATAGGAAATGCGATTCCTAACCAGGTCATACCTTGATGAAACTACTCCTTAGACCTAAATGTCTGGAAAATCAACCTGTTTCCCATTAAAATGAGAGGCAGTCAGGGGCATCACTGGCCAAACACCATGCAGGCCTGTGCCTCCAGCACCAGGAATGTGACCTAAGGCAAAGCTTTGCCTCCAGCTGAAACGGGAACTGCAACTGTAGCAGAGCCATTACTATGGAGAGGCAGTAAAATCACACACATCACACCATGGTATTACAAGCACAAATTAAATCAGGTCTAAGGCCCTTTAAAAAAATTAAAAAGGCCCACTAGGTTTAATTTAGAATCTCTTTCCTCACAACTACAGAGAAGATTGACAAAACAGACTTTTAAATCACCTATGAAATTTAACAAATGACAGGATACGAAAAAGACTCTTTTGTGTTAAAGTGTTAATTATTAAAACATGACCAAATGGTTAGTTCAATTTACAGCATCATCATTAGAAGGAAGGCTGGCAACAATGTGCACATTAAAAGGCTATGTTATATGTTCTGTTACTTGTAGATTCTCTGAAGTGAAAAATGACAGGATTCAGAGCAAAAAAAAATCTCCACTGGAATAGTGGAAGCTCTTTTTTTCTCTCAGTACAATCTCATTTATCTGAAATGCTACAGGAAGCAAAAATAATTCAGACAACAAAAGATTCAAATCACCAAAAGGAATCCTGGGAAGGAATTTAGGCAAACATTTGAAAAGAATGAGCAGTTTGGATGAAAATGTCAGTCACTCAGGCTAAGTGGCAGTTCATTATCTTTCATCGTTTTTTTGTGGCTGAACCACTTTTCTTGCAGTTTCCCATTCCGTGATCATTTGAATGATTTATAAAGCAATTTACAGAAGGTTTCCAAAATATTCAAGAAGAGATGGACAAGTACATAGCTGTAGCTTTCAACATTTCCCCTCAAAAGTGTCCCTGCCCAGAGGACAAGGAAGGGTGTCAGGCTGAAATAGCCACTTTGCTTATTTAGAGAATTCACTGCAGGGTCAGACAAAGGAGAAAGATACCAAGGCTGCAACTCAGTGATTTATTTCGAAGCACTTAAACATCAAACTGAGATTTGGGTTAATTCTGTAGCAGCATAAATCCATCAAATGGAGACAATGAGGATGAGTATTTCTGTATTGACTTGAGCTAAACAAGTACAGCATATTTACAAAAAAAAAAAAAAGGCAAGCCATACACAAAATGCTGAAACAAGTTTAGTAACAATTTGTCTTATTATGCATTCATAACAGCAAAAAAATTAAACACACCCAAACTTCCCCCAAGAGCTCAAATCACATCAGCTCTTCTGAACTCTTTTGAGATTTGTGTCATTTACCCTCATCTGAGGATCTGTCCTAGAATCTACATGTATTTCACAAATTTTTTTTTCCCAGACTTTTTTTTTTACTCAGACCTGTTATGTATAATAACAAAACACACTTTGAAGCCGTGTAGAAGTTTTTAGGTCAGTGATTGCAAACTGGTGTGAAGCAAGAGCAGAGTCAGATCTCGTGACTTGCTGTAAGGCTTTTTTCCTTCACTCTCATTCTTTCTTTAATTTACAGCCTCCAGTTCTGTTCATCTTCCTCCATTCCCAAGTCCTTAGTAATAACCCTATTTCCTTAGCTCTTTTCCCATAAATAATTCTTCTGAAATAACATAAGGAGATCCTACTTTGCTAGCACAGTCCCCCTTGGAGAAGACCAAGAGATCAAATACTCCCATTGAAACACCATGGGAAAAGGAGAGTTTCAGAACAGGATTTCACACAACAGTTTATAACAACAGGGTGGGAGAAGGAAAAGCAATGGACTGTGTGCTTCTATGTAGCAATAGAGAGTTAAAAAGTGCCCAGACATCACTGAAAATTATTCTCCTCAGGGCTTATTTCCGATTGACTTTTCTTAATGTCCAAGTGTAATCATCTCAGTGATAGCTACTGTAGCAATATACAGACAACACTGTACAACAAATTTTTCCTTTAAGTTAACATACAGTAAAATCAGTCATCTGTGCCACTAATTCACTGCTGCATTGTACAGTGAGACAATGTAGAGAAAGGACTTAAAACTAATTCTGGTTCAATGGAAAAGATCAAAACACCTGTTCATTAAACACAGTAACTGCTTTTACTAAGCGTATTTTACACTTGATATAATTTTACACTGCTTTTGCATAAAGTGGTTCTTTAATTAGCAAAACGAATGCCCCCATTGTAATATTTGTAGCTAATGTTTGTGCATTATTTCTGGTGCTGTGCAAGTCTGTGAATGCAAATAACTTCATTTCAACTTAGTATATGGTTGAATTAGTACCAGCAAAGAGTACAGTAACATCACCTTTGAATAAAAAAATATGCCTTTGAGAGTGGGGGAGGGAGTAACATGTATTTATCCATATTGTATCTAAATGAACATTCTTTTTTCTTCTTCTCTTCAGAGTAACTTTTCATTCCAAACTTAAGCACAGAAGTAAGTGGCCTGGAAGCAGAAGGCATGTTTGGACATATCCTCAATTATAAGGACAGTTTCTTAATTTCTCTGAAGGTTCCCCACACAGATTCAGTCCAGACACTTTTAAAAATAAATATGTTAGAAGTGTTGTGCATCTGAATCTCTCATCCAGCTTTAGGGCACTTCACTGGCTTTCTCCATTTTAAAGAGTCTTCTCTTTCCTCCAGGAGCAGGGGGACCTGGACCAACAAAAATCCTCTATATTTGGATGCAGTGAACAGGTGATAATCAGGGATGTTAAAGGCTCAGTTTAAACACACCAGCAAATGAGCTAAATAAGAAGCATAGAAGAAAAAAATTTCTCTGCTGTCTTTCAGTTGTTTCTTGACACATTAATATTAACTGAAAACAAATGAACAAACAGATAAACAACAAACCCCAGCAACAAAACTGTTCATTTTAAACTCCTTAAATTGCCAGCACAGGGACAAATTTTTCACTGATGTAGTACAGTGTAACTCAATCACAGAACTTTGCCTATTTACATTGACTGAAGCTCTGTCATATAAGGTTCTATTATATGAAGATATGCTAGTTCTTAAACAATGAGCAGGATGTTATACTGATTTAGAAAAACATCCTTCCTTCCTTAAGTATTTGACCTCTTATTTTTCATACTGCTTAGTGCCAGTTTCATCAATTTATCTCTGGGTGTACACCAATGCAGAAATATAAAGACCAGACCAAGAAGAGGGAGGCAAACAGCAATTATTTGTAATAAGAAAGCTTGATCTGTCTGTCTCAACTGCAATGACATCTCCTGGCTTCCTGAGAAAACACTGATTGTCAAAGGCAAAATGGTGTCTTTTAACACAGCAGATCTTGAGCAAGAAAAGAAAGTCCAAGGGGAAAGTAAGGAAGTCAAGAAAAAATTATTCTGGAGGAAAGATTGGAGGTCTTGTGCTGTTTAGTCTAGAGAAGACACAACTGGTGGGGACAGTATGGCAGAAAAAACCCTACCCTACCCTTCTATACCATGTTGAATATAGTGGACACAGTAGAGCTGGAATATACTTTACCTGGTACAAATAGCTTTCCAGCCACAGGACATGATTGGGTTGGAGACATCTGCCTGCCATGACCTAAGCATGGGACAGGAGGACAGCACTCCAAAGCAAGGGTGGCCAGGTCAGCGCAGTCCTTTGCGACTCCATGGAAAGGGATACAGTGGATGGGGAGCAAGAGAGCACTCGGTCTGAGTCAGAGCAACACATCTTTTAGAGGATTAAGAGATGATGTAGGAAGTTGAGACTGCAAGTTGCCGACAATGAATACCAGACGGCCGATGAGGAGCTGCCAGCTCATCAAGGACCTGACTCAGCAAACGGCTCTGCTTTCTGCAATTGCTGCGCCAAGGATTTGTTGCTCCCACACTACATTGCATGCCTAAAAAGCCAGAACAACCTTTCTTCTTTTACTTTTTTTTTTTTTTTAACTGAGGGAAATCCTAAGCCAGTGTCTCCTAAACTGGGCAGGCAGAAGATAAGTCACAAGGAAGCTGAAGAAGAGAATCATGACTCCAGGACTCCCTGTGCTTCATGCCCACCTATAGACACACAACAGTCCTGTAGGCATTTCTGGTCTGTAAAACAGCTGCTTGCCAGTCATCCCTCTACCCCAGCAACTGTGGTAGCCCTCCTGTGGCAGCCACAGTGCCTGTGCTCTTCATTTACTCCACTTGCCTGATGCTGGGCAGAGGAACCCTCCCTGCAGCCGGAGTGGGCAGCAGCAGCAGTCCTTTGCCGCCCACCTGCACATGGGAAGAGGATAAGTTACCCAGTGTGCAGGCAGGGGGAACAGAGAGACGGGAAAGGGGCTTTAATAGATGGTAGATTATGATAGATGGAAAAAAAATGGGAATAAAGTGAGCATAAAAACTTGTTGAGTGGCAGAGATCTCTTGGTGATTTGCATTTTTGCGTTCCCTATGAATGGCAAATGAGTGTCCAATACACTTCCTTGCTTCCTGCCAGCAATGCCCAGGTTCTCAGATAGTCTTTCGTTTGCCCTGTCCACCAGCACATGTACACTGTGGCTGGTCCCATGGGCAATATGAAGCTCTGGAAATGGGTTTGCATTACTGCTTTGACTGTAAAAATAGCTGAAAAATGTGGATTTTCCATGTTGCATGTCAATTCTGATGTTAATAAAATTTCTTCTCTGAGCTAGAGAGTCAAGACTGCCACAGATCATTGTTCAAAAGGAAACAAATTAAAAAGATCTAGCTGATTTATTACAGAACAATTAATTGGGCTGTTCCCTGTGGTTTGGACCACAGGGTCCAAGGCACCCAGCAGAGTTGCTGTAGCACCCAAGGTATCAGCATAGCAAACAGCCTGCTGTGAGCTCCCAGGGAATGGATCTAATTCCTGACAGAAACCTGCCTGTAATACACAGGACACCTGTAGTTCTCCTCAGGACTCCCGTAGTAAAATGCTTGTTCACCTACTCCAGGTGTTTAATCAGAAAGTTTATTGGTGCGTTATTCACAATCTCACCTGCAATATTTGGTCTAGTTTTATTATTTGTTTGGTTTTAAATTGTTCATTATAAACTTTAATGCCCCACAGATAAACTTTCAATCAGTGTACTACTAAAGATGAACTATTAACATGTTCCTCTTAAGAAGCAATAATAGGGTTAAGTATTTGCATGGCTCATTTATTAGAAAAATGTGTGCAAGTAACTCAAGGAGTTTTCAGTGAGTTACTCTTTATGAGTTAGATTCAATCAAGATTTCTCCTGGCTTCAATGCTGCAGTAATCGTCCAAGGCAGATCAGCTGCCCGAGCCTTGGTGCCTGCACCAGGCTGATGTGGCTTCTCATGGCAGCTGAGCATGCACAGGCTCTGTGACCCTGCTCAGCCCCCACACAGCCAAATCCAGCAGATCTCCAAACCAAGGACTCAGGAAGAGATCCCCAGGATCCCACGTGGCCTCTTTGCCACAGCGCTGGTGTGGTATTCCACAGGAATCCTCAGATGGGCCAAGTCAAGCGTCAGGGAGTGCCAAAGGTGGGCTGGAAGACCCCAGCTCCTCAAGGGCACCAAATTTCTTTGAACTAAAGGTGACATGGGAAGTTTTCTCACTGAATGCATCTCTGGATCTTTCACATGGGAAAGAGTCTTGCTCAGCAAGCCTTGCCATTGACCTAACTGCAAGCACTAGAAAGTAGATTTGTCTCTCTCCCCTCTACACAAAACAGATTTTTCTTATTTTTGGACAAGATTTATTTGACCTGAAATAATAATTTTTATTAGACTAGATGTATTCATTCCCATTTTCAAACTGAAATCTTCTTAAATTGGTGTTTAGAAGATGTTTTCAGTTAGAGACTGATTCATTTTATTTATTTCTTTTATTAGGACTAAGCAGGCCAAACCCAAGTTGTTCTATTTTGGATTAAATAAACCATTTCAGGTTGACTACCCCCTCTCATGTACTTGAAGTATGAAAAAGAAATAGGCTCTGTTGAAACAAAGATAAATGTATAAAACACTTTCTGGCCCATTTTTCACACAGCTGCAGTCAAAACCTCTCCTACTTGGATTAACTCTTCCCACTTCTTCACACAGCCTGCTCTATTCCAAGCACTCAAACAGAAGATGTAAAAACCATCTTCAAGTAAATAAGAGCTACCTGCCAGCTGCAAAACAAAACACTGGAAAGCAGAAACTAATCTCTTTTTAATCTGAAACAGAAATTGCAGGCACTGAAATTTCAGCATGTGGCCCCACCCTTAAAACTGCCTGTGTTGGCTCTGCTTTTGGTAAACCAAGCCACAAACAGAATGCTAAAGCCTTTGGCAAACCATATCCCTATGGAGCAAATGCAGTGTGAATGACAGGGGGAACCATGTCCTTGGTAGATTGTATTGAGGTGGCTTTGCAGAAGTCAAAGATGACACAGCTGGAACAGCAACAGCCAAGACCCAGTGTCCTGAGGCCTCTGAACCATGGGACAAATATTTAGTGTCCATTATTCAAAAACTTCACTCATTTTAAAATAAGATCGTCTCTAACAGCATTTATTCAGCTACCAAGACTCTGCCTTCATTGGATGACTGATTTTCAGCTCCTCAACATGTGTTTTTCACATGTTGGGGAGAATAAATAAGGTTATAAAAATAAGGTTAAAAAGCAATTCTGTTCCCTTAGCAGATGTCAGAGAAATTGCAGCTTACAGCACAGACATATCAAACAAGACAAGTTTTCAGGGGCTATCAGTGCTGTTTTTACACAGAATATGGACCACTGTGAGTGCACTGGTATAATAGTTATGGCAATAAAGTCCTTGGCCACTGGGACTCAGTTTACATCTTTTTTTTTTTTTTGTGGGTTTTATTTTTTGTTGTTGTTGTTTTGGTTTTGTTTTCCTCCATTTCTTAGGGTCCAGCACCTGGAAGACCATTTAGTTTATAAGCAGTCACTCTCTATTGCATCCAGACATGCCTATGGTGTTTTCCCCTCCGAAGTCTGTTGCTTTTATCAAATCAGCCTTGTTCCAGCTCATGCCCATTGGCAAGGTGCCCATTCTGTGTCCTGTGCCCTTGCTCCTTCACACAGAACCTGGCTGTTGATGGGGAGTTGCATATCACAGCTCACAGGCTGGAGGGTTTTCTGTTTTTTTCATAAGAGAAAGAATAAATGCCTCATTAATGTCCTCTCCTCCTCTTTCCTCCAGGATGAGGCTGCAGGAGGTCTCTCTGCCAAGTTGATGGGACACTCTGGGCACAGAGCTCGCAATCTTTTGGAGAGCACTCTGCCCTTTCTCAGATGGTCTGTTTCCACCACAGCAGCCTGTACCATTCAGACTGGTATGGCTGAGCCAAAGGCTAACTCAGCATCTTTTCCCACTCTATAAAGCCAGGATGGGCTTGCATTGTGAACACTCTGTACAGTCCTGGATGTTCTTCCACCCACACAACTTAAAAATGACACAGTGCAAACTGGAGTAGGGTCAGAGCAAAGTAACAAACGGTCAGAGGTTCAGTGCTGTTTGCACACAGGAACAGCTGAATGCCCCAGAATGCTTCGACCTGAGAAACAGAAGACCTGAAAGTAAAGGAAAGGGTTTAATATGATCAAAAATCTAGTAATCATGAGAAGCATGGAAAGCTTAAGTAGAAAATGCCCATTCACTGTCTTTTCTAATGCACACTGTGGAGCTTGCAGCTGTTAGTTGGATAAAATCCTATGAAGGAGGGTGGTTTTGCACAGAGTGTGCACTTACACTTTGGATTGCCAAGACTTTACATGGGCTCATGGGGAGACTGGATGAGCAAAAATCCACTGAAGATGTTCAGTGTACTACAGAACTTCTAGTTCAGGTACCCCTGGTCTGTGAATGGTTGGATGCTGGGAAAGCTCCTGTGGAAGTGGCATGCACACTTGGACCCTCATAATAGGCATTCAGCCACTGTTGACCACTGCCAAAAATTTGTCACCAGACTAGACAAATCTTTTGTCTGCCCCAGCATAATTTGCTACCACACATTCCCCATGCAGAATCATGCACTTCCTTTTTTCCTTCAAATTTCAGTGGTATGACATGTAAACCCTGATGAACAAAAGTCCTCTCTTCCACAGGGTATGGCATACCACACCCAGTCTCAAAACCTGCCTACTTGGCTGGGGATCAAGCCACATTTTTGTGCTAACTTTTGCTCTTCTGTCTGCTCTCTGAAGGACAAAACCTCCCAGCCCCTCTAGGCCATGTCCTACTGCTGTTTTCCCCTGGCCCCGCATGCCCAGAGCTAACTGAGGACTTGTCAACTTCAGAGGCACTTCTTAGTGGGTAAAAGTATCACCAGGGTGGGAGATTGACCATGGCCCCAGAGAGAAGGGATTTCTGCACCACTGCCTCTAAGGACTGGCCAGCATAAGCAGCTGTAATAAGTTTCTGGACATTCAGCAGTTTTGACCTTGGCTGTTTAAGGCAGCTTAGTTTAGAGGTATCATAGTGGCACCTGCACCAGCTCTGAAGGCATCATCAGAGCCCTCAAAATGGTCTCAGGCAGACAAGTCCCTGCTGGGCCACCCTGGTTCAGGAAGAGTAGGACAATCATGATCTAGCTGGGGGAAAAGCATTAATATAAGCTGAATTGACAAATTTCCATTTGGGTCAGCCCAAACCACTACATTTGACCCAGTGTGAAATATTTGTTTTAATTTTGGAAACAAAAGTCTTTTCCCTGTTTTCTGATTCAGTAAAAGTCTTGTTCTGAAAATGTTCATGGCACAAGTGTGTTTCAAAAAAATTTCTTTTCTTATTTTACATTTAAAGGGGTTTTTCTGACTTCAGCACATTTGACATATTTGTTAGTATTTCCCAATGCTCCCCACCAAAGAGAAGTGTCACTCAGCTGACTTCACCATGGTACCTCTGTCAAAAAGACTGCAACATGGTGCCATAGCAGTTTTCAAAACACAAATAATCATGACCACAATTAAATAGCTCAGTGTTGGGGATGGATCTGATCATAGACTCTTGAAGCCTAGCTCATTTAAACCAGAGAAAGCAGAAGCACAGCCAGTGAGGTACAGGCAGCACCACAACACTGAATACAGGCAACACCCATTTATGTCTTGATGTGGTTCTCTCCCAGGTTCCAATGCTTCACAGGAGTTAATGGGCATTTTAACTTTTTGTGTACAAAATCAGGTAAGAAACAAGGGCTCAGTGGAGGCAGAAAACATTGTCCTACCCCCCACAGCTCCTCTGCTGTTTGTACCTGAGCACTTTGGCCTCTTCCTCACATTTTAGGAAGAATCTGGTGTTCACCCATGCATGTTCACAGATATGCACTGGTTTCACTAAATTATCCTCGAAAGTCTCTTTCATTCAAATTAAATTTGTTTAACAAAGTTAACTTTCTTCAGGCCAATACTATGTTCTTCGGTCTTTTTCAAGTGTGTCCAAAGGCTCTGATTCTCTGTCAACATGAGTTACTAAGAAATCCCAAGAAACTTTGGAAAAAGCTGAGTCCACATTTGAAAAGAACATGCTAAGCAGCTTGCCAAAATATTATGCCTAGCCTCAGAAAGATGTCTTAAGAGTGTGCAATATGTGACTGTAGGATCACAAGATGGTACCACAGGTACCCTAAAACCCTGAGTCCTACAGCACTTCCAGGGGTCCTATAAAAAGGGGTCTGTTTCCTATTCCCAAGAGAAGAGCCCATTGCAGCCCCTTGTCTAGTGTCATGACACTTCTAACCTCCCCAGAGATTCAGCTTTAACCTTGCTTGTTTTCACAAAACTGTTCACCACAGTAGCTCACTCTGCAAGTCCACCTAATCCCAGCCAGTTAATTCATCATTTCTGCTGGTCTCATTACTCTCCCGCTCCCCTTTCACAGATAAACCACATTTAATGGCTGTGTTAAATAACAAGTAGCATGCCAAAGAATATATGGCATACTTCAGAAGGGTAATGTCCTACCAGATTTATCTGGTAGTTTAAATACCATTTTGAAAAAGTTTTCTTGCTTACTGAACTGCTGAATACAAATTTCATAATAAATTATTTTGGAAGGGGAAAAGAAATGAAAAATTCTTAGTTTTCCATTATTTGTCTATATCTTAATATTTGTTTTCAAGTCCTCATCACAAGGCTTTCCTCAGGTGCAACCTTGTGTGTTCTCAAAGTATTTGCCCATAATAGTATTTCTCCATTTCCTGTTCCCAGACATAACCACTCCAAGCAAAGACCTCAGCTCAGCTTGGCAGGGGCCATGCTAAATCCACCTCCCAATCCTATCTGCTGCTTCTGTTATCCCAGTGAAAAGGCAATAGCATCCCACCATGGGATGCTGTCCATACCTGTGGTACCCACATAGCCAGGGTGTGCATGGACAGCAAGCAGCACACTGCATTCAGTCCTCACCAAAGCCCTTCTGTGTCCACGCAGCATGCCTGTAAGCTGCAGAAACACCATTTTCCATTTCTTTGTTTATTTTTTAAAGCTGAGTCTTTGATCTTCTAGGTAGTAATAATAATTTTCCAGCCATCAAACAGGCATAAGGAGTGTGGTATGTGCCTACCACAGCCCCAAACCACAACTGAGAGCTCTGAATACCCTCTATCGTTAGCCCCAATGGGACACCAAAGCCAGGCTCAGATGCTGAGCCCTTACTGTCTCAGCTAAACTTATGTAGTTTGCTGTTAACTATTTTTGAAACAGGATGGGAGGATGTGGCAGAAGTCAGACGTGGGGATCACTTAAATCTGCCTGCATCTTTTGCTTAAAGCAAGCCCACCTAAAATATAGAAGAGCTTTTCACCTTGAAAGTGGAGATTCATTAGAGGATCTTATAATAGATAGGAAGGGGAAATCCAGAGCCAGAAGGCAAAATTGTTGAAGGATTTTCTCAGAATACAAACTATGACTAAAATCATGCATTTCTCAGAAACACCTCCCTTCGTTTTTTTTTCAAATAAAAATTTTACAGGTTTATTTCTTTTTAATTGCAAGAGAATGTAAAATCTCTAATTAGGAAGCACAGAGAAGGAAATGCTGAAAAATGTAAACTTAAATTAAAAACTACTTTGGATCCTTAATCAACAATGTCTCTCCAGCTTCTACCATCCTGTAATTTGCTCCTGCCTCCATCAGATAAATACATCCCAGTGCAGTGTATCTCTTCACAGGTTTGTTTTCAGCCACGGCCAGTTTGCTTTTTTGAGGCACTGTTTATTATTTCCTTTGAAGAATATTTCTCTAAGTATTATAAGGTTATATTGCCCCTTGGCATTTTAGCAGTCTTCACAAGCTCTCATCTCTTGTATGCTTTCATTGAACAGCTATTTTGTTCCTCACTGAAATATTTCAAACCTACTTATCACAAGCATCAAATATGACTAAATAAGGGTGTGATGTCTGGAACACAGTCTGATGAGAATTTTTGGTGTGAGGTGACTGTAAAGCAAAAAAAAAAAAAAAAGTAAGGAATTTAACTTTTATTAATCAGGATTTTTTTTTCCGTAGCATTGCAGCATGAAATGGTGTCATTTTTTGCCACGTTTTGGAAGGCTGCCGGCTCCCCATGCTGTGTGTAGGAGAGCCAGAGCCTCCAGCAGGATACTGCTGTGGCTATCCTAGCAAACCACCTGCAATTCACCACCTGCAATGCACCATGGTCTCTGAAACGAGACAGAAATCTGGTGGGTTTGTATTTTTATAAGAGATTCCAGTGACAGTTGCATCTCCTGTAAAATACACTAGTAATCATGGCCAACATTTTTATCTACAGTCCCTGCCATTTTCACACAGAAATTATATATACCTACTGCAGAACAGAGTGATCACTGTGGACCAGTATCTGATCTCATTATCCTGCAGTGAATCCAACATTATTCCATCACTCACGGCTGGTACTTTGGACTTGCACCAGTGTCACTGTGATCAAATTCTGCCTCTCTGCCTGCTTCAAAAGAATATTTAGAAAAAGATGCCAAAAGTATCTTTTTCCCAGTACAGGCACCACCTAAGAGCATGTCCTGTGTTATTAGAAACCTTTCACCATCTGGTCACACTTATTTCAAATATTACCATCACCTCTGAAAAATCCATACTGTCCTGCAGCATCGGGTGCTCCAGGGGGCACAGTGGGACCAAGCATTACAATGAACACAATGTCATTGCCTGCAGAATATTTTGGGTCACTGCTCAGCCCAGTTGTTGGCTGAGTCTGCACACAAGGATCCTGGCAAGGCTGGAGAGAGAGGCAGAGCCCACACAACCTACACTTGTCTAGTTTTGTGCAGGAAATGGCCCCTTTTATCTGAATCAATGCTCCATGTAGGTTAATTATCCTGTCTACAACAGTGGGCTCAGGGATTTGACTGCCTGGGGAGAAAAGTGACGCTTTCCTCATTGCCTTAGAAGTACAGATGGAGTATAGGGCATACATAGCCTGAATTGATTCAGTTTTACACTTTTTCCTGAGAATGAGAATTAGAATTACAACTGCCTCAGCTGATGGGTGGTTGAGACTCAGACCTGCCACTACAGCACATTGTGAGTGTCAGCTTCAGTCCATCAGGACCTTGCAAATTGCAGCAAATTCCCCTTGCATCCCCTGCTCCTGAGCTTGAGACAGCAGGCTTCTTCATGTGTTCACTGCTGGAAGGTGCTACTGAGTGAGATCAGATGGGAGTTAGAGGAAGCAAAATAAAACCCAGTATGTTTGCATTCACATAGTGTCTAGAGAACTAATTAGTCTCAGTTTTGGTGAACACACTGTGGGGTAATGATACCAATCAGCGAAGCTGACTTCACATGTCCCTGGAGATCTTCAGTGCATTACAGGAAAAAAACCCATTACCTTATGATTTTCACACCAACACAACTCCATGCATGCTTTCTATACATCACTGTTATTGGCTGTTTGTGAAGGAATGAAAAACTACTTTTGTCTTTCTGAAGTTCCTTTAAGAGTCATGGTCCTGCATCCCCACAATGCTTTTCCCTGTGGGATTCCAGCAGCCATCATCATCTGGAATTAGCTTGTGCAGTTTGCCATAATTAGGGCTCTAGTTAGTGCTGTTGCAGGAGCAGGATCCCTCAGGAAGCAGTGCCTCTTAAGGTGCAGTCCTCAAGTAGAATAGGTGACACAAGCTGGTGCAGAAAAGGCTGAAATCATCAGAATCTCAGACAACCTGGACACCATGAAGATGAGCAATAACGCAATAACGCCAACAGGATCACCCTCAATGACTGAACAGTAACAATTTTTGCTACAACGTGGAAGCTCCTCAGTATTGAAACACCCAGGAGTCCAGAAGTCTGAGTGAGTCTGCCAAGTCCCAGGATAAAGATGCTGCAAAGATACAAGGAAGCCTTATGCTATTGGGGAACACCAAAAGAGACAGAGTTCTGCAAGGCTGAAGTGCCCTAAAGACCTCGTGCCACACAACTAGAGCAACCCTTAAGAGAAATAAGTCATAGAAGAGTCAGGCAGCCAGGAGGAAACTAGGCAGATCAACAAGATGCCCTGTTGGTAAAATTAAAGTAGAAGCAAGCAGAATGTTTTAAAGCAAGTGAATAAATACTGTAAATATCATAAGAGAAAGGTTTACAGGCCTGAAGGCAATGAAGAAACTGTCATAATGAAGTATAAACAGAAATAGATGGAGAAGCCCAATAGAGCCCCTGTCTAATCCTTTCACAAAACAGCACCATAAAAGGTCTTAAAGCAAGGCTGGTCAAAATTTTCCATCCTAACTTCTTTACTGAACAGTAAAAAGAGTACTTTTTTTGATTACTCTGATTTTTTTTTTTTTTGACCCACAACAGCTGCTTTCCATGAAAATTTTCAAAGTTTATGGAAAGGCCAAAAAACACCCAACCCTCTGTTTATGGCAACTAAACAGAGCATTTTCAGACAAAAAAAATTTAACATTTTTGGTGAGAATTAAAGAATGGCCTGTAGTTTTGAGACATGACTAATCCGTTTGTTGCCAAACACCAAATACTTCTTGGTTTTCCACTAAAAAGTCCAAATTATTCTCTGGGTAAGGGTGTTACTTTCCAAACCAGCAGCACTTTAAATAGCCAAATAAAAAAATTCAAACTCAGTTCCAGCCTTAAGGGATGGCCAGTGCTGAGATCTTTGTAAAGAGGGAGTACTGGGAGCTGGTCAAAGAGCAAAACCAAGCAGAAAAAAAGACTGATTCTGGGTAGATTACAAAGAGAAATGGAATAAAACAGTAAAACCAGTGTTATCAACCAGTGTTGGGTTGATGCTGTCTGGCTGCCAGGTGCCCACTAAGGCTGTTCTATTTCTTCCTTCCTCAGATGGGCAGGGGAGAGGAAATAAAACAAAAGGTTCATGAGTTAAGGATGGGGAGAGAACACCAATTACCATCACAGGCAAATCAGAATCCATTAAGGGAAAATTAATTGCATTTTTTGACAATCAGAAGAGGGTAACGAGGAAAAAAACATTTTGAATACTTTCCTATCACCCCTCCCTTCTTCCTGAGCTCAGATTCACTCCCAGATTCTCTATCTGCTTCCATCCAGCAGCACAGGTGGTTGAGGGATGGGGACTGTGGTCAGTTCCTCACAATTTGTCTCTGCTGCTCCTTGCTCCTCTGCCCCTGCTACACTGGTCCACACTAGTGTCTCCCACAGGAGACAGTCCTACATGAACTTCTCCAAGGTGAGTCCTTCCCACAGGCTGCACTTCATACTCTGCTGCAGTATGGGTCCCTTCTACAGGGTGCAGTCCTTCAAGAAAAAACATTACAAGTCCTGCCAGGAGCTTGCTCCAACATGGGCTCCCCACAGAGTGACAGCTTCCTTTGGGCATCCCACTGCTCTGCCACAGGGTTCTCCACAGGCTGGGTGGATCTCTGCTTCTCTTGGATCCCAACATTTTGTGGGGAACACTCTGCCTCACCATGGTCTGCACCAGGGACTGCAGGGGAATCTCAGCTCTGGCACCTGGAGCACCTCCTGCCCCTTGTTCTCCACTGACCTTGGTATCTGCAGAACTGCTTCTCTCACACATTCTTACTCCTCTCTCCCACTGCAATTGGTCTTGTGCAGTAATCATTCCCCTTGTGAGCTGCTATCCCAGAGAATCCACTGTCCCTGCTGGTTTCAGCTTTGGCCAGTGGCCAGCCATGGGCCCATCTTGGAGCTACGTGGCATTGGCTCTGTCAGACATGGGGGAAACTTGTGGCAGCTCTTCAGAGAAGTCACCCCTTTAATCCTGTTGCTACCCAAGCCTTGACATGCTAACCCAACACGACCATCAAAAAAGAAAATTATTTAAGCTATTATGCTAAGAGACGCAGTGAGAGAATTGGAGCTCAGATTGGTGGTTTTGTTGTAGGAAGTGTCAAATGGTTTGGTTTTGGATGGCTGAGAAGCAGTTTCTAACTGAGCATCTAAAGACTTGGAAACCAAGCAGTTACAGTCTTGAATACTTGGCCAGTCAGTGGCCCTGTCTGCCTCAACATCTTTGGTTGCTTTATAATGAGAGAGAAATGTGGGACACATTTTTTTAATCTGTCTTTGCCAGGGCAGGCATTGTCAGGCCAGAGAGGTTTCTCTAGCCTAGTGAAATATCATCCAGTAAAATAACTACATTATTGAAAGAAGTTAAATCAAAGTCTAAAATACTAACATTTATTGCAGGAATTCTATATGGTGCTGTATATTAAAAATAGTTATTTGAGGAAACTGTTCTGTTGGACTGGAGCCAACTCTTGTGTTTCAAGTAATAAAGTATTTCAGTTCATTTCACCTCTAACTTTTGATCTTGCAGCAGGTATCACCAGAAGATGGCAGGGTAAGCCAAGGCAGCTGTAAATGTCATCATGCATTAGTATAGGACCTGGAGTTAATTTAAACCTATTTGTTTGTGTGATTCACTTGCTTTCCTATCACCTAGCAGCTTACTTTACAAACATAATTGTAGCCTGGTAGATCTTTCTCATGAAATTTCAGGTTTAAACATGTTACTGCAAATGATGCCCAGCAGCTGAAGTGATAATAGATTCCAAGTAGCATAAACTTCTGGAGGAGAAAAAAAACACTCTCCATGGGTCCCCTGAAATCTTCATCAAACTTAAAGATAGCTAAAATGTAACACGTCTCTCAAAAGAATTCAGTCTTCTGTGAAAGCTGGGGACGACACTGATGGAGCTGATGGTCTGGTATCTATGCTAGAGCAGAAAAGGTAGTAAGAAAAACAGTCCTGGACTGAAAAAGACAAAAGGGCTGGAGCTCTGTCCAGCCATGTTAAACATGGGTAAGAGATGGAATTATCCCCCTTCAAAAGGAGAAAAGAAAGTCACACAGGAATTAAGGTGAATTAATCAGAGATCAAGTAAAAACAGCCAAATCCTGCTTTAAAATCCAATAATTTTAGCCCTGCATCGTGGTGGTAAAGTTGCACAACATGAACTCAGGGAGGGAGCGACCTGTTGGGAACAGCACCCTCAGCTCAGCGATGTGGATAGCGAGTATTTTGTGTCAGAAGCAGGAGCCCTCCTGTCAGACAGGGGCACAGCAGGGTCACATTGCATCACAAGGGGTGGTCTGAAAGCAGACCCTGTCCTGCTGCTGCAGAGCTTCTGCGTTGGCAGTGACCTGGTCACAGAGACATCGTCACCAGCACGTGTCCACCTCAACTGGGGACAGCGAGGTGGAGGGAGTGGGGAAGGGAAGGAAAAAAGAAGGGAAGGGAAGGGAAACTCTGAAAAGGATAGTTAACTGACAGTATAGGAGTGGCAACAAGGGACTTGCAGAAGTGTAAGAAGCTGGTCTCCTGAGCAAGGATAAAAGGCTGTCTAACAGAAAGAAAGTTTAGTCTTCAGTCTCTTCTTCCTTCAAAAATCTTACCAAATGGACACACATTGAAGATATGTTTTTTTTGTGAGGGTGGAAGTTCCAGGTAAGCATGGGGCAAGCATCATACTCACATTGAATTTCTCTTCAGACTCAGTGGAGATGTGAAAAAAGAAAAGGAGTCACAGCCAGTAGTGACTGGAGAAAAAGGTTAAAAACAAGTAGGCACAAAGGGAGAAGAGGAAAGCATGACTGGGACATGTGGCTCAGTCCAGGGTAAATGGCAAGGCTACGCAATTCCTGAATTTCCTCTGGGACCAATCCAAGTTAATTTACTTTAAAGAAGCTC
Organism: Chloebia gouldiae; assembly: GCA_003676055.1. Lineage (NCBI taxonomy): Eukaryota > Metazoa > Chordata > Aves > Passeriformes > Passeridae > Chloebia > Chloebia gouldiae. The sequence continues at coordinate 10,039,821 of QUSF01000006.1, forward strand.
GTTTCATTTCAGAGTAGTTATTTTTGTTCCCATCCTTGTGCATAAAGTACTATGGCCTTTTCATTAAGAATGTGCACAAATTTCACTCTGTAGTGACATTCATGTCAGGCTGGAGTGCTGGCAGCAGGTTAATTTCAACCTCACAAAATAAGCATTGCTTATTTTCAGTCCCACTGTAGGGTGAAGAAAACATATAGTCCCTTCCGTTGGTTTGCTGCTTAAATAAAACTAAAAGACATTAATGTAAACTGTGAAATATAAAATCTTTAACCTAATTAATTCTCCTTCACTAACTTGAATTTTTAGGCACTTTTCCTTAGAGCAGGATAAATATAAAAACCTACTTCTGAACTCATTAAGGCCAGTATAAATAAGGAGTAATGGCTCATGCTAATGCTAATACACTTGTGTATAAATTAACAAAACCAGATTTAGTTTCATTCTGTTTTGTGTTTTATTATGTCTAGTTTCACTCTGTCCTCACCGTTACATTTCAAGAGGTGTTGCTGTGCCTTGCACATTTGCACAATAAGTAAAACTATTAAATAAACATGGATACAACAAAAATAAGAAGTTTGAGAATATTCAGGAAATCATCATTTCCTGGAGATAAATAAACATTTTAGAAAAAACTCGCCCAGCAGGAAATGAAGCTATCTGAAGTGGTCAGTAGGTTCAGGAGATGTGGAAAGGGGTTTGTTCAGAGGCGTTAAAAAAGCAGAATAAAATGGCTTGGGAAATAGTTCCCTTTATTTGCTTTCTTGGCTAACAATGTTCATTTTACATTCAGCCTTCAGCACAAGAGACACAAGCAGGCCTCATGCAAGAATACCAAGCTGATTGCAAACATACACAGCCTTCCTGGTTCTGCAGGCATCCTGAATTGATAGCTGAAGGAGATCTTGCCACCCTGCTGCACTCCTGAGACCCTGAGTCAGGTTGTGAGCACAGACTAAAGAGTTTCCTTGTTTTTTTCTCCCACTGTTCTCTCTCTTTGCCTTTAATTCCTGTGAGTTTTACTTTCCCACCATGACGCTGTGAAGAGAAATTGATGATCTTGAACTCTCTGAGTGCTCTTGACTTGGACACCAAGAGCAAGTTTTTCTATGTTTTCTAGATGGGTGTCATTACTTTACCCCAGTAAAATCAATAGGTTGAATGGATTTAAGACAATTAACATGTGTAAGGATATCAGACTGAAGAGAAAAAATGTGTTCACTACTTTATGTGGTAAAAGAGTTTATTAAATTTGTCCTTATTTTCCATATGCCTCAGTTGCTGGTGATTGAGGCTGTAATCCCTTTATACCTGTGGAGGACATAAGGACTTGTGGCACAAGAGCTGTGTTTTCCTACCCAGCTGCACAATGCTTGGCACCATGGGTCCCTAGCATTACTTTTTAATAAATATTAACAGCAGCAATACCATCTGGACCTGTAGCTCACTGCTGCTCTGAGGTCCAATAGAGTGGCCTTTTCAAGGAATATGCTCCATTGCTGAGGTTGTCATTCATGGAGCTTCTGGAGAAAAGACCAAAATGTGGACATGAGGAGAAAAACAGTAGAGTCCTGAGAATTTAAGAGGAAGGACAGAGAAAATTGAAGAGGCAGTGGAGAAAGAACTAATGCATGAAGAAAAAATGAGGGGAGAGATTACAGTAAAAGAAGCCAGAAAAAAAATATAATGGATTTTGAGAAGAAGCAGAAGTAAGATCTGGATGGCTGAGAGAAGATGGACCAAGAGAGTGTGTGGAAAATTTCCAGTGGGTCTGATAGCAGAGCTCTGATGAGGCTTCACACATTTCAAACTAGAAATATGGGCCCCTCCCCAGCAAAATGGGCTTCCACTGCCAGCAAAATTGTTTCCACAGCTGAGACTGCAGTGCCAGCGAATATCTGCAATCAGCCCATCCAGGTGTTCTGTGATACAAGCTGCACCAGACTCAACCCATCAAAGCAATGGGAATAAATCCGAGGGCCAGGAATTGGGCCCCTGCTTGGCTGCTGCTGTGCAGAAATGAGAATGTAAGTAGCCAAAAAAAGACACATTTAAGATATAACTCAACAAAAATAAGAAACAGACCTTTTGACAGCAGACATGTTAACAAATCAAGTTCATGGTATAAGCACAAGCTATCCTGGAGGTGGGACAGGAACTCTGGACACTGCTGTAGGAGTCTGATATGCCAGTTTGCAGACATTCTATCTATTTCACTTTTTAAACTGGACTTACACAGGCAAACTATCCTATCTGAGATTTTAAATTAATATTGTATGAACTACACAGCCTGCAGAGATTCAAAGCCTGATCAGTTTTCAGTCTCTTGCATCCCAGTGAACACCAGTGTGCCTTCTGTGGTGGGCCCTTGGTCTCAACAGGCAAGTGCAGCAGCCTCAGTGGCTGCCACATCATCATCACCACCAAGCTGTGGCACTGGTTCACGTTGTCTCAGGGGAGACAAAGGCAGGGCACTCAGTACTGCTTGTTCCCCAGGTAGCTGCATGGATTTTGGAGGGGATTGTTAATCCAGTCAATTCAAACAGGAGCATGACAATTCTGTCTGATGGAAAAGAGAGAGACACTATGACCCAGATCTGTTCTTTCAAGCATAGTTCCAACACATTGAGTGCATTATATAGCAAGGAGTAGGCGAGATTTTCTATAAACAAAATAGTAACCCAAATCCCAGTGAATGCCTCCTCATGGATCTGTACCAGCAAACAATAAAATTAAGCTGGAAGGTGCTCTCTGGGGCACCACATCCGACTCACTGCTGCTGCAAGCAATCATGTTATAGAGTCTCCTCATAACCATTAATTCACTTTTTTTTTTACTAGGGCATCAGGGTGTTATCTATTTAACTATGTCAAATATTCATCTTTTTATCACTGCAATACAGACGGTTTTGTGAAGGAATCCAGTTCTTGGCCCAGAGAGGGAACAACATGGCTGCTCATGCGTCAGCTTGTCTTGGCCTCTGTCTGGTCTTTGTTTGCACAGGATTTGAATGTTCACAACATATATTTAAACTCACAATCAAATCCTGATATGATTCAAAATTATGGGAGTGCTCCACACTAGCAAAACTGAACCAAAGCCTTGCTCTGCTGGATGAAGATCATTGTAAAGATAACCACCCACTTTCCCGGGAGGCTTTCTGCAATCAACAGCTGAATGACTCTGAATGAATATAACCCAGCTCACATATGGTGCTCAGCATGTGACTGGCAAGATCCCTGCCCTCGTGTTACATGGGACATGGGAAAGCTACCACATCAGGAGATGGTGTTTTCCCCAGCACTCCACAATGATCACTGTTATGCTTAGATTGTCCTCCCTCTGTTAGCCCCTAGCCTGGGCTGGGCTCCAGCTGTGAAGGAAGAGACCCAGGAAACTTTTCACCATTGCTCTATCTTTAATTTTTCTTCATTGAAAACTCCCCTGAAAAAATACCCTCCTTCAGCTACATTAGCACAGTAACAACACTGAAAGTTTCCAGTGGCACCCAGAGGGGGTTAATTTAAGCAAACTGTTGGGCAGTTTTAGAGGAGCACCAAGAAGGACTGAATCTTGAACAACTTCACTTTGTGTTTTCTCAGTCCATTCCCTAAAACTTCTGCAGCAAGAAGCCATGGATCCAAATTGGTTCTGTTGGCTGCCTAATGTGCTTGAGGATGGTGCAAATCAGAGGCAACCAAATCCCCTTTGCCTGCTTTCAAATCTGCCCAAACACAACATGCAAAGTCAGGCAAGACACTAACTGGAGACTGATTTTTCAGCCCTCGTGGTTTCAGGCTCCCTTTTACTGCACTCACAGCCCCCCAGTGCTGACAGCAGACCCCTTCTCTGCATGAGGCAGAGCAAAAATAACGTCCTAATAATCCCATTCAAAGCAGGAGGCTAGCAATCTCCCTCTTTGAAAGGCCAAATCACAGGCAATGCAAAAGGGAGCCACCTGTCTCCTGTGGAAGCTCAAATCCACTGTGAAGGAGAGAAAGAAATAAAGAAAAATTTACCATGCATTTCCAAATGAATGATAGGCCTCCTGGGAAGAAGACAGTAATTTATTTTGGTAAATCATTAGTCACAAAACACATTTCAGGTTGGCTGATCATTCTCTGAAGTTTGAACAAATTCAATAAACTGGTTTTGCTAAAACAAATGAAAACTGTGGGAGGCAGGGGAGGGAGGAGGATTTAATCTATCAGAAACAGTTTGTTTAGACACTTACTGAATATAAGCCCTTCACATTTTGAAATATTTAACTTTCTGGGTACTTATAATTGAGGTCATGTAAATAAAGGTCATGTAAATAAAAATGGTGGTAGTTACCTTTCCATCCAATAACACAAAATTAATACCCTCAGCTAAAAAATGGAAGATGTAGCTTTGATTTCTTCCTGTGGCTCAAGGAGTGCACTCATATTCCAGAAAACTCCACTGGCTATAAGTCAGTGCTGGTGTGTTTCTGCTCTCCTGGATCCTTGAGGATGGTGCTGCAGAATCTGCAAGTTAAGTGTCCTTTCTGATTAAAAGGACTGGCTTGAACTAAAGCCCTCTACCCCTTTTGGAGGACAGTAGTCACTCAGCCCATTGCTGGCTCCTCTCAGCTTTTCCCGGTGCTCTGCCAGTACCCCACGTGTGAGGCTCAGGATGCTCCAAGGGGAGCATTGCCAGGAGGTGAGGATGAGGCCAGGAGCAGGGCTGGCAGAGCTGCCTGCAGCAGCACATTGGACACTTCCTTGCAACATGGGCAGAGGAGTAACCAGGGGTTCTTTTCAAGTCAAAGAGAAGTACAAGCTGCTGCCAGCTTTATTAATTTAATTTTCTTGGCTTTTACCTCAGAACTCTGAGCAACAAACTTTCCACGACTTTTCACCCCAAAGTTTAGGGGGCTTTTTTAACGTCTCTTCTCTACAGCAAATTAAAAATCCTGATGTAGGGAGAGTAGAACACAATCTGCATTTTAGTTATTTATTTCAATTACTTTGCAGATCAGCAAAATAATAACTTATAACTTGGTTATTTACCCAATCCCTCCTTGCTGCCCTCATTTGACTCATTTTCACTTTATTTAGATGTCTGGGAAAACAGACTGTTTTTTTCCAAATTATCCCAGGAGCAGTTGTCTTTTTACTTTGGATAAAGCACCAAGGAGTCCTAATTGCTCACCCCATCCCTGGAAAAAAAATCTAAAACTTAACCTTACTAACATCTAGCATCCAAATTAATTTCATACATCGCTGTCTGCATTTCCAGAACATAGAGTGGAAAATAAACAATCTATTTGTTTGGCATTAAAACACGAGAAACCCAAAATCATTTTCCAATTTCATATTTTTTAACATGTTTCATTGTATAGCTGAGGGAGAAATCAGCTGAATTTCCCTCATGTCTGACCATATGATCAGAAGGCAGCTACTGCAGGTACAGTTCTGTGAGGGAGTTCTTTTGAAGTCAGAAGTCAAAAAGACTTTCATGGGTTTAATTGCCTTTTTAATGTGGTCTCTCTTCTGTGTGGAGTGCAGTCCACAGTTAAAGAGCTTTTTGTGTGCCTGTGAGAAATGCCATTCCTGAAACTCATTTTTCATCTCTGCTCTACTAACTGTCCAAAAGCTGAGACCACTCAGTAGATTCTCACATGCTTCAGTGTGTGCTCATCTTAACCATGGTTCTGTGAGGTCCCAAAACCAGCAGATTAGTCTGGATCAGATAATGTAGTTCTCAGCCTAAAGGCTGAATGCTAATACCTATTATGAAAGTAACAAAAAACTTCTTTATCTCCTTATTCCCCAAATAGGGAAAGTCAAGGACATCTGCATTGCACTGAATTGATTCTACTTCTCACAGGGCAACCTCATTGTATTTTAATTTGGGGCCTATCACTCAGTGAGACTGCTACATGTCCCAGGCAGGTACCAAGCCTGTGGAGGTCAGGTAGGACAAGGTCCTTGTGTTCCTCCAAACACAGACCACAATCCTCAGGAGCAGTACAGGCATCATTACACTCCAGAAAGTCCCTTCTCAGGGAAATATTAGTAGGCACTGCCTCAAAAAGGGCAGAGGGGTTCCTAACATGGTAAAGTTTGCTGCCCTCTCTCATCATGACACACCTGGTAGGAGCTGCCTCAGGTGCACAGTGCTTTTGGGTGATGCTTGGTCTTTCCTCTGTGCACCACAGCTGGGAGATGGCTGTCTTGTGCCAAAACACCCCCTGCAATGTGCTGGGCACCATCAATGAGGGCCATGATGGTTATGGAAATCAGGTGGCTTTATGCCATTCCTTTGAGCCTTGAGCAACAGCAGAAAGAGTGGGTCTGGAATCGCCTGTTTCTCTCCTTCCTCACTGACTTTTCTTCCCAGTGTAAACACTTAGGCTGCAGTGCACCCCCAGACTAGAAGGGGGAAAAGAAAGAAAAAATAAAAATCCAAACAGTTTCTGGATCACATTTCAGTTTTCACAGTCTTGTCACCCAGTCCTAGTGCAACAGTCAGAGTAATTATGCAACCTTTTAAAATATCACAGTGACATATGAGGTAATGCCACTTTCTACTCAGGCTCTGTTGGGAGCTGCTAGGCTGAGCCCTGCCGTCAGCAGTGTATTTGGAGCAAGCACTCATCCACCTTCATTTTCACAGGGAAACAGGAGTTCCCAGAGCCCAGACAGGATGTCATGGCACAGAAACACACCTTTGATGTCCCCTTCATTCCTGAATGCTTGTTTGATGAAAAGATGAGTTGCTGTAATTCTGATTTGAGAAGATAAAATATTTGTCATCTGAATAGTTTATGAATCAAGCTGGCTGAGATCAGCTGTGTGTTCAGCCATAGAGAAGCATGGAACAAAACTAGAGCTGTAACATTTTTATAGCCTGATTGCTAACCCCTCTCCACGGATTTTGCCTGAAGTCACCTAGAGTCTCTGAGAAAGCAAACAACATGATTTCTTTTACTAGACCTGTTAGCTGTTATTTTAGCATTTCTTTCTCAGTGAGCACATGGAACAAGCAAAGCCTGACTAATCCCACAACATTTTCTTCTACACCATGCAACATAGCAAGCTCATCACATCCCCCTAGACTGTAGAGGAATGAGAAACTACGCATTCCACCCCACCCTACCCCCCTCACAGTGGGTGGGAGCCCATCACCCTCATAGTTTCTGTCTTTCTCACTGGATATTTCTTCAAATGTGGCCTAGACTTGAAGCTTACATGAAGTGCTGAGGAATAACCATGTTTGGGGCATGGATCAGCAGACCTAGCAGGAATGTATGGTCCTTCCTCTACACAGTCTGCCTCAGTGAACAAGGTCTTTGTCCTGTGCAAAGGTGCCAGACGTGTTTAGGCTCTCATAAACAACGCCAAAGCTCAGCCTGTTCCTACACCTGAGCATGTTTGCACACAGACAGAGAAGCCTGCATCAGGAAAAGGAAAAACTCATGAATTAATAGACAACTGGCATGTCTGGGGATACTGAAGAGCTGTGCCCCATGAAGTCCTTGTTTCCCTAAGGAAACTGAATATTTTTAGGTTGGAGAGGACAGACTTGATTATTTACATGATATGTGATTCCTCTGCCCAAATGTCTCCATGGAAAAGAGATGTCCTTGGGGAGGACTGCCTCTTTGGATCAGCAGTAAGAGAAAAAGGCATTTTTTAAAACAACTGATAAAGAGGACCCAGGCAGCTAAAAGATACTCACTCATTCCTTGGTTCTTGGAAAAATTAAGGAGCAAGTCTTTATGCAGGTCATTTCAGTGCAAGTGAAAGAAAAAAGAGCAACTGTGATCATCCAGCATGGATTAACAAATGTTGAACTCATCAATAACCTGGACAGGGGAATGTAATGAGCCCTCAGCAAGTCTCTTGGTGGCACCATACTGGGGGGAGTGGCTGATAGACTGGTTGTCACCCCAGGACCCAGACAAACTGGAGAAATGGGTCAGAAGGAACTCCATGAAATGCTACAAAGAGCAATGCAAAGTCCTGCACCTGGGTAGGATCTACCTGCCATGATCAGCACAAGACTGGAGTCAACCAGCTTTGGGGAGTTGCTTTGTGGACATGGATCTTGCTGATCCCAACTGTGGGAATGAGAGCTGTGCAGATCCTGAGCGGCATTAGCAGAAGTGTAGGCAATGTTCTGGAGAAAGTGATTATTCCTCTCTTCTCAGGACCTGTGAAGATACATCTGGAATAGTGTGTCCCAATTTGGGCCCTGATCAAAAGTAAAGAAAAATTTTTACAGTGATGGTGGTTGAGCACTGGCACAAGTTGCCCACAGAAATCGTGACATCTCCATCCCTAGAGGTACTCAAAATGCAACTGGACAAGACTAAGCAACCTGATCTAACTTCAAAGCTAGGCTTGCTTTCTGCTGGAGGCTGGACTACAACACTGTCAGAGATCCAGCCTGAATTTTTCCACAATTCTATGATTTATGATAGCTCTCAGCAAATTCTGTGCCATTATGTTGTTGAAAAAATGGTCTATACTTTTACAAGGGGAATGTTTCAAGCAGTATCAGCACTTCCTATTAAAATTTTGGCAAATGTATATGTCAATATTTTTAAAATGTAATTGAACATTGCTGCTTTGATTATTTTCCCTACTTTCAGGAAGAAAATAGATTATTAGTAAACATGAATTTTCTAAAATTATATCATAAAAATTCTGGCAAAACCCTCTGGAAATACATTGTAAAAATAAGCAGAAAAAGTATCAATTTCAGATCATAAGGAGTGGAAAGATCTTCAAAATGTCAGAAATAGTGAAATAATTTAACTAGCTCTGTAATTTCTATAATGCAATAAACATATGCATTACCTGCTGGGTAAAAACCATGAAGACATTTTCCATTTGAATTACGCGAATTCAATCCCATAATTTCCATTCTTTGGTGCTCATTTTCCTTAAATTATCTCCTGAAAGAGTTTCTTGGCAAATATGTTCCCTGGAACAATTCACTTCAAATAAATGTTGCACACATTGCAGAAAAAGCAAATTTCACTTTCATAATTGCCCCACATTCTCACTTCAAACTGTAGCATGTGAACAGTAGTACTGCACATAACCTTTATGCAGCTCTGGACACATGAGTTTCCAGCAGCAAATATTTCTGATTATTTTCTCACAAACATCCAGGCAGATGAGGCTGCCCCTTCTTTGTTTATGCTTAGCTATGCCTGCAACACAATGACAGCATCCTTCTTCTGATGTTCCCATTGGTGCTGCCAAGAAAAGTAACCACTTTGTATGTCAAAAAGCATTGGTTTTGTGGGAGCACCTGGAAATCTACCATGCCATCTGCCTGAAAAACCAAGAGAGCTCTGAAATATCAGAGGTGGCACAGTCTGCACCCTTTCTATCTGTATTATTTTATGACCTTGCACAAAGAGCAGCCTAATATAACTGAATTGTCCTAATCCTAAATGAAATCCTAAACTAATTTCATTTGTGTAATTGCATCATCTCAACATGATATGACTGTATTTGGATTTTCCTCTACAGAGCTCCAGACCTTGGGCTGAAGTAATGTCCAAGATATGGCTGAATGCTCATGCAGCACATTCTTGGAAAATCTCACCTTGGGAGTAAATTCTGACCAACACTGATCTGAGAGCAGAGGCATATCCTCAAGATGGAGTTAATAAAAAACAGATCCACATCTCTTCCATTAAAATCATTGCTTATCTGTCTGGCCGGTATTGTGTCACTGCTCTTTCATTTTCTCTTTGATTGTTCACATCTAAATCTTACCTCTTCTCTTGTAGTAAAAGATTGTTCTTTATTATTCTATGTACCAAAACACTTCTAGTTATGAACACTAATAAATATGTCAGTAACTATGTAATATCAACACTAAGTAATTCTTTTAGTAGATGGTAATATAAGGAAAAGAATGGAAATCCTTTCCACTGAACTGATTTAATTCACACGAAAACACATACGTAGAAGACAGGATTTATGACAAAACCCACACAAACCAAACCTGGGCTTAGATCTTTAGGCAGTAAAAATGGACTACTGTTGTCATGTTTCCTCTTCATTCTGAATATCAGCATTTTTGAACTCATTTCCTTTAAAATATCATATTTGTATTATTACCCAGCTTTTCTCCCTAACTTGGTGTATACTTTTTATTCTTCTTTTTTTTTCCAAATGTTTACAGCATGTACGAGGCTGCACTAATAAAATTTGCCCCTTCCCTGGATTATTAAGAAAGCCAGTAAGTAAGATACATTTTAGAAACAATATTTGCAACACCTAAAGGCATTCCAAGTTGCTCCATTTTGTGGACATTCACCCAGATTTCGTGTTATGTGAAATGTTTCTTAAAAATTTGATTTAATTTTTTGGGTGAAACTTTGTTAGACTTAGAGAAATGCAGTTCTGAAGCATAAATGCTGTTCTTCAGCTTGCTTTAATAAGTATGATGAAGTCAATATGGTTATGTTTCCTTTCTCCAGCTGAGACTCTGACCTTCAGTATAACATTTACCTCATTTTCTTCTTCCATTAATTAGTCTAGGCTATAAAAATGGTTTGTCTGGCAACATTTAGTCTTGACAAAACAATGCAGGTTATTGATCATAATTTTACTGTCTTCTAGATGTTCAAAGATTATTTTCCTTATCAGATGTTGAGTTTTGGATTAAAGTACTTTAAAAAATGGTAATTACTAACAATATTCTCTTTTTTGAGGATTGCTAGTGTTCTTCTCTTCTTATTCCAGTCATTTCTCAGTGTTTTCAGGTTTTTAAAAAGCAACTGCTTGTAGTCTGGTAAGCCAAAAGGCTTGCTACGACCTAGCTCATATTTCTTAAACTGGTTGTCTTAACCTTAAAGTAACCATATGATGGAATTATGAAAAATTAGCAACACTTTATTTTTTAGAGAAGCACTTTATAAAGGTATTCATTGCCTTGATCTGGAATTGCCACTAATTGTGTGCCTGATGACAATTAATAGTGGATTGTTTCTTAGGATTTTAATCTTGCATTCTTTAAAAGTTAAGGATGATGATTTTATTTACCTTATAGTTATACAAGGGAACCATATCTCCTCAGAAACAAAAAAAAAAAAAAAAGATGAAAGCTTTCATTTTCTTTAACTTCAATGACTAATTCACAGGACACACACAAGTTCACCCAGATTACACTTATTCCACACCAATCACAATAAAAAACACTTACTGAATATAACAGTTTCTGAGTAGTCTTGGATGGGTTTCCTTACTCTTCCCCTCACTGTATGTTTTATTACCTGTCCCACTGTAATTTGAAGCCACAATCAATGGAACTATCTCTTGTTGAGGCTACATGTGCTCTTCTCAGCTGCAGTTGTAATTATCTTCCACTCATCACAGAATGGTTGAGGTTGGAAGGGACCTTTAGAGCTCATCTGGTCCCACCCACCTGGTAAAAGAGGGTCATCTACAGCTGGCTGGCCAGGATCATGTCCAGTCAGCTTCTTACTACCTCCAAGGAGAGACAATCCACAACCTCCCTGCACAACCTGCACCAGTGATCGGTCACCCTCATAGTAAACAAACCTGTTTTATGATATTCAGAGAGAACCTTCTGTATTTTAGTTTGGGCCCATGGCCTCTGGTGCTAGCTCTAGGCACCACTAGAAAGAGCCTGGCTGTGTCCTCTTTACCCTTCAAGTATTTATACACACTGATAAGGTCTTCTCTTTCTCTTTCTCTTTCTCTTTCTCTTTCTCTTTCTCTTTCTCTTTCTTTCTCTTTCTCTTCTCACAGGAGAGGTGCTCTGGTCTCTTAAACATTTTTGTGGCCCTTTTTTGAAGTGTCTCCAGTATGTCCATATCTCTCTTGTTCTGAGGAGCTCTGGACTGAACCCAGCACTACAGATGAATTTCCCTATTCACATCCAAGAGGCCATGGACAAAATTTTTGGTTTTTCATCACATTTTGCAGAAACTAATCATCTGTGCACCCCTACAATGTGTGTCCTACCCCTACAGTAAGTCTGTCACTCTTATAATGAATCAGAGAAATTTTTGGTTGCTAGCCTCCCCATTATTCTCAAATCAGCACTGAGCAACACAAAAAAAACCCCATTAGAGTCATTGAAAAAACTCGGTGCTGATTTCTGCTGGTGAAAGTTTGACCAGACACCTCTGGCTTGTACTGCACCTGGTTAGCTTGAATAAAAACTATTTGTTACAGTTTTAGATAGATAAGAAACAATTTTTCAGTTCATGTAGGAGGATATTTAGAGTTTTTAAAGCAATGTTTTCCTCTACTATCCAAGGAAAAGGTGACTGCCGCTCTCATATGTTTACCAGATTTAAATTACTCATCTCTCCTAAGTGCATTAAGAAATAATATGTTTTTTATGATTTTGCCAAGCAGCAAGAATGTAAGCTTTCCTATGCTACTTCATCAATTACTTCATAGCTATAGTGGAAAGGTAGCTGCACTCAGGGGCCAAAGGGTGATTTACTCATCACAGTACAGTTAACTGAATCTTTGGCTTATTTAGCAGAAAGACAGGTATCTGCTAGCATAGAGGCAACAATTTTTGAAAAACTGTTTGTGAAGAAATTAGTCATGTTTTGGGAAGTCCCTAAAACATCATATTTAAACCGAGGGCACTTCAATTGAAAGAATGCAGCCAGTGTAATCTAACAGCAGCAGTAACTTCAGTGGCAGTTTTAGGAAGTAACAGGTTTTCTGATCACTTTGGGAGATGCGGAAAGTGAATCTTTAGTGATTGCATAGATATCATCTCAATTACCTCAGCTATAATCTTGGATAGTTTCTACAAATGCCAGCATTGCTTCATTACAGAGAGGGGACCATCATCCAGATCCTCTATGGTCTCCTAGCTAGAATTCAACCTTTTTTTTTTTCTTTTTTTGGTCACTCTCTTTTTTCTCTATCATCCAAACTCTCCCTCCAGGACTTTCCACTGGCCAGCAGTCTCAAAGTAAATTAAGTAATCCCTCACACATTGCAGCAAAGCACTGCTGGGTGTGCTAAATGTGCTGGGTTGTACAGAAACTAGCAGTAACTCTCTGCTTCTGGCCTTCCTCATCTTGAATGCTTTGGGCTATGAAAAATGGCATTACACTTGATAAAAGCTCTCCAGTAAGATGTTCAGTGGAGGAAGCAAAATGTCCTTGTTCAGACCTAGAAAAAAGGACCATAGGCCAGGCTGGATGGGGCTTTGAGTGACCTGATCTAGTGGAAGGTATCCCTGGCCATGGCAGTGGGGTTGGAACTAGATGATCTTTAGTGTCCCTCTCAAACCATGTTATGACACTCTGACCATACAGCAAGATTCACTTAGGTATGTATTCTTACCATGCTGTTAATTTTCCTTTAACTGACTAATTGCACAACGTCACTTCAAATAATATCAGAATAAACAAATAGTCAGAATAAGATTCATGCACTTATACTGTAATATAAGGGTTCTGCTGTTTGAAAGCCTTACTTTGTGGATTCAGGCATCAGGTTAATGCAGAGGTTTCCTAAACTGACACCAGCCTCATTAACAGCACCACTATAATTGTCTACTGGTGCATTGGATTACTACTATGTGCTGAAATAATCAATAAATAAAGTAACTAATAAATAACCAATCAGTGAACTATCAGGACATGACCATACATGCATCAAAACGAAGATTATAGGCTTTAGCTTCCTTTTCCCATAGGCATGTGCTGTTGGGTCAATTACTACAGCATTCTCCAGGTGGAGCCTATCAGAAATTGAAATAAGGGGCTACGTGGCTACAAGCAGGAATCTTGAGCAATATGACAAAACTTGTTTCACAGGCATGACTGACCCATGGAACTGCATACATTCTCAAAACATAATAAATACAAAGATGAAAGAAGAGATTACAAACTGCAATATTTTTCTTATTAGCTCAGTAAGAAAGCCGCTGATGGGAGCTGACCGCAAAAGATGCATGAACAATGAAGAATGAAAAACTGCATTTAATTACTGTATAGGAAAAATATAAAAATGAAGTAGTCTTAAGACATAGATCATTAATAGTGAAATCAAGGAAAATTTTCACATAGCTTTTCTCCAAGATGGCAGCTGCTCTTAGGAGCTGATCCAAACCCTACTGAATTCAATGGAAAGATTTAACTTCAATGGACTTGGAATCATTTTCACTTTTGGCTGAGAGAGTTGCATTACTCCAAGTTAAAAGAAAGAAGACTTGGCAAACCATAACTGAGACTACACATTTAGGGTCAGAAGACCTTAGTTGCTAAGACAAATCATCCCTGATATGATTCCACCATATCCAGAGGATTTGCTGAGTCAGTTTTGTAGAGACTGATGACACCATTTGCAATTTTCAATTAGTTCAGTTTGTAAGGCAGGGTAAAATTTGATCCAGTGGATGTGATCAAACTGTAAAGTTTAGTTAATTAAAATACAATAGCCCTATTGGTTTAAATAACTGCAGAAATTTTTCTTAATGCATTAAATGGCTATATTTTATGTCTATAACCTCAGAGCTATGAAATATAGCTCTCCAATGATATAACTATTCTATATAACTCTCTTCCCAACAGCTGCTGGTGGGAATTTCACTGTTTCTGAAATAAATATGATATGCATACATACCTTACATGGAGGGAAAGGGAGAGCAATAGCAAATACAATGAGCTGACTCAAGACATGTTATTTATTTGCACACATTTTTAATGTTTTCATATCTCAGAAGTGGTGGAGAGAACCTGAGCCACTTGTGTGAATTATGAAAGGTCATCAATAACTCATAGCAATATATGACACATACATTCAGGTCATCCAGACTTACTCCATGCTTGGATCTGTTTATCTAACACCAGTTTTAGTTTAGTCTGTACTGTGTGTTGATTTCATAGTACATCATGTAACAATGAGACCTCTTGGCTACACTCCCATGTACAATGACTAAGTTTGAAGTATAAGAGAACCTGAAACAAATTTTCAGAGTATCAGTTGGTTGAACTGAACCACACATATCTACTTCCAATGACATGTTGTGAGCATTAAGTAAAATAACTTAAATATATCAGATTGGTTGTGTGCACGTGCATCTGTAAAAACACTCTCACATTTCATACAGTTGAAACTCAAAACTTTTCCTCATGCTTGTTTCTCTCCCTAAGAAACTGAAATAGCAAACATGCGACAGAGATTACTTTGATAGTAATAGCACAAGACACTCAAGTACTGCAGAGATGAGCATAATAGAAGAATGAAATGACTTGCAGTCCAGTTTTTTACTGTCTTAAAAGAAAGCTAAAAGGCACATTTTATTCCCAGTCACGTATCTGAAATTCAACAATTAGGTATAATCCATATAGAGACAAGGGTACAATTTACTTTGCTATTCTTAAAAACTGTGCAGGCTACAGTTACACATGTTTTAATTATAGCTACTTTGCAACAGCTCTGAGACAATAAACCATATTTGAAAATGCAATTCTGGAAAAAAACTATGATTTTAAATGGGTTTTTTCCAAGGAATCTGAATCAACTGATTAGAAAATATTAACCTTCTCTGCTAGGTCCTCTTGGTTATATTCATGATATCAAACTGACCAGGCAGTGCCCATTATTGACTGCCAAAAGTTCATAGTGATACCCTGGGGCGGAGCTCATTTCTTCCAGCCCCAAGCACCCCTGTGGTTATCACTTCATGAGTTAATGTGAGCTTGGTGTGGGAGATACATGGCACGTGGTACACTGTGGGGGCTGTGTTGAACACACATTCTAGGCACTGCTGCATACTTAAAAGGTGCCTAATGCTAGCACTGTCATCACTCCTCACACTTGCAAATTCTCAGTACAGACCAGTATCCAACAGCTATACAGTAAGACAGGAGGCATTTTGGTGACCTAGAGATGTGCTTTTTGGGATGGCTGCAAACATTCAGGCCTTTGGACAAGCAGCCCACCTGGCACTATATCAGCCCAAATGCTACATAAACTATTTTGTAGTGTTCCTGTATCAACTTGGCATGAAAGAAAATAAGTCTCCAAACTTCTTGCATCACATGTGCTGTTTGAGGCAGACACCAAAGTCATTTATCTGCACAGTTGTTCTCTAATTTGACAAAAAACCCAAGCCAAAGGGTCTTTGATATCAAAGAAAAATTAATTCCATGCACGCAATTCTTGGTCTTTTCAACTACTTTAATCAAACTCTCATGGTAAGTCATTTCACATTTTATACATGACATAGAACATCCTGTTTATAAACCAGAACACTCCACAAACATAGTTTTTGTCAGGCCAGGAGAACAGCTCTCAGGCAAACAACAACACAAAACAACCCTTTCTACAGGCTGCTGGGCACTCCACACCACAAGATAAAGTCAGGGTCACCTGTTTACAGCCAGAAGATGGAAGGGAAGTTGGTCCTATCTTTTGCTATCAAAACCTTCCCTCAACTTAATAGCAAATGTACCTATCTAAAAGTGACACGACACCCTGCAATTAGTTTTAATTCTTTCTCCTTCACTTACCCCTTTAGAAAGTGTCTTGTGTTTTTCCCTCCTATCACTTCAAAATTGGCTTTAAACAACTGATTTATCAACTTTCATCAAACTTTTGGTATTTCGGTTGGTTTATTGGTTGGATTTTTTTTTCCAAACAGGACAGCTAAATTGTTCAAAGTTAAAATAAAAGCATTGGTTGCAACATGACAACTGAGTGAGTTGTGAAGCATAGTGGATGATCCCTGCCACAAATACCCAGAGCTGCAACCTACAAAGTCAAAACTACACAATTTTATAAGTGAAAGAACTACCAGATTTAAAGCTGGAAGGGGATGGTTAGGATGGCTGAGGTTCTGCCAGGGAGTGATTCCATACCTGACATGTTTCAGAAAGTGCAGGGTTAAAAAAGGTCTTGTCTGCTCTTTCAACAGGTTGCCCACCAGTCCTAAGTATTACAGACAGCTCAGAAAGCCAGACTACATGGAATTTTCTTCCTAACACATGAGAGGACAATCTTCTAGAAACAAACCACCATCATTTACAGAGCTCTAGAGAAGCTCATGTATCAGCTACCAGAAGTGCTCCTACCTTGGGGATGAATGGATGCCAGAAGACTACAGTGCTTCCCACAAGGCTACAACTCTTCAGATCTAGATGTAAAAACTTCAAGCAAAAGAAAGAAAAGCAAAGGTAAGAGCCTATTATTTTACAGTTAGCACTTTTTCAAGTTATTTTATGAGCACACCAGCCCAGGTCAAATCCTACGAACCTGATTCTGACATCACCACATTAAATATATTGCATTATCTCTGTCAATTTAAATCAAATCACTGCTGATTTATCCTACTGTTAGATCAGAGTAAGGCAAATGAACTGTTCAACATGACTCCAGAAGTCAGGTGCTCTGAGAACAGTGTTGATGGGTCCTATGCACATACTTAAACACAACAAAAAAGAATACACCATAGCCTGACTAACACAAATCTGGCATGAGACCAGGATCTAAGCCTTATTTTTCTCATTCATACATCACCACCACATTTTTCAAGTGTCATTAAGTTAAGATACATCATAATCCATCATTTAAAACTGTTAAGTAAACCTTTTGGGGTCAAAAATATGACCTTTCATACAGCTTGGTCTGCAAAGAAGAGCACTTTTGCAATGTGGCAAAGGAATTAAGCAGAACAATGCAACACACTATCAACAAGTAAATCTAACAACTTCATCACTAATTAATTATGATTTGCACAGGATTTATGCTTCATGGTTCACTGCACCTTCAAACAAATCACAACAATGAACTCATCCTTGTTTCACCTACAGCCCTCCCAGAATAACCTCAGTTCCCTCATTTCTCCTCACTGCGGGGCTCTTCAGTCCCCTACCACAACATCCTTATGCCTTTTCTATTCATTCTGCTCCTAGGTAGATCTTTTATCAACTTTGTCCAGCTTGCTGGTGGGCCAAGAAAAATCAGGACATTTGTGGGGACCAGGGCTACATGAACACAGTTTGACCAGCCAGGACACCCCATATTGGTAGCTCAACCAGCCAGTCAGAAGTCAATACTTTTCGACAACAAAGTCCACAAGAGGGCTTCAGGTGACCTGTGATGAATTCTGCCACATTTTTATTTTGGAAGGAGAATACAGGACATGGTGAAAGTCAGGTAATTGTGGATGTTTGTACTCTTTCACCATACATCTCACAGACCTTTTGCAGAAATTTTGTATATTGGAGACTTAACCCTCTGTTAAATCTTAAAGAAATTGGCTTGTGAATTGAAACAATAACAGTGAGGAAAAGAACTGACATACCCACCTTACTCTAAGAACACCACTGATATCACGCAAGCACATGAAAAGATGCCACTTTATTAAAAATAGAGATTTGTTCACACCATTTAAAATGCTTCCTGTTGTGCAATTTTCATGTAACTGATCAAAAAAGTAAAGTAATGGACATTTAAGGTGATAGAAAAATCTGGGAGTTGCAGAGAAAGGTTAGTATTACTCCTCTGAAGTAATACTTCTCTGAGTATTACTCACCTTGGCCAATGGGACGAGACTTTCTCTAGCTGCTCTCACATGTGAAATCTAAAAATAAAAATTATCAGGTCCGAGAATTACCTAGGGTCTTTTTGAAGCTTCTTGCAGTGTTTAGAGGAAGAAAAATATGAATTCAACTCACATATTCTTCACAATCTTCTGTTAACAATAAAGTTTCAATGTTTTTGCAATGTTTTGCATGTTTTGTCCTGCTGTCAATAATTACCCTTCAGCTCCAGAACAGCTCTTTTGCTTCCATCCTGAACAATTGCTTGTCGTGCATTCAAGCCATAGGCACTGCAACTACTTCCAGCTACTTTGAATTCCAGTCAATATTTGTGATGTCCAAGGTTTTCCTACATTTAAT
Organism: Chloebia gouldiae; assembly: GCA_003676055.1. Taxonomy (NCBI): domain Eukaryota; kingdom Metazoa; phylum Chordata; class Aves; order Passeriformes; family Passeridae; genus Chloebia; species Chloebia gouldiae. The sequence continues at coordinate 10,058,722 of QUSF01000006.1, forward strand.
TTATTTAGGCATTTGTAACAGATGGGTGAATGACAACAACTGATAAAGATAACAGCAGAAAGGCACACCAGCTGAGTAAGTTAATTCACAATCTCACTTAAAAACCAGTCTGTTCTGGTTATCACCTTCCTCTACTTCAATTTCAGCATGATTTTTAGCAACCATGCTTCTCACAAAGTTCTGGACTCAGCAAATAATGCTTAAGAGTTAAACCACTCAAAATGGAAGTAACAATGTTCTAAAATTGTCTACTGCTTCCATCCTTTAGACAGCTGCTGCTAAACTGAGGATGGTGTGGAAGCAGAGAGGAAAATGGAACAGGCAATTATTTTTCATGCACAAATCACTAAGTTTCTATAGAAACATTGTGTATAGTTAGAAAATAATCATTCCAAAAGTGTCCAGCATTTATTTCCTGTTCATGGTACTTCATGATCATGAAGGTTTAGAAATACCCACATATTCTTTTCATCCCAGCAGGAGTTAAGGCTGTTAGTCAACATGCCAGGATGTTTTATTACCACTGGGAGCTCAGGTCAGTCCATCTGTACCATTACTTGAAGATGGAGAATTGTACTCTAGTAATTAATACATTTCCACCTCTTGTCTAATTAAAGAGATCTAGTGCATTCATTCTCATTAAAAAAGAAATGTGGAGCTTTGCAGTTTCTCCAGTTTGGGGCTGTAAAAGAACTTCAAATATCAGAATAATTTTCTAAAAGTAATGAGTTCCCTCATTCTAGTTGGAGCTACAGCCCTGGTAATAAAGCATCTTTGCTAAAAACTGCTGTCTGCAGACTGATTCATTCTGGTGGCATGAGAGAGAGATTCAGACTACGAGTGCTCTGCAGGGAATCTGTGACAGCCATTCATCAGCTGCATATTCTTGACTTATAAAAACAAAAGCAAAGGCATATTGTGAAGATCATGGAGCCTCATTGCTGGGCTGCAGAGTGTTTTAGCTGAAGATCTCAGACTCGGATACAACAGCGTACTTGAGAAAAGGGTGCCATATAAACTTAAAATCAAATGTGAGATTTCTGTCTCCATTGCTGTCTGTACAAATCAACAAAATCTCAACTATTCTCCCTCAAGGCATCTTGTGGATTCTATTTTTCTCTTAACAGACCCACTCTACTCCTTTGAAGTGGCAAGTGGAGACAGTGGCTTGCCTCTCTGGGGTAATATGCATAATGAATGTGTTCACATACAACTGCCTCCTATCTTGGCATATCTGCAGGATACTTGCACCATATTTTCATCCAGATCATACCAGTGTAAATCTTGAATAATTTAGACAGAAATCATTGCAGCTAAGGAGAAAAAGTGCCCAACAGACTCCAACAGGAGACTGGCCTAAGTAAAGTCTGCAAAACTGCTGTCAAGATACCTCACAGAAATGTCTTCTGAAGGCAATGCCAGAGCGCTAAACTCCTAATTTACATGGCCTTACTTGGCTTTCCGAATTAGGGAAGAGACAGTAGCTTGGGTTACAGCCCACATTCCCTTTGCTTTGCACCTTCTGACACTGCTGGGCCTCTTGGGAGAAGCAGTTGTTCTGCTCCTTCGAGTGTGGGAACCACAGGCATTTCTGGCACTTGCATGCAGAACTTTCAATATACTCTCCCCTCTACTCACACCCACATTAAGCATAAAAGACAGTGTTTTCCATCAACACATATCAAAGTGCCAGTAGTCTGAGATGAAAAACTGAGGGAAGAAGGGAAATTCAGCTAAGAAAATCAAACCACTGCCGTCAACCCATTGAAAACTCTTCTAAAAGCATTTTTTTTTCCATATTCCCCACCAGAGTGCCAAACAAACAGTAATTAAAACATATATTATGCTCAAAGGCACAGATTATTCTTCCCACTGGATTTCTTGAGTGGTTCTCCTGTCTTCTTGCATCAGTGTTTCAAACTGTGAGCTTTCTGAGACATGACTTTCATTATCTCTGGGTCATTAGCAGCTCATAACTCAATGTCAGATAATACTGATAAAGAGAGACAAAGGGCAGACCCTTTTCAAATTGTGGAGCCAAACACATTGCACCGCATTGTGTAAAGTCAAAACTGTATGCATTAGTTACCAGGCAGTGACAATGCTGGACACTTGTCTGGCTAAGCAAAGTGGATGGCACGGCACATTGCCTTCAGCAGCGGGATTCACACAGCTGCTCAAAGACACACTTTGACAGCCACGATGAGTCAAAGATGGGTCTTCAGGGATCTTGGTCACCAGAACAGAACCCATGACTCAGATTAGTTTAGCTAGGGCAGAGATTTTTTGTAGCTTCGGAAAAATAGGCTAAAAATAGTCCTGAAAACCCCAAACTTTGCATTCCACTGTCATCAATAGGAACCACAACCCACAGCAATGTGTTTGGACTTCGACACAACTTTGGGATTTCTGCACCAAATGCAGAAGGTGCCTCAAGCTACTTAGCACTTGCAGGGCTCCATGGGATCTGCCAAAGTCACCTTGGAAAACAGGCCTAGGATCACTCTTTTAATAATCTCAGTATTTTATAGGGGAAGTAATTTTTAAAGAATATCCTAGTGACTATGCATTCACATGGAAAGCAGACCAGCCCTGGGGAACATTGCACCAGATGAACAGCCTGACCTTAAGAAGCCTGAGTCATCTCCCACCTTAGTTTTTATTCAAGCCACATAATCCCCACATTATATGACCATAACACCATTTCAGTAGGAAAGGTTGGAAGAACCCTTCCACACGACCTTATTTTCACAGCTATGACTCAAGGTACTCCCCAGTTCAGTAGTGAATGTGGGTTTGAATGCCCCCAGGCTGATGAGGGTGGTGTGCCCAGCTTACCTACTCCTTAGTTGTAGCACCTAATTCACAACATAATATGTAAAGACACTGAAGTTTTCCTGTTGGGGCTTTTTTAACTGAGAAAAGGACTGCTGATGGTGAGCATGTTCCTGTCTCGTGTTCTCTGTGCAAGGAGCATGACTCTGCAACCACACTCTTCAGATAACCATGAAAAATACTTCTCTGACTGGGAGAAGTTGGGAACATGATGCAGCCCAAAGACTATTGGTTCTGTCAGCATCCAGAGGTTCTCAGGGACCAAATGCGAGATGGCCATACAAGGAACCTGCTGAGAGAGTGAGTTTGGGGAATCACAGATTTAATTCACCTATAACTTATCAAGATGGTGGTAATCTTATTAGATTATATATATAATATAGATTTCTCTCTATATAATATATATTTATATCTATGAATAATATAATCATAGATATGAATCTTATACTCATATATATTATGATTATATATATAATCTAATATATAATATTAGATTATATATATAATCATCTGGTTTTCTTCTACGCACCTGAAATATCCTCTTTGTTGGCAGGGTACTGCCAACAAACCTCACCAGTTGCCTGAGGCAGGGCTCCAGCACTCAGCTGTCACTGTGGCTCACTTGTAGCTTTCTGGAAGCAACTGAACAAATTACACTAGTGTGTGGATACTCTCTAGGATAGCTGGTCTCTTCAGATGAGTTATTAGGCTGAACTGAGAGCAGTATATGGGATTTTTTGCCAGACCTTCAAATAAAATAACTGTTTCCACATGACTTCCAGAACCATGTTTTGTCAGCAGAACAAAAAAAACCTAAAAAAGTTCAATATTGCTAATTAGGAATTCTTTCTTTAATTATCATGTCAATAATTTTTCTTTCAATTTTTTTATTTATTTTTCTGCAAATGTCTATTGTGCTTTAAAGCCTTCTCAGTTAAATAAACAAAAAAGCAACTTCAGTTGTGATCCTAGATACACAGCTGAGCCATGTTTAATTAGTCTGGATTTTGCTGCTAAATATATTTTTTAAATTAAATCCACATCTTTTCAAGGATGCTAGGGGGAAAGGATGAAAATGCAGTATTATTCAACCTGCTGAAATTCTGTTACTCTAGTGTAACGTGTCACTGTGTTAAAATCCCCTTCTTCCACTACATACACAGATGAACATATCAAGTGGAAAAATGGTTTTAGAAGTTGGAGATACTAATGATCAAGTTTTGCAATGGGGAACTGAGTCTGCCATTTTCAACATGTAAAATTACACAGACATCTCCATTTAAGTATAAACTCTATGCTTGAGGTAAAAAGGTAGGTGGCAATTCTACCAGTACTTGGTGAAATATTAACAACACAAATTTGGCTCCTTGATTTCTGAAGAGCAAAGAAAGTGGATTGGTTCTCTGATGGACTTACGTGACAAGGTTAACATGTTGACCTGCCTCGGAGCTCAACAGGCTGAGGGTACTACAAAGCACAAAGTGCCAAAGGGGGAGGAGGCTGAATATGGAAACTCTGAGAATCCAGAGAGAGTTTAACAGGATCAGAGGAAGCTTTGTGTGCGTAGGTTGGCATAAACATGGCTTTGGATGTCAGGCCTATATAATCAAGATGGCAGGAAAGTGATTTGAAGCAATAGTGCTTCTATTGAGAAAAGTACCTTGGATGCTTTGGAAACAGAAAAGCTAAAAAAACAGTTTAGAACCATGTGCTTCCTTTTTCTTGATAAGGGTCTGCTGCCACCTCCAGCTCAGTTTTCACCATTGCTAAGTGTCTCCTGCCTTCAATCTGGTAAACACCATGATCATGATCCCAAATGACCTCACCTGCACTGTGGCACTGAATAACCTGAAGGTCTGAAGCTGAGGCATCCAGGAGCTCCCATCACCCTGCCAGGCTGCAGAAATCCCAGCGTTGCTTGCTGGGAGGCACTCAATCTACAGCCAGGGTTGACAATGCCATCTCTACCTGCAGTGCTGGTGGCTTCCAGGCTCCTCATCTGTTCCTGAAGTTACCATGTCAGGCTGGAAAGGCTTTAAGGCTATTTGATCCTTCCCAGAAGAATCATGATAGAAACAGGGTAGGAGCTGCATGCTGACAGCCCAAGCACAGCCCACATGTCCATAACGAAATTCACCAGTGAAGACACACCTTTCCCCCAACAAACCTTCCCGGTGGCCACAAGGAGATTAGAAAGGATGACTAAACTATTACACATTTCAGCACTATTTACAAACAGGTGTGTCTCAAATAGTATATACTTGTGCATGAAGAAGAGTTTTGATTGTTTCTGCATTGCAGAAGACTGTCAGGAATAAAACCAGCTCTGCTCTGAAAATATTTGCAGTTGAATGGTCAGACCATGTTTTGCCATTATGAACAACAGGGAGGAGCAGTTCTTTCTTCTTTTCATTTGTACCATCTGCAGTGGTGTGTCTGTGAAAATACAAGACAGTTATGAATGACAAGGGCTGCAAAGCAGGACTGCCATGCCTTGCCTTAAAAGCAGAAATGGAGAACTTAAAACAAAGTTCTAAATCAGACAAAACAGAGCCTGGGATTATAGTGATGCCTTGTGAAGGCTGACCTAGAAGAGAGGCTAGGTGGAGCTAAAGAATAAAGTAGGTATTTATTAGAAGTCCTCAATGGACACACCTTGGGCAGTACAAGAGCCCAGCCAGGGCCACACCCAAGATAAACCAAAATGGTCACAAAATGGACAGCCAGTCACAGGTTCTCCCACTTTTATAAGTTCTGGTCTATTAACATATTGGAGTTAATTGTCTAATTATAGCTTTAGTTTATTAAGTCCCATCCTTGTTTTTCTCTCTTCAGTCCACCGTTCTTGGGACTGAGATTTGGATCATTTGTTCTTGGTCCCCAGCTAGAGAAGGAATTGTTTTGTCTGCCTACTCTGTGAAGAGAGCTTACTATCCGCTAATATGAAGCCCAGAAGTACACACCAAAGCAGTACAGAATCTGAAAAATATAAAAGCTAAAACCTGAGGCATCAATAGCACGGAAAGAGAAGGTAGATTCAGGGAAGGTCACTGTTTCATTTAACTAATTTGAGGTCTAGCAGAGCAGATAGAAAAAAGAAATGGAAAATGTTCTTTAAATGGTTTTATTAATCATGACAGGATCTAGTACTGAGGGTGGGAAGAGAAGAACTTTATCCTTTTTACTAGCATTCTTAAACAATCCCACCTTCAGATGAACACAGTAAGGGAATATTCCTTCAAGCAACAGATAGCGAGGAAGACCTTATGCAGGTTTCTGGAGCATTCGTAGCTTCTTCCTTCATGGTTTTCTACATCCATAACAGAAATAGTAAATGTATAATATAGTAAATAGTAAAACATATAGTAAACGTATAAAATAGTAGTAGTAAAACGTATAGTAAACGTATAAAAGAGTAATAGTCAAACATATAGTAAACGTATAAAATAGTAATAGTAAATATGCTGAGTTCTAGTCCCTGTCCCTCAGGGTATCAACCTGCAAACAGCCCACATCTGTGTGGCTAACTTCACTTACTCTTTAAAAATAGGTAGCTATTTCCAAGTTGTTCATTTGGATTTTCTCCTCTCCTGCACCAGTTCTGGACCTACCAGCCAGACACAGAAAGGCCAAACCCACGCTAAGGACTCTGCTAACAGTTGAGCACTTCGGGCAATCACTTTCCCATCGCCTAAGGGGCTGGAAATGTAGAGCCACATTCAGCAGTTCTAAGTAGGCAGGATCCCCCTGGACCTCACTTCCAAGACAAATTATCTCACAGACAAATTTCATTTAGCTTCATCATCTTCCTATTTGCCTATGGTTTAAGTGGATCAGCTGGAAGGCTTTCATCCTGGTCATTTTATGCCAGTGGAAAGTTCCAGTATAAAGGTCCAACCTTAGCTCCCTCATCAGTGATATAAATGTCTCTTCTGGACCAGAATTTAAAGTGACTCCTAGTTGGTCTTTTGGGAACACAGAACTGATTGGCCCTAGCTGTGCTCCTGCTCAGATGTGGCATATAGAGGAAATGGGGAAGGAACCCAGCCAGTGGGTCTGCAAGTGTGAGAATCACAAAATTTGAAAAAACCTTCTCCCATTAACAAAAAGGTGACAGCTGTCACCACACCCCTGTCATTGCATTAGTAGTGCTCTAGTCCCAGTTTTGGAAAAAGGACACTGTCCCAGCCACAGTCCATGGAGTAGGGGCCCAGCAAAGCCTGTTTATTCAACTGTTAAGCATTTGATCATCCATATTTCATCAAGCAGAGCACCTACAAAAGGAGACGGGAGCTTTGCCCAAGAGGACTGTGCAGGATTTTGGTCTTTCATTTTAATGGTTAAGCAGCTCTGAGTCTCAACCTTCAGCAGGGCTGAGGAGATCAGTGCAGATGGGCTTTTCTTGTGGTAAAATTAAAAAGAAAAAGAAGCTCATACATCATAAAACGTGACAATTCCCAGAGTAGTTCTTTTGGGGCTCCTTCCACCAAAGAGTTGTAGCACTGCCAGGTAAAAGGAGAAATGATCTTAATCACCCAGACCCTAGGAAAACACTATATCTTTTTTGTGAATCGAGTTTAAACAGAAGTTATGCAGGAAGGACCAAGTCAAAAAACACTTTTTCCAGATGTCAGAAAGATTGAAACACACATGAGGGAAAAAAGCAGTGTTACGAACATTTCGGTTGATATATCTTGTAGGTGAAAGAACTAATGCTGTAAAGAAAATGTTTGTCTAGTGCCGCTGAGTCTGCTCTAGACTATAGCACCAGTCAAACACCACTTCAACCAAGCATTTCTTAGCCACTCTGCTGTCTGAAGAGCAGAAAGTACAGGGAGGAGGAGAAAAAGAAAGATCTAAATGTGAACATTAAGTTCTATTTTCTGAGATAAAGATTGAAGAAATAGATATGGATATAGAAAATGTTCTAGAAATATGTTCCTTGTTATAAATAAACCATGCTGCCAGCACTTAAATAAAAAAAAAAAAATTAAAAATCCCTGTTGAGAGTCACAGGGGAGCAATACCATCGCTGGAATATCTGCTGATGCAGCTGAACTATGCTTAAGACATCTGTTGAGATGAAACTACTTTGTGGCTGGAGGTAATAGGAAAAAGAGAGTTACTTCAACAAAAAAAAAAATAGTCAGTGTGTGAAAACAAAACCACACCAAACTCTAACAGATCACACACTTCTACAACTGTGGCACCACCATACTGTAGTTATTCCATCAATCTGTCTGCCTTGGAGTTGAAGCAGAAGATTGTAAAACAGGCTGATAAATGAAGAAACCTCCCCCACAGCACCACTTTCTGTTGAAACCTCAGATCCTGAGCAGACTCGCAAAATATTAAGAGAAAGCGAGGATCAAAAAGAAGTGGGATTCGCAGCCAATTTATTTAAAATGAGCGCCTTGTTCACTTTGCTGCCAAAGCTCAGCGTTCAGCCCCCGCGGGGCGCGCTGCAGTCGCCGCTGCTGTCGCCGCTCCGCAGGCCGAGGGCAGCAGCGCCGTGCCCGGCGCACGCCCCGGCTGGAGCCGCCGCCGGCCGGTCCGCGGACACGCGTTATTCATGTGACATGCTCCGCTTGACCACGGGTGAGTTTTCAAACAAAATCCTTGACTTGGAGTGGCTCTCACTTCGGCTTGCAAGTGGTTTGACTTCGCTGCAGTTCATTCTTTAGTGTCTGCCTCTTCATCAGATCAACTGCTTGACCACAAGACACAGAAGCAACTCGTAATTGAACTGCTTTAAAAGTCAGTTTCAAAAAAAAAAACCCAAAAAACAGTTGTTTCTGCACACAAACCACACCTTGCCTTTTGAAGGCTGCAGCCTTCCATTTATATTTTTCTGTAAGGAGAGTAGGAATTCTTGTTTTCACTTTTAGTATGAAGTCCTTACTCCTTACTGCGTTTTTGAAATGCTGCATTATGATTACTAACCATCAGTCAGGTCTTCAGGCAATAAGGAACAGACTGGCAGACCTAATGATCATCTACATTAGAGATATAGTTGAGGAATACTGAAGAACAGGTACCCACTCCCATGTCCAAACTCTTACTGCTTTCTGCCCTTCTCCTCCCATTCCCTTCTCTTAAATTTCTTCTCCCATCTAAAATTATCACAACTGATATACACAGTTGTTGTCTCAGGTGTCATTTAAGAAGCATCTGCACCCCACTTTGCTGTTTCCCACTGATGCTCCTCCACCAGCATTTTAAAAAATATTTGCCAGTCACCATACAGAGTTCCCATGTTCCCCTGTCTTGCCAGCCTAATGATAATAATTTTCTTCAGTTCTTGGGCTGTCATGGGTTTAAAACATGAATCAACTTTGGGATTATCGTTTGTTCTTCTAGAAAAATGGGGTGGGAGGGGGAGTGCAATCAAAAGCCCAGTTTCTCAAACAGTCATAGCTGATACCTTTTTACCTGTACATAAGGGTCAGGCTCAGATGTGTGATGCATTGTACAACCAAGAAAGGGTCAGGGCTCCCAGAAGGAGGATTCCACAGATCATTTACAACCCAGTGGAAGCTTTTTTATTGATGAAACAACACATGAAACTTTAACTCCTGGCTAGAACATTATAGTGAATCAACAGCTCAGAAAATTCTTGAAGTCCCCTGCTCACATGGAAAAGCAGTGGTAGCCTTTCTGATCTACCTCTGGTCCTTTAAGCAGTAACTCAGTAACTGAGGTAATTTTATTAATACCTGCTTCACAAACAAAAAACATAATGATAGTCTTGTCATAACAAGTCTCATTGTGGCTTTTGCTTTTCCTCCCTGCTGTTTCTTTCAGCTCCTGTTTACTGGGAAACCTGACTCATTTGCTACTTTTGTAATATGCAGTAATGCAAAGTTGGGGGATTCCCTGATGGAAGAGCTATTTACAATTTAGTTGTAACCAGAGTTGATACTGGATTGTGTATGTGTGTGTGTATATATGTATATATGTGTGTGTGTGTGTGTGTGTGTGTGTTTGTACACACAGTCTCCTGAATCTAAGGTGGTATTGTATGGTAGCTTTTGCAAAACAAAATAGTTAGGACACAAATAAGCTTCTTGTGGGTACTTAAAAGAACCTCCACATGCAAAATAAGCTGAGAAAGTACAGGCTGTTTTTATCTTCCCCTGATGTATATGAACTTCAGAAACCTATAGGCCATTAGAAAAAGTGTACAAAACCACAGCTCTCTGGGGTCAGACAAAACACAAATATTAAAATTATTGAAGGAAGAAATGAGATGTTCAGTAAAATTATTGAAGGAAGAAATTAGATGTTCAGTATCAGGTACACCTTTTTGATCACAAATAGAGAATAGGTGACAACATGATGCAGATGGTCTGTATGATGTTTTGATAAACACTTAATAAAAATGCTCCGAGCTCCCATTGTGTTAAGTGATACACAGATGTTCTTGTGGCCATTTCAATGGGCCCAGTTCAGTGGGACTAATTTTTAAACATATCTATATTGGATGCTTACATGTGTTCTAGTTTCATGTATAGTCCTTTCAAGCATCAAATTCCAGTCCCAAATGCAGAAGGTTTTGAAAATCATTCAAGGAGATTTTACTTACAGCCTTTGCAGATTGGCATTCAAATCAAGAATAACTTATGACCCAAGATATCTGTTCAAAAATAAATTTCTTTATTTTAAAGAATGAGAAATTATGTATTCTAAAGAGTAAATTTCTAAGAGGAAACAAGTGATGTCCAACATTGAACATTATTAAAAGGAGTTCTCCTCTTTCCTGAGAATCACTTTGTAGCAGTCATGCAGGGAATATGTACTATGTTCATTGTAAGTAGAGCACATACTCATCTCTCATATTAGAGAGCATTCTATACCTATAATGTATTCTTCACTCACCCAAAAGCCCAGAGAGAAGTGTTTTTATACAATTTATTGCTGCAAATTGGAAAAATAAAACCAGCATAAACCAAACAAACAACGCAGAGAAAAAGATGTGAAGTATTTCTGTGAATACATACATGCTGGTCTTTTCCACCCAAATAAATCTCCATGCTACCATAACTATTACACTGCTTTTACTTCAAAAGATATAGGTATATCTGCAAACATTTTCCCCCACATTTTTCCCCCACCTCTCAACCCATTTTTTGTCTATGGAATTAATTTACAAACAATGTGTGTTGTGCCCCAAATGTGAAGGATGTATGTGAAGGATACCCTGTGCAATGAGGCATTTCATACCATTAAGGCCACCCAGTCTGCCCCTGGAGACATGTCCTTCTAAAAACTGCATTTACATTTCCATTTTTATATAATATTTGAAGTTCAGAATTTTCTCCTAAATGCTTGGTATAACCTTTTTATTAGTCCATAGTATGCTTCTCACACAAAATAACAGGCAAATAAGAGAAGAAAATCTGACTGTATTTTTTATGGAGTTTATATCACAGATCATCTGTGATATATATCAGATATATACCTTTGATTTTAAAATCCTTCTAGCATGTTAGAATTTTTAAGATTATTTCAGTCAAAAAGCATTTGGTCCACAGATCTTGATGTGTATAGTAGTAGCTCATTAGTTCCTGAGAATTAAATTATACCCTTTTTTGACAGAGGAACAATTTTTCAGAGGCAGTGTAGGTGGGGTCTAGCACCAGGTACCCAGAAGAAGGGATTAAACCACAAAAAAAAAAAAAAAAAAAAAAAGCTTAAAACATGACAATCTTCCACTATTTCAGGCATGTCAGCACAGATTGTTCACAAAAGCATTGTTTCAGACTAGGATAGGTATTGCTGATAGACACAACTCCACACTATTTCCACTATCCCTGTAAAGAAATTTAAGGCAAAGCACTGGTTTCACAAAACCAGCATGCAGTATTTGGGTGCAAATAACTCTATGCCCTATAGACAGAAGTATCCTGAATAGCCCAAAAAGAAACGGTGATGCAAGTGCTGGGCGTGCCACTCGCAACCTGCATTGCTGCAACAGAGCTACTCCAAACAAAAGTCCACACGTGGTTCTTGTATGGCTCTTCTTACTTCTTTCAGGTTTTTCATTGCAGCAGCCAGCTGGTCCTTCTCTCTCCTCCTCCTCCTCCCCCCAGGGCTGGTGTGTGGGGCCCAGGTTTTGGAGGTGCACGGGGGCCATGCACAAGCAGAGGCAGCCACTGGCACCAGGGCCCTGGCCCACCACGGGGCAGGTACCGAGCAGAGATGCTGGCAGAAGCTCCTGCCCTGAATGCCCATGGCAAGCCAGGGTGCACCTGGCCTCAGCACTGCAAACAAAGCAGAAGATCAAGGATCTTTGTCTGTGGCTGAGTGCGATTCGAGCCCATGAGCTTCACATTTTCTAGGTTTTCTCCATGACCACAACAGCTAAAACTTAATTCCCTTTTTAATTTGTTAATTGAAGATGGACATCTGTCTTCTAAAACTTGAATTTGAATTCCCCTTGTGCCCATCTAGTCTCCCCCTTCTCTTCTCCTCTTCCTCCTCTCCCACAACACTCCAATGCTCAAATTAGGAAGATTTATGCTTGAGTTGCTGGAGCTGGCAGCATTATATTAGTAGCAGAAGGTGGTATTCGAGTAAGGGCCAAAGCAATACAGAATTGCAGAGATGGATACAAGAGCAAACAGAAAAGAAACACCTACCATACGGTACTTTGCAACAGAGCTGGCTGCAAATTTTTCACCAAAGCAAATTTTTAGTGAAAATTATTCCCTGTTTTGGCCAAAGACAGACTCTGCAAATGAGGCGTCCATTTTTGCATCTGTCCTTAAAATAAATGTGAACTACCAAACAAAAGATATTACAATAAGCACATATTCAGTTTTTAGCCAAATTGTGTTTGACAAAAATCTGTCCATTCCCAGGGGAGAAAAGAACCTTTTTTTACCCAGTCCTTTTTTATAAGCCTACAGTATACAATACCTATTGTTTTCTGTGTTGTTAAACCTCCTACCATGGTTCAGTATTGCAGCTGGCTGTCATGCTTGTGTTTGTACACTGGATATCTGTGGGGTAGATTACTTCATTATTTATGTGTATCAATTCCCCATTTGGAAAGGGGACATACCACACTTTGTCTGTTCAGCTGATGAGCATAGCAACTACTGTCTCTTACTGTGCTTGGGTACAGTGCCACTTAAAATGGGTCTTCAGTTTCAATGAGCATTAATGTTGTGCTAATGTCATGCAAACAATACAGAATAATAGTCTTATTAAATTAATATCTTCTGATCAGCTCCAAAGCAGGCAAAGAAGCACATGCTCAGGTTATTTTTTTTCCCCAGAAACAGGCCTTGTGAAGCAAATCTCCCTGGTTCTCTGACAGTAGATGATGTCTATAAATCTTTACAAGTCCATGCTGTTTGCTGAGCAAACAATGAGGACGGGGTATCCTCTAGGATTATTTGTGCACTAGTGACAGAAATCACATTGATATGAGGCTAACTCAGTACTCATTCTTTCCTGTTCCTCCAACAGATCCCCAGATTATTCTCAGTATCTTATTTTAATCCTTTTTTCAAAAGGATTTTATTTTTGCACTGTCAGTAGAAATGTCTATCACATAGTAGTGCCATTTTGTGGCAGCTGCTTTAATTGACATCAGCAGATCTGAGCTGAAGTTCAGCATGGAGAGGAGCTGCATTTGCAGGACTGTCATCTCTGTGTGCTCTTCCCAGAACAAGCCAGTCTGAATTTACTGGTTTGTGCCATCCTCTGTCCATGCCCAGAAGAGGGGATCTGGCAGGAGAGGTCCAGCGAGGCCTCAGCAGTGCTTTCATGTCCCATCCCCACCACAGGGAATGCAAATGTTACTTGTGTGCAGGAAAGCTGGACTTTCCTGCCCAGGTGGCCCTTCATATGATGACAGCATCCTGAATTCTCAATGCTGCCACTGTACAGCACCAACAGTGTCTCCAGCCACTTGTGTCCTGCTGGGCAAGTCCATCACACAGCATTGCTGGCAGGGGCGTGTAATCCAGCACAGTATCGCCACTAGAAAAAGGGAAACACTCCAGGAACAAAGATGAGGAACAAACTGAGGATGATACAGTCTGCTTGCATTATTCTAGTCCCCACTTTCAGGTCCTAATATGGCTCTTCTGCTGGCTTCCCCCTGAACCTGAGCCCTCACACAATAAGTAGTGCTGACCAAGTTTCAGAGGTGTGCAGAAACAGTATGATTTAGGACTCAGTTCTAAAAAGAAACTGGAGCCGTTTGGTGCAGCCAAGTGCCTGAGTAGCAAGGGATGTTACAGCCATACAGAACTCACTGCCTTCCCTGTGTCTCTCAAGTCTACATATCTGTAGCACTTGGCTTTGGTTGCACCTCTGAACTTTGCCTAAAGCACGTAACACTCATGAATCTGCAAAATTGAACTGAAAGTCTCCAGAGAAGAGGATTACCCAGGAGAATTTTAGTATTTCCTGCTTCCAGTTGGGCTGGAACCAACACAAAAACAGTTATAACAGTATTTGGCTCTGACATGCCTGGTCCCAGCCAAAAGGCAGGAAATTTAGGGGTATGTAAAGATGAAAAAAAAATGATGGGAGATTGGGGTGAGGAAAAGAGCTTCTTTTTTTGAGAAACTGAAGGGCAAAAAATATTAAGTTACATCAGTTCTTATTTGTTTCTGAAGGATTTTGCTAACTTTCAAGGCTAGGTCCTCTCCTCTGTATAACACCTGGACTTTTGTACAAAGGAACAATCCCTAAAGGCTAGATTTTGGGCCCTTGGCACTCTTTTATACCTCCTCAGAACAGAATAAAACTGCCAAGTCATACTGGGATCTAGCCCAGCATTTGTATTAATTAAACTATTTATTTAGCTCATAATTACAGGCTTCCTGGGCCTGAGCCTCTTTACACAAGTACTCTTTGGAGACCTCTATGGAATTCAGAGGGAAGCATAATCTTAATATTCTTCAGCAGATCTGGCAATAGTTAGAAGGACTGCAGCAACCCTGCATTATCACAGATCCATGCACGAATTTAGCACTTCAGACAGAAACCACCTATCAAGACAAACAGTGGGAACTTGCTTTGTGTGCAGATCTGGAAATGAAGGGTTTAGATGTAGCACTTGCAGATTTTTGCTGCTTGTGACCTCCCTCACCAGCACAACAAACTGCACTTTGTCAAGGGGGAAGTTGGATTTGTACATCTATGTGGCATGAACACAGTCTCTCTGACTGCTGGCTTTATTGCACTGATGTATGCAAACAGAAAACAGACCCTTGTAAAAGCCAGCAACAACTTCAATAGTAATCACAAGGCATCACGAGCAGTTTGTACCTACTTACAGCATGGTGACCATGCAGATCACCTGGAAAGCCCTGTGGCTCTGGAAGTGCACAGCCAGGTGCCTCACCAGCCTCTCTGGGACTTGAAGCAGTTCATCGCAGCTGGCACTGCACCAGTGTCTGCATTGACCAGCACGGACCCTGCCTGAGGCTGGCTGCTCTATGGCCACATGGCCACTGGCTTCTTCTTCCCATTCTGATCTCACTCAAAATGTATGTTCTTAGACCCAACCTACATATATTCTGTATTTTTCCCTTTACTCTAGAGCAGAATAATCCAGTGTAGACCAGCTTCAAAAAGCTCTCATGTGCTCTCATAACCTGTCATATTAAATACCCTGAGCTGTTAATAGTGGTTCACACCGTGGGATGAAGGAGCATCTTGATTCAAACTATATGTGCTTGCAAAGAGTGTAAGTGCAGCACCAAAGTTGCTGGGTAATTTGCTTTTCCAGCTGGAAGAGAAGGTGGGCAAGGAGAACAGCTCTGGCAAACATCACTGGTAACCCCAGGCTGCACACTGAGCCTGGATCTTTGGGATCTCTGTCAAGTTCTTACTCCTGAGTCTGCCCTTCCCACAGCCCTCTGACAGATGGGACTGCTAATAGTTCTAGACTCTTTGTATATTTTAGTATGAACCTCAGAAATCTGGCCATCCCGCTCTGATGAGTCAGCCCACATGCATCTTGATAACTGGGGCTGTTCATTGACTCCTGAAGAGAGGGAATAATCTAATTAGGTTCTCACTAGTCATAAATTTGGAATTGTAAATTGCAATTTAAAAAACTGAGTGTTTCCATCTGAATTTCATATCCCTGGAAGATAACTGCATAAATGTTTGGGTAATGGTCATCTAATTAGATATATATTTACCTGAACCCCTTCCATTGTGGGGAAAAGAACTTAAAAATCTGGTCTTGAGTGATAGGTTGCTTTAGTTTTAAAGCAGCCACCAAATGAAAATCCTTTTAAAACCAACTCAATCCCAGGTTTTGCTCAACAAAAAAGGGGCAAGCACTTTGAATACCAAAGGCCAAATTAAAAATGAACCTTCTAATAAAAAGAAGGGAAAAAATAAAAGCCTTTGTCTTAGCTTACAAATAAAAGCATAAATGCCCTTGGTTTAACCTTTCTCTAGCCTCTTACTCACACCATGTTTACATTGTCATCCAAATGCTTGAAGAGGAAAACTTTCCCCCAGGATCATGACCTTCTCTCTGTTTTCTATGGCTCTGCACCCCAGATTCACGTTTCAGAACAGAATACAACTCCTAGTGCACGTGCTACCAGACCACCCCATTTGTAGCTTTTGTCAAAGAAAATGGGCAAGGGCTTTGCCTTCAGCTGTCTCTTTTTCCTGGCATCTTAACTTTGACATCTTTCACCACCTGAGGCTTAAGAGGCTTCTTGTAACTGAGAAAGGGCAAATCCAACACTTTTTTCCATGATCCTGTGCCATGCAGGTCCCACTTGGTTATCAATGACAGTGTTGTGAAAGTTCAGCGAGGCTAAACACTTGTTAACTACTTAGAGGATTTTTTGGCTCAGCAAGTAAATCCTTCAACAGTTCTGCTTGCTTACTCTGCTATCCCATTAGACAGCATAACTTTGGGGCTAGACAAGAGGAGTTTTCACAAAATCCTAAGTGTTTAGGGTGCAATTCTTGCCCAGCTGAGAAGACACAGCCTCTTCATGCACAACAGATTTTCCCTTTCCAAAGTCAGAGTACAACTGTGAATGTAAAGAATCCTAAGGACTACAGCAAAACAGATCATAAATAATAATGTCACCCTCCCACATACTCTGGGGGCAGGAAAGCGGGATGGTGGTTGTTGTCATTTCTTTTTCTTGGGGAACGCCTACCTCCTTCTCCTTCAGAGCACTGAGGTATCAGAGATACAGAACTAGATCTGTTGATACCTGGGGTTAAGGGGAAGTTCAGACAGCACCATACCATGATGCCTTTGGCCCAAATTAATCTCACTTAAACTCCAGTTTAGTCCCTGTGCACCTTTAGACTGAAACACTTCTGGGGTCCAGCAAGAGCTAAGAACACCTTGGTTTAGACACCGCAATGGGATTTAGGTTAAATGAGGATTTCTTTGGCCATGGAGTTTGGAAATTAAATCCTTATCTGGATAAGGCAAATTGGCATTGATTACAAATATGCATGAGTACTCTTTCTTCCCTTTCAGTGAGATAAGTCCTTCAGCATGAGAGATAGATTTGCAAATTGCCAAAAACAAGGAGAAAGCTTCTACAAACCTCAGTAGCACCTATAGTGTTTCCTTGGCATAGTGAAATTTGGGGTTATGCTCTCTTCATTCTCCCAGCCTTTACTCTATGCAGAATTTCTATCATCTGGATCTTCATCCTTCCCATAGCAAATATCCCTATCTTTAGTTTCACACCCACTTCAAACTCAGCCTTTATATCTTCCTACCTTTACTTTTTCAGTTTGGACCCACATAACTAACACCAGTTCTTTCACTGACTGCTTTTACCTTCTTATAAAACTTACAGAAAAAAATATAAGTGTCTGTTGTGGTTTCACCCCAGTCAGCAGCCAAGCCCCACCAGCTACTCACTCAACAAAAAAAAAACACCTCTGTACTGTTTGTGTTCAGCACAAATCCAAAACACAGCCTTGTACCAGCCACTAGGAAGACAATTAATTCTACCCCAGCCAAAACCAGCACAGTATCAAAAAGTATAAAAAAGAAAAATATATTGTTAACTAAAATGTAGCATATTCGTTTTAGCCCAGTTTCTTAGTAAAGACAAAGTTAACATTTGCTTCAGGATTTTTATAATTTCTGCATTATAACAGAAGCCACTGATTAATTTCAATAACATTTGACAGGTGTAGAGAAACCTCAAAATGTTAAGTTCCAACAGCTTTGAAATGCTATATAGTGCAGCTGAAGATATAATTTCAGCCACTGGGTGTGGCAAGCACATTTCTCTCTCAGGATTTTTCATAGAGATGCACAGAGAGAAAGAAAGAGAAAACAATTTCTATTTCTACTCCTTGTTTTTCCTATGTAGAATGTGCTTAGAGAATTGTTTACCTGGGGTGATTACTTAATTAGAGTCTAGTGAAGATTGTTTGAGCCTAATAGCCAATCAAATCCACCAGTGTCTAGACCCGCGAGAACAAGGTCACGAGTTGTTAGTTAAATATAGTAGTGGAAAAAAAAGTATGTAGTTCTAATATCTTCCTTTATATAGTATATTAATGTATTTTAGCATAGTTGTAATAAATAAAATCATTCAACCTTCTGAACTAGAGTCAAACATCATCATTTCTTCCCACTAAGTTCACCTACATTTACAATAACTGGGAAATCAGAGCTAAAGAGAGGAGAAAGACCCTAAACAACCCTTCTGCCTTTGGAAAAACTGCAATAAGAGCTAACCATCTCTCAGGCCATATGCTATTTTAATAATACTTCCCTAGGTTTCCATTTCCTACCTTTAAGCCATGTGTCTCATTTGTTTGTGGGGTTTTTGGGTTTCTTTTCCCTCATGTTCAGGGAAAGCACTGGTTTCACTTGTTGAATGCTTTTATTTTCCCTTTCATAAGCCAAATATCTGGTCATCCCAATAGTCTTGTGGGAAGTTCGTCATGCATCATGCTGCAGAAAATCACAAACTTGGCCTTGATTTTTAGACCATTCACATACTGATCTATTGTTTCTGCATATCTGCAGGAGTCTGATATGTGGTAATAAATAAAAAGAGATATCCAAATGTCACATATTTCTTGGAGCTGAAATAGTCCTGGAACTGATCCATTAGTAGAGTTAACTTTGCATTATCCTTTTACATTACAGAGCTGAGACTACTATCAATACATCATGCCCAGTCACGTGAGGGAAAGCAGATGCTTGTCATTTCTTTCTTCACCATCTTGCTGGTACATAAATACTGTTCAAACATTTGTCTCCCCTTTCTCCCAAGCTAGGATAAGACCTCTGTAAAAATGCCAAGGTTTGTCAGGGTGCCATGCATCTGCTATCTCCCTCATCAGACCAAAGCAGCAACAATCCAGCTGTGCTGAGGTCAGACACAAGGTGTGCAGGAACAAAGGCAAGGTATCAACTGACGTGATGTATGTGATTGCTGCAGCCAGGAGCTGAACTAAGAGACTGAGGTCCCTGACATAAGTACAAGTACCATGTCAACTGTTCCAATCTGGTTAATCTGGTCTCTTGCAATAGTTGTGTATATTACTATGATGTGTGCCTGAGCTGGAAAACCAGATCATGCAAAGAAAGGGACCCTTGAGAATAAGGGCTGCTAACACACTGCTAAATAATCAGTGTAGGCAGACACCATCATATTCAGCATTGTGGCAGCTGGTCAGCCCATGGGCTTAACCACAACCAGCTGATGTGATGTTAAACATTACAGTCCTTGTCTGTCTTCAATGTTTAACAGCATGTTTAGCATTGTCTTAGTTACCAAGATTCCTCAGGGTTGTGTTTTATCATGATGAAATTTTCCAGTGTGGAAGAGCTCCAAAAGGCTAGTGTTTTACAACCACTGGAACATAAGACAGAACATAAAGAGGAATAGATAGGTTTAACCAGTATGCTTGCCTTGTGGCCATAAAGAGATCTTCCTCCCACAGGTGACATTGCCACAGGTACAATCTGGGCAAAAAGATCCTTTGTTTAGGAAGGAGGCACTGACAATAGGCATTTTTCCCTCTGGGGTCCTCCATTCTGGAGCAGCCTCCTACCATCTTTGTATGAAAAACCTCAAACTCGCTAACTTGGGGGCATCCTGGCAAAATCCACCTGTTTTATAGTTCTTATTGGAGATGACGTGATGAGTGAATCAAGATTTCAAGTTGAGAAAGCCTTCTGCTTTGGCCCAGGAACTGTTCCAGTAGGGCAAATTAAGATACTTGTATTTTTATCCATAGCTCTGGTGTGTATTTAAAATAATTACCCAAATGTGGGGAGCCATCATGATGGGTGCTTTATAAATAAGCAGAGAAATAGGAAAAGATAACACATTATGTCATAATATAGCTCCTGGAGTCTGAGTTCTCCACTGAGCCTCTTCCCAGATATTTAAGGAGCTATCTAAGAACTACTCAGACCCAAAATCAACTTTGGAGAAGGTTGGACCTAGGTTGACAAGCAAATTCTGGATCTGCCTCCTTTATCTATTGGGAAATAAAGTCAGTCTTTGATCAGAACCTTCCTTAACTTTGAGAAATTATGAGTATGCTTCAAAAATGGATCTTTGCCTCCTCCAGTTTTTGTCCCCTGGACAGATGGATTCTAATGTGATTGGTCCTCAGGTTCTTGGCACAGTTGTACTGTGTTGGGTTGCAATGGATACTTAGATCCTTGACAAAGGCTCCTTAAGGAACTTTGAAGTCCTCCCAACAATATTGCAAAAACTTTGTAACTGTGCAAAATTAAACCTCCAAACAATACATCCAAATATTTCCTGTGTCCACCTTTGTTTAAGAAATAAAGGAACAGAATGGAGAGCAATCCACTTTCCTGAAACATTAAAGTAAACTAAACGAGGCAAAATCAGGGAACATAAAATTAAGGCGCCTCTCATTAGTGGCA
This sequence comes from Chloebia gouldiae, assembly GCA_003676055.1. Taxonomy (NCBI): domain Eukaryota; kingdom Metazoa; phylum Chordata; class Aves; order Passeriformes; family Passeridae; genus Chloebia; species Chloebia gouldiae. The sequence continues at coordinate 10,079,453 of QUSF01000006.1, forward strand.
TGGTATCCCACAAAGCTGATTGGAACACACATTTTATTAAAAAAAAACACTGAAAAATGTTAATTGGAAAAATATTTTCTGCCCTAACCTTTGCAATTATACTGGCTGTGCATAAGAGGACAAACCAAACCAAATTTTTATTGGCACTGGCATTCTCTGGCTTTTGAGGAAAATAGGCTGCATGATACTTGGTGGCTTGATCCAAAGCCTATGAATAACTGTGGAATTTTGCCCATTCACTGCATCATATGTAAGATCAGGCCATAATATTTTAATGCAGTCCCAAGCAAAAGGTAAATAAATTATTACCTTAATCTCTTGCCTATCTCTGTAAATTGACCATGTAAGGTCCAGGAACCAATATTTACATGTTTTATTTAAATTGTTTTTTGCTCATTACTATGTTTTTTGTTGCTTCTTTAGGATAAGACAACTTTTCATGTACCTCTGCACATCCCAAATTCTCTTTCTTTGGGCAGCTCTTTTTAAAAACCCTGAATTCTGGACAGTCATCTGATGCAGATACAGCAAATTGGTTGTTTCATTTTGGTCCTTTTCACCAAATCAACTGCCAGATAAGACTCACCACAGCACTTCTGTCACTTGTACATCTACATCAATGTGGCTTCTGGAAAGCTAAGACATGAAGACAGACTCTTGTGAATAGCAGTGATGTTTCATGATTTTCAGTGGGGAAAAAAAGCCAGAGGAGACACCCAGCCACCCTTGGTACTCTCAAGAACAAGTCCTGCAAGAGGAGAGAAAAAGTCTGTAGGAGAAGTTCTAGTTTTCTTTTGTTTTCTTTAATTAGCATCGCAGACAATTACGAGAAGAAAATGTCTGATTTGCTGAGCAGTTGAGATATTATCAAGGCTTCTATTGCAGCACCATCACATATACTGTTGTGTCCATAAAAAGTACCATCTTCAGGATAGTTTCAGTAAGTGAAAGGCTTGGAAGCTATGTAAGGTAAACAAGATGGTTGGTTTGTTGTTTTTATTCCTGGTATACCAAAACTTACAGCTGCCAAAAAGCAGACAAGCTTTTGCCTCCAAAAATAAAAAGTGATTATACTCTGTCTAACCAGCTCTACCCTTAACTGCACCACTGCCTATCACAAAGAGTAAGACAGATATGTATTTTGTGGTATTGTTTTTGGAAACTTTCCATTCAGGAGTTTGCAAGAATAATGTGGGTGTGGAGCTGAAGTTTCATGAGTGTGAATTCATGATCCTGTAGACCTCCCCACTGTTATCTTCACATCTTTCTATGGGCACTGAACCCAGATTATTTTTTATTCACCAGAATATCACCAGCTCTTTCTAAAGGACTGATTCTGTACCACTGACACCTGTAGGAGCCTCTGCACAGGACTCCAATGGCAGTTATGATCAAGTCCTTTGAGGAAAGATGATCTTTCCTTAGGAGATTAGCGGAGCAAGGGTGTGTGCAGTTGTCTCCACATTCAGCTATGTTTACCTTACATCAGACCAGTCTCTGTGATTCTTCTTCAACAGCTACTTTGCCAAGACTATTTCCACATCTTTAACAAAGACAAACTCTGGTCCAACTTTCAGACTTCTGTGCAATTTTGAGTAGGGGTCATATAATAAGCCTTGTGACAGGAAGAGCAGAAATGGGAGCATCAGCATTGCTGGTTCGTTGAGGTATTATTTCTGGCTGGAGACTGAAATTGTAGCCTGTTCACATGTATGTGAACAGACCTGAGCCCCATCCAAGGGTGTCTCACACCTAGTTCTCAAATGGTGAATGAATGGCCTCTTACACTGGACTTTAGATCTAATTTTCTTACTGCTACTGGCTTATTGCCTGAACTTGCCCAAGTCACTCTCTCTCTTCATGCCTATATTTCTCTCCCCATCTTTTTGCTTCTTACCACTTGTTCATTTCAGTGTAGGCACCAGGGCTTGGGTTCCACAGGGTCCTTAATGTGCTTACAGATGATTCAGCCCTGACCATGATTTGGAAATCATGGCACCATCACAACACAGAGAGTTAACAGCCCGATATGGGCGATTTCAGGCTTTAATCACACAGCAAGGGAAGAAGTCCTGGATGTGTGCTTTCTTTGCACTAGCATCTGAATTTTCACTGTCACTAAGGAATCTACAGAATGCTGGAGGAACTAAAGCGATCCTGAGTGGTTCCCTCTCTGCCCCTCTTGGTTCTCACCCACCTCTCCAAGCAGACCAGGCAGATGTGCATGGCCACCTGGTGATGTGCAAGATGCATAGGAGAAAGGGGCTGGATCTCAGCTGTGTGTTTCTCTGTATTTCAGTTCCCTGCTAGCAATATGGCACTAACAACGCATAGGCTTCCTGGCTAGGTTGTTATTTGGAGCATCAATTATTTAGAGATTACATATGTTTCTAATACCTTTGGGCTGCTGCCCAAAAAGACTGTGCAAATTTCTGAGTTTGAATCAAGTATAGAATTTATGTGAGTAGCAGAGTACACTCAACAATGTTTGTGGAGATAGCAAAGTAAACCCATGCCAGCAACCCAAAGAGCAGTCACAATTCTTACCCCAGGATAAACTGCGAGTTTCACATATTCTTTGTGAGTAAATCTTTCCTATAATGTTTCTCCAAGTTGTGAAAAATGGTCACTCTTTTCCAGGAAAAAAAAAACAAAAAAAAACAAAAACGCCCTTGCTAACAAAATTGTGAGAAATATTTAGAACAGCCAAGTAAAAATTATGCAAACAAAATTCAAAAATTACTCAAGCAACCCCCAGGCTGCAGGTACAGCTGCTTTCTCCAATAGATATCAGTTCTCTAAAGGGTGGCACATTTCATAAATGAAACACTTCTTTCTTGCAAATATGCTAATTGTCTTTTGACAAGCCAGAACTATCTTCCCACATCTGGTCTGCCCCAAGCCATGGCAAGGACACTGCATTTTTTCAAAGTCTCACCTACTGTCACGCTTTTTAGGCATAGCATTGCTATTTCACTGTATTTTACAGGTCTTGGTTAGCAGAATAGGGCAGCAAAATATTAGCTAGCTATCACAGACAAGCAGTTCTGCCTTGAAAAGCCTTTTCCACACTCAAAATTTGAGTGGTTTAATTAAAAATGTGTTTTAAAATCAAATTAGTTAAGCCGTGCAATCACTGAAATATTTTTAAAGTTGTGTTGTATTGATTAGGTTAATGTGATCAGGACATGATTTACTAAATTGATACAGAACAGATTTAAATGATTCTGAGTGACCACATCTTGTACCAGTTTAACTAAATAATTTTAGAGTCGATTTTATATGGATCATATCCTGCTGTTGTGCCAAGGAGCGTGAGCTGAAAGGGTGAATGGAAAAAAAACATATAAAGGTACCTGATTCATTACTGCAATACTTCAGTGTAAGTCTGCTGTTGTAGAATTGTAGCTGGCCATAGTAGTAAAACTCAGAATGCATTATAGATAGATAGTGCCTCCTCTAAACATTTTGTAAGGTTTCTAATCCTAAAACAGAATGAGCTATTTTGGACATTTGGGTTTTGTTTTGTTTGGTTGTTTTTTTTTAACAGGCCTGGCAGTAGTTCTCAGAATAATTTCCTGAGTTGCATATTCATTTTTCATTTAAAATTTCTGAACACTTCTATCATTTCAAGCCTAAAGAAAACAATAATACTAAACCTTACTTGACTCCTTTTAAGAATTATTGCTTTCTAATCAAGGTTGACAGTCTTTCCTTTCTTACAGAAATGAGGTAAGCTCATTTTTATAAATAGTGTATTTTCATCCAAGATCTGCTCTTTTCATTCTGCATAGGAAAGAAATAAAGGGGGTGTAGGGATATTGCATTTTCAAATAAAATTTCACCAAATTAAATCCTACAGAAGTTCAATATCTGAGAGAGGTTTCTTGTGGTGCTTTTACATTATAAATACTGAGGGTTTCGATTACTTACCTAAGTTCTAATCACCAAAAGCACTGCCTATAACAAACAAACAAACAAACAGAAAAAAAAGGGAAAAAAAAGAGACAGAGAGAGAACTCTGAAACAGCTGTAGTGCTGTGTATGAGTCACCTGGACTGTGCAGAGATGTGAGTGCTGAGGTAGGGGCATCACTGCTCTGTGAGCTTCCGAGGCGCCTTGTACCTCCAGGCAAACCGTGCATAATGTCTGCTGGGCTCACAATGAACACCCTGCTGCTGCACACCAGGCAAGGCAAAGGTTTGTGGAAGCAGGCATCACCAGAGAGTCCATGGGTGAAACAGCCCATCCAGCACTGTGGGCAAACAGGAACTGGTGCTGCAGGGCTGAGTGTGCGTGTTGGAGGCTCTGTCCTGGTGACCTGTGCTGGGAGGGAGGAACTGGACATTCTCCAGACAAGTGTGGGCCAATGGAGATGGGCAGAAAGATGAACATAATATTGATAAATTGGGATTTTTGGGGACTTCTCTGCAAACCAGAACAGATAGCTCTGTCACCCACACCCTAGCAAAAATTGTCATATATCTCTGGAGGCAGGCAAGCATGTTGCCATGAATTACAGCAGTTTAAGAAGCTCACATTTGCAGTTGGGGGCTGGTAATTATTTACCAAGAAGTGCAATCATTACTGTCAGGTGATGATGACACTTCTCCCACTTTACCCATTCAGTAATTTTTGAAGACTCTTTGAGAAGTCTTTGTGGGGGGGTGGAATGAGGAGCACTGGCTTCTCTCCATCACTGCTACCAAAAAGGGCGTGTATTTTGGCAGTGCTTTTGCTTGGAATATTCAATTTAGATTAATGTAATTTCAACATCTACTATCCCAAGTGTGTGGTGGTGCCAGTGAACATACATATTTCCAAACTATGAAGTGCAGACTGTGTCATTCAGTACAGGAGTGAAGTGATTCTTATCTGTCTCCCATGTGTGTACCTTTCAGATTAACTCTATCAAAACCAGAGGCATTACAAGGATTTAAAAGCAGCAGAAGTGGGAACAGGCCTAAGAGAGGCAGTAGATTATGAGGCCGTTTGAGGTTGGGAACTGTGCTTGTTTGGTCATCAATAATTGTGTTAAATAAAGAAGTAACACCATTTTCTGGTTGCAACCACTCAACCCAGTGCCTTCTCCACTTGCCCAAACTTGGGGGCAGTTGGGAGGTGATGGGAGGAGAAAGTCCTTCCCTGGGGCAAACTGTGATGTTCCTTCTTTTTTAATCTAATTCATTGCAACCACATATGTCAATCTCCACAGTATTAACTGGGGATTTCCTACCCTTATGAATCTAGTACATTCTTCAGAAAAAGCCTTTGAATTGCAGACAATGAATTCATACCTTCTGCTATTTTTCTTCTGTTCCTTGCATGTTTACTGTGTATATTGTAAATTCAGTCTACTGCTGAGACTTTCCTTGGTTTCCCATTATATCATCCACATAATTTTGTAGGGATAGATGTCTTCTCATTCTTGCTGCCCAGTTATTCATTTATTTGCTCAGTTGTGTGTCGATAACCTTTCAAATTTTATCTCTTTATGAAGGCATTTTCAGTCTTGGGCAGAGGAACATCCTGAAAAGAGTATTCATGCCAAGAAAAAGAAACTAATTTTATTTTGCTGAATCATCAAATCTCTCAATAAAAATTACAAGAGTCATCCTGCAAGAAACTACAGATGGACAGACCACATAGGGAATTGCTCCTACACAGGTACAGCTTGCTACAGCCTGGTCAGCCCAGCAGTGCCATTTTCCTTTGATCTTGGCCAACTCTGTGAAAATCCCTGCTCTTGGGCAGTCCTGTTTTAGTGTCAGCCTTTGCTCCTGAGCAGCCACATTCAGCCAGACCCTGCTCTGAGAGCTATGTAAATATTCAGTTAACAGTGATGATGACCGTCTCAGGGTTTGAGTCCCTTGCTTGAGTTACTCCTAATTGTCTGCACTACATTTTTGCTTTCCCAAAACCTGGCAGTGTCTTCATGAGATTGTGAAAAAGCAGAGCTAGGCAGAGAGCCCAGGAGATGAGCCCTTGTGTTCCCAGTGACTGCACAGGGTACCATTTGCTGTATGGATGCTGTTATAAATGTGAATAGATTGCTGTTCCATTCCTGTCATTTTAAAATTTATCCATCTTCATGGATCCTTTCAGACACAATATTTCATATCCAGGTGGGGTTTTTTTGTGCTTTCACAATAATAAAATGTTGTCAGGGAGCAGGGAAATATCTGCCCCTGCCTCTAAAGCTGTTGATTGTTTTCAGATGATATTTCTTAAAGAAATAGCCTGGTATATGCACAGCATGTCAGAAAGAAATTGAACATGTGTCAGGCAGAAGAACTAACATTAAAAACTCATAAAATAAATAATTTATTAATAAAAATGCAATGTGAAATACTTTACAAAGTAAGTTTTGGCTTCTTTTGCATTTTTAAAGCATAAGAAAATCTATCTCTTTTTTCTTCATGTAATATCTCCAGTTAGCCATAAAAAAGAAGTTCACTGTCAAAAAATACCTGAAAAAAGCCCACTGTAAATAGGAAAGTTGAGCAAGAAAAAAATAAAAGCCTTTCCCCTGCTCATTACTTTGTTTATATTGACAAAGCTTTGTGATGTTACCTGAACAGCCCAGGGACTCTTTCATGCCAATGCCTAGTTTGGTGCTGTACCAGTGAAGCAGAGCATCCTCAGCTCCTGAGGCTCTGAGCCCCTCTTCTCTTCTTGGGCACTCTCTCACACCAGTGCTGGGTTGTCATATGGAGTGAAAGCCTGTGAATCCCAGAGCTTCTTAGGAAGAGGGAATGTGCTTCTGTATATACAGTCGTTGCTAAATCTAGTGGTGAGTTACTGTGCAGACTTTCTCACCAGCTGTAGATTGCTGTTTGCATGACTCTGTTATTCCTGGCTCATGCTTTATTTTAGGGACATTAACCTGCCTGTGTGCTTCTGCTGGTGACTTACTGGTAACCTTCTGTGCTATGCCAAGCTCAAGACTCCTCAGTAAAAGACTCTTTGTGAGTCTTCATTTTAAACCTTTTGTTTATTTTTTAATATCTCCTTCTCTTTCCTACCCTCTCCTATACCCTCTCTCTTTCTCTTTTTCACCCTCTTGGCTTTTGCTCTGTTTTTTGTTTCTCTGTCAGAAGGCATCCACACCAGGAGCTGGGTAAGAACACACCACCTGTAATCTCTGCACTGCCAAAACCCATTATTAGCTTGCTGAGAGATCCAGTGACCAGCTCCCTATCCACACAAACAGCCCAGACAGCAGCATCTCCCTAAACTGTGAACCAGGGCTCCAACAGAAAGCCTCAATTTGTCTAGGTCCCTGTGGGTTAGAAAGAGAATAGGTAACTAGGCAAAACTCCTCAGCCCACCAGCAACAGCACTACCAATATGTTGGATCTAATTGTCAGGCTGAAACAGGGCAGGGGAGCAGATACAAATCCTGATGTCAGCTGGAGTCACTTCAGGATCACTCCCTCCATCCCTCCCACCATCAAAGCTATAACCAGCCTGACTCATTCCTCATTAAAGTTAGGAAGAGGGAAGAGCGGAACAGAGAGATGGGGAGAGAAGGTGAGATTGTCAAGAAGGAAAGCAAGCAAGGAATTAAGTAAGAATGATACCAGGTAAAGAAAGAAACACATAAAGAAATGACATGTTTCTCTTAGTTTATTCACTGTATTTTTTTTCTCTCTTTCTAGTTAAGTCACACTCACATGATCAGCATTTTGCCTGGTTTTTCGCTCCTGATTATTCAGCACCTTTTTTAAATCAAAATATTTTTCTCCAAATTACAAATTACCTTTTAAAATGTAACCATGAGTGGTTGAATATGATAAAACAATTACATGGAAATACAGCTCTGGGTAAGATAGAGAGAACCATATCAAACTAGCAGTGCTTTCAGTTAAACATTTGATGATAAAAGTACCTGACAGCCACGAGGTATTTGGTGTTGGATAGTTGTTTACCAGGGTAAAAATGTCAGGTGACAGTAGCTCAGCATCAGGAGGAGTTAGACGTGTCATGCTGTTAACATTTTAGGAACCTGGAGACAGTAATTTCTCCTTTCTCTGACTTTTTGTCATTTGTCTGCTTTCCTCAACAGGAGTTCTCAAAGTAGGCAGATTAATGTTTCATGTTTATACATTGTCTAAAATGTGCCAGCCTGGATTAAAGACTGTATTGCAAACAGTGTATCATTGCATCCCTATATTTGCAAACACAAATTTCCCTTGGTAGCATAATTCAGGGGTAGAAGGAGGTGTATGGGGTCAAAGGGAAAGCACAGTCTCCAAGTTCTGCATACTCCTGGCTGGCCAAGGAAAGCTTATGGAAAATAACACATGGTGGGCTTCACATAGGAGTTTTCACCCACGACCTTCTTGCTGCTCTGGCTTGGGCTGTGACTGAGCACGACTGGTGGCAATGATTCCCCACCACTCTGATGTCTGAGAAACTTTCCCACTATCAGGTGATTTCCTTCCACCAGGACCATAACCATCTTCTTTATTACCCCTCTTCTCTTTTTTGTTGCCACTTCTTTATGGGAGACTTTTTGGGGCAATTCTGCTTTCCAAGCCACCAAGCTCTATGTTTCACAATCTAAACAGTTTATGTGCAAAAGCACAATATGTTGTCAGGCTCCTAACAGGTGTTTCTACTTCACACCTCTTTATTAACAGGAGAATTTAGGGCATGGGACTTTAACCCCAAAATTGATAACCAGCATGTATTAGTTGCAACTAGCAAGCAACAGGCTTCTGCCTGATGTTCAAAAGCTCATTTTGGGCTATTCACATGGACATACATACACACAATTTTCTTCTGCCTGTTAGCATTCACAGTTTAAACTGTTATTCACCTACGACATCCACAGTTCACTGTTATCCACCAAAGGATTATCTGTCCAGGAATAAAACCTGAGCTGTGAAGATTTTAACTTTGTTGGAGCATGTGTGACACCTCCTCTTCCAGCAGACTCAGTGGATTTCTGCTCAGGCTGCTCATCCCAACCCTCTGTACTCTACAGTGCATAAAGGAAATTTGTAGCAGCTAAGAGTCCCTAACACATCTAGAAGTGAAATTGGGATGAGCTGGCCAATCTGGGCTCTCATTGACTGCTCTTCACCGAGAACACAAGAAAATGGGCAGCCAGAGGGAGGGTGAGTGGGATTTCCTGAAATTAATGAAAGAGATTAAATTTCCTTTTTATTTGTTTGGTTTGTTGTTTTGGTTTTTTTTAAGCCAAAAGAATAGGCTCTGACCTGGTGGAAATCCTGTGACTCGGGAAAAACTGGCAAGACCCTGACACACTTCACATTTCTGACCCATTTGAGCATACCCATCAGTGTCATCCTCACAGAGCCAGTCATCCAAGTAGGAAAGGAAAACCATACCATGTGGCTTACAGTTAGTAACATTTTTCAAACAACTTCAAGAGAAATAGCAATGTGTTTGGAGAATTTTCAGGGTTAAATATATCAACGAAATTATTCAATAAGAATAATTCTTATGGTGCTATTTACTGTCACACATTAGTATCAGGAAGTAGAAAAGGACATGTGGGACAGAGAGCCAGAGAGAAAGAAAATAAGGCAAATTTCCTCCCACACACTCAAAAGATGCACCATTTCCACATTGCTTTAAACTGAAAAGAGCCCAATAATTATGATTTCACATTTCCAAGTGAACTAAGCCCAATACTACACAAATAGCCTCACTGTAGTAATATGCTGCTAGCCACTAATCCTAACCCTGAACACACTCTCCAGAACTGATCAAGCAGACTGCTAGCACTAATTCTGGTTGTGGCTAGCCTTCATCTGTTGAATTTTCTTTAACTCTGTGTCATCCAGGTCTTCATTAAACCTATTACTCTTTTTATCTTTTGATGTGCTCATCCTGACATGTCTTGAATGGTCAAAACCCAGACTGTATGCTCACAAAATGGGTGAAGATTCAGGGGCACCAGCTAAGCATCTGATTTGAACTGGCTCATGAAAGAATAGCATTTTACAAATTTTTATTCATGTAAACCTGCTATGGTTTTGCCAGGAACAAAGGTGCTGCATGGCCTTCCTGTGAGCAAGAGTTGGCTCCTGGGATAGATAGTTCAAGTGCCTGCAATGCAGGCCAACCTGAGCTCTGATCCCAGTGAGAAATGAAGCAAGATTCAACTTGCTTGACTAGTACTTTTTAAGAGTTGTAATACCTTCCCCTAGAAAGTAACTCATGTGTATGTTGGTTTAAGTTGACAGAGCTCAGAAATGCACAAGGCCAGAGCAGGGCTCAGGCTGATTCCCTGAAACCAGCTCTGCAGAGGCTTTGTCACTCCACCCTTCCAGTGAATGGACACAGAGGTGTGTTCATCTTGGAAGATGATAAAGAGCTTTTAATTCAGTGACCCTGACTATGCAAAAGGCTGTTGCAGTAAACCCGCTCTTGTAAGAAATCTTGTTCCAAACGAAAGTTCATGTAGCAATGAGAAAACTGCATGAAGACCAGGTCCTGAACACATGCTTAAGTCAATGCATGCAAGCAAACCTTTTGATGTCATAGGACTTGCTCCCAGGAGTTACTCTACTCTTGTGCACAGGCCACTGGGCACAAGGCATTTGTCTTGCAGCAGAACAATGAGTTCACAACCCCATAGCAGGAACAATTCTGGTTTGTGTACATTTTCTTTTATTTTTGAAGCAATATATCAGCTTTTCAGTGTCTCTCTGAAAAAGGAGATTCCTGTCTGATAGAGCACAGCAACAAAAGGGAACACAGATTTTTATGGCTTTTGTCATCTTTTAATATTATTTTATGAGCTGTGGTTATAGCAGTTTCAAACCATAGCCATTGCTTGCTGCTTTGTTTCTACTTATCAGACGCAAAGCCAAAACTAAAAGAAAAGCTAAGATGTTTGACGTGCTTCATCCTGTGCAAGAGAACAGCCTATAACAGTTTGGAAGAAAACACTGAACTAAAAAAATAAGGAAAGAAAGAAAAAGAAAGGAAAGCTCTTGTTTTAATAGAATTATTATTTGAAAGCCATGGTATATGACTCTCAAGCTGAGTGGTGTAGCTGTACATTGCACAGACTAGTATATGCCTCTGACATGCTAAACACTGATATCTCCTTATAATGATGTGTTAATGTAAAGGGAGTGATTTTGCAAAATTTTATGCCTTATTAAGGAAATGATTCAAGCCCAGGAAATGTGCGGGTTAAGTACTTGCTTTCATAAACATGGGTTATGGTGGAAAAAAAGATTTTAGATATTATGTGGAAAAATGCAGTATAAAAGCGCTGAATTAGCCCATTCCATTGCATTGAATTGTTCAGCAATTATGGTCATCCCCTAGCCTAGAAAATTAAAGTATATGATGAAAACCCAATCTAAAGATATCCACTGCTGTGCTACTGAAGACATAGCATCTCATGCTTTAGAGTCACTTTAGGCTTCAATGACCAACCAAAGAATAAGTTTGAACTAGCTATAGTCACAGCCTGGGTCTGCCCTCTGCTCTTTCCTTTCATTTCTCACACCACCCCACAACTAGGAATTGCAGCAGATTTTCAGGGGCTGAGACGTGCTCTTCCTAAGCAGAAGATCTCCTACTAAATGCTCAGCTGCAAAGCAAGAGCAGCGTTCTGTGCTCCTCATTCCAGAAGGCAGGATCAGGCCACCAGGCAGTGTGATGGGGATGGCCCATCTTGCTGTGGAAGGAAAATGTGCTGGGTGGGGTGAAAGAAATAATTTCCAAATATCCATTTGAACTTGCAAGCCACTTTGTATTTCACCTCTTTCCCTAAGCCTTCATGTTGCCTCTCCACAGCCGTGTCAGTGCTGGGGATATGTACATGAGCACACACACTCTTCACTGCTTGAGCAGGGTCTACAAGTCCCTTCCAGGCCACATCTCTACCTGACACTGATCTTCTCAGTGCTACTTATGATTTAGTATTTACTGGAGACATTCACACCTATTGGGTATTAACTTAGATCTTTCAGCTCCAAAACCCACTCGCTGACCCTTCTTTCTTGCCTTCTCTCAGTTGCCTTCCCCAAATTTCAGAAGCAGTATCTTTAGCCAGATTCTTTTTTCCTAACTTTAAAAATAATAATGTGTCTCCTCCGTATAAAATGTCTGTCTCCTCCACTCCCAGCCTCCTGGGGTTGCCATGGCCATGGTCTGTAAATTAAGTGGAGGCACTCAGCCCTCAGCTCAGCTCTAGTCAAACATTAGCTGGAATGTTTACCCTTGTGTAATCTTCAGTTTTGCATTAATTTAATACTGCTCAGCACTTTTTAACAGATTCAGCAAATCCGTGGCACATAGTGTTTTGTGTCTGTATCTCCCCCATGAAACCAGGTTTTGATTTTTAACCAAACTCATCAAAGCAAACTCCTCAGGATATTCTCCCTCTACTTCGATCTTTACATAATTAAAAAAAAAAAAAAGTTGCTTTATGTGGTAATTCAGCTATATTCTGAGTGATTTCTCCCCCCTTACCTTCAAAGACAACAAATAGGAAATTGTTTTCATTTTTCTTTCACATTTCACAAGCAACATGTTCTAGTTGGTTTTGGGCACCAGAAGGTAGTAAGCATCTCCCAATTAATAATTCTCAAGTAATATCATGGCCTCTTGGAAGCACAGACCCCAAGAAGTTCAGTTCATAACACAAGCAAATAGCATTCTCTTGGAAGATCTGGTTTAAGGACTGTCAGAAGCAGAATGGGCGCACATCATCATTTTTAATCAGTCTTCCCTCTTTGAACCTTCTTCTGAGCAAAATAAAATAAACAGAAACCTTGGATTATGTAGTTAGACAGTTACTCACCTCCTGGCTTCAAAACTGCAAAATCCCACTGAGCTAGAAAAATCAGCAACTAAAGCCACACAACCTGGAGAGATCTCCCCCCAGCCCTGTTACAGGTAATCCCAGCGAGGGAAGGCATTTTGTTAAAGCAAAGGCTGAAGTAAAGTTAAAACCAGACCTGAGACTTTTTGGCTGATCCCGTCAATAAAGATCCAGCATTCCATATCCATCAAGGACACTTTTATGACTCCCACCACACTGAAGAGTGGGCAATCACACTCTTGCATCACCATTTGAATTGCATGACCTTTTCTGGACTGGTGAGGTACTTCAGCACATGCATCATCCCACCTACACCTATATCAGTAACTCTGCAAGGATCAATAGCATCAATCATTGAAAAGATTTCTAGCTCTTTGTGTTTCATGATGTGGGGGCTCAGGCAAGACCTAGAGAAGAGCAGGAGGAGCTGGAGGCAGTGGGAATCATTTTCACCCATGTTACAAGGCCCTGGTGAGAAGCTCTGGCAGCAGCAAGGGCACTTAGGCTGTGGTTAGAGGCACAAAGTCCAAGAAAAAGAGCTGCTTGAGCTCCACAACTTCCCCTTGCAGCTGATTTTTCATCAAATCTCTCTTGCTGTTCTGCTCCCCCACCAAGGAGTTGACATGTTTGAGCATGGCCCTCAGGGAAGGGGGCTGCACTCAGTGCTAAATTTAGCACAAATAGTAAAAATCCCTGCGCAAATAAGGGAGAATACAGAGCTTGCTGTTCCTTGTACATGAGACAATTCCCTTCAACTTTATTGACACACATCACTTCCTTTCTTGTCCCGTTTAGGGAAGTGTACAATTATGTGTGCGGCCGGGAGCTGGGAGCGCCGAGCCGCTTCTGCTGCACGGTGCCCACTGGCTCCGCGCTCCCCTGGGACACCCTTGATCTGCTCACGCCTGTCTGAGGCCCTGCTCAAGCCAAAGAGATTAAGGAAAGTCAGTGAGAATTTAGGCACGCCTGGCTCCAACAAGCCATTTGCACCAATTCACAAAGGGAAAAGCTTGGAAGTGTTTCCAAAAATACAGGCCATTCATGTGAGTTAAGTCTGCAAGGGAGCCTAACATGCAGACTTCCCCCATAATCAGGGTTTACCTCAACTCTGTTTATTCTGTAAACTCTGGTTTCTCAACAGAAACAGCTCATCACGCTACACCCTGGCTTGACAAACGTGCAGAAGGCTTTTGTAAAGAGCTAGAAGTAGAACAACCCAGCTGTTTCTTTAATGAAAACTGTTGTTAGCAAACTATCTTATAATTTTCCCCAAGCATTTTTTTGGGGAAAAAAAAAAAGATATTAATAATAAAATAAAATGGGAAGCTGCCAGATTGATGGAACTGAAAAGGAAGGGAGTACCTCAGGCCATGGACAATTACCAGTGTGAACAGTAGCAGCATAGCTGTCCCCACAGCCTCTGGTGAGGGAGCAGAGGACAGAACCCAGGCTTTATCCTAGAAACAAGTGAATTATTCAGAGGAGGACATCTGCCAGTGTGCTTTCACTTTTCTTATACTTCTGATTTGAGGAATGAATTTTGGCAGGGTGCTTATGATTTCAGAGATTTCTTTCTCAGAATTGTTGAACAACTCTTGGCCCACATCGTATCCACAAGCTATTCACACTGAGGTTGCACAGGTTGAACAGAGTGAGGGAGGTTAAATCTGGATGCAGGTTGAGGTTGGAGGCCACCAAAAACAAGGGAAAGAACTCACACTGGATGACTTCCATGCCAGGTCTCAGCCCAAAGGCCAGAGTGATGCTGCATTTCCCTAACACATGAGAGAAGGCAAGAGCTCAGGGTCTGTGCAATGCAAGCTGAATTTGTGGCTACTGTGTTCACTGATCAGTGTCAGTCCACCCATGAGGTGGTATCACACTGGCTGTGCTGCATCCACACAGCTACCAATGGAGGTACAGAATGTACATGCAGATGTAGCCACCAGGCTCATTATTTTTCTCTCCCTATCACTTTTGCAATCAACCTGAGTTTCCATTGAAGAGGGGCACAAACAGCATCAGCACAAATTAAGTTTTCAAAACAAGTAAGTCAAATATTTATGAGAAAATAAATGAACCCTATATTGTCTTGTTTGAGGCTACTACAGGATGGACCCACAAAAACAATGTGGAGTAGAGACAGTGATTTTCCTGCAGTAGGATGGCTAATAAATCAAGGGCAATGCAACCTGGACCAAATTCAAACCACTGTAGGCTCTTCCCTTGTATTACTGCCAAACCCTGAGCCACTCAGTTCTCCTCTGTCTCACCCCCCAAAAATATGTTTGGATTCCAAACACAAAGCTTAATTGTTTATTAAAGAAGTGTCTATGATGGGGAAATAATGCCGTTGTGGAGGAAAGAGCAGGAAGGTTTTACAGGATGCAGTAAAATTTATCATCATCTCCTCCAGATCAATTCCCTCACCCTTTTGTTCTTTTTTTTCACTTTTGCTTTAATTCTTATTGAAAAAGAAGTCACTTCTCTGGCTGTGGACAGGATGGTATGCAAAACCCACACAGGATGACTGCATTGTATTGATATCATGAAAAAAGATCAACTTTCCTTTTATTCATAGCCCTCTGAGACCTCTGATTAAACATGTGGCCTTGTTTAACCTCTGCTTTATTCTCTCTATGCAGCTGGTGTAATTACAAACCAAACATATTCTACACCCTGTTGTAGCGAATTGATGTATCTCCTGTTAAACTATGCATGGAAACTGAACTGAATTTTTCCCTTTGAGGGTCAGCTGGTACCTAACTATCTATTCCATGTGACGATACCCATGAAAGCAACACAAAAGTCTGTAGTCACATACTTTGGCTGTTTGGATCTTAGCAGCAGGTTTACGTGACTGAAGTAATCTCTCCATTGTGTCCTGTGGATTTGTATCAGGGACAGACTCATACTAATAAAATACTGATTGTCAGAATCATAAAATTCTCAATAATGGAGCAAGGCACAAAAAACTCTGGCTTGCTCCTAAATCTGCAGTGCTCACATCATGTATATCTTTATTCAGTGATGCAGAATGACTCACAAAAATGTTAGCTCAAGATATATTTTAAACTTCTGAGCTAGCACTGTCCTGAGAAGAAAATTCTAATTTTGCTTCCTGTGGGCATACTTTTGAGAGCAGATTATAAATCTGAGTAGTGAAAATTGCTCTCTCTTTTTTTCCACACAGGCAGTTTTGGAAGATCAGGATTTTTTACTGCGAAAACAGCAAATTGCCCGCATAAACAATTTACATGCACACTCAAAACCACACACCCCAAATCCCATGCTCCTGTTCTCCACCCTTGCAGTGTGTCACTCTCTTTTCTTCTCCAGTTGGTCAAAGCTTGACTTTGTGAGATTGTCCCTAGCTTTGCAACAACAAATCTAGATCTTCCTGCTGAGGCAGAAAACATTCACTCTCTAAAATCAGCAGAGCCTCTTCCATTTCTGCCTGGATGCAGTCAGCATCACACATTCATTCTGGGTGTTTCAACTGGAAAGCTGTACTGAGACCATTTTGAATGTCTAGCTTTGAATGTCAGGCATGAAACAAGGAGAAATCTGGTCCTACTGTGGGACACAAGGCAGCACCAAACAAATTAAATCTTCCAAAAGGAGTAGCACAGCTGCCTTCCCACACTGCCCTATCCAGGCTGTCTAGCAGACCCTGCCTCTGCCAGTGCAACTACTCTTCTCCTGGGAACCCCTTCCCTTCTTTTAGACCCAGCTCAAGGTGATCACCTTGATTACAGCTTTAATCCCAGGTCCTAATGTCCTGTTAACTTGACATGTCCTGTTTTTTCTTTTGGAGCATATAAAGTACTTATCTCAAAAAATTAATTCCATGTATGATTTTGTGAATTGCTGGCTTCAAGAACTGCTCCCTCTGGACAGCACAGGCAAGATGACATTTGCTGTAGTTTCCTACAGTACTGCTGTGTTATCTTCCAGTAGTCTTCCCGAATCAGTATCACAGAAGAATTGAGGTTGGAAGATATTTTGCAAGATCATCAGTCTGTACTGCTCTGGTCTCTTGACCATCTCTGTGGTCTTTCATTGGACTCTCTCCACTATGTTCCTGTCTCTCTTTTACTGAGGAGTCCAGAACTGGGCATAGTTCACTTTGTGAGAAAGTCATATTTTCAGTGAAAAGCAACAACAAAAGACATATGTCAGACAATGAATTCAATTCAGATCTATTGGCTGGATAAATATGGCTGACAGACAAAAATCAGAAATGTCTCCTTACAGGGAGTTAAAGTACATCCTTCTCTTTTAACCAACAACACATCGAAGGTAATGGTAAAATGGGTTTGCTTTCTGACAAGAGGAGGTTACTAGATCATGGACTCAATTTACAGACATCTGTATATTCCACTTGTCCATAGTTTTTGAAATTTGCCAGAAGCAGTGGATTCAACCAGATTCCAGAGGAGGTCAGTCCCCAGCAAGCCAATGCATTTGTGCATTTGAGCTTGTTATCTGCCTTTTTGGCATCCCTTATGCACAAAGGCTTACTCTCTGGCCACTCCACATAAATGAAAATGGGACCATAAGGCTGGCTTGGAGCCAGTGTAATAAACACTGGCCATGTCTGAGGTTATGTGTCTGTACTGCTCACTTGATAGAATGGACCCTGTGAGATTTCTCAGGTCAGTCAAGCCCCAGACAAGTTTCAGGGACCTTGAAGAAACCACAATGGACACACAGCATGAAAAGTTTGGACATGGCATTTGTCCCATGCTACCTAGCACTTTCCCACTCAATTTCCAGGCCTGTTTCAAGGGTTAACATGAGCAAGGGGTTGTTCAGGTTGGAAATTTGGACAGATGCCTCTACTGGGTAGATGAAACTGTCTAATATGTAAGCAGGCCCTTCTATGGCAGCAAATGGTGTAAAGGACATTTAATCTACCATAAGTCCCACCAAGATGAGCCACAGCAGTGTTTTCAGTGCTCCCAATCCCTAGGGATGTTGGCCCACATTGCAAAACCCCTATGAGAGGCATCACATGCACCTGACTCCTCAGCAGACCTGTGGCACCAGCAAAGAGGAATGCATCTGGTCCAGAGACAGTCAGAGAAGATGCATGAAGTACACCAGAGCCAGCAAGTGTGCCTCTCCACTACCACAGGCACGAATGCAGTATTTCACTTCCAACCCACCCCATTCCTCATTACCATAACACATTTGAAATGGGGAGTGGACATTACAGGAGTTTTAGTCATGGTATATCAGCCTAAACCCACCCTGTCACCAGCCCTGGGCACATTCCCAAGCTGGAGGAAAAACACCAACAGCTTTTGAGAAAGATGTTTCAGCCTCAGATCACCTTCTGAGATCTTTCTCCATTGAGTCCTCAGGAGTCTTGGGTGGCTACCACCATATCTCAAGGTAGAAGACAGAGGTAGAAGACAGAGATAAACCTTAGAGATAAATCTAAGGCAACATTTCTGAGTGATATCAGCTAGGAAAGGGCTCTCCTCTCCTGCAAATCCAGACCATTCACTCGCCACAGCTTTCAGTCCAGTTATAAAAACAGTGCATGCCACCCTTTCCACCTTCATCCCACAGAAAGTTTGACCAGAAGAAGCAACTACCTCTGAACCCTGGATCTAGTTGGGCTTAGATGACCATGTCTTACCTTTTGTGTTGGAAACTCAGCACATGTTTACTGGGAGATGTGCGGGCAATGCATGATCTGTTTGCTTCTTAAAGTGGGGGCTTCAAAACCTGCCCATATTGGCACTATTCTCCCATTTAGCAGCACAAACGTTTTCAAATCCATCATCTTTTCTCAGTAATTAGTGCATAATGGTATTCAAGCAGTATATCATAATTAACTTCTCCCTTGTGACCCTTCTCTGCCACACACAGATTCAGAACATCTTTGTGTTCCTCTAAGAGGCATTAATCTTTACAGTCAGACATTTTGGCTTCTTTTTCTCCCATATTCCCACCCCAACAGAAACTATCTTTTCATTAGACAGTTAGGCAAACCTACAGAGCATTGCCCAAATGTAAACCTGAAATCCAGTAGCATTTCAAAACAGACCTGCCTTTGTAGTTGGTGCAAATGTTTTCCCCTGTTTGAGCCACTTTCTGTAGTACACAATGTTATGAGCCCATGCAGTACTTTCTGCACAGCTTACACCTGAGTAATTTAGTCTGATCTCTGCTGATAGGTGACTGTGGTTTTTTTTTTTTTTTCTTTTTTAATGTGTGCATTTGAAAAATGGAAAGAATGCTCTGGGTTTTGAAGAAGCTTTTTGGCTTAATCGAACTAGACGTTTTGTGCAGCCATCACACCTATCACTACTGGAGTCTGGTATTATCCTGGGAAGAGAAGGGTTAATTTGCTTGAGTCCAGCTACTAGGCATAAGAGAAGAAGAGGAACTGTGATTTCAGGGGACTCTTCCTATTTACACTATACATGAAAATATAAGCTTTCCCAAAACACACCATCCTTCTGCTGCTGAGCTTTGGGAGGTGTCGGGGGGTCAGATTAAACAGGGCTAGACCCTGTCTCTGCCTCTCATCGCTGGATGATCATTATGTGCATTATGTTCTTTGCTCTTGAAATTTATTTCAAGGTCAGAGAAACTTACCTTCTGTGTATATTGGGTTGAGGCATGTTTTGTTAGGAAAATTTATAAGAAGGCTTGTTTTAACAGTTGTTGCTGTAGATTGATTGAGTAATATTTACTCATGCTATAATTATCTTATTTCATAGCAGTGAATGCAAGGAGGCAGCTAGGCATGCTGAAACCAGAATAACAGAAATCAGGAGATTTGCAGCAGGAGGAAAGGTGTTGTACTGTATGTACTGTTGTGTCTTGTTATTTATATCAAGCTAAACTTGTTTTTCTAGCTATTTTTGCAAATGACCAGCTACCCAATAAATTACATCATTTTCAGCACTGAATGGCACCATGACATGTTAACTAGGAATTTAAGCATCAGAAAATAATCTTGACTGACTTGAAAGTGTAGCTATAAAAGTCCAATGAAAGCTAATTTTCTGGGATGGGGAGGGAGATAGGTAGGAAACAGGAGGAGGAAAGGAGGGAGCAGTGTTGGGAGACAGACAAAAAGAAGGCCTCATGCTCAACCAAATTCACATACACAAGTTTTAAAATTCTAAGTCTATAAATATATTCCCTGTAAATACTCATTTGTAGGTTGATCAGTCTTTCCTTCCTTGGCTGAGCCAACTCTGAGCCTTTCTCCTGTTTTCAGATGTAGATAAACATCTGACTGGAGATGAACTGCAAAGAGCTGGTGCAAACCTAAATATGTGTAACTATATGTAGCAAAAGCCATCAAAGGGAGCTGTAAAAGCAGACATGCATTCCCCACTTTTAAACCTTTTGTATACAGGAGCAAGCCAGTGTGCAAACAAACAAGAATTCAAGAATTATCTTGGTTTGTGTTTTTTTTCACACAGGCAGTTACAAACTACTTAAACCTTCCGTGCAAGCAAACAACGTCACAAAGACACTGTGGTCAGAGCCAGCAAAAGGAATGACTGATGCCCACCACCAGCAGGCACTTGGGCAAGGCTGAGCGTGTCACCAGGCACATTGTCTCCCCAGGACCAGTCCAGGTGGGGTTGGATCCTGCTGGACCTTCCTGCAGCCCACTTGCCCTGTGTTTCTTCACAGGGGGCTTACCCAGACATGCGCTGTTGAAGTGAGCTCTGCAGGACAAGAGGGAGCCTCTTCTGCTGTGGTGGAGACCCTGTAAGTTGTCACAAGGCAACAGCCTGAGAATGAAGTGACAGGAAGGACCTGTGCATGAAGGAAAACCCTCTCCTCTCATCCCATAGTAGTCCCAGAACCATTTCTCAAAGCCTGTCACCAGGGTTTGCTCTCCCAAAGGCTCACTTCAAACCAAAGCTGGTGTAAGCATTGGTTAATTTTAGCCTAGGAAGTGAGAATCCCAAAGTTGTGCTGCCTGCTTGCCCGCCTATCTTATACCCTCCCCTTCTTCTCAGTACACTCACCCTAATAAATTTTGATTCCAGTTTCAATTAACATGAAGTGAGGGAATAGAAGAGAGACTTGAATCTGTGATCCCAGTAAGGGAAGGGAGCTCCAAACTCTGCTGTTACCCTTGGCAGCGACTGGCCAGGCAGCCAGTACAGCCTTTCTAGCTGGCAAATAAGCATGCAGACAAGCTACAGATGTGAAATCAGCTCGCTGCTGGAGGGGAGCTGGGGTAAGCCAGGGCTATCATGAGAGGGTCAAGGCATTTGCAGTCAAAGGATGTGAGTTTGTATGAATCAAACCACTACTGACTGAAAAACCCAGAGAGTATAAAATGGCACAACAGGAATTGTGCATGGTAGTTCAGTCTCCTTTTCACTTTTGGAGCAATCACTTAAAAGAACAGAGGTGGCAGTGCAATACCTCTGGGGATCCCTGGACACCTGTTGTGTCTGGAAACAGGGCATGCACCTCCTTCACTGATTGTACAAATGAGCACCTTGCCTTTGGTCTTCCCCAATTTCTCATCCAGGCATCCAAGCAAAGTGCAACTGAATCTTCACACCATGCTGAAATATGGAATGTCTGGGAGAGCCTGAAGGCTCTGAGCATCCAAGCTCAGAGCAGTTGGTGTCCCAAGAACAACAGTATGTGTGCATCTCTCATTGTCTTTCCTCTGAAATCCACATGTTCACATGCCATAACATCTTAGCATGAGTAGATTTACAAGCTTCCTCTGTCATTCTGTCTCTCAGACAGCAGGGTGTTCAGAGAAACCAGTGCCACACACGCTTTCATGTCAGCCCTGCCACTTACCACACATGCTGCCATGTCTGTAGGCAAGGACAGTGACCACACTGCACCGAGTCCTGCTTCTGGCTCCTTTACTCCAAGGTCAGGTTTCCCCCAGCATAAGCGAGAACACAAAAACTGGCCCTTTGTCAGTGGATATTGGGGCTCTTTAATGAGATTAAGCCAGTTCCACCAAGCACTGGTTGTTACAAAAGCTTTTTCTCCTGTCTCAATGACGTGTTACATCGTAACGTGTGTGGTCATATCTGCAGTCAATTTGTGCAGCTCTTTGTTCTTTGCACATGTTTTTGGTGCCTGGGGGGCATGCAGCAACCAGCCAGCGAGCTTTTGCGGTGCCCAGTTCATTCAAGTGTTTACTCAGTTAATGCACTGCAGCCAAAATAAGAATCTGCAATATCAATTCATTGAAAGTAAAGCTGAATGACAATCACAGAGCACTTTCAGACTGGCAGGACATAAAGGATGCAACATTGCCAGCAGTGTAGCTGAGGTACCTCTCATTTAACTTCATCAATCTATTGGCTTGCCAGCTAGATGTTTAGTTCCCTCCTTGATAAAAACACTAGAAACAGCAAATTCAAAGGGCCATTAGACATCTACTGAGGCTGAGATAAAGCATCATGTAGAGGTTCCTCTGTCACCCTCCTTTGCCATCAAGGATGGAAGGAACCTCACACAAACGATTTTTCAGTGGCCAGTGACAGAGTTAGTGCATCATCCCAGGTATCACATTGCCCAGGATTGTTCAGGACTCAGAAACCTCAGAGCTCTTCTCAGATAGAGAAGCCCACAAACCACTGCTGGAGGATGTGCATATTTGATCAATTATGACCTGACATGTATGTGGATATTTTGTTAGAAGTAGTGCAGAAGTGAAATGCTGTCTTGCCTGCCAGCCATGGGTATATGTGATTCCTTGGCCACAGACCATTTATCATAAGACCATGAATTGGCAAGCACCTTGACAAAGGTACTGGCCACCCAGAAGGGCATGAAGTGTCTCCCAGCACTGGCACACAACATTATTCTAGTCCAAGCAGCTTTCACCAACACTTCCTGGTAAATAGTATACCACAACCCAGTTTAAGTTAGTGCATCCAAATTTGGGGAAATATTCAGGGAGGCATCATCAAGAAAAAAAGAAGTCTGGACTATTTGGAACACTTTACACCAGAGGAATAATTGAAGTTTTTAAAACATTTGTAGAAATATATTTTTAATAGAATTTTTTTAAATCTTGTTCATATCATCATCCATAAAATTCAGGAGTAATATTTATGTCTTACCACTGTTGTGAAGAGAACTAAAAATTCCCCTGTCTGAAAACAACAATTCATTTGTGTGCTGGCAGTCAGAAATGTTCATTAGTCTATTTTTAGTTTTGAACTCCTTTGTGTTCTGACCACTCTTTTTTTCTGCTTTCCTCTGTTTTGTAATTTCTCTCCAATTTTTCAAATTTAAAAAATGGGAAGTTAGTAACTTAAATGTTATGGGATTAATTTACTTATTTCCTACCTTTTTTAAAATCATATTTTCCTTTTCTCCTGGAAGGAAAGAAGAAAAATATTTTATTAAAGGATCATGCAATACTATCTGTAATTCTAAATATCAAGAATGTGACATTCTTTTAGGCGGTTTATAGTAGATAACCATGCTTTGCCCTATTCTGGGAGAGCTGCACAGTATGCTCCAAGTTTCAGTGGTGTCCTATCCAAAGAGAGACGTCTCAGCAGTCCAGAACAGAGAGGTCTGGTTGTGTGAAAGAAGCTCAGCACCTCTGTGCCACCCAAACCCACGGGTGATCAAGCAGGGAGTGTTGGGGGCAATCCGGTGTGGGGCAGAGCTGCCTCTGCCCTCTCTCTGTCGGTGTGCCCAGGTTTGGCTGGCTCGGCCACGCCCTTCTGCTGTGGCTGGAGCCCAAGGCTGGGGTTTCCACCCGAGCCTCTGACATGTGGCTCCTTGGTAAGGGCAGCCGCTGCAGAAAGCACCCTCAGACCTGAAGGTTAAGATATAATAACAGCTGGGAGCTCTCTGGCACTGCTTTTCTGCACGCTCAATCCTCGATACCAGATTAGCACACCAAAGCCTCTGAGCAAACATAATGACTCCTTCTCTGTGCTCCCTCCTCTCTGCAAACCTATGGCTTGAAAACCTATAAATGTGCTATTTCAGCTGTTTTAAAGAGCTTATCATGGTTTTCTGAAAGTCTGGACTCAAGACTCTGGATCCCCTTCATAATAACATTTAATGCTACCATTATGTAATTGAATCCATTTTGTCCGTGTGGTGGGAATATTATTAAACTGTAATTCATTTCACTGTCTTGATGCTCTTGGACTTTTAGATCCACGTCTGGAATGACAAAAGGTGAAAGGAAAGGGGAAAGGAAGGGAGAAAGGAAGGGAGAAAGGAAAGGAGAAAGGAACGGAAAGGAGAAATTGGGAAGAGGAACGGAAAGGAGAAATTGGGAAGAGGAAGGGGAAGGGGAAGGGGAAGGGGAAGGGGAAGGGGAAGGGGAAGGGGAAGGGGAAGGGGAAGGGGAAGGGGAAGGGAAAGGGGAAGGGGAAGGGAAAGGGAAAGGGAAAGGGAAAGGGAAAGGGAAAGGGAAAGGGAAAGGGAAAGGGAAAGGGAAAGGGAAAGGGAAAGGAAAGAAGGAAAGGAAAGGAAAGAAAGGAAAGGAAAGGAAAGAAAGGAAAGGGAGTAACCATTCAGCACCTTTTATTACAAGACTGAATTTTTTCCATAAAGAGGAATTATCAGCTCTTCTATCACCCCTGTTCTTATATTTCTTATTTTTTACCATGTGTGCACAAAGCTCATAGGACTCCTATTCATTTGTCAGAGCTTCATCCTGTCCTGATATGGGGGGATTCTTCATTTTCCCGATTTGCTGAATCTGAACTTTTTTGCCAGAGAATTTTTGGAAATGCAATCATGTCAGGGATGGTACTTTTATACATCTGTTGCCCTCTTCATATTAAGTGCTTGGCTTGTGGCCAGCCATCTTACAAGTAGCCATATTATTATTGAAACCACATGCTCATTAGTGAGGCTGGCACAAGCTCAACAACCACTGTCCGAGGCTAACATTATATTCCATTATATCTCAGACAACAGGACAGGGTAGCATACAGTTTGTTCAGATGAACAAACAGTCTCAGTTGAAAAAAATCTGAATCTTAAACTGTCAGAAATACAATCGATTTTCCGTTTCTTTGTATGTGGGCTCTGGTAGTTCAGGGAGGATGTATTTTGAAAGAAAATACTGTAGCACTAACTTATCTTCTTGATTTTTAATTTCAAGGTTGCAGGGACAGCAGGAGTTCCTGGGCCCTTATCTATTGGGTTTAATCACTTCATCCCTTGGGAGGCAAGCAAGAGTATTGCACTTAATATGCAGGAATGACTCATGATCATTGCTTTCAATTAAAAATGTCCTCTGGGATTTCTGGGAATGGTGTTTTCTTGAGTGTGGGAGGGGAGAGAAAGAGGGAGAAACATAGACAGAAGCAGACCAGTTCTGACCAACTTTTCCAAGAAATGCATTTCGAAGTGGGTAAGATACCACTTTCTCTCATACATCCAAGTAATTTGCCTTGCCCGACATAATTACTGGTACTGCTCTGTAGGTACCGTTTTCTCAGAATAAACCAAAGATTTATGTGAACTACATCTTGCATTGGACCCCCTCCTTGTTTTTCTATGATAAGCATGTAAAACAGCACTCACTAACATCAGAAACCTCACAGGCTGGAAAATAGACTGGGATGTTTTCAGTGTTCCTTTTCCTGCTGGAAATAGCTGCAGATGAAGGTCAGTTCCTGTTTCTCCTGCTGTAGCAGGTATTACACAAATGGCTGTGTGCTTAAAGTCTCAGGTGCAATATAATATTTCTCAAAGACTTCTGGACTGACTTAAGTTCAGTGATTTCTCACAGCGGTAACCTTATTCCATTAAACTACTTTCATGCTGGTGACCAGGGCTTACAGAAATACACAGGGCTGAGTCCAACAGTTTTAAGGTCCATACAAAAAAGCAAGACCATCCCACCCCACCATCTGAACAGGGGATGAAAACACTTTTGGGGAAGAAAACACTTTCCTTGGTTTTAAAGGTACCCGTTCTTGCATGAAAGTACTGTGTCCTGTTCTCAGAAGCAGGGATACAGTTGCATTTATCATAACTTTGAAGAGAAATAAAGGTTTATAAAAGAAAAGGCCATTATAAATTCCCACAGTTTAGATTTTTATAGAGGCAAGACAAATTTCCAAATACAGACTATAAGAAGATAACAAATAAGCTCCTTTCCTTTGCAGAAGGGAAGGGTTAACCCTAACAAATGACATACTAAATTTAGAGTCATTTTTGCATGTGGTTGCATGTCTACTTGGAACAAGTCTGCCAAAATTCATTTTACTTATGACCCTTTACAGCTAGCAGAGAAAGAGGTCCATTGTTTTCTTTGTATTAGTGAGATTAAAAACACAGTCCCCCCAACTGAAAAGGCAAGCACTGGAAGCACTGTCTGAAGCAAAAAGAAGCATTTTTAATTCTCAATAAACCGCATACAAACACACATCTATGTGTGTGCATCCAACACATGCAAGCATGTGTACTTCCTAGAGAGCCGGATCTCATTCTGTAAGCAGCTACGTGCTATGTGGGTGAAAACTAAATGAGACAAAGAAGGACATGTCTCTTGCTGGCCACCCTTGCTTCAAATGCTGCAGCAAAGTCTGCCCCTTATAACCCTTGGGAGGTACCTTGTGCAGAGAGTTTGTTACCACATCTCAACCAGATGTGACTGGGGAGAGATGCAGATGTGTCACCACTTTTCTGGCACATGTAGCAGGCACCAAACCAATGTGTTGGGGACATCTGCTCTCCCTCTCTGGAGCAGCACACTGAGGCAAGTTCTATGGGTGTAGCTAGACTCAGCTAATAGGCTTCCACCCACCTCATCTTCAGCAAGCACCTGCTGAGGATGGGGTAGGTTGGATGTAGATGTCTATGTCTGACCTAGGTAGAAGAGGGCACTGGGGCAGAGGGGAGAAACAGATGCTTTTTGGACACATTTCATCTTAATCTAACCAGAAATAGGTCTCCACGGGCTCTTGGGAGAGGTAGAAAAGAACACACGTGTGAATGCCTCTATTCTTGACATCAGCAGCTAGCCAGGATGAATCTTGCCCTGTATATTTCATTGCTTTTCATACCTCTTTGAAACAAGTAGTCTTTGCCGCCTGCCTGCTCCTAATGAGGAGCTGGCCTTCACCCTCCCATATCTTGCTCTAGCTGGCAAAACTCCTGGAGCAGCTCTCCCAGGGTACAACCAGCTAGAAAAGGATTCAGTCTCACATGAAAAATAGCAGAACAGCTGCAGAGTTTTTTTCTGTGGGGAGCACAGTGGCTGAGCAGCAGGACTGTCTTCAGTTCTCTGTCAGTGGTAGAAAATTCACTTCTCTTTCCTCACAGGTTCAGAATATTTGTCTTCTGGTTGCAAGAGGTACACAGATAAAGGACTTGGTTTCCCCTTGAGCTGTTGAGAACGCTCAGTAACATTGGATGTGTCTTTACCAGAGGCTGAATCCTCTAGTACATGTCATACTGTCCTAGAAACAAGGTAAAGCTGGTACAAAGAAAAAACATCTTGCATCACACCAGCTGAAATGGATGGGAAAAAACAGATGAGTTGCAGTTGTTCATTACTTCAGAAAGGGAGGCAGCAAGCTTCAGAACTAAATCTGGAATGTGAACAATTGCTCTGAATTTGGCTATTTTACTCAGTGAGGTGGTTTGAGAGAGAAGATGGTTTCTACCAGTTGCGCAAAAAGTTATGCTACTGAGAAGACAGATCCCTTTGAGACACACACTCAGAGACAGTGAAGTAATTATCACCAATATAACACCAAAGGGTTAGTTGGAAGGAACTGGAAAATTACAATGTGCACAAACCAACTTCTCAAGCACTTTAGGCAGAATTTAGTCACCCATGTCCAAATATGTGATCCACAAAGGATTTGCTTAATCCTTTAGATGTCTGAGAGTCTGTAAGCGCTTAAGTTTGCACAGGAAAGCTTAGTTTGGCGTCAACATTTCTGCTACAAAGCATGCCCAATGGAACCATGATACTGGCTGAGCCAAATACTTTTTCTCCATCTCTGCCAAAGACTCTGAGGTTCATGACTTGTACCTCAGTTCAAGGAGGCTGGATCCAGTAAACGTATTCAAAGCACACCTACAGTTTCCTAATAATCATGAAAGATTGAGATGTTTTCATTAGCAGGGGTGGTGATGAGAATCTTGTATGTAACAGCTTAGCAGTTACCCCGTGATTTCCTCAAAGTACAAGGAAGAGTACTTTGTACAAAGTACCACCCTTGCTCTTTGGGTGGTCAGATTCCATATCACCCACTAAGGTGTCCTAACCACCCATCTGTGGACTGCATCAATTGCTTGTTTCCCTGGGAGGCAGGTGGAGCAGATTGTACATCTTCTGATTAAGATAAGCCTCCTGCGTCAACAGAAAAAGGAGAGTTCATGAGACTAGAGAAAGGACAGTACAGGTTCTGTGACCTTCTGCTCTGGACACCTTCCCCAGAAATGGAGATCCCTGAACTCTAGCTCTTGAAAGATGTAGGTTCAGCTCAGCCAAGCCAGCAGGGCTGCTCAGTGTACACATCTGCAGAGTTGCAAGACCCTAAGAGCTTTTTTGGCTCAAATTTCGACACCTGGTGACAGTTTAAATCATACATTGGACATCCACATCCTTCTTTGGATTTTGGCCTAGGGGGCCTATAGTTATTTATCCATGTCAGGGGCATCTGTAGACCAAGAGGTCTTGGGAGCTGTGGATATTCCCACTGACAAGGACCTACCACACAGTTAGGTCCTGTCCCTGATGCCTCATTACTCTGTATTTCCAGCTCAACAAAGTATAGCCAGTTGCCAATGGTTTCCAAAGATGCTGGTGGCCACAATCCTCAAAGCACTGGCACTGAAGAGACTTCTCCCTTGTTTCCATCCTCCTGAGACACTTTCACATCAGATGGTTTCCAGTGCATGATCATGGACACCAAATAATTTCCAAATGCATATAAACTAGGTTCAGTAACCAAAAGAAAGGTTTTACTGTCTCCCACCAAGTATAGAGTAGCTTAGAGTTTTTTTCCCTATTGATGTATTCATAGGATCCCACGGGTGTTTCCCCTACAGATAAATTTCAGCCTCTTTCATGTCCTCCAAATTCCTGTTCTCAGTGATATCCCAGAATAATGACTTTCATAAGGTAAATACCTGTTGTGCTATTGTTTATAAATTTTAATTCACTGTTTCGGTTTCACTGTGTTCTCTCAGGATTTCTTTTTTTGTGCGTGTAAGGAAAAATTGTAAGGAAGAGCATCTGATTTATCTTCTCTATTAACTAGCTTGGATAGGTCTGCCATATAATTTTTCATTTCCTCTCCAAATGATCCCAACTTTTTTAGTCCCTATTCATATGGAAGTCATTCCATGCCTCCAATCTTTTTTTTTATTGTTCACCTCCCTATCTAGTTTTACTGTTTTCTCTCCTGAGCAGGGAGACCAGTGGAGAGCCTGCCATTCCAGGCAGCTGGAGGAGTACCATTTATGCCACAACACAGTGGGATCCAGCAGTCTCAAACTGTGAATTCCATTTTGTTTTTTAGCCTCCATTTTGCACAACATGTTGAATGTGTTTAACCCTGAGCCAAGATGTGGAAACATGCTCCAGCACTGACAAGGCTGTCAAGGAAAGGTATTAGACACTAGCCGAGAAAGCCATTTCATAGAAGTCTGGACTCAACCACTGCAATTGGCTTTGAACGGTTGGCCCAATCCCAAAGGAAAAATAGATTTTAAACAGAAGGTGCTGGCATGCCTGGTGGATCTGAAGCTTCACAGTCTCTCCACATAGCAAGAGGAAAGACATTTTGTTAAGCAGGAGATACTGCTCTCAGCAGACCTAGCTGCCTGTTGTCACTGATGAAAATACCTCCTCTTCTGACTGATGGACAGATTCTTTAAAAAGTGAGGTTGTGTGGTTGTGTGAAGAGAAAGGTGGAGTATCTAGACATTTGTCATGAGGAAAGTTTTATAGTGACTTTAAAAAAAATGGGAAAAAAACATATTAGCAAAGAAGAATCACCATTAGCTAGAAACCATAAGGGGACAGGAATTCCTGTGATTTAAGCACAAATTTGATCTGGCATGAGTCTACTGGACACTACTTTGTATGGTAGAATCCTTTATATTTTACATTGTGGCTTTTACTCCCACCGACGTTTTCTCTGTTGCTTTGATTTGTAGTTGTTGTGCAATTCTTTTAATCACTGCTGCACGCAATCTGTCTTTGAACTAACCAAGGCTCCTCCAGTCAGTTACAGCATTATATCTTGCTTTTCCAAAATGGTCCATATGGCAGAACATGGGCTGGCCCTGCTCCTATGATGTTTCCATCCAGTCACACACTGTCCTTTCAGAGAAAACCCTGTATAGAGAGTACTGTACTGCCAGATGTGTCTGCATCCTACATCCACAGGCTTAGCTGGTACTTGCACCCTCTGCTTATTGCTCCCCATCTCATCTCCCCGGGGCATTGAAGGCACCTGTGCAGTCTCATGCGTGCAGTGCACAACACAGACAGAAATGCTACTGGCAGCACAATATTCAGGTAGGCACAGTTTGTATGTGGGAAAGGGCTCTACCTGCAGAAAGTGGAGTCTGTCACCCACTGAAGGCCTGCTGAAGCTCTGGACAGAGCTCTTGAAGCTCTGGGTGGTGTCACACCGTGCTGGGGAAGGAGATGATGTGTAGGCACTGTCATCTGCACATCTAAGAACCAGCTCAGATGAATCACCTCAAGAAAACATCCTCACACCCCTCTAAATTTTTCTGTACTTAATTCCAAGCTTTTTTTCATCTTTTTGCTCTCTCATATAATGAAGAAGATCCTCTGAATACTTTGTGATGTTCCAGACCTGCAAGACCCACCCTACCTCCATTCTTGCCCTATCCTGCCATACAACCAGCAACCTCAATAGTCAGCCAAGTGCATGTCAAAGAACAACAAAATTGTTGAGCTAGAAATTTATGGAAATGTAGGGGAAGGGGCAACCTCAAGGCTTCATAAAAGCTGAATCAACACAGAAGTGAAAGAGAAAGTGCTCTGGACATTAGGAAAGGCAGAGGCTTTGAGGCTTGGATAGAGGAGCAGTAGAGAAACTTGTTTTTTTCAAATAGAGGCAAATGGGAAGAGCAGAGGCAATGGTAATGGATGTCTTATTCCCAGTAGGAAGCTGTTCTTGGCTCTTTTGATTAGGGTGTAATACGGTCTGCACTCATAACAAATAAATATTTATTTTCCCTTCACCACATTTTCTTTCTCTGTAGTGGGGCTGAGTAATTGTTTCTAAAACACCTGTACTAATGAATTACTTTGACTGGCCAGGGGCTATTTCACTTTTCATTATTCACTTTTTCACTATAACTAAGCTAACAAATTGATCAGTAAGTCCTTCCTGTTACACAGTAAGAACTGGAATCTCTATTCAAATCACTGAATTTACCAAATTAAAGCAGGTGAAGAACAACAATAAAAATCAAGGGTAATGAACCCCAATATGCACTTACTTGGACAATTCTCATTGGATTGTAATTATTGAATATGCCATTAAACAGTTGTCATTCTTTTATAGAAAAAGTAAAGCCTCCACTATGCAAGTACAAAAATACTGCAATTTGTCACTAGGTACTTGGTGATACACAAAGTGATGCAAACTTTTCTGCTGCCCTTCCCTATGACAGGCAGTGAAAAGGAGAAAGGATCCTTCATCCTCTGGTATGGTTTACCTTACATATGAGAGCTGGGAAAGGAAAGTCCAGCTTAAAAGCTCCTGTGTCTGAAGGGAATGCCAGGGCAGAAAATGAGGTGACACTCTTCTGGTCATGCCATTAATGGGACCTTCTTCATGCACAGACAAAAGTCACTGGACTATAACTGTGAAAACACTGGGGAGAGAAGGGGGTGGTGAAATGGATTGGTGATTAACAGCCACTTCAGGTGCCTCACTCCAGAATTCAGCCCCATGAAATACCACTGAGCTTTTGGATAGCTCTAGGGGCAGTTTAGAGCTGTTATTTTCCAGAAGTACTTTCCAGGCATATTGGATAAATCCATCTTGTCTCAAATGTGTGTGGAAGAAGCAGCAATTGTAACTGTACCACCACCTCCTTTGTGTCCAAGCTTAGTGGGAAGAATATTTATCACATTTATAAGAAAGAGGGTTCAGGGTCCTTTTCTAAATTAATTCAAGTCTCCTTGGAAGGAATTCAGACACTTGATCTGTGACCTGACTAGGAGGCAATGAGATTGATTCTCCTAATCCCTAGAATCCAGCTAATATATCCTGGCTACAGGGAGATGTGGGGATAGCACAGAAAGTAAAATTGGTGGTTTTTCTTCTTGCATATGTCACATGCTTTGGATAAGAGGTAGAATAGGGAACAACACTCTCTTTTTCAAATTATTCACTTGCTTTTTTTCTCAAGAAAGGATTTGAGGGCTAGTCCCAAACCAATAATTCAAATTCCAGTCTATCACATCATCACAAGTGAGGAAGCAGTCATTTCTCCTCCATTTACAGTTTGATTTGCTAACTTGGAGACTGCAAGACTCTTCATATCCACAGGTTCACCTTGGCAGAAGAAATAAGCCCAGTACCCTCAGTATGACAAACTTCACTGCAAGAGACTCCAGTCTGCTGCATCAGAGCATGAACTTGCATCAGGGTTTCTCACATCCCTAATAACTACAGAGCAACTGGATGTCTCTTCTTTCCCCCAATTCTCCAAGATTCTACCTTGTCTTTGTTCTGGCCAGCAGAGGGTTAATTTTTATAGTAGACAGGAGGGAGCATGGACCCAGAGGTTATCCTGTACCTCTTCTTTGCTGGGGCTGGGGGAAAGGGACTCTATTCTGGGCAGACAGGGTCCCTTCTAGTCAAGTAAGAGTGGCAAAGGGAGGAGTGGGGTAACGCTGGTTCGGAGGAATCACGTGTGAATCATTTGCCTATCCTGTACAGTTTGATATTAACCATGTTGCTGTTAATGTTCATTCTCTTACCTCATTGCTGCTTCTAGTAAATTATTCTTAGTTTGTGAATGTTCCCTTTTGTGCCTCCAGCTCTCCTCTCCAGCCTGCTGCAGGGGAAGAGAGGGGAGCGAGCGGTGAGCAGCACAAGGAGAATCTCTGTGGGAGCACCAGGTTTGGGAGTACCATTCCTAAACTACTTATCTGTATCACAAGTCAGGGAAGCTGGAGAGGACCCATATCCCCAAAATATTATGAAGAAGGGCAATGGGTCCTGCCCTTACTATTCTCCAGCTGCTGTATGGTGACTGAATTTGTCACAGATCTAAAGTCAATTGTGCCTGGCTCTCCGTTACATTAGAGCTACCTTATAAGCTTAGCAATGTAAAGAGCTTCAAAGTGTAATTTATAAGGTACCTGAAGGTGTTTACTTACACTGCCTTTGGTGTAAATGGGAATCAGGCTCATAGGCTCTGTAGGTTGTTTGAGCTTGTATAAGGAAACACACACACTTGGTTTGAAGGAACTACTACTAGCCAAGAAATCACAAGTAATAATTTTCCTTTGGTGGAAGCGAAATAACACATGCTCATTAGAGCAGACAATCTTCATCAGGTAGGCAAAGGCTGTAACCAGGTTGTCTGCAGTAGAGATTTCTAACATGTGCAGTTTCCAGTTGCCAGACAACATTTATCAGCCCACACAATGAAAAATTATTAATTCTATGGAGAAAAAATGTTGGTGTATGTTTTTCAATTAAACCTGATGAGGAAGATGAGGGGTAAATACCTGTCTTCCCTACAGTCTCTATCACCTATAGGAAGTGTAGGCAGTATAGACCTGTTTGACACAGGAATGCTTTGCTCCAACAGCTACCTAGTGATCTAGTAAAGACAGTAACAGGATTAAATGTAGCATTTGAGACTTGAGATGAATAGGTTATTTTATATTTTGAAAGCTAAGCAACATAGCTTTACCATGTACAGAACAGACCAGAACTTGGCTGCAGTCAGTGCCTTGAGGAATAGACTCCTGGCAATCCTATTCAACAGTGCAAGAAACACCCAACCATCCTAACAGAGAAATCTTTTTCCAAAAATGTATTGTAGGGGAGGGACAAAGCCTTTCCTAGCCCATCTTTACCCTGAAGAATCCTTCCACTTTGCTCTGTTCACTGAATCACACACCTGAAAAAAACTCTAAACCACCTACTGACTCATTTAAAAACTGTCAGAAAAGATTGGGATGTTCCTGTTTAATCAAACTATTGCCTTAAGAAATAAGCTGTATTGTCATTTTAAGCTCTGGCAGATGCAGTAAACATATTTCCAAACCACATTACAGTATGTGTATGCCTTACATTGGATCAAATACACTAGTTTTTTCATAATGTGTTTTACACATGAAGCAAAGATAATACAACCTTCTTGCACATACTATAAAGAGTCTGCAGATGAATCAATGCACTAAAGCCAGAAAACACCTACATCTGTGCTTAAGAATAAGTTTATCATTCTCTCACATCAATTGTAGAACTACAATGAAATTAATTAGGAGGAGAATAATGGCGAAACTGCAACATAAGGTTGTCAGTTCTGCATGAGGTCCTGAAAACATTCATTCAGTATGGACAGAAATTTGGCCTGACCCACATTTGCAGATCCTCTTGCTTTCAGTTTTTGTGAATATTTGAACATGATACTTCTGCAGCAAAGTCTGGTCACCCAAAATCACCTAAAATTAATAATGCAGAATATTTGTGCAAAGTCAAGTTGAGACATGAAGTGGAGAGAAATTGCATTGGAAAAAAAAAGATTCTGAATGTTAAACATAGTCGTTTAGGGATCATTCTTTGCATGCAGCCAAAAGGGCTTGAATTTCAAGTATCAATATTCTCATGACCAACTGATTGCAAACAAGTTACAGACCAGGAATTATTCATAGAAATTATCTGATGAATCACTCCAAATAAATTTCAGTAATGAGCAAATGAATGAAAATTGTGGTCAGATGATGGAAACTTTGTGAACTGAAGAGAGGAGGTGAAATTTATTTTGAGTTTCTTATTAGGGACTGTTTGCCCAGATTCGCCTGCTACCATACAGTAAGAGAAAAGCTGCAGGAAACATCTGTGGAGCAGATGAAAAAGTAGGCAGAGGAGTTCTTGTCCTGTTCTCCTGCCACAAAGCCCATTCAGTCAGGACAGCTACGGTAGAAATAAATACAGCTGCTTTTGCACTGCTGGTGCAGAGCAATGTATAGCATGAAGGAAACTGTATTTTTCACTTTTACTATCTTTTTTTTCATTTTGCCTTTTGTGGAAGACCACAAATCATTTTTAAAATAACGAATTCTCTGAACACCACCTTTTAAAATGTCTTTCAAGCTTGTTGCTACACAACAGCTCAGCCAATTCTTCAGAGTTCGGGCAGGTTTAAAGTGGCATAAACAAGATCAAAATATGGTCATTAGTGGAATTCAAGCAATTTCTACCCAAGTAATTGCTACCCAGGAAAGGAATTGGATCCTATGCTGAATGCATATGCAACCCAGTTACTTTTGATTGAGTGACTAATAGGGAATATATACACTGTCTCTGGAGCTCAGATCCAGTTCTTCAAAAGACTCAGCATTTCTCATGTTTGCTTTCACTACATGGTACCTCTTTCCTTCATCTAAGATTCTTGGCTCTGTACAAGTATCTGTGCATAAGGAAGGGAGATTATATCACTGTTAATAATAAAACTGCAATGCAAAAATACAGCTAGCACTTTGGTTTATGAGTGCAAATAAAACATTTCACTTCAACACACTGAGGACAGATTTATTTCCACTTGCCTCTTTATGAAATGGCTCCCTATACCACCGCA
This sequence comes from Chloebia gouldiae, assembly GCA_003676055.1. Classification (NCBI taxonomy): domain Eukaryota; kingdom Metazoa; phylum Chordata; class Aves; order Passeriformes; family Passeridae; genus Chloebia; species Chloebia gouldiae. Next base: position 10,115,061 of record QUSF01000006.1, read on the forward strand.
TACATTTGCACATACGTGCAGGCAGAATAGAAAAGAAATCATGCTGGTTCTTAGTTGCCCCCAGAACTGACAGAGTTAATATATGGTCCAAAAAGAGTTTTCCAGTGGAATTTTAACCTTTTCTTCCAACAGAGATTCATGGATTTGATTCCTGTCATCACTGAAGCCAATAACAAAACTATTGTTTATTTCTGTGGGAAAAGGATCAGGTCCCTTATTTGCAATTTTGGCTTTTTTCAGAATAGTGTATTTTTTTATTAAAAGGAAATAAATCCCTATCTGCATTTAATCACACAACTAGCATGAAAATGAACTCAATGAATAAAAATGTCAGGAGTGGGAAATGATAGGGTTCTCTCTTAGCCAAGTTTTCTGTCTAAAATTAGCCTGCCTTTCTGGATTTACTGCTGTTATTAAGTGAATGTCCTTTTGACAATAAAGCAGTGCTTCTTGGATTTAGACAGTGTTGTGAAGAATATGATAAAGTGCTCTGTGATGTATGACTTTGATTGACTCAGGGGACCTTACTGTTTCGATGCTGTGGTCTGTTCTTTGTTTGCTAGATGAAGATTTTCTGTTCATTTAATACTCAGTTCAGGACTAGAAGTTGGAGAAGGATGTGTGTAAAGATGTAGAGTACCTTGTTTCTGCCATACTAACATGATGAATTATAGTGTATTAAGAAAGTGTTGACACATGTGGGAATAGACTCTTGACATGCTTGCCAGTAATTAAGGAACATTGTATGTAAAGTCACTAAAAAAGTTGGAGGCTTATTCTTTGTTATAGGGATGTTTTGCCAAGTGCTGTTATTCATAGTCTTGATGGAAAATACTTGTATCTTCGAAATTGTTGTGGTTCACACAATAATGAAGGCAACAGAAAGAGATTCATTAGTATAAATTTTTTCAGTGTTTCCAATAGCTGGATAGGTAATCATTTTCCTGCTGGAGAGGAAAAAATGTTCTAAGACTAGTGCCTTACTGATAAATTACCTGAGCATTACCAAAGCAGTCACAGGGCTTAAGGAGCTGCTCCTCAAGTGTAAAGGACTGCATCCTCTGCACAAACACCCCTGGCCTGTGCCTGAAACCTGCTCTTTAAGTGCACCTCCTCACACTTATGGGCAGGGTCAGAACTTCCCCACCTTTGGCTTCTGAGAGCATGCCAAGGCCAGCCTCTATGCCTAGAGGAGGGAGCAGATGAGAGCCTTACAGGGAGCTGCAGCTGCCCTCCCAAGTTCCCCTGTGGATCACAGGGGCTCAGTCACTGTCTTGGAATGTGGCCCTCATTTCCTCTGCAAGATGCCACCTACTAGTCCTGGTCCATTTCCATGGACCCCGTGCACCTCCAGGGGGCTAAGTTCCTCCAGGCTTTATACTGGCAACATATTAATCCACCAGACACCTTCTGCAGGGCATAGATGTAACTGCCCACGTGATGTGTCGTATCATGCTGTTACCCCTTGCTCATTCTGGAGAATTTTGTCCACTTCTCTATGCTCCATCTGGATGAACCTGTCCCTTTCCTACAACTGAAGCACTACTGCTGCTGACGTGAGGCTGTCATGTGCCCCAAGATATATTTAAACATCTCTTTGGCTTTTTTCCTTTCATTGGTGAAAGGTGAGCGCCCCTCCATCATTTTGAGGAGCGGGGTTTTGCAGGGAATTAGCACAGTGCCAATTTCCTTAGCTTTCCCCAGGGAGCCTGTTGAGTTCATTGTAATGCAGTCTGGGCCTATCCTCCCTTTCTTGCTTTATGATATTTTGTTTCCTTTCCTTCTGAATAATTTTCTTGAAGACTGAAAAGCAATCATGAGACATTTCAGCCAACTCCCTGCTAAATCCTAAGATATGCCCTATTTAGATAGTTTTTTAATGTGTAATGCATACATTTAGCAGAAAGATTTTACTGAGGGAGTTGGCAATTAGTGTTTGGTAAATGCTGAAAAATTTGGTCTGCAGAGAGAATTTACTACTTGATTCAAAATTACAATACACCACTCTAGAACAGACATTACAGAGACTGAACAGAGCTTGTAGACTGACAGTTACTCAAGCATTTGGTATGAATAAATGCATATCTCTCAATGTGAAATTTCTCAGCAAGACTGTGCAAGTGTGGCTGCTGAATACATATCACCATACTTAACAAGTCAAACAGGACCAATATAAATTCCAAAAAGCTCACAGAAATACACCCCAGTGAGTGTTGCAGGGCTGTGCTGCATGTGCCCATGATGGCACAGTTAGACTCCCTGAAAATTGTGACATTCTATGATTCAAAACCATCCTTGGATGTTGAGGGTAACACCATTCATTCATAAAGCAAATGACAGGTTCACAGACAGCACAACTAAGCATCGAAGCTGTCAGAAGACAAAAGTAAACTGGAAATTATTTCAAGGCCACTTTTTAGTCTTTCTTTCTTTTGTACCTTCTGGTACACTCTTGAATATCAGAATTTGCCTCAGATTTCCCTACAATACTGTGCTTAAACATGAATTCCAGTGCCTCTTGATTTATTCAAAATATTTAGTTCAATGAATTGTATTGTTTATAGTGCCAAGTACTTTTATATCTTTCCATTGGCCATCATAGCCTCCACAGAGTGTACCAGCCAAATATATAAACTCTACATATGTTTCTACTAGAGTAACTGGACTCTCAATTAATTCCAATTAGTTTTTACTCTCAAGAATTTGATCACATTCATCTTTTCACATTCAGTAAATCAGAGCTTTTCTTTCCTACCTCATTACAGATTTACTTTAGCATTCAGCTCCTGGGACTGCATGAACCTTTCAGCTGTTCAAGGAAATGATAAGGAGAAAAGGGAGAAAAGGATGGAGAACAAAATAAAATCCCAAATGGTGTAACAGAGGTAGGTGGGGAATGATACCACTGCTTCTCACAGTACCAGGTCCAAGGGGCACCCATTAAACCTTGACACAAATGAAGATGTAGTTTTACTTATTAGTGGAGAATAGTCAATTTAGTGACTATAAAAATGATGGCTTAGCTTCAGCCTGAGACAGACTGTGGGAAGGGTGGTTGGAGGAAGCATCCCTCCTGCCCACTCTGCTCTTCCAACTTAGGCAACTCTGCTGTTCAAAAACCTGTCAGGTTATAGTGACTTCTGGTCTGACCCAACGAGTCTGGAAGCCCCAATTCTCCTGTACTTTCACTGTGAAGGTGTTTTTTTGGTAGCTCATTGTACAAAGATGCTAAACTTCTTTTTTCTTTTGTTTTCTTTCTCTTTTCTTTTTTAAATAAAAAGGATGGAACTTAATCTTGACTATTATGCTGTGGAAAGGCTGAAGATGTGCTCTCATCTACAGCACTGGAGTCCTTTTTGATCCTGTTTAACAAGACATAGAAGACATTTAAAAGGTTACAAATGCTGCTAAGAAAATGATTCAAAGAATTAATAGTGTGGGAGGGAATTTCTACAGGAGATATAAGTAAAAAAAGAATAAACAGGATCATTTATTTTACAACGGACAAAGGAAAACATATGGTAGAAATATATAAAAAGTACAGTGTGTGTAGAAGTCCAAGAAAATCTTTCTATCCATACTCTCCTAGACTAAAAAAGAAATGTACTCAAATATGAAGCAAAATGCAATTAGTGAAAGAAGACAGATTTGTTTGCAATTCCTAAATACCTTCTAAAGATTACTGCTACCACACGTCTTTGAAATAAATATATCCATGGCACACAGATTTAACTGTTTTCTCAGGGAAGAACTTTTCCTGTTCTGTTTGCTCTTAAAAAGTTCCAGCCCTGTTTCCACTAGATTAAAAAAAATAGTGTCATTGACATTTTTCATTTTTTCAAACTGAATTTCAAAATGCATTTTCAAGCCAGATTTTTTTAACAGTCAGAATGAAAGTTAAGGAAGAATCTTATTTCCTGTCAGCTGGCATTGGTTTTCATATGTCTTTTGTCCAGTATTGGGCTGTTTCACTTTTTGTGGGAAAACAGATTTTTCTCAAAATTGGCTAAACACAAAAACAACAATACTGTTGCGATGTAACTTTCAAAAACTAATATTGAATTTTGTTTTCACAAAAATAAAAATGAAAAAACAAATGAGGGTGATGAATGAGGGAGATTTTCATAACAGCCAGTTAATCTTCCAGAAATATCCATCAAAGTAAACACTTTGAATTCACTTTAGTTAAGAAGTTCCAGAGAAGAGATTTAGAGGGAAAAGGAACAGTAGGAGCAAGCACACTGAGAAGTGGTGATGCAGAAGGGAAGAACTGCAAATGGCTATGGCTCTGTTTATCAGCCATCCATTAATGACTGGTTAATGTGATCCTAGAGAATAAGCTGATATAAATAGACTTAGAACAGAATACTGAGTTAAGAGTAACCTCCGTAGAAGTGTTGTAACTGCTGTCAGTGATTATGGGATATTAGTGTAGTTGAGCTATTAGTAAAATACAACTTATGGTTCCTATATTTCTAGCAGATATTTATGTCTAGATTGGGGTTTGATCTAGTAACCTTATTCAGGTGAAAAAACACTGTCCAACCAACAAAGAAATGACAGTGCATCATCTGGTGCTGGTGCTTACATTTGGACTTTATTGGGTCAAAACTTCCATTGAAGGTGGCAGAAGTTCTGCCTGAGTAAACTCCGAGTGAGCACTTCCAGGTCTGTCCCAATGGGACTGCTCTCAGGAGTAAGGGTTGAATTGTTATACCACAAAATACCAGCTGTAGTTACGTTAACCAGGATAAAGTTTCAAGGGATATCCAATCTCCATGCCTCAATGTAAAGCTAATCACCAGCTGGACTACAGAACAAATTTCCCCTCTGGTATAATATCACACAATTATATGCATTATGAGGGTTTAAAATCTGGCATTGACTGTGCTATTGTTGGAACTCGGATAACCACTCCAGTTCCAACAAGAGGCCATTCATCTACACTAATTTGTAGGTTAGAGAAGGTTTTAAAACAGGAAGTCTTTTCTCATGCAAATAAGGACCTGTTAAAAAACCAGGGGCCTGCATGCAGTGATCTGGAGCATCACCAAATCACAGAGGATGAACGTAAACCTGCCCACACACCTTCAAAACCAGGCTTTCATGGCACAGTAATGTAGTGAAAGTCTTAAGGCTGGTTCTCTGCACAGGAATGAGTTTCACTTAGATTTTGTATCCAGCTTTTAAAATACTGCTAACAACCCTCCAGTCCAGAGAACTGGAAAGAAGGAATAAAACAGAGAAATTAATCTTAATAAATTGTTCTCCCAAACAACTGCTTTCCCTTTTGTTGCTTTCCCTGGATTCATACATGACTGTATTTGAAGTATTCAGCAAAATCTGTGCAAACAATGAACACTTTCGCTTTTGATCCATGCCTGTGGGTTGTTTCAGGGCTGTGCATTGGATATGTAAGACACATGGCCTTGGTTTGTTTTCTATGAGCTGAGTTTAGCTCAAGGCTACTCTGGAGAAAAAGAGTTTCCTCTCTGCCTTATTTCTTAAAGCTATATCTCTTCTTGAAATCAGAGACTTTCTCTCCTCACTGACCAGGGAGCTAGCTCCTTCCACTCCTTTCAATTTTGAAATTTCCAGTGGAGGAGTCATTCCTCTGTACAAGTCTGCTGTATATGAGCTTCCTGCACTCAGTCATGTCATGCAAAATCCCTTGAACACTTTGGGTACTGTCCTGGGGTGATCACTTTCCTACATCACTGATAGCCTTTGGGAACACACTGCAAGACTGACACAAAGGAGCAGGATAAAATCATAGAGGCACGGAATCTTTTATGTTGGAAAAGACCTCTAAGTCCATGAAATCCAGCCATTAACTGAGCACGGCCAAGTCCACCTCTAAACCATGTCCCTAAGTACCACACCTACATGATGATGAACACAAACTCCCATTCTTCCAGCCTGAGCCTTTTTCATCACATGCCTTCTGTACATACAACGAAGCTCAACAGGAATTTCCTCAGTAAATACTAATGCACAGGTTTTCCATCGTTTCTTGGCAGGTGAATCCACGTCTCAGAGAAACAAGGATAAGTGGAAGATGTTTAACACTTTGCAGTCCCTTAGAAGATTACCCCAAAACAGGCTTCCAGTAGACACTTCCTGCACAGACACCATGCTGATGGCCACGAAAAACATCCTCTGCTGACAAATATTAGCATGGAATACCTTGAACTGTTTTCTCTGTAGCTGGTGTCTCAAAGCAGTCTTTGTACAGAAATCACACTGTGGTTTTGCAGCTGTGCTGGTCAGCCTATGGGCTACAAGTCTCATGGACTATAAGCTGGCATTGCAAGCCTGGGTGTGAGCACAGTTATCATCTTTTGTTGAAGAGACATGAGAGAAGAAGAGCCTACCAGACCCCAGGCACAGACACGGTAATCTGGAGCTCCTGGTTTAATAAATATTTCCTCATGGACCCATCCCTTTTGTTGGAAAGTAAAAAAGTAAAACCTCAGCTTTGCATCATCGGAGTGTAAACTATTAGCACAGATATAATTTAATAATTTTAAAGTTTCAACAGCCTAGATTTGTCATGGGAGATTTGGATATTTCATGCAGGTAAGCAGGTAGATGGTGTCAAACATGCTTGCAAAAAGAGCAGACCAAACTCAAACACAATTTCACATCCTCCCCATGGTGGTGATTTGCCTGGGAGTATCACTCTGTGGGACTGCAACACACTAGTCATGCTTCCAGATCCAGATATTTCTGCTCTTAAACACTGGGAACTCCTTCTGTCCTTTCTTCTTCTACCTACTTAAGAAAAAAAACCAACCTTCCAGAGTAAAATGTAAAGGCAATGGAAAACACTTCGATAGGTGAAAAAAATAGTGTCATGCCTTTAGTATCCAAGTAGCAAAGCGCCAAGTATGTATTCCTAGCTTATATCGCTATGATTATAAACATATCAGATGTTATAAACACAATTCCCATAGGTGTAAGGCAATAATCAGAGTAGACTAAAAAGGTAAGACCTTTGCCAGTGATGCGGAATAGGGCTGTTTTGCAATTAGGTGGAAAAAGGTGTATTGATGGGTACATTGGATAACATCCAGTTCTAATTCATTATTTTATGTTCCCAAACTCAGCAGGGTGGTTTTAGACAGCACTTACAAAGGTTCACCATCTTAAACAACTCTTCCAATGTCATACACTCCTGCTTATGTCCAAGCTCAGCACGGCACTACATGCCAGAACATGAGTCTTTTAGAAAGGCAGTGTAGCACATAATAAACACAGGAAGAAATGAGAAATCCCCAGAGGAACTCAATGGAGAGTGCCCTTAAAGTGAGGATATTTTACAGGAGGCCCATTTTTATTTGCTTTCATTATTTAATACATTTCTTTGTGATCCAGTATAAAAAAATCTCTATCCATTTCTTGCAAAATGTGCAGATGACACAAAAATCACAGAATGGTAAATAATGAGAAAAGCAGATCTGTTCTACATGCAATCTAATTTGAATGGTAACTTTACCTCTTTAGAAAAAAAAAAAACCCAAACATATTTTAATGTATAGTTAAACATAACTCTGAATATCACACAAAGTTTGTACACTGAAGAACTGGACTATATTTAGAAAGAAAAAATAGAAAAGGATTTAGAGGTTATGGCTGATAACCAGCCAGGCTGCACAAGAGGTCCTCATTCAATGCAAAAAAGAGACAAAAAGAGAAAATGAGATCTTGGTATTTGCAAGCAGGGGACTATAAAACACAAGGATAGAAAGGCAGATGCTCACTGTTCTTTGGAATATTAATAGTGCAAGGAGTACAGGTCCAGCTTCAATATTCACATTTTTAAAAATACTGTTGACAAACAGGAAAGAGTTCAAGAAAGAAATGCAAATATACTTGCAATTCACAAAAGCTGTTAGTGAGATCCTAAAAAGAGTAAATTCCAATTCATTTAATTTATCCAATAGGAGGATAAATTGTGATGTATCTGTGGTTTATAATAAGGCTGTCTGGGTATTATGTCTCAACAATAGAAAATGAAATTTCCACAAAGATTTCTGTAAAGAAAAAGTAATATTAATTTTCCTTCAGGAGAAGCAAAATTAAATAGTTCACTGTAAGCCACTCTGCTTCTCATTTTTTTCTGTTCAAGGAAACTTTAAACTTCACCTTCTTGTGAACACATTTATCAGTGCTATAGGTACCTGTTTTCTCCTACAGGCCAGCCACAGAGTAATTTGTCACTTAATTCAGAGTTGTATATAACATTACAGGAGCTGTAGTCCAGCCAAGAAGCCTCTGCCGAAGTTGAATAAGGACAGTGTTTGTTCATGCTGTAATTCCCAGGAGCAATGCAGCATTATGGGAAAATATTTATTTTCATATTGAACTGACACAAAAGAAAACCTGGTCAATCAATTTAGTACATTCAAACAACAAGGGTCCTACATTTAAAAAATAATAATTTTCTTTAGATTGGTTTGTTTGTATGTTTCCATTCTGGGTTTCCTTTATGTTAATAAGGCTTTTTTCTATGTGTCATTTGGAGTGAAGACAAATGTTGACAAGTCGCATCTGCCCACTGTGTGAAAATTCCAAATTTTGTTCGGTTTTATCTTGCAAATAGCTGTATTATATTTCCTATATTGGGGGATCTCTGAATTCGTAGACAGAGACACGACATCCAGTAGGTGGAATCTGACACTATATTAATCTGAACTAGATAAATGCCAAGATTTTAACAAGGGAGGGAATTAACAATTTATCGGAATGGGATAGACTCTCTTCCATGTGTATTATTTAAATATAGGCTGTCTTCCTATCTGTTCTAGCTGGTGATTCAATCCCACAGACTGTGTTGTAATAGATAATAACAACAATCCCTCCAGCCACAACATCTAAAAGTTCAGAAAGCAGGATTGAAAGGAGAGAAACTGCTAGAAACACTCAGTCTTCTGAACCAAAGTAGAGGGATGGTTACGTTACATCACTGGAACACCTTTCCTTGTCCATCCATAATACAGCTTCAGTGTAATTAAATATTTCATAGAAATACCTTATAATTTGTCTGTGATTTGAAGCCTGACTTAAGTTTAATATTGGAACTGGTACTGTGTGCCTTGCACTTAAGGAGCCTTTCCCTTGCTTTCTCATTTTTCTGATACTCTTTTCCAAAACAAATAAATAACCTTGCAAATGGCTTATTCTGGTTCCCAGACAAAAGGACAATTAAAGCCTTATGAAAGAGTTTTCAAATTATTGTTTTAATTAGCATAGAAGTAATAATGAAAACACTGTATGGCCACTCAGTAAAAACAGTAGTGAAAATAATGCAGTCAACATCTCTCACCTCCAACAGTGTCACTCTGTCAGCTGACTCCTGTTTTCTGGAGGATGTTGAATAAAATGGACAGAGATGAAAGCCTGCAAGAAAAAGAGTGAGATATTCTAAGCTCAAGTTCATCCACACAGAGAACAGGAAAACCTCTTTCAGTAATAAAATAAGCCTTCTTAAGGTCATTTATAGCAGACTTCATAGACTGACAACAGTCTGCTGAACACAAAGGAAGTGTGACTTTTCCTTTTTTTTGTCATGTCTCAATAGCTTTATTTCAGCTTGTTGGTCAGTTTGTTTACAAGAAAAACCTCTTGAGCAAAGAGTACCTTTCCTTGTGCAACATATTCGGATGTGCCTTCTTCAATGACTCTGCACCACTGTGCTACCTGATAGCCTTTCATGTGACAAAGTGTTGGGGTTACGTGTCCAGCAGTGCAGCAGAGGCTCGTTAAGGCTTCCAGATATACAGCACTCAAGCAGGGACCAGCCTCACCGTAGGTTTTCCCTCCACTATTGCCAAATGACAAAACATTAAAAGCTCAGCAGCATGCAGCACCCTTAAACTGACTGATGGCAAGAAGTTGTCAGAAAACACCATTCTGTAAATCTTTCCCTACACACATAAAATCTGGCCTCAGATTTCCCTGCCCCCTCCATGCACACACATACACATGCATTTCATAATTTCCCAGGAAGCCTAAACAAACTGTATTGCATTTGAAGTATTACCTCACAAAACAAAGCCCTCAACATCTTATTATTCAAATACTTGAGCAACGTTCATTATGAATTCTCACTACTAATTTCTCCCTTTTTGAAGCACTGTAGGAAAACAACAGTGTCCCACTTTAAAGACATGGAAACAAAGGGAAAAAAGAGGCTGATGTCACCAGGCTGTTGGAGACAGAGCTTGTGTGAGATGCAACTAGAGGCGAGGGCTCACATATCTGTGAAAAACTCTCCCAAACATCCAAGGGAGATCTTCACCCACAGCTGAGGAAACAATGAAAACTCAAAATTTCCCGGGTTTGTTCTCACTCTGTGTTCAGCCCCAGCTGCTCTAAAATTAGACCTGTTTTACAGACTTGGCTTCAGCTGCTGCAGGAAGCAGAGGCAGCACATGCCAGTCCTGAAAAGTTATTATTAATAATAATGGGGAGGCACTCCCAGGCTGGGGGTAGCCCCACATGCCAGTAAAGGCACAGTAGACAGTCCCCATGAGGACACATTCGCCATCTGCAATGACTGAATGGAGCAAGAGCAGTGCAAATGTTGTTATGATTAGCCCTCACAGGGGATTTTTTTCATACAAGCTGTCTGTTTGTTTGGCAAATCTGAAGTGGCCAGCAGAAATGTATCACCATCAGTGATGCTCCTGTTGGAAAGACTTACTCAGGCCCAGTGTGGTGTGTTTAGGAAGAGAAGTCCCTCCTGAGAAATCATAAACTACTCCAAGTCCCACAGGAAGGTAGAAAATAAGGCCCATTTTCTTGTGTGACCTGACAGCCAGTTTAACTTCAGGCAGATTTTTTGTTAGTGCAAGCAGTTCTCAACTGAGCTTGCAGCCCTAAGGAGTCGGAAGAAAGACATTTGTACATGAGTCATTGGGTCAGCCTTTGCTCGTGCTCCTGCCCCTGGGGGGATGCTGTCATGACCTGTGCAAATGCTGGTTGGGCTCTGCTCACAGCACTGCCCTATACTGCCCAGGGCATAGACATACCCCACAGAGATGCAAGGAAGGAGGAGACAGTCCCCTATCAATGCTCTGGGGCTCCCTTTCCTGCTCTCACCTCTCAGGAGATTTGCCCTTGTCATCTACCATCAGCATTTCCTTCTGGTCCCTGTGATGGCTGGTAGGCCCTGTGGAACTCTTGCAGGAAAGGAGATCCCAAAAGATCCCCCACATCCTCTGCTGCTAGGGAAAAACAGCAGCACATTTTGAATCACACTAAGCTAGGGAGCTCTGTGAAAACCAGCATTTCTCCAAGGAACAGCCCCACTTACACACCTTCTCTCTAGAGAAAGCTGGCTCCACTTTGCTTTCAATGACTTCAGTAACAAAAACATGTAGCTCTGTCCCATGAAACTGACTGTCATCAAACTAAGAAATTGACTTTTTCTGCAGTGCTATTAAGAACACATAATGTTTATAGTCCTGACTGTGAAAAATGTGAGCTTTCCTGAGGTTCAGTAAAGAAGAATTAGTTTAGCCTCTGGTCCCCAGAAGCAGCATACAGAAACCCCCAGATTCCCAGCCCCTTGCTTTAGATGTGTTGGCTCAACTGCTAACATAGAGCCCAAACACTGAACATTAAAAAAAAAAAAAAATCCCTCCAAGCATTCAGTAAGCAATGTCTGTCCCCAAAATAGCTTTCTACTTTTCTTGTAATGTACTTCATGCATCAGCTTATGTGACCTTGAACTGGTATCATTTCTCACTTGGGAATTCCTCCCTAGTATTTGTTGCTACAGCTCTTGAAGTATGAAGTGCTGGACTCTTACACTCCTTTGTTTCTTTCTTTCATTTATTTTTGCCTTGATGGGGAAAACATATAACTGGATATGTCACTACAGGCAGACAGTCTGATAATCACTAGCTGATAGGACAGCAACTCCAAAAACCCTGTCTGCAGCCAGTTCATTCTCTTCCTGTAACATCATGAAACTGCAGGGGTCAGGGATAAAGACACTGATATTTTTTTCCTTTTCAAAAATGCTGCAGTCTGTGTCCACCGTGCTCAAGACTTTTGAAAGAGATATTTTGGAGCATTTCACATTTTTTGCTTATTTACAACAACTATTTCTTTAGAGAGATCTCCACAGTAGGTTGTTTCTGTGGATTTGAGGCATACATTCTGATGGTCCTTTTGGGTCTTGAACAGATGCTGGTTTTCACAAAGCAGTTGAACTTCTTGCCAAGGTGCAAAGAGGGAGTCCCAGAGGTCCCACTTCCATTTCTCCTGTAGGAAAGGCAAAAGTCAGCTACATCATCTTTGTGTGAGGGGGCCTTGCTTCTTGTCAGAAGAGATTCTCTGTGGCACTGAGTCGCAGCAGTGAATGGGTGTGGAGGAGGTACAGGAGCTGGTCTTCCCGTGTACTTCCTTACCATCTTTCAAGGCCTTCTGTTGCTGTCCTAGTTCCTTATTTGCTTTTCACTCGTGCAATAAACTGATAGGTATATGCTATCATCAGTTCTATAATGAAGATAGCTATACAACCATAAAGGGAACAAAGAGCCTAAACCAGCCATTCTCCTGTGATGGTAGAGGACAAAACGGGACAAAAACTCACCAAGAGATGCAGTACCTGAGCACCGGGGAGGCAGAAAGTCTGCCAGACCAGCCTCAGCCACCCCCTGCCTGGGTTTCCAGCACTTGCAGCAGCGCTGCAGGGAGGGCAGGCAGGGAGGGGCTGCACGGCAGCTCTCTGATGAAAGCACCTGCGACTGCTGTGAAAGCCGACACTCGGTGCTTGCGGTGTCCCGGCCACTCCGGATCCCAAGGCCCTGGTTTACTGCAGGAGCTGTGAAAGACAGCCTCGGGCTTCCCAGCAGGAAAAAAATACAAGGGATCAAGTATACAGAGGCACCTCATAAAGTACCCTTTCAAACCACATGCGGATTTACAAGAGGGAAGTGAGTGGCCCTCGGGGGGCTTTTACTTGCCTATTAGCACTGGCCAGTGCAGGGTGCACGCCCAGCCCTGGGATGGAACTGTCTGCACAACCCCGTGGCTTCTTTCAAGTGCAGACAGGCAGCTGCATACACACCTCTGGGCTGCAGCGGGGCTCGGCGGGGCACGCTGCTGTCCCGGGTCAGGCAATAGCATCCTCCAAATTCTTTACCACCAACTTCCTTAACTTCTGTCCTGCGCGGGGGAGACCCGAGGGGAGACGTGGGGCAACACACTGACAGCCAGGGATGTCCTCTACTCACATTTACCTCTACCCCAGGTAAATGTGGGGTGGGGGAACAGGCGTGTCCCTGTCAAGCAAAACACTTAGAACCTGTCAACAGGTAAAGGTTGAAGGCATAGGAAGAAGAAGACGAAGAAGACGAAGAAGAAGAAGACGAAGAAGAAGAAGAAGAAGAAGAAGAAGAAGAAGAAGAAGAAGAAGA
>QUSF01000006.1:10143403-10379852 GCA_003676055.1 Chloebia gouldiae
TCAGAAAAGATTCCATGGTACTGTGTTCAGTGTTCAACATCCCCATTCCCTGGGCAGCAACAAGAAATCCATCATATTAATGCCAGTAAAGGCACAAAAATTGCTTTCCTAAGTTACAAAAACAGCCTGGGCTCCAGGGGATTCCCTGTCCCTCTGAGCAGTTTGTGCCCATCTGTGTTGCAGATAGCAATCATTATCTCATCCAAGGGAAAATGAGCAGTGTTTGCAAAGAAAAGGCAGAGGAACAGCAGCCTTTGCCAAACCAAAGAGGGGCCACCAATAAGAAGATGGTTATTTTTCAATAAGGGCCTATTTTTGCAAAAATGTGATAAAATGTGCATCATTGTGAACAGCCACACAAACACAAATATTGACATCCGTGTCACTTATGACCTTTGTTCCTATGGCAATTTTGTTCAAAAGAAGTGTATCACTGTATTACATTAGCGTGTAATGCTTATATTAACATAACAGTATCTTACAGCATCATTACAGTAAGCTTGTGTCAGCACTTCCTTTGCAAATAACCCTCTTCAGGACTGTTTGGATGAAGCAGGAAAGGACTGTTTAGGGGCAGAATTTCAGTCTTAATTTTGAAAGCATTTGTTTTGTTAAATCAGAAGATGTACAGGCTTCTTGGCCTCACATTTGATCAATCATTACTTAAATCCTATTGTGGGCACTAGTGGTTTTTGTGGATGGGATTATGGCTATCTTTTCATAACTAGGAAAGGAGTCTTGGCAAATAACATGATTATAACATTAGTTTTGCAGTATACACTGCTATTCCTGAAGACTCAACTCTTGGCTTTTGTGAACTTAGAAAATCCTCCTTAGCTTTTGTTTATTTGTTTGCTGCTCTGTACAAAAAGTAAAAATCCCCATTTCTGAGAGAAGAAAGGGCACACTAATTTTAAAGATTCTAATACCTGAAGTCAAATATAAGAACAGAAAAAGCATTCATTTTAACTAATATTTTCAACCTATAACTTTTCATGGTCATATGTTGAATACACATATTCAACTGATATATATATTATATAGAAGATATACATCTATAAATATCATTTATATATATTCATAATGATATATATAAAATATAATTTATATATATATTTAACAACTATTTTCAGTCTTCAAAGGTTATAGGCCTGTGACAAGATTTGTGACATTCAACAAAGTTGAAGTGACAGTATTAACAGGGTACTTAAGCAGAAAAGTCAGAAAACCTTGCAGTCCAACCTACATAACCACTGTAATTGAATCAGGGTTTCTGGCTTGAGGTATGATTACAAGTTACAGAAAGAACAGAAGTTACATCCATGGGACCCCAGGGTTTTTGCTGGGTTTGAGTACAATGCACATGTTCAACAAAGAGGCAATCCAGTATTAGGAGTGCCTGTGGATAAACAGGCCAGACAACTGGAAGTTACTGGAGGATAAGAAGGTGGTCATGGTTATACAGACAAATATCTTTATCTCTGTTCTAATGTGTATCAGAAAAGAAATTTCCCCACAAATTAAACAGTTCTGCCCCAGCCCATAGCAACAAGAAAGCCTTTGGAATATGAGGTTGTACATAATTTGGGGAATAGTTTTCTATATAAATCTCTAAGGCCAAAATAATGAAGACTGTAGTAAAAGTCATATATAGTCACTATCGATAGTGTCTGACAAGCCTAAATATTTTTCTAATACTCTGTATTGTGCTAGTGAGTGGTTGATGTAGCATGTATGCAGAGCTGCTTTGCTGTGAGAAAGCCTTTATCTGACATCAGAAAGGACTTCATGCATCTTTAATAGTATTTCAAATTACAACCTCAAGTATTTTTTAAAACATAGGAGAGACATATTGGGAGGTACCCACAGGTGGTATTATTTCCTTCTTTGTGAATGTTCTTTTGGGATAGTAGAATAAATGAATTGTATTTCCTTTGGAAAGAGAGGTAGAGAGAGAGAGAGAGAGATAGTGAATAAAAAAAACAACAACAACATTTCAGAGTTAGCAGATCTAGAGGAGTAGTCATAAAATCTACATTATGTCCATAATACATGCCAGTGTAAAGACACAAGATTCTCCTGATAGACTGCAAGAGTTTTGTTGTGCTGCAAATTAAAATAATATCACAGACCAAGGAGGACATAGGTACAACCAGCCATGAGAAAAGCCCCTGTCCCCTGTGAAGAACATGTAAAGAGGAGAGCAAACAAGCTTTCTTTTCTCCTTCTCAGGCTGGGGCACTAACACAAAGGGAAGGGAAAACTCTAATCCCTCAGATATGGTGAAAAAGGTACTTGCTATCTCCAAAACAGAAAATAATTCAGAGGCATGGAGCTGGATCCTGAGGTGTGAAACATGCTGCTCACAGCCAAATGCCAGATCCAGGAGGTGGCTGGAAGTCCTCACAAACACCCATTTGCCCCCTGTTTCCTCCTCCCTTTTTTCAGCCTCAGTCTGTCAGTCCTGGTCTGTCTGGACTGGTATTCAGATGTGCCTGTGGATTGAAGGGGCAGCCTAAGCACCTGACTTCAGCAGCCTGGATTGCCCAGCTCCCGAGCTATCTGTCAAAAAAAAACAAGTCTAGCTCTCGTCCTGCTCCCTTGCATGGAAAGGGAACACTTGGCTTCAAAATAAAGAGCTGGGGAAACACAGACCTATTCTCAGAACCCAGTCATGTCTGTAGCACCTTTAACACCTTTTCTTGAAAAATCCCTGTTCTTTTCCCCTCCTTGGTTTTTTCATGGCTGTGAATCTCCCTCTAAAATTAAAATAATGCACATCACAGTCTTCTTGGTTGTAGAGACTTTGACTTGCCAAGTATTTTCATGCACATTAACAAAGCAAAAACTCAAAACTGGCACAGCTTTCTCTTAGTTCAGTTTGTCCTTTTAATACTTGTTCTGTGGATGCAAGCCTTACTGTCAGGTCTATTCTTTATGAGATGGAAAGAAGCTTGTCTATTCTTATAATGGGTTTCATTGAAAAGCAAAGCCACTTCTCTGCATTTATTTAAGTGCAGAGCTAGAATAGAGACCAGCATGATGAATTTTAAACAGAGTTCACATCTGGTCTAGAAACCACAATCAATTTATTGCTGTATCTGAAACATTTTCAGCATCTGTCATATAATATATTTTCACACGTTTCTAACACGACATTTTCTTGGACATAACATAGACAGGTATATCTGTCAGTTCAATTTCATGCAAACGAAATAGAAGAATTTTTTGGCATGGTTTATTGTACTGTCTTTGGAGCAGTGTAACTATCATGTGAAAAGGGTATTATTTAAGGATGCCAGAAGCTCAGCAATTTCTTCCAAAATGTGGAACTACTGACTACACAGCAGATTTTTTTTTTCTCTAAATCTATGCCTTCTTTTTTTTCCATTTTGATAGAATCCATTATCCAAAGAATTTGAGAGAGAGGTGCATACCTAGTATTATAAAACCTATCTTAGCTCATTCTGGGAACACTCACGTTTTATGATAAAGTGGAATCTTCCATTCATGATGACCATTTAATCGCAATTTTATTCAAAGTTTTATTAAAAATTAAATTGCAATACAAATCATATTAAAATTCTTAAGAGCTTCACGTTTTCACCCAAACCTGTCATGGGCTTTCCCACAAAGAACCACAGATGTATCAAATAGCCTGACAGCACTGCAGCCCTATAAATAGGTACGCCAATTTGCCCCCATATTGGCCCCAGAACAACCATTTACCACCTCATTTTTGGCTACATAAACTGCCTCTAAGCACTTTCTCATTTGAAAACCCTGGGGTTCCTGTAAGAGACTGCATCAGCAGACAAAGTCCTGCACTCCTCACCTTTTCCCCTGTGCTCACATAAGATCATCCACAGCCATTACTTCTCTGATTAGAAAAATAGAAGGAAATCAGGGGTCTCATGTCCTAGTGATAGTTTACTTGGTTTGTTTGCCCTTTATTATCCCAATTAAGCTGAGAGAAGATGAAGTTTGTCAGGGCATACTGGGGGGCGTGCACAAGCAATCAAGCCTGTGCTTTTGCTGTAAGCACACTCTGAGAAGTGGGAAATCACGTGGGCCTGCTGCATCACAGTCCCCCATGGTGGGAGGAAGACCCTGAGATGATTAAATATCTGCTCCTATTAAATTAATGTCTGCCATAATTAAGGGTGACATTTAGCTCCTTGACCCAAGAAGGTGGACCATATTTGACTATCTGGACCAGGTAAAACAACATGGTCCCTTCTGGGCAGAGGGGTTTTGGTCTTTTGAAATTGGCTTAAGCATTGGCTATAAAACTGAGCAAAGTAACTTGTGGCTGGAGAAACAGTCAGGCAAAATTGGTGGATGAGGGGGAGGTTTGTAAGCAGTGACTGTGCAAGGCTGTTCATGCAACAGAGGGGATGTGAATGGAGACCTGGTGCCACAGGGCTTGGTAACCCTATGCAATTGGATGCCATGGGCTGTGGACGGTCACAGCTGTGCAACAGACATAGGTTCTGGTGATCCCATACCAGTATTGGCTTATTTTCTTAGCTTTGCAGAAATCTTTCCATCACTGGACAAAGAAGAAAGTCTTGTGAGGACAGAAGTAGAAAGCAGCTGCCTCCCCTGCACCCCCATGAGTCTTGTGCCTCAGGGATGCTCAGCAGCTTGTTTTCCCATGCCAAAATCTGTGTGGGAAGTGACAGTGCAGCAGTGGCCAAAGCAGGACAAGATAGGTACCTTTTTTGCTGGGCTGTGGTGCTCTCAGATTTATTGTCAACTCTGGATTTCTCCCCCAGCAGCTCTAGAAAAGGCTTGACTCAAACATAGAACTTGAAAAAAATGTCAGTTTAATTTCTATTGCATTTTATTTTGTAATAAATGTTTTATTGACTTTCCTGATGAGGCTGTGACGGTTTGAAAGTTTGTTTTTATGAAGCTGAGATATTTATATAATGTAAAGACCTTTTGCTCAAAACAAAACTTAGGAGCCTGATTCATACTATCACTCTTGTTTTATTTTTTCCTCCACTATGAATACAGGTTTTCACAAGCAGATTCTCTCAAGATATTTCACGTGGGCTTGGTTCCACCGTAAATACGAATGTTTTTCCAGTGAATACTCCACATGAAGGTTGCCAGCTCCTTTGAATAAGTTTAACCATTTGACTACTGAATGGCATAGCCGGTTATAATATGGTGCTGAGAAACTCTGTGTCTCGAGTATGTCTAATAAACATATGTTTCAAATTAAAGTGCTGGTATCGTAGTGACACACCATTCTTAAAAGAAGATCATAAAAGTTACAATGGCACAGGCCAGCAAAGGGTTAAAGAAGTATACCTCCTACTGTGGCATGCCCTGAATTAATAAGAAATAGAATGTTGTCAAGAGAGAAATTAGGTGATATCTAAAGTCTACTTAGAATAGAACTTTTCCATATTTATTTCTAATTATTTTAGCCTGTCAAAGAGGACACAGTACTTAACCTGTGACTGAAGAATTCTACTGTCCTCATTTAATTGCAGTGTTTTAAAATAACTGCACATTGGCTTTATTACCAAGTTACTCAATAAGCAACAGGACTGATGGGTTACAGAAAATCACCTGTGGAAAGAGCAGATTTTTATCATTTTCAGAACACTGTGATATGTGTTGCCAAGATTTATAATTTCCTTAGAAGCTGGAAATACAACTTTCTCCAAAAGACACAGAGAAGTCAAGGACTGCTCTGCAACAAGAAAGCCAAATCTAAGGAAGAAAACAGGCTCTTGAGGAAGTGGAACACATCTATTTACACATCTGCAGTCATTTGGGACAACTGACATTCAAAAAACAAAATTCTCACATTTTTCTCCCACTTAAGTCATAAATAGTTGAGACAAGGTCCTCACCTGCCTTAAATTTTGCAAGTGTGCTATAAAGAGGTCACAGGCAGGCAGGGACTGACTTGAGAAGCAGATGGAGACAGGGGCTGCAGATGGATGGTATGGAGTGGCAGGAGACAGCTGAGGGGGTTAGCACATCCCCCGGCACATCCCATGGGCAGGCGTCAGGTGAGCAGGGCACCAAGCGTGAAATCCTGGCACTCCAGTGGCAACCGTTCCTAATGGCCAGGCTGGGATTTGACAGACAAGTCTGAGCCTGCATCGTAAAGCAGATGATCAGTGCCAGGCTGTATCAGATTAGAAGCTGCACAGTCATGTTTAGGGCTGCAAGTATTTCAAATCAAAATGCAATGATCAATTTTCCCCTCTCTCCAGCTGTGCAGTTCTGCAACGTGTTTTTACTGTCTCAGCCATAAATATTGATGCTGAACATATGTATAGTATGACAATCCACAGGCATCTGATGCTTTAATTCTGCAGTGATAACTCAGCTGTCTCCCATACCACACAATAGTCGTAGTTTAGTGTTAGCAAACCTGGTACCCTGTATTTCTTCAGCTTTTATTCCTTGCTGTTCATACACATTACACTTGTTTCCTGTCACCACACATCTTGAACTCATAGGAAATGCATGTGAGTACCCACTGTGTCTGTGATGAGCCAAGTTTTGTGAGTTACAGCAAGACCCCTTAGACGTCTTTCCAAAAAATAATTTGGCCCATACATCTCCAATCTCAAAATGTGACATCATTTACCATATCCAGAATTATGAGTGAATAGGAGCAAAAGAGGTAAAAACTCATTGTATGGCCTTTGCCAGAAAGCCATGAAACTGTTTCTATTGCAGCTTCTAACTAAAAGGCAAATTAACCACTGCATCCAAATCACCCTTCATCAGCCTTGAGCAGGACAGCTCACTTTCCCTTCCACCACACAGGGTTTGGTTGGTTGTCAGGCTGGGTCTGGTCTCAGTAAGCATTGCCTGTCTCTCTAACTCCCAACAGAGGATCCCTTGAAGCTGCCTCAGGCTGTAAACCTCAAAAGGCTCAAAGGGAAGGATGGACTTTGTATTACTGCCCACAGCTCTGTCTGATTTACCACAACTGTTCAACAAATGTTGCTCCTTCACAGGAGAGAGAGATTTGGCTAAGTCAACACTGAAGACATCCATGTCCAGCTGAAACACAACAGAGAACATTTGGTTTTGGTTTTTTGGGTTTGTTTTTTTCTTTTTTTTTTGCATGCTTGCAGCATCAGGACTCAAACTCATGACAAGAACTAAGCAAATAATTAATTTTTTCATCTCACTAGCCAAAACTTGCTTAGAGGTGACCAAAACCAAATAATTTTCAGTGTTCCCACCCAAAGCAAAGCACTTAAAATTTTCAATCTAATAAAAGGTTTATTTCAAACAAAAGTAAATACAAAGCCTTTTGTTTTCCTTGGGAGTGGGAGGGAAAGGGGAATACTTTCTTATTTTCCAATTAAGGCTAGATTAACCTCTAAAAACAGAAATATCAAAACAAGGGCAAGAATTATTCTTTTTCACATATTGAGTCAAAATATTTTGATTGTTTTTTCTTCTTTTCCTCTCAGAAAATTTTAGTGACTTAAAAGTGCATTTTCAGCAAGAAAAAAAAATCATCCAGATCAACTTTTGAACTGTTACTTTCACGAAAAGAAAAGAAAGCCCTTTGCCCTGCTGTCACTCAATCTGCAACCCATTGATGACTGGGATCAATACCACAGTTAGGAGTAGTTTGCAAAATCCTTGCAAAAGAGTGAGCTTGCAAACCAACATCATCATGGTTTTCCATGCAACCAATGGGTGCACCAGTGTTTTCCAAGAGAAAACGGTTCAGTGCTGACTCCCTACTACTGACTGTTTCCATGAGGATCATCCTTAGGGTCTCCAATTATTCTGATTAGCCTGTTTTTTAAAGTTATTAAAGTTTTGGTGAAATATCATAATTTTGTTTATCTAAATATTGAATATTAAATAGTGAATACTTTATCTCTCTTCCTCTTTCCCTTCCAGCTGGTAGACACCAACGGGACACAAGATGGCAGTAGGTTTTCTGGTTTTCTTTTTTTAACTGATGGGTGAGGTGGTTGTTAGTCTGAAGAAGCCTTGCCTCCTGCAGCAACTCGGAATTAATTGTGTGAACATACCTGGCAGTTATCCAGTAACGAGCAGAGAACAGAAACACAGAGAAGGCCTGTTTCTCCTCACTTACTCTGATCTGTGTATGGGCATAATGGTGCATGTCACCCAACACATCTGGCAAATCTCATCACAGTGTCAGGCAATATCTGTATCCACTTCTGCTCTGCTCAGACACAGGCACACACAGTTAGAGGAGATGACTCCCACCCATAGACACCTCAGTGGCTAATGCAAAAAACAAATACAGAAGCATTCTGTTTGTGCTCCCCATTCCCACATAGTTCATATAATTTATTCAATAATCATGTAATGCCAAAGGAGTAAAGGCCTTGCAGAGTCCTGAATTTCCAGATGAGATACATAGTCCCCAGGCTGGCAGGGGAAGCGCCATCCTTCTGTGGCATAACAACCCTTTGTATTGTGTGGTCAGGTTTGGGTAGCAGGAGGGCTACAGGGATGGCTTCAGTGAGAAGCTGCTGGAAGCTTCCCCTGTGTCCAGCAGAGCCAATGCCAGCCAGCTCCAGGACTGACCCTCTGCTGGCCAAAGCTGAGCCCAGCAGGAATTATAGTAATGCCTCTGTGGTAACATATTTAAGAAGAGAAGAAAAAAAAAAGGGGGGGGGATTTTTTTTTATCCTCTTTTCCAGAGAGAGGAATGAGAATGTATGAGAGGAGAAACTCTGCAGGCGCCAAGATCAATGGAGAAGGAGAGGCAAGAGATGCTCCAGACTCTGAAGCTGGGATTCCTTCCCGTGGTGCAGACCACGGTGAAGCAGCTCTGCCACTGAGGACCACAGGATCCACCTGCAGCCTGTGAGGAAACTCACACGGGAGCAGGTGGATGTCTGAAAGGAGGCCGTGACCCCATGGAGCAGGGTCCTGGCAAAGGATCTGCAGACCCATGGAGAGAAGAGCCCACACTGGAGCAAGTTTCCTGGAAGGACTTGTGACCTTGCAGGGGATCCATATTGGAGCAGGCTGTGCCTGAAGGACTGCTCCCTGCTGGAGAGTGACCTGTATTCCAGCAGTTTCTGGAGAACTCTTACTGGTGGGATGGACTCATGTTGGAGAAGTTTGTAGAGGACTCTCTTCTGTAGGAGGGACCCCATCACTGTGGGGGGAGATGGTAGAATCTGGGAAGGAATGGAGAGTCAGAGGAAGGTGTTTTTAATATTTATTTCTCATTATCCTTCTCTGATTTTCTTAATAATAAATTCAATTAA
Source organism: Chloebia gouldiae (assembly GCA_003676055.1). Lineage (NCBI taxonomy): Eukaryota > Metazoa > Chordata > Aves > Passeriformes > Passeridae > Chloebia > Chloebia gouldiae. The sequence continues at coordinate 10,152,661 of QUSF01000006.1, forward strand.
TATCCCCAAAGCAAGTCTGTTTTGCCTGTGACAGTATTCAGTTAGTGATCTCTCCCAGTCTTTATTTCAGCTCTTAAGCCTTTCATTAAAGTTTCTTTCCTTGTCCTTGGAGGGGAGTGACAGAGCAGCTTTGGCAGGTGTCTGACATCCAGCAAGGGTCAAAGAAGTATAGTCTTCCTTTCTACAGCTTGATCAGGGGAGATGGAGGACACTTTTTGGTGGCCTTCTGCACCACCAGAGATGGGGCCATACTTCTGAGGGATGGAAGCTGTATGCACAAACCCCTTCACAGTAAGTGGAAATGAACCATACATCCTACCACACCACAGTCCTCTTAACATCCAGAGAGACATCTCTTCTGCTGAGTGATGACACCACAACACCTAGCTCAGTCGACAGGGAAGCAGTTCTGGGCAAATGCAGCAGTGTCATTCTGGGATGCACTAATCAAAATTCAGTGAAATCATAGTAATAGCACTTCTAATAATGAAAAACAGGGTGCAAGTTTTGAGGACCTGTTTGGGATTTGGACACTTAAATTCTACAAAGTTTTCTTTTTAACCAACTAAACCCTCAGCTGCTCATTTGAACCTCTGGGCCTAGAATTCCAACACTCATCAGTCTGGTGACTGATCCCAGAGGGGTGAGAATGAGCACCAAAACTTCCAGGTTTTGACACCTGTCATCTCAGGGTGGATCCATACTTCAGGAAATACATTAATCATCACAGATAGGAGCTGTACTTTAGCCACTATTGGAGTTCTTCAGCCACTATGAACTGCACAGCAGAGGCAGCTATAAACAGTAACAAGACAGATTGACCTGAAGCTGTTGTAAGTATGTTATCTGGTCTGATTGGTTTCTGTTGAGTAACAGGGAATGAAAAAAAAAAAACCCAAACAGTTTTCCAAAGGACCTCTGCTAGCAGTCATGTGGATCCCTCTACCTCTGTATCTCTGCTGACTTCTCCAGTGTGCTCTCAGACATTTCATTTCCCAGTTCAGCCCTATTTCACTACATTTCCTTCATCAAACATGAAGAAAAGGTTTGTAAAAGATACATAAATCTGAGCTGGGAATCTTCTGAAAGCTCGTAACCAGATGACTACTTTAGCTGATTTTGTCCTGGTCAAATTATACCTTCCAAAGAACAATTTCTGCTAATGGGAAAAATTCTCAGGGAAGTGCTGCTGGAATTGAAACATAAGTCAGCAGTCCCAGTAAGAGGCAAAAAATAGATGAACAATTCATCTTTTCTTTCCCACAAACTGTTCTTTCCATATGAAGCATCGGACATAAAAGCAATATAAAGAAAGCTTCCAGATCTATAGCTATGTGTTACAACAGAGCAAGGAGCAAGCTGCTTTTCAGGGCTGGAAGTCTGGCTCTTTAAGCAAGAACTTGCACTAAAAACCTGTTTTAAAGGTTATAGAAAGCACAGTCTAGCAAATTTGCTCCAAAATGTGAAGTCAAATAGACTGGGTAAGTTCAGTATCACTAAGGCTGGTGAATAATCAGTGGAATGAAATCTCTGCCCAGAAAAATACCCTGTCTATGGAGTAATGCTATAGACACCCCTGAACAGATGGGACCCAGAAAGGTCCATGAGATCTAGAGATGAAAATAACTTTTACCAAAAAAAAAAGCCAAGATCACAGGCCTGATTCTGATCTCACCTTGCTGTAAATCATAAGTCACTCCATTCAGGCTGGAAGTTAAGTGAAATCAATTTAAGACACTTAATTTTTAAGGAAGGATAATTATCTTATTCCCTCCATTCCAATTTGAAGCAGCCCATCAAGAATCCAGCTGTCTGAAGGCTGTAAGAGAGCAATTCTCTGGATGAAACCAACCTTCTCCCTCTTTTAAATCCCCTGCCCTCTAGTAAAACACTTTAATAATGTGTAAGAGCTATTTTTGTTGGGGTATGCCCAGTTGTCCCAGACATAATATAGACTGTCTGCCAGTCCAAAATCAACTCAGGTGGCCACTATGAAGCTGTGAAGTCAGAGACATGAAGCATGGGAGCACCAGAAAAGCCTTCCAGAACAAAACGTATCTCTTTCCCCATTCTGTGTCAAATCACCTGCAGCCAATGGAGATTCAACTAGGAAATAGCTGCTTGGCCTGTTGTTGGCCTCTGAAGACATCTGTCTCTGAAGGGCTCTGTATTTAGGTAACAATCCATTTTCAAAACAACTCAATTTCTTTGTGGAAAATTTAAAAAATTACTCCAAGATATATTTCTTCCTACATCTGTCAGGGTAATGTTACACATCCTGATGTGCATGAGAGATGAGCAGGGTCACAGATGTGTCTTGGTTTCAAGCCAGAATATTAAAACTACCAATGTTAAAACATGCAGCTTCTGTGTCCAATCCAGCATCCAAACTAAAACTGTAAAAAAGCGTGCAAACCTCTCATTTGCCTGATTGCAATAGCATTAAACCTTCTCCAAGCAGGGTTAATTCTATCTTTTTAATTTAAATGAAAATGTTCTCCTTTTCCTATGCAGGCTTGTAAAGTCATGGGAACATATTCTGCTGCCTTCCTGACATAAATCAATGCATATATTGGAGGGTCAGGCCAAAAAATATATACATTTCTTGCCCTTCAGCTCTATTTCACCCATAAGCGTTTGCCCACATCCTGGAACAGAAGAAATGTTTTCTTTCCATTGAATTTCCGACTTTCATATTTCTGCAGAAGTTGGCCATCAGCACACAGTTGATATTAACAGCTTGACCCAGAATCTGTTAGGAAGAGAAACTCTTTTAACAGAATGACAATAATAATTCATCAAAAAATACCTACAAACAGAATAAAGTGAAATACAAATGAATGTTTTTCTTGAGAATATTGTCTAATACAAATTCCATTCCAGTCTGACTCTCCTTCAAGCATACCACTTTTTAATAGGTAATTGCTAGTTTATTCATCCTAATCCTGTTCAGAATATGAACAAAATCATTGCTTTGAATATAACAAAAGAATAAAGATCTATGGAAAACCAGATATTTCTTGGCCAAAAATGTGCAAACTCTGACAGTTTATAAATTCAAGCTCCTGGAAAGTGCAAGTTTATGGTCCTCACTAAACTACCACATACAATAGTTAGAGGAAAATGTTAAAAAAATGTATGCTAGAAGGACAGAAAATCAAAATTTAAATTAATTGCATGTAACATGCTGTAAGGTATATCTATCATTCCTGTGGACCACTGTTCATATGGGGACCAGTGCATGCCCATCAAACCTCAGGGCATGATTCTTTTCCATACCCTTCCTAACAAGTATATTTCCGCCAAAAGTAGTGTTCTCCACCATCTTATTTTCAAACCTATCTTGAGCAAGATTTTAAAAGCTTCTAAAGTGCACCCCAAAGTGTTCTGTGACTGTGATGTATCATCTTTCTGTCAAAGGAACATGTATGACTCCAGCTAAGTTAATATAAGAGGGACGTCTTTACTGAATTCACCTTTAAAGCAACCCTCACAAAAGCAACCCTCACCATCCCCCTTGCCCCAAGGCAGAGAATGGTTTCTCAGGAAAATCATCATCAAGATTCATCACAGTGCTTAGGCAGGTTTTGATAGTCAAATACCTCTTGATGGACAACTGTTCCTTACAGTGTCACCTGATTATTTGAAGGACCCTGCAGACTACATTGTCACTCTTAGAAGTAAAATTCAGTCATCTACTCTGATCGGCTCTGATCTCTGCTATTTCTTAATTAACCTCACACTTCACAGTTTAGACAGGCCTTTGAGCAAGGTAAATGCAAATACAGCTGCACTGTTTCTAGACAGTGTGTCACTGTAGCAATAACAACCACTTAGGGACATTGCTTTTTAAATAGAAAGTTTCCAGGCAGTAAACAGGTTGTCTGAGTTATTTTATGTGCATTATTATGTATTACTATTGTAAATACAGGCAAACCCGGTGGGAAGAAATGATATCTGACTCTAGTTCAGAAGGCTGAATGATTTCTTTATTATAACTATGCTATAATACATTAATATACTATTTAAACTACCTACCTACTTTTTCTACCTACCATATCTAACTAACTAAAATCTTGTGACCCTCTCGCGAGAGTCCAGACACAGGTGGATTGGATTGGCCATGAGGCACAAACAATTCTCACCAGAATCCAATCAAGCACTCACCTCAGGTAAACAATTCTCCAAACACATTCCACATGGGAAAACCAAGGAGAAGGAATAGAACTGGTTTTCTCTTTCATTTCTCTCTGTGCACCTCTATGAAGAATCTTGAGAGAGAAATGTGCTTGCCACATATTACTACTTTTACTTTTTTTTCCTATTTTCCTTGACATTTTTACTCTTCTCAGAGGTACACAAAGAAAGGATAATGCAAGCAGTAACATATTGCAAAATCTATTTGGATATTAGGGAAGATTTTATGATGAAGATGGTCTGACATTAGCACAGAGGTTGCAGAACCTCTATCCTTGGCGATATTAAGAATTTGACTGGTCATGAGCCTGAGAAATGTGCTCCAATAGAGTTGGAGTTCAAAGTCAGTCCTGCTTTACATGGTGATTGGACCACGTGACCTTCAGATATCCTGTTCACCCAAGATTATTCTATTAATACTTCTGCGTGAGTGTCTCCTTAAACCTTAATAGTCGTGGTTCCCCATTTAATTTTTCAGCTTTTGACAGGTTTTCTCAAGGGTCTTCTCTAGTGTTTCAGTGGTTTTTATGCCCTGAGGAAAGACAGGAGGTCATCTGGATTTGCATATGAGCCCATCGGAGCAGACACTTGTGTTTCACTGCTGTAGCATGTCCATCCCTGGGCTGACCCAGATCTCACTTACGTGCAACTACCCAACAGCTGTGGCCAGGAGAATGTGCAAGGAGCACTGCTTCCCCACAAGCCTCCAAGGGTTCAGGAGAAGCTGAGCATCCAACATCAGCCTATATCCTAGACATCCATCATGAGATAGTGACAGCCAGTGGGCTTGGGCTGCCCTTCTCCAGCAAGGCATCAAGCTGAAGCAGTTGCTCAGCAAAAGTCTGAAGTTTTTATTAAGGTAAAAGATTTCCCCATGACATATGTCAGTGTCCAGATCTGGTGAGAGCTAAGGGAGAGCTCAGACAGAAGGTAAGCTGAGAGCACAGCAACACCCCAGCACAGCTGGGGGCCTGGGTAGTACTACAGAAATTACTTTCTTTTTCCTTAATAAAGCAAAATAATTTATTTCCTGGCCTTTGCACTTCTATTACAAGCTGTGTAAATGGTTTTGTTTGTTTGTTCTGTAGTTTTATAGCTGGACACTTTTGTAATTAAGGGTGTTTTTAAGTGATATGAGTATAAAATTGAAGTGGGCAAGTGGAAAAAATAAACAGAAGGAAAGTTTTTAAGAAGTTATTTGAATTGGCTGTGATATTCTTCCCCACTAGCTAGTGAGGTTTTAATTAGCATTGAAAATCATAAGTAACTGGAGATGAAAGAGCCCTGTTAGGTCATCCAGTCCAGTTCCCTGCCAGTTCAGAATTGTGCCCAACAGTGTATTTCCCAGTGTTTTGTCAAGTCCGGCACTAAGCCTGTTCATTACATGAATAATATGCTCTTTTGAAGTAGCAGGAGGGAAACTGCTCACAAACCATATCCAGGCACTTTCTTACCGTTTGTAACAAAAAAAAAAAAAAAAAAAAAAAAAAAAAGATGAGTGAAGATTCAAGCTAGTGTAGAAATTTATATGTAGGACTCCACATGGGGGATTTACTCTCATTATTCTTATAGGGGAGCTCACACGTGGCTGCGTAAATATGAACGATGGACTAAATGTCATAGCAAGGATTGCGGGAAAAGTGTTTAACTGCTTCACTGAAATGATTCTAAAGGGGCCCAAAAGAGGGAGAGAGGAGGAGCTGCAAAGTCTTCACTCAACTCCTCCTGGCCTAGGTCAGACTTCATCCCGCAGGGATATCTTGCATAGTTCACTTGCATTTTTTAAAAAATCTGAGCAAGAATTAAAAACCAAACCAACAAGCAAAGAAAAACCCTCTAGAGCATACGTCTCAGGTGGCAAATCCCATAAAAAAAGCAGCCAGCAGTGAGTTGTCAAACAGAGGTGAAGGTTTCTTTTAGACCAATGAGTCAAACCAGAGATCAAGGCAGCTAGTACAAAAACTACAGTTTGGAAGATGGGGTCAAGGGATCCTTCCATATCTGGTAGCCAGGCATCAGTAGGATTTCTTTAAAATACCTGTGACATTTTTCTAATAAAATTGTCTTTCCTAGAATAAAACTTTTATACATCATTATAGTAACAGTTACAGACAGTAAAATGTGATAGCAATTGTGATCAAAAGACATCAGCATGAACCAAAAAAATCAATTTTTAACATTTAGCCTACTTAAATACAGTTTCATGGAGACATAGTTCTGCAAACAACAAATGGTACAGAAGATCTTTCTAGGCAGAAGGAAAGGAAAGGAAAGGAAAGGAAAGGAAAGGGAAAGGAAAGGGAAAGGGAAAGGGAAAGGGAAAGGGAAAGGGAAAGGGAAAGGGAAAGGGAAAGGGAAAGGGAAAGGGAAGGAAAGGGAAGGAAAGGGAAGGAAAGGGAAGGGAAGGGAAGGGAAGGGAAGGGAAGGGAAGGAAAGGAAAGGAAAGGAAAGGAAAGGAAAGGAAAGGAAAGGAAAGGAAAGGAAAGGAAAGGAAAGGAAAGGAAAGGAAAGGAAAGGAAAGGAAAGGGAGATTAGAAAGTAATTTGGTTGGGGATTCAAAGTCAGAAACAAAAATATAGATGACATACAGACCTTCCTAATCGACCAAAAGCACATTGTCATAATCAGGAAAGATAATGACATTTTCTAAAAGGCCATCCTCATGATTTTAAACATAAAGGAGCAATAAATAACAGAAAAGTGAGCAAATAATGCAAACTAAAATTTAAATATATAAAGTTAATATAGAAGTCTGAAAATATCAGGGTAAACTACATCTAATAATAACAATAAAGGATAAAACCTTGCTATATTTTAAAAGTCATTCTAGACAATATCTGATTGGCAGAAAAATATATAAGAAGGCAGAAATGTTGGGTGTCTAGTTCTGGCCTATCCATGGAAGGAATGGTAACATGTAAATAAGATATTCATAAGAAGATAATATTATAAGAAACACTTGATTCCATCATTGTAAGAAGGATGTTGAAGATTTACTAAAAATAATATTTTTTATATGGAAAGGCCCATAGAATATACATCTATAAGTCCTTAGACTTCTCCTTAAGGTAGCAATTAGGCAACTTGCATTCAATTTTGATGCTTCTTTGAACACTATATACATTCCAGAAGTTTAAAGCGTACAGTGATGTCCCAAAATACAGAAAGGACATGCTATGAGGTGCAAGTAGCCAAAATCTGTGTAAGTGGATGCTAATCCTCGATATCATTTAAAAGATAGTAAAGAATGGGATGACAGGGATATAATTATTAGTATGCAGTACAGTTTCATATGGAAAAGGTCTTGTCATCCTAAAAAATAAGTTGGACTGGTGTTTATTAGGTTGTTAAAAGTGCAGCTGAAGTATGGCTCAGTTTCTAGGGTGTGTTCATCTCCCTAAAATTAGCATTATACGTAGTCAGTAAAGGCTGCAGTAACTGAATCAAGTACTGGCTTCAGTACATACCCAAAAGTAGTTATCAGCAGGCAAATTTTCCATATGGGTGCACCTAATGGAGAGGTTTTCTGTGATCAGAGCTGGGCTGTACACTATTCAACTCGCTTTTCATCAGTGGCTTGGGAGTAATAAAGTTAGAATGTTTAAAGCAATCAAATGCAGAGCTGCATGCCTAACAAGGAATTCAGAGAAAAGTGAGGGTATGATTCCTAAGCTCTTTGTATTTTTCACCAAATTTTTTCCTCATCAAACAGCTTTAACTCATAACTATGTGATGATTAGGTCAAGCAGAAGAGTTCCCAAAGGAGACAAGAGATCCAACTCTGTAGTATGATGAGAGTATTCAGCTGCTGTATGGTCAGATGGCATAGCTGATGATTTAGCAATATGGCTCCCACAGAAGAGGTGCAACAACAGCAAAATCCACTCAAGAGTGTCTTACTCAGGCAACAGGGATGGAGATTCAAGCCTTTGGCTGAGGTCCACCTTCTCATTTTTCAGGAGAAGACCAAAATAAAGTTGCTTTCTTTGAGTTCTCTGCAGAGTGAGAAAGCTCTTTAAATCTCTCAGATGTAAGAATGTACCAAGCAGGAAAATGTTTTCCACAAATTCAATCACTCCCTCCCATTTTAAATGATAAAAAAGCAAGCTAGGGCTGGAGAACAATGTGTGCCTGGGCATGACCCACGAGCAGGGGGTGAGACAATGCTCACAGCAGACATGCACCCAGGTCTAGGATTTTAAAAATCTTCCCTATATTTTGTCAAGACAGAAAGATTTTTTGCAGTTCTGCCACTCGTCTTCTTAAAAGGACAGTCAAGCACCTGAGAAGAAAATTACATAATTTTTAAGTGTTTTTAAAGTGAAATATGAATTTCCTTATTGGGAGAAAATCATAAAGTGCAATCTGTTTTCTTTATGTTTTCAACAGCTGGAGAAAGAACTGGGATGTGTCTTGATAACAGCATATATAAATATCTTCATGGGGACAAAATACCATATTCCAAATGGCTGTGTCGCCTGGCAGGAAAGGCATAACATGAATCAAAGTGTGGATTCAGTTTCCAACCAAATTCAAATAGGAAATAAGGCACAATTTTAAATAATTGTTACAAACTACCAAGAGAATGTCAGAGACTGTGGCCGTAGATGTCTTCAGATCCAGGTTGGATATGATTTTGGGTTCTGTGATTTAGCCAACTCTGACATTATTTGGCTCAGTAGGAGCCTGACTGGGTGAAATTTAATGGCTTGTGATATACAGGGGGTCAGACCGACTGTTCTAATGGTCCCCTCTGGCCTTAAATTTTGTGGAAAACTTCAGCTAACCAGCAAAGCAAGGTCAAATAGCCCAGTGGTTGCAATTGCTCCAAATGCAGCTGACCAACTTTAAATAATTAATTATTATCAAATCCTGTCTTAATCACAAACAGAAAAACAGAGGGGGAGAGGGAGTTAGCCCCTAAGAACAGTTTGCTCAGCCTTAATTTAGAGAAAAATTGCATCAAACTCCCTAGAAGAAAAGGTGTCCAAGTCCTTTTACAGAATCAAACCTAGATTTTACAAGTAGAAAAATGGCTTACACACTTAAAAGTCCACTTAGAGCTTGGCATAGATCTATTCCTTTCTACCCTGAGTGTTAGCACACTTCAAGGGCACTGAGGATCTGATTACTATCCTACAAAGCGTAGGGGTTGGCTGAACAAGCCCAGAGTAACTCAAATACCAGGGAACCTGGCCTATTCCCTGTCCATAAAATACACAGAAAATGATCCCACTCCCTGAGATTTTTTCAGCTGGGACAGCTGCTATAACAACTCAGAGCTTTTCAATCTCTGTACAGAGCTCATGTATAATCTCTTCAAGTTCTCAGCCTGGAACCACTTTTCTTCCAAGCCTATTTCACTGGAGCAACCAAAAGTGTTCAGGGAGAAGCTGTTTGATAGCCTCTGAAGGGGGAGCATTAAATCAATGAAGAATTTAAAAGGTGGGGAGGGAAACAGGGGAAGGGGAGTGGAATAGAAAGATTTATAGCAAAAAACAACATACAGCTTGAATCCAGTCCAAGAGGAGCCACAGGGGGCTGGTGCCAGTCATCACTGATGAAAGCATTTGGATTTGTCAAGGAGAAAGATGCTATGTAAAAATTGCATTCAAAGCCCCAGTGAAATTGCATTAAGGGGCTGGTCTCTTGGAATTTTGCCTGAGCAATGGCTCCAGGTTTGTGCACTCTGGGTACATTCCGTTCCCCTTCTCCATGCCCCACTCTACCCCAGCAGCCCTGCAGCTCCTGCTAGGGCAGCACTCCCCTCAAATCCAACTTAGGCTGCAGGGAAATTATGTGTTTAGAGAATCAGCTGCTTCAACACTCACTGCTGGATTTAACTGTTTAGCAATGTTTTCCAGCCATTTGACTCCCTCCATCACCCAGCCCAGCCAGAGGGCTTAGCCTCTTTGGAGTGTTTTTTTATATGTTTTTTTGCTCAGTGGAAATCTGCTATAGTTATGATGTGACTCAAAATCCTGCCTGTTGTGTCTGCTGCTGGGGCAGAAAGCCCCACAGCCCGCCTCTCCCTGGGACAGGGCTCAGCAAGTGGCTGCAAGAGCTGCTTCCTACCCTTCTCCTAAACACTGCCAGCCCCTCAGTGCCCCTGGCACCCACTCCCACAGCATCAGGGAACAGGAAGACTAGCAATTTGTAGTACATTAGTAGCAAATGTAGTTTGCTTGATTTAAGGGGCTGATGGCATCCCCTCTAGTATTTGGCATGGGGATGTTACCCTTGGCTGTGCTCATAGTCAAGGGCAGAAGTTTCCATCAGCAACTTAAAAGTCTTATAATGGAAACAAAAAAAGCAGAGTCAGTATGAAATCTCCACCAGTGAAATCTGAAGCATTCAGCAAGGGAATGCAAAACACAAAACAGCAAACACTCATCCAGCAAGCTGTACAGTGTTGCCTATTGACCAAAGTAACAGTCAATATCCAGGGAGTTAATCTTCCAAGTGGGCTGGAGAAATTAATTCTAGTGTCAGTTATTTCTTTGAAGCAATACTACTAAGTTTGAAAGACTGCAAATACAGGCTTATTTCATGGGACAAACTGGGAATCGAGACTCTCTTCGGTCACATTAAAACAAAAAATACTTTACATCTTCTTGTCAAGCCAGCAACATCCCTTACTCATTGACTTCTTCTAGGTGCTGTTGCTTCCCAGATGCTGAGCAGCGGCACTCTGAATCAGCCTAAATTCCCCCAGAAAGGGCTGGCAGCCCACCCCAGGACAGTGTCTTGGCAGCTCCAAACTCTGCCTGCACGCTGGGCAGAGGCTTCTGATGTTTCAGCCCCCTCAGCCCAAAATACACCACCCCAAATTGATCCCAGAAAAGGGGAAGGGCAGACCTGGCACCAGTACTGTCAATGACAGCCAGGGGAGCAGCCTCAGCCCCACAGGTTTCTGCTCTGCCCCTCCATACCCCAGGCACTGGGCTGCTGCACTGGCCACCAGCCATCTGGCCTGTCATAGGGATAAATTAACACCGTGCTGCAGCAGTCCTCCATTCCAGGGTAGAGAAGGGACTTTTTTCAGAGGCATTCATGAGATGCAAAATTTTTTCACCCACTGATGTAACCCTGCAGCATCACTTCAGCTGCAAAGACATGTGCACCACGCCAACATCTTTTAGGAATTTTGCTTCACAGAACTTTCTAAAATGTCACTCTGATAGTCTTTCAGTTTTCAGTCCTGAGGATGGAAAGTTTGAGGTCTTGCTTGGCTCACATGGAATGGTTCTTAAGGATGTTCAAGGGGAATGGCTTCAAACTGAGGGAAGTAACTTTAGGCTGGATATTAAGAAAAAATTCTTTGCTGTGAGGGTGCCATGACAGGTTGCACAGAGAAGCTGTGGATGCCCCTTCCCTGACAGTGTCCAAGGCTGTGTTGGATTGGGCATTGAGCAACCTGGTATAATGTAAGATGACCATGACAGGAGGGTTACTTCCAATCCAAACAATTCTATGATTCTGTGATTCACGTCAGGCCCAATTCTGCATGACCAGTCTAGATTTTACACAACAGGAAAATGTAACTCCTGGTTTCCATAGGTTATTGAGTTGCAGCCATGATGAGAATCGTTCTCCCTCTGGAAAAAAAGCAGCACTACTTGTGCCACAAGACCCATAGTTGTCCCACACCTTGGCCTAAAGAATCTGCAACACAGCTCCAGCAATGTGAGAGATTAACCCAGGCTTTAGGCATGACTTCATTTCTTGCTGCTTTTTTTCTATCTGACTTGCAGCGTCACCATTGGCATAAACAGCCCCGACTTTTCCATCAGCTATTTCCTTCTTCACTTCCTGCTGCACCAAGTGTGTGTTTTTCACATTTGTATAGTACTTGCAAGCTCAGAAAAGCTCATCTGACTGTGACTGAAACTCTGGCACATAGCTTGATTTTTTTTTCCCCCTTTTACTGAACTAATTTTTGCGTGATATGCTGCCAACTTTACTTTTCCCCCTTCCTTCTATATAAACAATATTCCTCTTCCAAATATTTCTTACACATTTGATAAAATGTGTTGCATACATTAGATTACTTTGGCTCAATTTTATAAAGAATTGGCATAATGCAATATACTAACTCAACTTTGATTCACTAAAAAAGTATGTCATTAAGAGCTGGATATACCTCTGATTTTAGTGTACAGCCATGATTGACTGTTTCAGTGGTAAGCAATGGCCAAATATAAATAAAAGCTGTACACTGCCTTTCAAATACATGCTTTTTATTTATTTTATAGGAATGGATTAGGTTCTAATGTTTTCAGGAGGTGTTGCTTTACCAGTGGCACTTCTGCAAGTACAGCGGTGTTAACCTTGGTTCTTTGGCCAGATTCCAGTGTGGTTAATTATACTCTGCACACTGTGAAATTCCCACATAATTTTCAATTAAGAAGTTACTTGCCACTTCTACCACTCCTTGAAAATTATTGCTAAGATCTCCTGCATACAAAATGTCTGCTCCATCCCAAGAGTGGCAGTGCGTTAGCCAGAACTCATGAAGAAGATTATGTGGATATAAATAAGTTTAATCTTTTATTCTAATCATTGTCAATAGAGAGTCTTTGGTCTTATGCTTCATAGGCAAAAAAAAAAAAAAGAAAAAAAAAAAAGAAGGTCAGAGGCTGGGAACACGAAGATATCTAAATGCATGCACACACCTCACCTTGTTAAAACTGTTTGGAGCTGATCTGCACCCAAACTTTAACTTGAAAAAGTGAATTGTTTGCATTAAAAGTTGTCCTTTTGCTGTCAAATCCTAGAGAGGGTGACAGAAGGATTACATCTGGCTATTAGGGTCTCCCCAGGAAGAGGAAACATTCAAGCTAACTTTCACACCACACTTTCGAGGCCATCTCCAGCCTAGGTGGCCTCTGGCAATACTGCTGCTGGCCAACATATCCTCAGGCACAGCCAGAGCTGCTTTGCCCTTGTCATCCCAGAAGACTCTGGTTTTGTTTTCCAGCCCATCTGCTACCCCAGGAGGTTGCTGTTTTTCGTGAGGATTGGGGAAAGGCAATGGGAAGGAGACTATTTCTGGGGCTGTGACCCAAGGTCAATAGCTTGAATTCCATGCCAAATACTCAACACCATGCCTTGTTTAGCCGATGAGGAGCCTTTTCCCGCATGACCAGGTCTAGCTTCCCACATCCCTCATGCCTTGCAACTCAGCATTCACTGACAAGGCTGGGTCATGCTCAGAGAGGATGCTGCCAGGATCACTGAGAGCTTCAGCTTTCACAGAACATATAACAAAGGGAAAACTCCTTCCACTTCAATACTGGGGCAAGGATACATGATGGAGTGTGCTTGTCAAACCAAAGCTGACCTTAGCCACAGGTTCAGTCAACATGTATCCTGCGAGGACAGGGTTGTATCTGATGTCACATTCCTAAACCATCGCATTCTTCTCAGTCCTTGGCTACAGTCAGTTGTTCCTTTCCACTTCTGCCTAGCCTTAAGACACTGGAGTCTTCATTCTTCCTTTCCAGTACTTCCAAGTTTCACTAACTCCCACTAACTATGAAATTAACACTTTTCACAAGCTCTCCTTTCCCTATTCTTCATACCTTCTGTAGCCCCTTGTCATGACTACAAATGCTCATCTTCAACATGTCCACTAATTTTTGGATGTCCCCATCCTTTCTCATCAGAAACACATCTTCTTGTGAATTAAAATGAGAAAAATCTTTGCTTTCTCCTGCATTTTTTCCCAACTCTGGCTGAAATTCCTGTATACTGGAGGAGTAAGGTTTCCTCTTTCCAACACCCTTATGTGACACAGACATGGTACTCTGTGCACTGAATGGTCTGCTAAAGTGTCTCCATCAAACATGTGACCCTCCTGTCTATCCCAATGTACATACAAGTTATGTGTACATGACAAGTTTTCTGTACTGAAACACCATCCCAAAATTGCCATGCTGCCAAAGTCTTTTCTTACAAGGCAGCTTTTGAGCAGATGCCCCACCCTTTCACTTTTGCCCAGAGGTCACACCTGAGCACTCCCTCCCAGCTTCTATTGCACTGTCACCTCTTGACTCTGTAGCAACATGACTCCTTATTTCTAGGATTTTACACAGGTAAATAAATGATCTTCAGGAGGAGCTGACAGAAGCCATCACCTCAGTGAGGGAAGTGTGGTGAAGAGTCCAAACCGGGCCTTTTTTCCTACTGATAATGTCCTCATCATCAAATTTTTTAAAATACTTTCAGAAGTAGCTATTCCATGTCTTTGTCAGCATAAGGAAGGTCTCCCATGTTTCATTATGGATTGCTAAAATTTAGGTTATCTGTGCCAAAAGTACTTTTCCAAATACAGTCACTGTTTTGAAGGCCAAATTGTTCAATAATGGCCTACATCTGTCAAACAGGGGCACTACCACTGACCAAGTGGTAAATTTAATCCATGAGAAAGCTCAGAGCACATAAACTATATTGTTCCCCATCCGACTAAGCTAGAGTGCAGTTAACTCACTGTGAAGCCGTTATTTTATAACATCTGAAAAAATGTACATAATAACGATTCTGTGGAGGCCGTTTTAGAAGTGGGTATAATATTGGAGTGCCTGTGGTAGTGACCCCCTGGGAAGAGCCCCTTGTAAACCATTCATAAACAACATGGAGAGAGGGAGCTCTGTGTGTGGTCTTGACTTGATCTTGCAACTTTGGGAGCTGAACAGCTCAAGGTGGATCCATTTCATAATCGCTTTATTTGTTTTGAAATCTCTCAGCATCCTTCAGATGACCTTCATAGGACTGTGAAGCAAGAACTTTAATTATTATTGTACATAAATCTAATGCTTATCATAAAGAGGCCCTCAATCTCTGTTGGAACATCTATGTATAACTGCAATAAAAACAAAGCAATACTCCCACTAATTACAAAATTAGTATTTAATCTCTCTGTCAGTAAGTCTGATGCTGCCAGCATGGCTTACGGAACTTCCCTGGTAACTGGCAGACAATGAATTCTACAAATGCTATGTGACAGACATCTATTTTGAATATCTGTCTCAGCTCTTTGACTTCCCATGAGTTTCTCAAAATAACTTGGTAAACAACCTGCTAACATGGATAGTGGGAGCACCGCTAAAATTGGTTCCTACTTGTCCACACAAGCCCTGGGATTCCAGGACTTAGGCAGTGTGAGTTTTTGTGGTCATGCCGGGCATATGAAGTAACATACATTGAAGTTTCTTGGCTAACCTGAATTAATGGTGACATTCAGACCACCCTGCCTTGTAATTTCTAAAAGGTCACCTCAAAGGCCACTGGTGCAGACACAGGAAGAAACAATGTTCTTATTTTATACAGCTGTGTTGCAGAAAGTCCCAGCAGTGGAAGGAAAAAACAGATAACTGTTGATCCAGTATTTTTTAAGAGCTTGGTTGTACAAGCAGAAACCCAACCTTGCAAAGTTTGATATTCCCATTATATCAGAAAAGGGAGTGTTTTGAATAGGCTTTTTATATCTCTGAAAAAAGTCTACCTGCCACTTCACAGATCAAGTATGTGTTGTCCTTGCCAGAAAGAGGTAAAATTTAGTTTCAAGCTTGTTAAACAAAATGTTATCAACTGAATATATGGAGAGGAAAAAAGTATGGAGTTTACTTGAAGGAGTAGTATGTGGGCCTTGCCACAGCAGTATGGGATATCATCATTTCTGCTAAAAATATAAATAAGATCCCTTCACAGAGATATAAGACTTCTTAAAGATCTGAATGAAAATAGAAGAAATATTTGCTCATTGGACAGTAAATGCAATCTAATCCTTCCCTGCTTATCTTTTTAATGCATAATCAATACAGTCAACACAGAAATAAAAACTGTTACAATTATGGCAATTGTTTCTTGTGCAGCAAGGTCTGACATCATCTAATGGGAGGTTAATTAATAGTTAACTTGGATAGCACAATTACCTAGTGAAACCACATTATTAAACCTCTGGCTGTAACCAGCCTGTAACTTGAGAAGAATTTGCTCATATCTGGCTCTGGCCCATGTTGGAGACTGGGGACTTTAGTGGCTGCTGACTCCGGCAGTGCAGCCACATCCAGCATGGAGTTCTCCTAGTTGAGATGTAAACATCAGAAACGTATATACAGGATTGACTCAAAGGAACAGCAAACCAGTCTGCAGCTCTGCAGGAGAGGATGATCAGGTAAAATGTGAACTCTGTTTTCACAGTTGGCGCTTTTCTAATTACTGGTATGGTACCTCAGAGGTGTATGATTTGGAAGATACACCCTCAGCCCAAGACCACTGTGCCTGGGCTTCTCAGTGATGCTGCAACTGCCCTGAAGTGCAAAGACTGGGGCACAGAGTTCTTCCTGTGTGAGCTGACACACTCATATGTTCATCCCAGGGGTTTTGTGACCCACATGTCTCACTATTTCAAGTCTCAGCTGATGTTTGCACAACCTCTGACATAAAAGGGGATGCCTTGCTTCTTAAAACTAGACAAAAAGTTACTCCTCATAATTTCAACACTTAAAGTCCGCTTCTAAGACCCAGAGAGTTAGTGGACCTACAAAAAATCATGAATACTCTGTGTCTACATTGCTAAGATAGCCATTGCCTAGAAGAAGTCCTGTGTCCTGGAAAGAGGGATCATCCCTACTGTTAAGTTGTTGAATGACCCGATTACAGCACAGTTTGGACCAGTGCCAGTTGTAGTGTCCCCTTGCTGTTCCCAGGCACAGCTTGGGAGCCAGAGGGTGTCCAGGAATTGGTGGTCCAAAGGTAGCCACCCTGTTCCAAGTGCCGAGCTCCTCTGCCTACCCAGGCACTCTGTGCTTGGCCTCATGTGCGTCAGACCCAAGCACATTTCGTGGACTAACACAGACACAGCCTCAACTCCCAGAAGAAAAAGCTGTCTTAAAGATGTCAGAAGATAAAAAAGAGCAGATATGCTTAGTACTTAATGATTTAAAAAAAAGTAAAGCATTTTCCAAAGCTAGAGACTGGACTTTACTGAGGATATAAAATTGTCTTCATTGAAAGGCTACTAAATGACTTTTACACACAAATATGTAAAAGTAATTTTATCTTGATTTCAAAAGGATTTTTTTTTTTGGATGGTTGGTTGATTGGTTGGTTTTTGTTTTCAGAGACAAGTGTGGTTTTGCTTTCATATTCTCCATTTCTTTCTGCTCAGCCTTTCTCCACTGAAATAAAAAAAAAAAAAACCCAGGGAACTGGACTGAAGGGAAGGGGAGATCTTTGGGACTCTGCTGTCAATTTTTTTCTCCAGGAGATGGTAGGGAGGAATAAAACATTTCTCCTGCCAAAGAAGAAACAGCCACAAAATCTAGCTACTCAAAAGAATATGGAAAATGAGAATGAGAATTTCTGGAAAAGATAGGCATAGGGCATGGACAGAGACAGGTAAGGCATTGGAAGCAAAGTTGCATGCAATGGTTGACTGGAGGTGCAATCCATCTGGAGCTGACCAGCTGCTTTGAGTGTTTGCTCAAGCTGTACCAACAAGATTCGAGCAATGAGTCTTCTGCTGGTGCAGGTCCAACCTCAATGCTATAGCTCAGTTTGCATGCTCTGGATGTCTGCATCTTTAACAAAAAAAAATCATCAAGGTGAAAAGAAAGGTTTAATTTGGCATATGGCACCCTCCAATGGGAAGGACTGACAAAGCCTTCTTTCTATAGCAAGGAATTTTGTTTAATTTCCTTGGGTAAAAGACACATGCACTGTATAGCAAAAACAAATAGGAAATAGTGTGATATTGTTCAATAAAACAAAGAGGAAAATCCAGAAAGCCAAGAAAGGGTCGATACTAGTATATGATATTAATCAAATCAGTTAAGATTCATTGAACCAATGAAGTCACATGCTTGAGATTTATTTCATTTGCTAACTAAATCTTGGCACAATCAGGTGTGAGCAAGTTTACATGCAAGCACTTTTCTAGGGAAATCAGTAGTATTAAACAGAGTCTCAAGCCAGTTCCTCTCTATTTGCATTTCATTTGGAAGAAGATGAAACATAATATGTCAGTTGCAGAATTTGATTCACTGATAGAACTCTAGATTCCATTTGTTCTGATCATGAATTCATTTCATTTGATATTGCACTAATTTGACAAATTGAAGGGTAATTCATTTCAGAATTTTTTAATGTAAATACAACTATCAAGTTGCCCAGTGCTTTGCAAAGCATAAAATTGAGTTAATTTCTCCCATTTCTGATTTGCAAGTCCATCTCTGTATTTAGCCCAGCAGCATTGCTATGCAAACACTTGCACAGGGGCACTAAGACCATAGGACTGAACAAAAAGCTCTGGGGACAGTGCCCTGGAGCTGAGACTTTGTTAAGCATTTTACCATTTGTGGCTGGTTGTGCTCACATAATGCTCTGTTCCAGTTATTCCATTGGAATCACCAATTGACACTGAAACCCTGGTTGCTATGTGGTCTGCATCCTGAGAGAATAGAGAATTTCATACTGCACTGCATTTTGTAAGCATTCATTTGTTGCATACAAAAGAAATGTAAATATTATTTTTCTTCATGTAGGTTTCAGAATGTCAAAGAGAGAGCTAATTAAGGTTCAATGACAAATTGATAATTTCAAGATTGGTTGGGGTTTTTTTTCTGTTCTATTTTAAAGAAGAAAAGTGATGGACATTATATCCTAATTTGCAAACACTTTATTTGATGGTTGAGGCTGGAAAGTGTGTTAGTGTTGTTTGTCCTATCAAAGGCTTTGGAATGGTTTGAAGTCTATTGAGCTACATCTGCTGCTATTTATCAGGGGTGGTGGAGTTACCCTCTTTCTAACACAGTTTATAAAAGGAAGAAAAATTTTAAACTCTGCAATTAGATTTTAATTAGGGACATTTTTCCTCCTAACAAAAATTATTTAAGCCTTTCTTTGAACTTCCAAAAAGAATATATATCTTGTAACCCAGAAACCCAAAATGTTCTTCAGTTTTGTGTCTTGCTTGTGGTTAAAAATTCTTGCAGATGTTCAAGTTCAGAAGTGGACTAACAGCAGGAGAGCTAAGCTCAGAGACCACATTTCTGTCCTTTGCATGTTCTGACACCATGTAGGCGCCCAAATGTCTTCCCAGGAGCACCCATGGGGGCAGTGAGCTGCTTCCCACATCTGCTGCTCACAGGACAGCACCCAAACTCAACACACAGATCTGTTCTGTGGCAGTTTTAAGCACAGAGCTGGAAAACTGCAGTCTGCCTGTCACCCCACAGATGCCAGAAATTCACAATTATTAACTTGGTTTTACTCTCACAACACATTAGAGAGGAAGGAAAATTTCATACCTGTTGTACTGGAAACTGAGCCAAGGATTGAAACCAGGTTTGCTGAATACCATCTTAATACTCTGCCCTTTCTGCTGCTTGTCATCTTTGACAGCATACCTGCTGCTGTGCCAAAGCCAGGACTAAAGCAAAACCTCTTTCCACCTTCCTTCCCTGCAGAACAGGCACAAAAAGGGGAAACCCACCACCTGTGCTTTTGAGTGCTTCTACAAGTCTGCCAGCACTGGGATTTCAGTGTGCTGTTAAATACGACAGTCTTCACAGGTAAAAAAAATTATTCCATTCTTAAGGGACAACCAAGAAAGAGGCAGAGACAGAGCACAAAGCAGGTACTGAAGAGACCATCGAGACTGGTACCAGAATCACAGCTGAAGAGTTCTAGAGGGTACAAGGAGAAGAGCTTTTCTCCCAGTATTTAAAGAAAGGACACCCCTGGAATAAAAATGACAATTTAACAGTCAGAGACATAGGCAGGGAATATATACTAAGCAATCATGTGGGAGCATCACACAAGGGGATTTGGGATAAAGAAAACAGAAGCAGAGGGGCATCACAAACCTTAGTCTCTTTCTAAGTGGGAAAATTTGGCTATAAAGGAAGGAGAGTGTCAGTTTAGGGAGGCGAGACAAATTATGAAGTTATGTCTCTTCAGCATTGCTGCCTCAACTTCCTAAGATTATGGGGGAAAATTCCTCTGTAATATTCAAATTGTATTGAGAAACATAGAGCTGTGGTTTCATCACATCATTGTGAAACACCTCTTCTAAAAAGTACAAAAACACAGATGAATTTTAAAATAATCTGCAGCAAAATTAATGCAGATTACATATTTGTCTTTGAAACCAATAGGGAGCCATCCTCCTGATCAAACCTAGAAGTCAATATTTACAGCAATAACAGAACAAGTCAAATTCATTTTCCCCTTGCAAAAAAAGCAAATGTGGGGGAGGGGGGAAATGGTTAACAAAATTGTGGGAAAAAATACACTCTGGTAGTGTTTTGTGGGAGCCATAATGCAGGTCTCCTGTGACTCTTTCCTCTTCTGTACTCTGAATTCCTTTATTATTCTGCATTTCACATAGATCGCAGACTTTGCTCTTGCAGATAGGAAAAGGAAATCCCCTATGGTTCCTCATATAAGAGGAAGTTCTTCCTACTATTTTCATCTTTAATAATTCAGAATGCAATGAAAAAATATTTTTTAAAGCTTTAGTTTAGCTAACCTGAATTACAGCAGTACTATTTCTTACCTGAAATTATTTCAGTCCTGGTCAATGCACTTTGGTCTTCTAACAAAATAATGAATAAGAAGTTCATGTAGAAAACTGGTGTTTTTAAAGGAGTGGTTTCACTGAAACACCAATATTCTGGAAGTGGTCATTGTGAAGTGCCAACAAGCACTGGTAAGTTTTTGCTTTTTCATTACTATCAGATGAAGATATGTGAGAGGAATCCAGACCACCACCTCTAACAAACAACCTGAGATATCCACAAAAACATTCTGTATTAGTTATTATACTAATGGGCAATTTAGTTATTACAATATGAGGAGTGAGTACAATTCAATTTCCTGCTAACTTTGTTATTGTCTCTTTTAATTATTGCAGTAGTAGTGTTGCTCAGCATTCACACTGATAATATTTTTTTTTAAATATTCCCTTGTTCTCCAGAATCTCAGCCTTTCCTTGGCCTTTCCTTGGCCTTTATGCCAATGGTGGCATAAAAAAATATTTTAAAATCTATTGCAAGAGATACTACAAGCCATCCATCTTTCATGCCACGTTAGAAATATCTGTGGGACACAGGAGGTAGGTGGGATGTGTCACAAAAGCTAAGTTCAACTTCCATCAAGTTTTAGGAAGCCTTTAGGAAATTACGGAGTGCAGGAAAAGCATTGAGTGGCATGAAGCCTTACTTATCTCATTTCCTCACCTAGCCCTTGCATTACTTTGGGTAAAACTGTAGTATCCACCAGCCACACATGAAAACTCCTACATTACACCCTTAACAGACTCAGAATTGCAAAGATAGTCTTCTTGAAGAACTGCTGGGCACAGCCCAAACAGCCCATGAAACTGAGTCAGAATGTGTTTATTTCTTGCTGAAATCAGCATCCCTGATATGTTTTTAGGAGCCATCAGAAAATACTGTTTTCTGAACTGCATTCCTTGAAAACAGTGTTTTATTTTTAGAGAGTTTTCAAATATTAGATGTGCTCAAATATACCCAAACAGCTTGCAAAAATCAAGACAGAATATCACAGCAGTTTATTAGAGAAGGTGATGAGTGTTAGATAACAAGTGATCCATTAAATATTTTGGTCTGCAGTGTAATGAATACTTCAAAACAGTCATATGAAAGTTAACAGTCACCATAGAAAGTGGCATATGCTTACACAGGAGGAACAACAGGAAATACATTTAACACACTTTATTAATAAAATCAAAAAGACATTGAAACTCCAGCATGTTATCATACTCACAAACTCAGTGACTTTGCAAGAATCAAATGACCTATCAAAAACTCAGCTCTTGCAGAAACAGCTCCTTGTTTAACTATTTGTGTTCTTTTTAGTTTTAAAAACCTTCTCATATATGTAATGTATGCCACAGCCTTGAAATTCCTTTTTCTAATGAGTGATCCCATATTTACTTAGTCTCTACATCACAGTGTCATCTTAACCAGAGACCCGCCAAGTCTTCCCTTTGTAAGGATCTCATAACTAATAGATTAACAGGGAGACTCGCAACTCCAACATCTCATCCACTTCACAAATGTACAAAATAATAAATTTGTGTTCTAAAGAATTAATGCACTTAACTTCACAAAGAACCATGAACCTCCCTCTCAAAATTTATCATTAAACCTTTGGCTCCAGAATCACTCTTGTTATTCCACATATACCTATGTTCCAGATATACCTATGTTAAAGAAGTGAAGAAATAGTTTTTGACAGGCATCTCAGAATCATGTTCCCAGGTTAACAATTCAGCACTAAGTGATGTGATGTAACAGACTGTCATATAATCCTCAAAGGTCATGTCTCGCTGTGATATCGAGCCTTTAAGTGAGACAAGATACCAGTTTTAGGAAACATGTAGATATGCTTTATTTCATGCAGATATGGTTTTGGGTTTTATGGAAAACCCAAAGCCTTTCTCTCTCACCCATCCCTTCCGGAGCCTGAGGATGCTGATGTTGCACATAAGGATAGCAACCATTAGCTCCACATGAGGATAACAACCACAACTAAGACTCATGCTTCAAGCTTCAGTTGTATTTATCAAGTGCCTTCATAAGCTTTGACTTAACAGCTTTGAGGACTGGACAGGATTTCTTCTAGCCATGCTAGGGGAAGTTTGCTGTCCTTGCTTCCCATGGCGTAGTGCACCAACACTTATCAACCTTTAACTGTACAGTCACAGCAGACAAGAAGCTTCCCATCCTCTACCAACAGCACTAGGTTTTGGTAAGAAGAATATTCTTTCCCATCCTGGAAAGTGATTAAAATATGACAGTGATGAACAGGAGATTGCACATAATCTCAGCAAAATCTATGAAATGTGTCTTGGCTCTGGAATCCATGTGCATCTACTTGTTCTTCAGAAAGTTTGGTTACTGCCTTCTCAGACACTAATCACTAATTAACAGGGTAAATGAATGTGACAATTGGCTCCTACTGCACTTGCTTGAAGACAACACCTTTAGGAAAGGATCAGTTACATTTATTAACAAGGGACATTTGGATTAGGTATGTTGGGTCTGGCTGAGATGGAGTGCATTTTCCCATAGTTACTCACAGTGCTGTGCTTTCTATTTGTAACTAAAAAGGTGTTGATAACACACCAGTGTTTTGGCTTCTGCTGAGCAATGCTGGCACAGCACCAGCACTGTCTCTCCAACATTCTGCCTCCCATCAGTGGGCTGGGGGTGGCAAAATCTTGGGAGCAGACACAGCCAGGACAGCTGACCCCAATGGACCAGAGATATTCCACACCATGTGACATTGGCTCAGCAACAAAAACTAGGAGAGAGGAGGAGAAGGAAGCAGGGCATTCATTATTACAGTGCTTTGTCTTCCAGGGCAATCTGGGCATCTCCTGCTTATTGGAAGCAGAGAATAAATCTTCTGTATTCCTTTTCTTCTGCACAAAACCTTTGCTTTTGCTTTTATTAAACTGATTTTATCTTGACCCACAAGTTTTTGCCATCTTACTTTCTTCCTCCTCCATCCTGCTGAGGGCAGAGAGTATGGTAGAGTGACTTGGTGGTGTCCAGAAAATGTCAACCTACCACATCAGGAAGTCTGGTTTGCTTTGTAAGCGGTATGAGACTGTAGGCTGAGGATGTTATAGGCTGTTATACATCTCTCTTGGTTTAAACTAAAAGCAGAGGTTTTAGCCATGTTTCTACAGTCTCATGTCACTGTATCACTCCTTTGAATCCATCACAAAAAATAAGGAAAACCTGCTTCATACCACATGCATGTTGTAGGTGATAACATGGGGTGAAGTGGCATCCCCAGAGTGAATGGCAAAGAAGCACTTCAGCTGTGGGATTGTGTAGCAATAATTTAAGTCCTACTTGACTTTCTCTTTTCTCCATTTTAATTGTGTCCTAATCCAGTCCCATAATTTCTTGCAATTCTAGTTCTCCTCCTGAATTAATAAAACTGCACTTTCAGTTTACTTGTGACCTTTCAATTTTTCTAGCTTCTAATAGACAAACATGACCAACCCAATGCTTCCCCAAATATCTATGGCATGGTTTTAACATTTTGCAGATTCAAATTCTCTAGAGAAATCAATGAGTTCTGCAGGTACCTCCTTTTAGGTAGTTGAAGAGAGCAATATACTCAAGTCCTCCTGAGCCTCCTTTTCTCCGGGCTAAACAATCTCAGCTTCTTCAGTTGCTCCTCATCAGACTTGTGCTCCAGACCCTCCCCCAACACCACTGTCCTTCTCAAGACATGATCCAGCACCTCCATGTCCTTCTTTTAGTGAGGGACCCAAAACCGAACACAGTACTCAAGGTGTAGCCTCACCAGTGCCATGTACAGATCACTGTCCTGGTCACTGACACATAAAAGTACATAAGAGTAGTTTTTCAGAGAGGTACAAGGTCAGGTTCATAAGAGGCTGCCTTCATGCTCATTCCATCTCTGCAGTTATTTTACAGAAATAAGTGCATAAGGCTTAAGTATGGAAAAGATATTACAGAATCCAGTAAAATTTTGGAGAAGACATCCAATACATCTGAAATATATGTACTTCTATTCTGTTCTTTGTCATTTAACTGCTATCCATAATGATGTGCTGAGCACAAGTTCAATGTTCATTGACATTCAACAATGAAAAACCATTAATCAAACCTTATAAAGAAATAAGGAGAATGTAGAAGCCATAAAAATACAAGCTTGACTTCTCCAAATTTATTTTCTTCCTCTATATAAATCAGAGTTCAGTTTACACTAATTGTTGTGGGTTGAATGTAAAAGGTATGGCTAAGCAGCCACTGAATGTTTGAGCTTATTTCAAATATTTGGACATATTTGGTAAGATTTTCAGACCCTGCTCCTTCTCTGTCTCTTCTGCTCTGTGGGAAGGCTGTTTCTTAACAGCTTGACAGCCCTCTTTAGATTTACCCTGCATTGAGTTGAAGTGGGTACAAGACACAGCTGGGGCTCTGAGCCAGCCTTACACTTTCAGGGCTTTAGTTAATCACTTTCCTTCCCTTCCCTCTTATCCAGATGGCTCATAAATGACAGAGAAATGACATTTAATATCTTATCTACATTCTTTATAAGTAGTAGATTGGGAGTTCTCCTGACAGAAGAAAGGAATCCACATAGTAAATCCCTTTCCATCACTAGGACTATATTTTTAAATTGAAGAACATTGTGTTATCCATATAATCTCTGAGATTATCTTTCTTCAATATTTCTTCTGGTTTTCCCCTCAGCTCAAGATGACTTAATGCAGAAATTAAGAAAGTTTCTTCTAGCCAGTGATATATCTACTAGGGGGAGACATGAAGGGTTTTAATTTCCAGAGCTATTGTTAAAGCAACTTCTGAGGGGTGCTAGATGAAGTTACTAGGAAAGTAACAGCAGAATTACCTTCACCCAGAGAAAAGCTATTGCCTAATCACATAAAGTTATAAATCCAGTCCTGATGGGCAGGCAGAAAGGAACAGCATCTGATCCTTACATCACAGAGGGTAGCTATCTCAGTTGCTTGTTGTTGTTGTTGTTGCTTGTTTCTTGCACAGAAAGAAAAAAAAAATGTTTCACTGTGGCAATGCTTATCTTGAAATAAATGAATATATTGAAACAAAGGTAGTTTGGGTAGGAAAGGTTCCTGTGCCATATGAAACTATTTATTCATCCCTTCAGCTGGTGCCTTTCTTTTGTTGCTGCCTTTCTTCCTGCATAATCTCAGCCAGGGAATGGGTGTGGTGAAAAGAAAGGAAAGCCCCACGGCTGCACTGTTGTCCAAAGGGGGAAGAGGAACGAAAGAAAAAGGGAAAACTGTGGAGCCTGTTGGGACCTCTCCATCATTGTTATCTTTTGACTCAGAGGTCATCTACCCAAACGAACAAAGCCTGTTGCAGTAGCCTGTTCCTGCAACTGCAGATTCACTCCATGAGCCTGTGCAATTTGTTAAAATCTTCTGTATCCAACATACTCTGTTTGTAAAATGAAGCTAGGAGGTGCTTCACTTTAGAAGGAATTTTCAAAATCACATCTGAAAAGTACTTAGCTGTGTGTCTCATTTTTACCCTTGCAGCTGTCCCGCCCAATTTATTTCTTCCTGGAGAAAGTGGGCTCTACAAAATAAGATAATACATTTTGTTGGCTGTGTTCCTCTAACACATGAATACAGTCCCCCAGCTCCACTGAACATAGTAGCAGACAAGCAGAAGACATTGTTTGCAAAGTATTTTTGTCTCAGACAGGCAAAGGAAATCAATTGTTTTTCCATACAGTCATTTAGTCAACAGTCCGCTCATGCACAGTATTGAAACCACACCCCTTCTTAATATACATATATCATACTTTATCTATCTTTTATCTATCTTCACTTCAGCAGCCCACTCTAAAACCATTCAAGAATCACAGATTTTGACAAGCTTTGAATTAGACCATAGATATCTTAGCTCTCATATAGCCACTCATCTGCATGACTTTCCATTATAATCTGAAAATGAGAGCCTCACTTAGAAATGGGAAAAATTTTCATGCCTTATTTTCTAGCTCTGTTCTCACACCCATGCACATCTTCCCACAAAGAGTAGGTGCCACACCTCACCCCAAATATAAAGTGTCCACCTGTTTTAAGCACTTCTAGCAAAATATTGTTAAGAGAAAGCATAAAAAGTAGTCAAGAAGAATTTTCTGAAGCTTACAGGGAAGAACTTAATGGATCTTACCAAATACAGAGACCACCTTACTTGTACTTGAGCATTCATATCTGGTACCTGATTGGCAAATCAGGTCTAGATCTAGCAGGTGGTAAATGATGGATAGTGCTGAGCTGTTCCATACTGCCACAGAGGCATCCCAAGAACTAAAATGGAGAGAACAGAATAGGACAGGAATTACAAACCCATCCCTTGGTCTCATAATGTAATGTGCTCTGGATATCACAATGTTGGTACAGCTCTCAGCTATACCAACATGTGCACAGCACTGAATTCTCCTAAGGCTTCAGTCCCATCAACACATGATGAAAGCAACAAATTTCCCTGGAAATCAATACACATAAATAGCTGCCTGTGGTTAACCAGGCTGCCACAGTTCCTGGCACCTCAATGAGGAATAGGTTTTTCTGTAAGCATAGGAAAATACCTGGTAAAATATTAAAACCTTGTGCCATAGTGAGATATATGAGGTCTTCTCCCAAGAAACTGAACTTTTGCAGAGCTCATCAGCATTTCTGGAACCTGACACTGTCCAAGGGCACCAATTTGAAATGCAGGCTGCCCTTGGTGAAGTGGGATGGGTAGGAAGTGCTCACAGGAAAGTATTAATGTGATCCAAGAATTAGGCACTAATTCAAGATCTAGAATATTTTAAATCCTTTTGTGACACAGGCAGTCACAGACACTGGAATTTGTCTAACAAACCTCTCTTAAGGATGGTACTAAAGTTTCTAGACTAGTTTTGTTCTGTGGAGGCTCCAGGTCCACGTAGTAATTCATGAGGATAGAGCCAATCCTTCATATAATGCAGATACTGTGGCAGAACAGCTATTGCAAAGATTAATTATCTTTTTGTTCTTTTGGAGAGTGTTTCTGTTTCTTTTGAATGTACCTTTGAATACTTGAGGTTCCTATGTCAATGCCAAACTTTAGCATACCCAGTAGCAAAAGATTTACAGAGACCTGGTACACGGTGGGAAAAGAAGGTGGCTTCTGAAAAGCAAAGGATTTTTACCCTACTAGTAAAGGCAAAACAAACCACAGCTGGCTGTATGGAGCTGGTCTTTTGCATGCCAGCTTTGGGTTTTTTAGTGAATATAATGGAATTTCTTCCTGTAAGACAAAAGCAGAGGGCATGATCTGGTAGACACATGGTAAACACAAAAGCAAATCACAGAGGATACCCTCTTCAAAATTGGTGGGCTGTGCCCTTTGCTCCCTTGCATCTCATCAATCTCTGAAGCAGCAGGCAGAGAAGAGAAACTGGGTGCGATGTGTCCTTTCAGCCAGGAGAAGAGAAGGATTATCAGGATATGGAAGTTGAAAGTGGCTTGACCCACCATCCCAGCCCTCTAGAGCTCCAACAGCAGCTCCAACATTCTTTGTGATGAAGCAGCCACTGCATACACAGGTAGAACACCATGGCCCAGAAATGCCTGGCATACAGAGCTGTGCATCATCCTAGAAGAACCACTCTGGCCCCATTCCCAAACCTCTCCTCAGCTCCCAGTATGAAAAAGGTTACATCATCACTGTTTGGTGCAAACCACACCTTCAACATTTTGGCTGGCTACTGAGGAATTTATTACTGTTAGTTTACAGTACCAAGCATTCTGGGAGTAGTTACCAAGACATTGGCACAGGGGGAAATGTGCCATTTTCCCTGGAGTTTAACACAAGAAAGGATTTTCTGCTTTCACCTTTAGCTTTTCTGCTTTTCTTTGCTTCACTACAAAACCACGTGAAAGCCAGATAATATAACAGCAGTTTAAGCAGCACTAGCCAATCCAAGCTCTCCTGCCTATTTTTCATTTACCTTAAATTTTAGAAACTTTTTCTAACCCTGATACAGGTTTAAAGCACAGAGAGCAGTTTGGGGAGACACTTTGTTGTTTGTTTTTCTTACTTAGTCTCCCTCTGAAAGGGGAGGAAAGGGCATAGGAAAAGGAGGAAGCACTGGACAACTTTAACTAGCTAAGGCAGATGCAGTCCCTCTCTTATAGCTTATACATATGTAATTGGTAACAGTGCTTGGACCTTGGACTAAAATACAAATTTCCTCTTATTTAGCCAGTCCTTCCCACCCCCCACTCCCCACCACCCGCCCAAAAGGCCCTAATCTAAATCAGATCTGGGTATTCAGGAAACATACAGGCCACTACAATGAGCAAAGTATTTGCGAGTCATCCAGAAACTCAATTTCCTTCCTAAAGGAGTAGCACAACAGGGTTTATTTTGTAAGGAGGAAAAAATTCTTTTTTGGTTGCCTACACTAAGTTTGCTGTCTCTTTGGCTGAGCCCCTCTGATGCATCCAGGAGCTGAGGACAACTGGTTCACTTTTTAATGATTTTTTATCACTACCTTGTTCACTTCCAAATGTGGAAAAAGATCTAGCATCACACTGCTAGCACCAAATAAAAAACTGTAGTCATTTCCACCCTCTCAACAATAAAGAGAGAAAAGTGATGATAGTAGAATTTTATTGGCTTTATTTAAACAGGCTTCTTCTCCCCCAACAATACTGTGATGCTACTATAAAACTTTTCTGACACATTACTTTAAACATTAGCACATGGGTATGCCAGCTCTGCACTTCAGGAGCTACAGCTCAATGCCAAGAGCTATTAGTCACATTAAAAAGTCCCTTCACAATACAGCAGATAGAGACGAGAGTGTCTGAGCCCTCCTGCCTTCGGTGCCACCCTGTGCCCTGTTGCCCCTCTCCCCGGCTGTGGCCAGCTGGTACAGGGCAGCTCAGAGAGGTTTGTGGCAGCAGCTGGGATCATGAGAGTTTTTGGCAAGTAGGAACTTACTTTCCCCTGGTTTTAAGGTGGATGCCGCTGCAGAGCTCCACAGGGATTGCTGCAGCCAGCTGAGGACAAGTGATGAGAGAAGGGAAGAACAATGAAGTTAAGCAAACAAATGTCTCGTCTAGGTCTGGGGAACTTCTAGTCTAAATACATCCCTATCCTCCTTCGGTATACATGTGTGTGCTGCTCCTCAGGACAAATGGGGCCTTTCTTTTCAGACCCTTTGACTTCAGCAAGGATTGCACAGCTGGGACGATGACTTGTCTCCTCTTATTAAAACCACTTCTTACAAGTGTCGGCTGTGTCTCCGTGTTCCTCTGAGTCACTTTTTCAGAGGAAAGAGAAAAACAGAAAATATTTTAAGGCCCGCTCTATCTTCTTTATGCACTTTTATCTATATTTAACCTGGTATGGGATGAAAAAAATACATCTAATGTTATTAAAAATTGTGATTTATTAAGTAACCATTCTGGACGTTTATCTGTCTACATTTTTCCTCATGTACAGGTAAAGGCAAGAGAATCTGAAATAGCCAGAGCACTCCTAAGCAAAGACACAGCCTAGACAAAGCAGAATATTCCAGAAGAGACAGAGAGGGAGGGAGCATCCAGAGGGAATCAAACAAACGACATATATGACTGAAGAGAACTCTTAATCATACCTATAAAAATAGTAATATCAGTGGGTTGATTTTTGTTTGTTTCTTTTATTTTGCATTTAAAATAAGCACATTTCCTGCTGATGTCAGGCAGTGCCAGTTTGTAACATAAGACACGCTGAAATACAAGATGGAAAATGTGCACACACACTGTATAAGAGAAGCTACAATCTGCAAAAATGAATGTTGAATCCATATATCAATTGAAATGACCTACGATTCAGGCAGTAATCATTTTGAAACAATCTCACATGAATTCACCTTCACAAGATTAGAGGCTGATGTCACCAGGAGGGTGAAGTCATCAGCAATGACTTAAGCTAATGGGAAAATGCCAGAAAAACTCGATCAGTCTGTTGAGAAGAGCTTAACCTCTTCCAAGCAACAAGGAATGCTGAGAACTATTTACCTCTTTTGTTTGCAGCATATCCTGAGTGGGTTTTAGCACAGAAAAGCTTGCAGTTGACTAATGGGGACAGGGAATGAAATCTCCTTCCTACCGTGTGGCTGGCGATTGCTGTTTGGAAATTTTAAAGCCATATGCCTGAATTCAAGTCGAATTTCAAGACAGAGAAAACCGGCAGTAAGCTGTGGGGATAATTTTTTGATGTACAGTCAATTCCAGCAACACTAATTCATGGGAGCAGTTCCTGCTCATTTTAGGTCACTGACACAGTGGATTCAGCAAGGGGACTTGGGCTCAGCTTTACATTCATTAGAGACAACGATTTAGAACAGAGACGTGGCCTGTGGTGACTATGGCAAGCTTTTCCCAGACAAGGAAACCAAGCTGCCCATAGCCACACGTGGTGGGGCTGACAGCAAGCCATACCAGGCAGCTATGCCAGCTCAACACGTGTTGGGTGTCTTCCTGAGGTAATAGCAGAGCACATGATTTAGAGTCAGTGGCATTAAAAACGATTGGAGTCATCGTGGAAAGTACAGATATTTTTGTTTGACTGTGTAATGCGTGCCTATGTGGGAGTGGTGTGAGCTTGTTCTATTTCCAGCCTGTGAATACCGAGGTGTGACAAGCCTGCTTCCCTGCTCCTTCGGCAAATGGTGCGGGCAGTGCCACTCCCTGGCGACTGCAAGGAGCTCGGGCACAACACAAAGCATCTGACAGAGTGCTGAAACCAAGAGGTGGGCCTGGCCCTGGGTGCCACAAAGCTCACTGGCTCCTTGCACTTGGGCTCAGTGCCCCAGGCAGAGCACAGAGGAAGGATTTGCTGGTGTGGTCAAGTGGCCTCTGCCAAGCTGGTGTGCAGGCTGCTTTTGCTCCTGATGTGGATATTCTCGATGCACACAGTCCATGTGGCACCTCAGGCAGCTCATTAGCAGCATTTGAGAGAGCCCCCAAGCCCCACCTTAGCAAGCTGCAGCTCCACACACAGCTGCAGAGCCCAGGTGGGCTCCAGCTCTAATGAGACCAACTCTGCTCTGCTCTGCTCGATTCCCTGGAAATAAGATTAGGACTTGGCCCTCTGTCTATATGATACGTTTTTCATGTTTTAAAGCCACGTGTTTTCTTTAACCCCCTCTTGCTCTGCAACACGCTTGTAACTAATTTACTTCATAAAGCTTGAAAGAGAAGAGCATTCTCTCACAAAACAAGTCTATGGTTTGAGTTGAAATGCTGAAGGTTAAATGTTGAAAGGTCCTCTAACAGTACATGCTGGTTGAATTATAAATATGGAGATGCACAAGTCCAGCCAATATGACATATCAATCCTAAAAGAAATTATGATCTTTCCAGGATGGCTCAGCTGGTAGCCTGTAGGCCAGATGTTGTTAAGTAGGTTAGTCCATCATATTTTCCATGAAGGAGTTAAAGAGTGGCTGCTTGGATGACAGGCAGAGGCAAATCTCCCCGCTGCCTGCCCAGCTCTCAGATCTGCCACCACCACAGATATGTGGGACTCCAGCCTGCTTCTGAAAGACAGGCAGAGAAGCCAGGGCTGCCAGTCCCTCTGGCCAGGTCGCTGAAGTTCACAAGGAGAAGGGAATCCCAGGAATAATTTGTAGCCCTTTTGGCTATCAAAATGAAGCCGCCTGCACTAAAAAGATCCATGTTTTATCTTCAAATGGCCTCATGTTTAACAGCATGTTTTCCCAAGCAAGAAGTATTTGTTCAAGAAAAAAATCTACAGCTGCAGACAAAAGGACTCTACAGGATTTTAGGGCCAGGTTGTCCTTGTTTCACAGGATCCACACAGTACCAGACAGAGAAATATTTTGTGGTTCAGCAGTGTATTGCAGGTAAATATAATATCCTTCCTCTTTTCCTTTTCCACTTCACTCTCCATCCTGACATATCAATTTCAAAGCAATCTCTCCACCCTGAAAATGGGCTGACTAAGTATGAACTGACCATAGTCATTTGGACAGTAGTAGAAGATATCTTCCACACAGGTAACTCATACCTGTTTTGAAGAAATTAAGAATCCATGGATAGGGATGTAGCTCAGTTTTTGCACTTTCTATTTTGACATTACGTTGCTTACATTTTCTTCTTACCCAGGCAAAGAATCTCTTTTCCTGATGGCACTGAAGGGAAGACAAATTTCTGAGCGCTCGATAGGCAAATTTTGAGCTGCGTAACATGCTTACAATAAAACAACAGATCAGGGTAGAGCTGAGTATTGCTACAGTTTCCAAGGAGTGGAAACTACTATGCCTTCATCCCAAACCCATCCTGAGTCCCTATGCAAAGGAGAGTGCTCCTGTAGGCGTTACTGAACTAGCACAGTTTGATGCTTCATCTACAAATCTCTACTTAGGACCCCCCTTTATCAGGACTCTGATCTAGTGCTATACAGTTAAATGAAAAAAGAGCCTCCAACTTCTGCAATGCCATAGTTGGACATAGTGCAGTGGCCTGAGCTCCCTTTACAAGTGAAGGTGAGGGAACTCCTCAACAGCTCAGTGCATCAGAAGGCTTCCTCAGCCTCTGAAGGTGCCTATTTCTTTCCAGCGATTGCAGAGGGGCCTGGCAGGGACTGAGCTCCTGATGGAGGTGGTGCAGGAAGCACCTGAAGTTTGATGGGGGGTGACCAGCACTTCCTGCCCTGGGAAAGGATCCAGCACACACTTTGCTCTCACAGACTGGGACAAGGGGTTATGGTTGCCAGGTTCTTCAGGAGATACTCTGATCTTTTCCTTCTAATAGAGAACTCTGTTGGGACCATCTGCCTCCTGGAGTGAAGGGAAAAGAAGAGGTAATTCTACCTCTCTCGTTATCCTACTGTGCCTTATGAAGCAACTGGAAGCTTATAAAAAATACCAAGACTTATATTCTGTAAATCAAGTCCCAAAAAGGGAAATTTCTACAGTCTTAATTACAATTTGCTGTAGGAGGTCCAATTCTAGCCAGTTTTCAAGCTTGTGGCAGCTGACTTATTATTCTAGCACGCTTGATGGAAATACAAAATTGCATATACTCCTTTGTAAGATGACTTCTTGGGCTCTGGTGCTTGCTGGCTGTCAGTGGATTATATATTAGATTTTTCTGTCAGCATGTAATAAAAAGGAAGTTAAAAAAAAATTAAAGCAATACATTAAAATAATTCCATTCATATTAGGTATTTTAAAACCCACCAGCTAGTTTTGGGCTGCCCATGTATGGATAACTGAATGAAAATACAAGGTCTTCAGCCCCTCACAGAGCAATGCAAGGCCTGGCCATTAATTTCAGTTTTATGCTACCGGGGAGAACTGGGGATTTCCTGCTACCAGCAGTGCTCACACGCTGGAAAGGATTGTTTCTAGATTTTGGCCACCTTGAATACACAGAGCTAGGGTAAGTGGCAGGAGAGACTTACACTGTGTTTTCTTCCAATGCATTTGTCAGAAGGCTTTCCCCATGTTGACTGGATGAGATTAGCCAGAGAAACACCAGGAAATTACTGTGGGGATGTCTTTCCCTTCCTCTTTCTCCTTCCCCACTACCTCAAGCTTCATGTAGCAGAGCAGGACCATAAATGTCTGTCCTAAATGCCTTAGTTGTGTTCTTCTCAGAGCTTGCTACCCACCACATCAGGTTATTTAACCTACCAATGAGTGACACTATCCAATCTCCACCAACCAAAACCCCCACAAGCAAATTCAGCCATTCTGGTCTCTGATGGATCCAACAGGATGCAGTACACACCACTGCACATCATGCAGCACAAGAAACATCCTTTTTGAGTGCTGCAATCATCTCATTCCCAGTCCTTACACACAACCAATAAAATTGATATCATGTGTGCTTGAGAAGGCAGCACCAAAATGGTTAAGCAAGTCGATAGAGCTACTTTGCTGGTAAGATTTTAGAGAACTGGAAATGGTAGAAAAAGCCCAGCCAGATGTCTCTACACTCTGACTCAGGAAAAGGTTTTCAACTATATTATTAGAAGATGCCTTGATTAACAGACCTACTTAAAAACTATCCACAACTCATACTGTATCTAGATCTGTATAAACAATCTGTTCTTCAGTCCCTTGACAAACAAACAAAAATGAACAGGAACAAAACCATTTTGAGTCAAAAAATATTAATTTTGAAGTGCAATTTAATTTCTGTACTTAAAGTTAGGTACTTCTATAAACAAAATACCATTCTGGAAACAAAAAAGGCATTTTATTTAGAAAACAACCTTTAACTTTTTTAAAGGAATCAGCTGGTTTTCAGCCAAAATAATTTGATGAGGTCAACACAAACTTTGCCAGCAGTTTCAATAACCCAAATATGGGGGGGTTACCTTTTTTTTTTTTTTCATATATATTGAAAGACCAAAACATTTTCCTCAGCTCTGGTTGCAGCTTCGGTCCTAAAAGAGGTCCATTTTTCACTTCCCTGTGGTGGACAAGACATATTTTTCTTTACTTGCTCTTTATATCTTTCATGATATTAGGGAATTTGAATAGTAAACACTGAAAAGAAAAGCTTGCTATTTGTTATCTGATCTTTAATCCCAGCTTTCCCCTTTGTACATTTTGTCTAGGGAGCTATGTTTTTCAAAAACATACGGGAAACTCATCTGCTAATCTGTCAACAAGCCATTCATCTGTAATGTCTGCTCTACATTTGTTTTGCTATGTCACTATGCACTGAATGTTTGATGCAGATGTTTTGACACAAGTGGAAGAGCAAAATGAAATTTGTTGTTTCCTGACACCACCACCCTTAAAAGATTTATTTAAACAACAAAATCTGGCCTAATTTTTAAAAATAACGGAGTACTCCATGACAATGTGTGACTTGCCAATACCTCCAGTCAAGGTGTTGCCTTGCTGTTTTAAGGAAATTACACCAGCAAATCTTTTATACCTTCTAAAAAGATACAGAAGAATGATTTCGCTTTGATTGCCACATTTATGTTGGAATCCAATGCACAGCTTCTGTAAATGAAAAGTAGAAAAGATAGTCTGCAACAAGCACCTCCCAGATGAGAGCTAGTCCAAACATTCAAAGCCAGAACTGAAACGCTCCTGTCTGTTCCCATATGTTGCACCAGTAATTGTGCCAGACATCTCACCACCTGAGAACGGATGGAAAGACATCTGCTTCCTTTCAGACAGCACCTTACACCAAGCCGTGGGCTCCTGCTCACTCAGTCCACTTTCTTTAACTGCTTCCAATTCAGGAGAGGGGAAGGAAAAAAAAAAAATCCCTCTTTACAGCAAATATTACATGAGCAGTGTGACTCATGTAGATATGGTTGGTAGGACACTCAAAAACAAAGTTTCAGGTTCAGATTACATTGTCAACAGGTCAGTACATATTTTAAGGGGTATGTAAAGGCATATGAAGCCAAATCACCTGGGTTAGGCTGGGTGGCTGGATAACCTGATGCAGTCTTTATTTGAGACACCCTAATGTATGTAGGAATGGGGCAAGGCCACATCACCTGCTAGCAGGTGAGATCCTGGCATTCACATGCACTGTGGAAGGGCTGGGTGAGTTCATGTGCCTGGCCCAAGACCTCAAGCCATCCTGTCATCTTCCTTGTAGATCCCAGGGCAAAAGCCATGTCCGAGGGCTGTGCTTGGGAGCCCCCACTAACAGCAGGCCTGGCAGGTGAGCTGGGACTCAAGAACAAACTCAGCCCCCCACTTATGTGTTTGCACAGGGACATCATAACATTAGTTCATCCCATTGAATTTTACTTATGGGCCCCCTTAGAGGCACTGAATTGAGACAGTGGGAGCTTGCCTGAGAGCAATGCCTTGCCTTAGGGGCCAGAATTTAAAGTAGATCACATCCTAAAGCACCTAGCTTTCTCTGCAGGCTCTTGAAAACCCCTACCAACAGTCTTAGATCAGGTGGCTAAATGTAGATGGAATCAGCTCAGCCATAGTGCCAGCACTAGTATTGTATACATATATACATATATATATATGTGCATTTCTAACCATCTCATACAAAAAGATCCTCAAAAATATTTTGTTTTAAATTTACAGTGGAGAGAACTATGTTCACTACAAAGCCTGGACAAGGTGCTCTCAGAAACCATAGACGAATGTGCCTCAAGGAATGAGAAAGCCCTCAACCTGTAGAGGCATAAAATGAATTCACAACTGTGAAGATGATGCCACCTGGACTACTTCCAGAGGCATGAGGACCATCATGAAATACCTTGTGGCTGCCAGCCAAGAGCTTGCAGCTGAGGCAGGTTCTTTGCTATCCAGCTGAGCACATCAGGAGAGGCAACCTGGGAGAAAGGGAAACGAGGAGAAAAAAAAAACAGGAGAGCAAAGGACAAATGACTTCTAGCACTGAGTCCCATTGTACAGCTAGATTCAGTAGCTAGAAAATGTAGCCGTACTTTTACCACTTTACACCAGTTCATCCTCTGATTCAGATCAACTTTTCAAGTCATTGCATCTCTGCATTTCTGTAAGGATGACCATGCTTGACTCTGTTTCATATCCTACTTTTACATCCACACTTTCTCAGTGTGGTCATCACATGAAAAATTAATACTAAGCCAAAAAGCAATTTTCTGGAAGCACCACATGAGAGTTGCAGAGAATGAGACTGCCTTTGTTTCCTTCTTCTTGAGCTAGTTGACTACAAGGAAAGAGAGAAATATGTCTCTTGAGAGGAACCACTTAAGAGGTTTTTACCGTAAAATATAATATGAGACCCTGGAGGAAGAACTACCAACTTTCTATCTGCCTTACCTCCTCTCATGCCAGCTGCTCTTGTGATTTATATGCATGATACACAAGTGCTGATAATATCAAATATGTCCATGATCTTGATACAACTGTTATTATTGCAGCTTATCCAAGAAGTGTACATTAACAGGGGAAGGAACCATGATTATCTGAAATGTGATAGCGAGCACAGTTTTTCTGTTCAGGGATTTTTAGTTATTTCCCCATCCCTAAATCTGCTCATGTAATTTTGGAGAGCTCTGTGGATTTTCAGTTCCCTGTCATACTGCACAGCCAGTTTAAGGTAGCAAAATTAAAGAAGTGTTCTGGCTGCTTCAGCCATTTCAGTCTGAAAATTCTTTGGTTTCAAATCAGAAAAATCAACACAGATCCATTAAAGCAAACCATCCATGTGACTGCTAAATAACTTAAAGAGGAAATTAAGAACTAGCAGATGGTATAAGAAGTTGTATATGGCTTCATAAGCACCACTTTAATCTGCCTAACTTTTCCCAAAATTTGTAAAGACACCAATCATGTAAATCAAGATGAAGTTGTTCTGCACAGATCAGCCCTTTCCTGGATGTGTTTTAAGTCTGAACTGTTTGAATTGCTTTGAATCTCTGGGGATTGTCTGGGGAGGAAGTATTAAGCCCCAGGAAAAAAAAAAACCCTAGTGTCCAGGTGCACTTTTGGCAGTCTAGAGGATGGCTGTGCATGGCACAATGCTTTTCTATGGGCCAAATAAAGCTGACCATTTTTCCTATTGCCATGCTGCATTGTAGACTCCTGTCTACTGTGTCATCCTCTGACATGTCTTTCACCACTTCACCTCCCCTTGGAAACCTGCATTTGCAGTCCTTTTACGGTGGCTGCTGCCCAGAATTCATTCCATTTCAATATTCCTTCTCCATGCATCAGTGGGTCCTGGGGGAAATCCTTCTACATCCATGGGTCCAGGGAGTTCTTAATTCTTCTGAATGAATGGATACATCTACTTTATGATTTCAGTTTGGATTGGCAGCATCCTTGTAAGTGAATCTCCAGTCTGTCCCCACGTAATGTGCCTTGGTTCACATCACAGAATGGGCTCAGAGCACAGGGACTGAATTCCTTTCAAACAAAGCTTGCAGAAATTGTGCCTGTGAAGCCAGCCTGCTCCATCAGCCAATGGATGTGCTGTGAATGGCCCAGCCTAGAGCCAGTGGGGAGTAAACCTTCCTGGAGCATGTCTGGTGTGGGTGTCAGGACCTCAGCCACAACTCTTGCTTTACAAACCTCCTGTTGATCTGCACTGCCTGCTAATACAGATACAGTCAGAAAATGCTATAGGAAGTCTAGGCTAAATTCTGAGCCTAAAATCTTTGAAATAGGTGTAAAAAAAAAACTTACTTAAAGCATTAGAAAAGACATCTGGCTGTTGATATATAAATCTTATCTTTGTGGGAATACAGTTAACCTGCAATACAAGCGTTCCCAGAAGCACAGCTTATTTCTGGTGTAACCTGAGTTTACATTTGGCCTTTTACTAGTATAAATATTTTAGTAAAACTGGCCAGATCACAACTGGCACAGTTCTTATGGTAAACTTTTAAGTCTAAACTGTTTTTGGAGTAAGTGAGATTCAGTCCTTCATCCACAGTCTAAGTAACTGGCATAAGACCACTGCAAAACTGAGGCCAGAGATCAAGGCTGGGCAGAACATCAGAAGGATGCTCCTCCTTGGAGGAGAGACAAATCTGGGACCTTTCCTGAGGACCTCTGAAACGACGGCAATTATGGAACAGGTGATTTGTATGCTGAAAATTAAGTGTAAGTGTTTCTCTCCTGAGAGATAGTAGAAAACACAGCACAGACAAAATTCTCCCTTTGCCCTCGGGGAAACCAGTAAGCATGATAATTCCACAAAATTAGCATGTAATGAAATATTGACTTGTAAGACACAAGTGAATATTTCATGTACAACATTTGGGGTTGGGCCTGCTTACCTTTTCAATGGTTTTATGCTGATGTGATTCTAGCTTCCTATAATACAGCTACTTCTGACTTGCAGCACTGAAAGTGTTAAGTCTGACTTGTTAGGATATTTCAAAAGGCATGAGGCCAGCAGGTAAACAGATTTACACAAGGATAACACTGATCTCTTTGAAACATAGTGTGCTTCATCCCATTTCTGTTACAAAATGAAAGTTACAAAGAAAATAAAAGAAACAGCTCCATCTCCATTTACAGGAAAATATTTTATATGATGTGACACCATTGGGAACTGGTAACTGTCTCAGGACAAATCCATCAAACTAATACCTTTACAAAATCATTCCCTGTATTACTGCCACCATGCCTTCTATTCCAAGCAACTAAGGCTTTGATATAAGAACAAATACCTATTGAAAAAAACAGCTGTTAATGTGTAAGCTTATATGTTGATGATGTGCTTGAATGCTTTCCTAAACTGGTCCCTGGAACTGATGGAACATGACATAGAAAGTCCAGTGCATTCATTTCTAGAGCAGACGTCCTCATTGTACACATTAGCAATCATAGTTCCCCATCAGCAGCATTCACACAAATTAACTCCTTCACTTCAGTGTCATTATTTATGCCAGTGCTCCTATGAGGCCCTGGCCAGTAACCTTCCTTTGCTCTTCACCTCAGACCATTTCTCTGCTTAAAATTTTGATTTGCCACATCGGAAGACTGAAATAACTGCTGGTCATCTACACTGTACAAATAAAGAATATCAAAATGCCACACAGAATAAAATTAAACAGCACATGCCTTGAAAATTACTGTGAATTTCCAATATATTTTCAAGCAGACAGAGGGTGTATGTAAATGTAATTTACTGATGAAAAACCATTTAGCTGTTCTGCCAAGAATGAATTGCTGTGAATATTGTGGAAGACTTCTGAATTTTGAAAGAACTTTCATATAATTTGGAGGCCGCTGAGAGGGCCTTGTCTGCTGTAACAACTTTATACAGTGTGTTTGCACCTCCTTGTATGACTTTTGTTTTGTATTATTATTATGAATTATTCGTGTTTTGGTAATTTCAAAAATCCCTAGGAATGGTCTAAAATCCCCATTAGGTGAGGATTATCCAGGCACAGAAGAATATGCACAGCAGTGTTAAAAGTAATCTGCAAGTTGCACTTTGTCTGAATATGCTGCATTTGGGGATTACTTTGTAAGCATTTTTTTCCAAGCATCTACCACTTGGATAATGCACTGAAATATCTTTGGGGAGTCTCTGCATGACAACACGCATTCATCTTAGACACAGTAAATTTAAAGCTCTCTCCCATATTACACAATAGTATTAGGCCCTTTGAGTTCTGTTAAAATGAAAATGTCTCAGGACTGTTGTGCTTCTGCTAAGCATATTTTAAAGCCTAAATTAAATAAAATTATGTAATGAACTGTATACACTTATAATTTAATTATGTAGTTGTGTCATATTAAACTAGGAGCAGGATTCCTAAAAAAATCAGACTCAGAAATCAATTCTCCATTTATGATTCACACTGACATGTTTTATCGTTAGCAGTGCAGATCAAAGAAAGAACATGTAGAAAAGCTGGAGAGTGTTTCTTTGTACAGTAGAATGAGAGTTTTGTGAACATAAAGCACAAGAGAAGCTTCTTTATTTAGATGCCTATTTAGTAACTGAGTCACGTACATATTGTTGGACATGAAGAAAAGTTTTAGGACAGCCTTACAAAATCTTACCTCCCTGGGGAATTTTTTTAATTGAAAATATCAGCAGTGTTTTCATTATCATAGCAAAGGACAGGCAGTGAGTTCTGTACCTTGGTTAGCTTATGACCATGATAATTTTGCAGAAATGTTTTAGGATAACATATCAAACAGAAAACAAGCAATTGACTAGCTCTCACAGTTTTTACTCAAGTGTGTTCATTCGGTGCTCTCTGACAGCATGTCTGAGCCCTTCTCTGCCTCATATGTGCATTTCCCCTGCACAAGAGGCAGCAGTGCCATTGCACACATCACCAGCACAGAGAGGCAGACAAAGCACAACAGCACAGGATGCCAAGAGCCATACCTGCATCCAGAATGAGAACAGGAATCTTCATTCCTTCCCCTGTCTCCTCCCTCTTCCCAGGTGTCGTCCTCCCAGAGAAGGGTGAATGTCCTCAGTGCTGGGGGCAGTGCCTGCCTCCCCTCCAGTGTCTCCAGTCTGTGACAGGATGGGGCTGCAGCAGCAAGGAGGGAAACCAGCTCCAGCTTAAAATGTTGAGGCCTCTAGGAGCTCATGTCAGTGAGGCATGGGGAATGAGGGGCCACCATGAGGTGAGGGCAACTCTGACCAAGGACATCTGCTAGGATGCTGATCTTCCCAGGATTCTATCCCCACAGTGGGTCCCATCCAAAAAGACCCTGACTCAACTGGGAAGCGTGCTGCCAGACTAATAAAAAGGCATTGTATTTGTAACAAGTTCTTCTTACCCCTGTAGCATAAGAAAAGCTTCAAGAAATCAGGCCAACTGGAGCAGTGTCTCCAGCAGGGACAGGGTGAAACTTCCTTTGCCATGGGACATCTGCAGCTTTCCATGTCCCATCTCAGTCACCCACAGGACTAGGTCTGCACTGACACATCAAGATGTGGGAGCCCTGAGGATTTATACAGGTGGATGATGACAGATTGACCTATATTATGTACTCCTTTTGTAATAACACTTAATGCACCCTTTGTCTTCCTGACCACTAATAAGCAGAGAGCTAATAAATACTAACTCTCTCTTGAGAGGCAGAAGTTAGGTACAGACATTTTGTTGTACACGTGTACATTGCTTATTTTTCCTCTTGTGTGCCTCACCTTGCAGTGAATTCCTGGTCCCTGTGTGTCTGCTCTTCTGCAAGCATTGCCTTTTTCATGACTCAGTCACCCACATTTTAAAACCTTCATGCAAGTCTTCTCAGCTTCCAGTTACCTGGAAGCTACCTTTAGTTTTACTGTCTTGTATAATCTTTAATCACTGATAAGTGTTGATACCTTGTACCATACCTTTTATTAGGTCATTTATGAAGATAATGACCTACAAAAGTGCTTATGGATACCTTCAGGTAGTCTTTCTCCACTGTGTAAATAAATAACTTTTCCTTGTCCTCCTTCTCAGCTTTTAATCAAACTTCAACCTGGGTCCCCACTTGATTCTGTAACAGCTTTGTGAGTTGTGAATTAAGGTTTTTGAAAAATCCAATCCACTATTTTAATCATACAAGATTTACCTGCTGCCTGCCTGTGGACAAGAAACTCTAAATTTTAGGTTTGGCTCTATCCAGAGTCTTGAAAGAAACTGCACGTTTAAAGTAAATGTTTTAAAGTTTTCTGTCTTCCTATAGTCCCTGGGGGAATCATAACAATAAACAAGCAAAGCAAAATTTTCACTTTGGCCTGAATAATGACTTTCTACTTCACATGTGCCAAGTTTTGTGAACAAGTTTATTCTCTCAGTTATGTCAGCATGCAGCATAGATGTCTAGTTACCTGATTTGTGGGGGTAATCGCATACTCAAATGATCTAAACTGTGCAATTGCTGTTGCTGGCAGATTACATATGGAAAACTAAGACCAGGCCATAAAAATTTGATCTATTGTGTCCATAGTCATCATAAAACCGTTATGGTTGGTGATTGATTATAGGAATATTAAAATGCAGAAAAAGAAAAAAAGTGGCTTTAAATTGCATTGTATTCTCATGTTCAGGGAAAAAATGATTGCTATTATCTTGACATGTTTATCACTTTGAGGCTGAGCCAGTCGCTATCGTGTGAGTTCATTCTGTCCCATAGCTGACAAATTCTATCATGTACTATAAAAATCATTATGGCTCACTTCTGCAACTGCAATAAAATAGGAAAGCAAATACAGTAACCATTTACATTTAGGACTTTTGTCCTAACGCACATCTAGAAAAAAACTGATCTAAAAGTTTAGACAGAAAACAAGATAAATCCTCAACCTGGCTGCACAGATTTTATTCCAGAACTGGTCTCAATGGCAATCATTGATATTTGTGTAAGAAAAAGAGCAAACAGTAACAGAGGCAATATATTGACATCATGCATTGCTGATCTCATTTTTTGGCCAGAGACTCCTCTGTATTTTTTAGCATTTTTACTTCTTTCTTTTGGAGGGAAACTTGGAGGTCTGAAAGTGTCCCCTGGCTGCACCTCCTATGTGAATTTTCTCACCATAGCACATTTTGCAGCTACACTTTCTGCACAAGTGTTCTCCCTCAGGGCCTTCTTCCCCTGTTCATGGGTATGTGCAGGTTGCTGCCATACCACCAGTGCTGTGCTCAAATCCCAAACCCTCAGCTGTCCCCATAACCTGACACTGATGTACACCTGGTTGTGCTCTGCCATGCACCAGCTGCTCCTTCACCAAAGAATACCAGGGTGCAATTGGATAGTTCATCCAGGGGTAGGCCAAATTTGCTTTAGAGATGTCCAGTCCTTGTACATTTTCCCTGTAGACATGCATCAATTCAGTGGTATGGTAAATCATACCGACAACAACTCCTACTTTTGTGGAAGTGATGTGGGGCTTGTTGAATGCCTCAGTTCTGCTCCTCAACCAGAACCAGATGTACATCATCTTGGTGTGGATTTGCACCTTCTCTTAACAGCCTGCTGCCAGACTCTCTCTCTTTAGACTGAGGGGCTGAAGCAGTTGAGCAATCTCACATACCCCACTTTTAGCTTTTTTCCGCATTCATCGTGCTTGAAAATGCTTGAAATATCTCTCGGGTTTGAACACAGAAACTAAATCAGGAATATTTCACACTCCTCATTTAGCTTTCACAGAAAAAACCAGTCAGATCAAAACTGTAACATGGCCATGGACACCTGCAGCATTAGAAGATGCAGATGGTCTTTGCTTGCATTTATAAATACACAGGTGTGCTTCAAGAAGTGAGATGTATGGGTTTCATCTGTTTTTCTCAGTTCAGCATGCTGTAATTTCCAACCTCTGAAAGCATGCCAAGCGAATAGTGAAGATAAATACACAGCATTGAACTACAACAAGGAACTTCAGGGCCCATCGCAACACTTCACACCAGTGTCTTCATGGACTCACATCCCATCAAGGATATACATGAGGACTGGTTTGGATGACCAAATTCGGCACCATGCAGGATCAGTCATGAGACACCATCCTTGGAAGACCCAACCTCATTTATGATGGGCTAGAAAATTGTACTCAGGTCACTTCTTCCATTCTTAAACACACCCTGCAGATGATTCACCAAAGCCTGTATCAGTCAAATTCTCTTAAAGCCACCATTCATGGCTGATGTTAACTGTCCATAAACATTAACAGTTCAGATGCCTGAGCACC
The DNA here is from genome assembly GCA_003676055.1 of Chloebia gouldiae. Lineage (NCBI taxonomy): Eukaryota > Metazoa > Chordata > Aves > Passeriformes > Passeridae > Chloebia > Chloebia gouldiae. The sequence continues at coordinate 10,197,572 of QUSF01000006.1, forward strand.
AAGATATGTGTAGGTAGGCTGAGTTAATACATTGCAACCAAGTACTGAAGGTTCATCTGGAAGATAGAAAAGAATCCTACCTCAGGAGAAATAAAGATATTTACAGCCCAATGTATCAAGCGCTGTCAGAAAACCTAGCAAGGATCAGCTCCCAGCATCTCACCCAGTAACGGTTTGTTCAGAACAGCTTTTAACCAGAACAAAACAAAAAGTACTTCTATGATCTTTTCCCTTTTTTTTTCTGGGAGCCTCAGGAATATAACCACATTAAATGCTTCAGCACTGATTGGCAAGTTTCTGTATTGATTGGCTTCAGAGGCTGATCAGATAAGACAGAGTCAACTAATGAGAGCCACTACAAAAATCTACTGGAGTGTTATCTGCAGAGATAAACTCCTCAAACTCCCAAGCCAGTCTATTTAGTAGATATTTTATCTAAACATATCCTGATATTGTTGACAGTATTGTGCACAAACAAAACTGGGTATACTAACAGAAGGGCTTTGTCAAAAAAAGATAGCTACTGTCCTGGAGAGAAAAGAAAGCAAATAGCCTGGGTTTTAAACCCAGTAATAAGAAGCGAGAGACTGGCATTAACATCTGCTGTCCCTTATCTGTAATTCAAACTCTCCTTCATCCCCAAAACATAAAAAGTAAACTCTAGAATATTTTTGTTAAATGCCTCAGATCCCATCATACTGACCACGTTAGCCACAACCTCCTTCAGAGGAGCAGCTGGATATTGGATGCCCTGTCTAGAAAAAATGCTTTTCTTAAGCCGTGTGCTCTGCTTATCTTCCTTCTTTTTACTCTGTCATGTTATTTTTTTAGCTATTGTACTGGATCTGCCTGAAGCCCTCCCTCTGTTTTCACACAGCACTTTTGGAAGTGGAAAATCTTGCTGACTCGGTAGGGGTTTTGGCTGATTAAAACCCAAGTAAGGGAGGCAGGGCAAAGCCCAGAGTTTGTGCTTCAGCCTTTCCCTGCTCAGTCCTGCTCAGTGTGGGGACCCACTGTTCCAAATCTCTGTATTTTCTATAGTGTGGAAATACCAGTTGTTGGAAGTGATTTGCGGGTATACAGGACATGAGGGGAACGTCCTGTGATGCATGACCTGTTGGGAGATCTGTCAGATGCACATCACTCATTTAAGGCAGATGTCCAGGAAAGAATCCAGCCCAGCCTTGGGCTTGTGCATCAACCTGAAATAAATAATATGTCTAAAGAGGAAAAAAAGGAGTTTGAACACACTGTGTGCTCTGAATTTCCTCAGAGGGGTTTGCCTGGGAAAAGCAAGGAGCATTCCTCACCCTGCTCTGGCTCACACTGACAGGAGGTTAAGCTGCAGGGATGTTCCAGTATACTGAACTAGGCAAGGGGTTTTCAGAGCTGTTATCTATTTTAAAATAAACATTCCAGTGCGTATTGTTATCATATTTTGTCGTGCTCTCATAATTTATGAAAAAAATAAATAAAGGCTTCTGAATATTAGTTTCACGGGGTATTTGTACAGAATCTGGCTCAGATACCATTTTCTTTTTCTGTTCATTCCTCTATTCAGCTTTTTATCTAAAAACAACTTTAGATCCCAAGAATACAACTGCTCCTTGAGACTTATGCAAAAGGCTTATTATTAGACATACATGGCAAGGCAGATGGAAGCCACAGCTAGTATTCTTCCTTTTAGGGTTGTCATTGCACAAAATAAAGGTCTCTCACCTAATATCTTAAGTCTAGAAAGTCCAAACTACCCACAAAAAATTCCAAATTGTTTCAGGCAGTCTTTCCCTTCATTTAGGATACTGCTTGCCAAAAAATACAGTTTTCTGTGCATCCCAGAATCTGCTCACAGGCCTTATGGCTCCAGATCTGGAATGCTGATGCTCCCTGCAGAGCTCACACGGTACAGTCATGGTTTGGGTTTTTATGGAGATTAAGTAGTATATGAATTCCTTAGATAACAAAGCAGCAGCAAAGCCAAGTGAACTTTGACTGTCTCAAAACAAGAATGCCAGGAAACAACCAACTGGCTGTGTAAGAGCTTCCTACCCTTGGCCATTGCTAAAATCCAGGTAGCTGAGGAGATAAGCAGAGTGTTGTTACCACTTAGTTCTTAGCAAAGCAGCAGTACACATTCAAAGCTATTATAGAATTGTTATCTTAACAATCCCATAATAAAAGTTCTGCCTTCCAAGCCAGTGCAAAGGTTATCAGCTGATGTTTCTGAAACACAAATTCACTATAAATCTTCAAGAGAGTTGGAACAATTGAGTTGTCACTTTTGCAGGTGCCAAGGGAAGCAGAGGGCTGGTATCCAGAATGCCAAGCAGCTAGTGAAAGGGCCAGACTCTAGCCTCACATTCCCTTCAGAGGGAAAAATATGTGACTTATGTGTGCCCTTTCACATAGGTTATCATGTCAAAAGGAGAAAGCCTATTGGAAATCTCAGGCATTTGTATCACTGCTAGGATATCTCTCAGACTTGAAAATGGGAGCTCCTTTGTGGGATCATGTATAGATAAGTCACTAATATTAACCTTATCCTGGATTTTGGTCTTCATTTTGTTTTCTCTTACCTAGAGGATGGGCAGATTTTCAATGGCTTAGTGTGTAGGTAGGGATAAGGAAAAGGGGTATCCAAGTGCTAAGAGGACTTCATAAATCAATATGTGGATTTGCCTTCTCACATCGGTGCTTTGGCAGGATCTGGGCAATTCTGAATACCTGAAAACAGTTGCATTCTCTGAGTCCTTTAGGAAAACCTGTCCCTTAACACTATGTAATTGTTGAATGCTTTATAATTATCCACAGCTTTAAATTGTTACTAATGAAAACAACCTAAGGATTTCCTTGGCCACTGAACTTTGAAAGCTGCCATGATTTATTTAATTACTTATTTACATCTAAGTTGCAAGGTTCAGTTATCTGTGCATATGACTTATTAATGAGACAAAAAAAATTCAAATTCAAATTTAGGTGAAACCCAAGAATGCATAATATTATTTTTCTAAAATTTAAAGCAACTGGTTAAGCATTCAAGGACTTTGCACCTTCGATATGAATGAGTCAGTTCTAACACAATGCATTAGCAAAGATTAGTTTCATATGCTAACACTGAGTCACACAGTACAAAAATGAAAAACACCCTATATTTTGTGTCCAGGAGTGCTTTGCATCCTGAATTGGACAGAACAAATGAAGACAAGAGTCTGTCTGCAATCTTTACTCAAAAGAAACAGAGCTGAAGTTGAAATTGGCTCACTAGATAGCAGCTAGTAGTAGGAGAATGGGAATTACATCAGATCATATTTAAACGATGTATCCCATGATGAATTTATTCACAGCCAACAAAAACAAGATTCTAACATTTTGTTCCAGTATCGGCTGTATGCTTAAAGGGAGACTAAAAATCCATCCCTTGAAGAAGCAAGGCACCACTGGATTTTGTTTTCCTTTCAGACCTGCATTCTTGCCTTAAAGCAATTGTTTTCATTGACCCATATTCATGAGTTGCTTCATTTGGGCATACTGAAAAAAAAAAAAAGACTGCTTCTTCTACCAAGTAGTGCCCTTTCCATGTGGAAAATTCTTAAAACCTCAGAGACATTTCAGGTCTGATGGGAGGTGTCTTTCACTAAGTTTAATCAAACCATACATATGAGGAAATGTTGACAGAATATTTCTCAGCTGTAAGTTACCTACAAATGTGAAATTGTTCCATGTTAATGCTGGCGCTTCTTAAAACATATTTACTGATTATTTATCTCCTGAAGTCACATATGTAATGATTGTTTCCCTCATTTCTTCATCCTCTTTGTACAATAAAATATCTTCCCTGAGAACTTTTGCTGTATTGAATCCTGTCTTTTCTTACAACTATTTTTGTTTATATCTCTGTTGATTGACACAATTTGATTCTCATTGGAAACAAGTAAATTAACATTTCATTATGTGTTCTCCTGGCATCTAGTATAGACCTGTTATATACATAAAAAATGCAATGGAGAGTGCATATTCACATTTGTGTGCATCCTGCTTGCTGTATGCAAATACAATAATGAAGGTGGACTAGCACTGTGACATGCAGTTGTGTGGATATCTATTGTAGGATATGATAGAACAAGGGGAGATGGATTCAAATGGAAAGATAGAAAGTTTAGATTAGATATTAGGAAGAAATTCTTTACTGTGCAGATGGTGAGGCACTGGCAGTTTGTCCAGAGAAGCTGTGGATGCCCCATCCCTGAAGTGTTCAAGGCCAGGGTTGGATGGGAGTTTAAGCAACCTGGTCTAGTGGATGATGTGCCTGCTCATGACTGGGGGTTGGAATTAGATTGTCTTTAAGGTCCCTTCCAACCTAAACTGTTAAATGATTCCACCTTTGCACTTACACTGATTCTGGAGCTAAACTGCTCAGATGAGAAGTGAAAGCTAGGCTTTATATATTATAATGCTGTAAAGTGAAAAAAAAAAAATAAAAATCAATGTGGACTTTAATTATGGTGTGGAGGTTCTGATTAAGGACAACTCGTTTTGCTAAGCAAGAAGGAATTTCTTTAGCATGCCCCATTCCAGAATGGGCTTGCAAGACAGGAGTTAACCTGAATAAATTTACTCAGCATGACCAGAAATTCTCCTGGAGCAACATGAACACTTTTTCCATTAGAAGCTGTTTAAAAGCACCCAACAATCAAAGGAAAATGCAAGAATCACATCAGTCAGTCTCTTGCATTTAGACTGCCAAGGGTATGGAATATTTCGAACTCTGTCCGAAACTCTGAGTAGTTGCCTAATTTTTACTGAGTTCTTACTGGAGCAAATTCTATTTGCACTAGAATAGAGTTCATTATGTCAGCTGTGCACATCACACACACAGCTGCATATCTCACCTCTGCAAGGGCAGGCTGTCAGCAAGCACCTGAAGATGTAGCTCTGTCTTTCTACACCTATTTCTGTATTTTATTAATAATGTTGTGCTGTGGCGAACAAAATGGGAAACAGGCTGGAGCACTGTTAATGGCTAGCCACCCAACAGAATTTGGGTGAAACCCTTTGCAGCTTTTGGAGGCAAGAGGAAAAAAACTGGTCTAACAGCTCAAGCTGTCAAACTCAGCTTTAAAAATCTATACCTATCCCCGCTCCTACTGCGGGTTTTCTGTGCAATGTCAAATTTACAAGACTAAACCTGCCACTTGAGTTCACTAATGCACCCTTTTTTCCTGCCTGTGTAGTTTGGTAATCAGAAGTTCAAAACATTAAGCACTCAGAAATGCAAATGAAGCCAGTGGAAAGATGCCTGAATATACCTGTACTATGTAATGCTGGCCACAGCACAGGTAGGCTGGAGCATACATTGCAGAAGACACAGAGTCACACCTTGATTATTGGGGGTGAAACAGCTCACACAAAAGCAGCTGTTTCTTGAGGAAGGTGGCCAAAGAAAAGATTCATCACCTGATCTGAAGGGGGCTACCAGCAGTGACCAACAGTAGAGGCAGTGATTGATTTTGCAAGAGCAGAAAAGACCTTTTAATCTGTTTTTAATACACCATGGCCTCTGTGCATTTTAGTCCATCAACTGAATATTTCTCTCTTCAGCACAAAGATTGCCACAGACACTGCAAAAGGTGACAGATGGAGAAGTTGTGTTTTGCTATGTAAGGAAAATTCAGCCTCCTATATGACCCTTGTAAATATGATCTATGTTAAACTGAAAATGCCCTTACCAAAGATCAAACTGAGCTCCTCTCATGCACTTTCTTCTGCTCCTGAAGAAGAAAGCCATACAAAAATCAGCTCTGAGAAGTGGAACTCAAATTGTACTGATGTAAGAGGGACTATTATTCATAAAGGCCCAGCATTTAATCAATATGGCAACAGTTTTCTCCCAGCTGTATTAGCTTATGTAGCATGGAAAAAAGTAGTCAAATTCCCAAGGGATTCAGGCTTTAAGAGTGGTTTACAATGAACCTCCAGGGCGTCCACAGCTCTTAGATCTTTGCCAGTGCCTGATCAAGGCCTTTATCTTAATCAACAAAGCCTCCAATGGATTAAAATCAAACATCTCTATGACAGGCTGAGGCAAGTTTCATTTACTTGGGCATGCAATAACAATGCCAAAACTTTTCTGCCATAACCAGAAGCAGGAAGCAGTACATAAAAGCTCAGATTTTAAAAGGATATTAACATAAATATGAAAAATAAAACACTGAAAAAGAGCAGCTCCGTAAATCGCAGAGCAGTGAGCACTGCAGCTCCCTAGTTGGTGTGCACCGGGTTTCTGAAAGCAACATTACCTCATTATCACTGAAAAACATCAAAGAAGGTCAGAACAGAAGAAAAAGATGAAAAGTTTATGCTTTTCTAGTGAGTCAATTGATCAATAAAAATCAAAATATTACAGAAGTACAATTGCCCAGCACAATTTCTGTATTAGAGTCAAAGCAGGGTCTCATCTTGCCATCTAGGAAGACACTAAAAATTATAGCCCTGGTACCACTCATGCATGAAGGAGAAGATCCAAAGGGTGTTTCAGCAGCACCTTGGTGAATCAGCTAGTACTTGACATCCCACTGAGAACTCTCAGCTGCACCATTTAGCCCTGGGACTTCTAAAAACTGCATAAATTAGCAGGGTGTAATTGCAAATATGATCCAAGAACAGTCTGAAACTAGTTCTTGCTGAGTCTAAAGTGGGGTTAGGATGACATGTTTCCCTGACTTCTGGAAACAAGGAGAAATTTTAACCTTTTTTTTCCTTGGCCAGACTGTCCTAACCTACGATTTAATAATTTTCCTACACTTCCTTGAGACCTGAAAATCTTTATGCAGAAAAACACTTCAAGACACTTATTTTGCTTTCTTTCAGAAGAATGTCTGTTCAGTCTCTAGAAATCCATTACAGAACCAGGCCCTGCATAGGGAAGGAAAGATTAGGCCTTTAATAAGTACTTTGTCCCAGGGATTGATTTTTGGTAGTGGAATCTCTTTTGGTTATTTTTTATTTCCTTCCCCTTGTTTTTTCTGTATTTTTATCCTTTTTTTTTTTTTTTTTCTCTTCTGGTATTTATTCCAGACCCTGGATCCCATATTTAGTTTCCTGAACTTCTCCAATATTTGTTCTAGCCATCCTGGTTGTCTGCCATGAGTATCAGTTTCCTTCCTTCTAGTTAAGAGGGCAGGGAAGGAGAAAAACTGTTCCCAGGCCAAACAGCAGTGCCACTCTGGAGATCATTTGGTGGGTTGTGCAGCCTGAGAACGAATCATTGCTTGCAACACTTGAGTCGTCCTCCATTTCTCACTTTCCCTTTTCTAGGGAGCAAGGAAGAGGTGGTGCCAGAGGCTGCTACATTTAGTAATGAAGTAGAAGTAAACAGATTAAAATTACCATGATTGTTATTCAAAACCCAGGAACATGATATGACATAATGCTTGTCAATTACTGGAATTACTCATTTTTAACAGTAATTGCTAATATTTAGTAGATTTTAAGTGAATTAAACCACTGAACTTATGTAGCAGCAGTAGCCTGCTTCCCACAAGATGCCTCCACTTCTCTACTATACCCCTAAATGCCCAATGGTGGTTGCTGAAATTTCCTCTGTTAGTCCATGCTTGCTCTAACATCTCCATTCTCCATCTGCATCCATTGCTTGGTATTTTTTCCCAATAAGCTGTTTTTTCTGAATATGACCTAATAACCCCCTCTTTCAGCTTGAAACTGTGCTCACAAGCACATCAGTTTTCTTTCAGGTTATGCTCCCTATCTTGCTGCAGACCCTTGCACGACCACCTTAAATACATTCACAGGCAGTGCCTTAACATTTCACTTGCATTTAGTCCTTCATAGGAACCCTTTCTGAGCTCCTAAAGGTGTAAGATCAGGAACAGGGTGATGTAATGCTCACAGCCACTGCTGCAGAGGCACCTCTGGAACATGGGCTTTCAGGCCAAACATAGAAAATGCCCACAGCCAGTTTGTCTGTGGTACCACTCCTCATAGGGACCTTACACTTTGCAGCACAGGCTCTGTCCTGCCCCCACTGACTCTTGTAGGAAGAGGGTACAATCTCAAAGGAAGCAAATATATTCCATGTCTCATCTTTCAAGGGTCGGTGCTTAAACTCACAAATCCCTCCTCTTTGACATTCTAATCTCTGGTTGTAAAATGGATTTAGTGGTTTAACATGAAAATTTCAGGCACAGTTAAGGAAGGGATTGCAAAAGAGTTAATAAGCAAAATAGTTTAACAAATTTTGGCAGAGAAAGTTGAAAAGCTCAAATGATCTCCTGACCAAAAGAGTTTAGCCCTGGATTTGCCAGTGCTTCCAGCCTAGCACCTGGACACATCGCAAGGAAAGTGACACAAGGTTTCTATTTTGTCTCTTGTCACTCTATATTTTTGTTAAATGTAATGAATACGCCCATTACACCATAAAAAGTAAAGTAATTCATTGCTGTCTGTACAGTGGATATCTGGCCATTTCTCCCTGTTGCTCTGCTCTGCAGTGACTGCTTGAAAGATCATGTTTATTGTTCCACACCACCTTAAATGTACCTGCACACATCCACACACGATCTGCACATTATCATACTGCATTACAGGAAATGACAGTAAAAGAGATAATGCCCTACCAAACCCTCTCCAAAGTGACTGGACTCTTCATACACAGACAGTTGTACTCATGTACGTGAAAAATGCCCATGCATGACCTTTAGCAACAGTTAGAGCAGGTTAACAAAATAAACAAAAGGATCTGAATTCCTGCAGGAGAATGAAATCTTTAAATAAATTAAACTTATGAAAGTAAAATGAAATCTCATTTTTGAATGCAGAGATATTGCAGGTCAAACACTGCTGGCTAGGACATTTTTTGATCTGGACAAACCGATCAAGAAGCAGATGTGTACCTGCTCTAATAAGCAAGACAGCTGCTGCATCTGCCATTCACATTTTGGGTCAGAGACACAGGAGGTCATTTTGTTCTTGCAAGTATACACTGCCACAGTTTGTCCACCCTAATAGCCATGTTCAGGATTGCAAATGAGGGCAGCAGTTGATTCAGGCTGATTAACTGACTGGTGGCACAATGCTAAGTGTCAGTACCAGGTGACAAGTCACACACTCAGTGCCACAATGAGAGTGCAGCATTGCCAGGTCTGTACACAGCTCGTGTGTGTTTTCACTAGGGTGACTCCTCTTCCTCTGCTTCATCCTGTGACAATTAATAAAATAAAAGTGGGGGGGGGGGGGGGGGGGGAATGAAATATTATGGGAAAGAAAGAAGATACAATGAACAAAGACAACATTATAGGGCTAAGACCAGGGCACTGCAGAGCAGATTGAGGTATACTTAAGACACTAAGACATAGCATGGAAGGAAGGAAAGCAGAAGGAAGGAAGCTAACACAGTTTGTGGCAAATACTGCTTCTGAATGACTCATCTTTCATGTCCAAATGTGAAGCCTCTTAAAAGGCCTGGCTTTCAGAATGCATGAAAAAATTTCTTTTATTCAAAGAGTGTGTCATGATGGGCTCTTGGGTGTGGTAAGTCCTTAAATCACCAAACCATCCCATCTGAAAATCTTTTGTCTATATATTTTTAACATCAGAAAGAGGCCACTCATTCCTGCTATGTCCCACAGTAAATAATTTCTCTTTTCTTTTTTAAGATTTTTTTCAAATGCGATGGAGTTTGAAGACAGATGTAAATTAATATCCTGTTAAATAGCTTGCTCTCTGCCATATATAACATCACTCATGCACTGGGAAAATAAAAGTCCATCATCCTGTATCTACACCATATCCTGCCTTTCTTGGCAAAAGAAAAGATCTGACTGGCACTTATCTGCGGCCAAAGATGACAAACACCAAGCCACCCCATCCAATGTCAAGGACCTGATGAATACTTGGGAAGATGGCAATCCAATAAATCACATGGGCCCTTTCCAACAATTGAAGACAATTAAAGATAGAGGTGTTCTGGAGGGGGTGTGCAGAGCAAAGTGGGAAAGAGACAGGAAGGAATGAGAGCCAGGATAATTGTTGGGAGGAAAAGAGAAGAAGACAAAAATGTGTATTTTACTGTTTCATGAGGTGAGTTGGTGGGTGTGAGTGCACAGGTGCACATGTGCCTCTACCCTCTCCTGGAAAGGAACTGCTGACCTTGGCCTGCTACAGCAAGAGCCAAAAACAGCTCCTTGCAAGCAGCCCATTGCACCAGGCAAACCAACAGACTGCTCAGCTGGTAGTGTGTGAGCTGGAGCACCCAGCCTGGGTGCCAGCCTGTGGTGTGATTTTGATGCCTCAGGGAATTCCTGTTTCCCAATCTTTCAGTCCCTTTTTTGCCAGGGTTCCTCTAGTTCTGTCCTAATGCACAAGGCAGGTGTGTAGAACTAGCAGCACCATCTCAGGTCAAAGAGGAGGAATTTGAGGGGGACAAAAAGTGTGCTCCTTACAGTATGTTGTGCCTGTGCCCTTGGGCATCTTTGAGCCTGTAAACCAGAGAAAAAGTAAAAGTGCCCATGAGTTCAAAAAACCACTATGCTCAGAAGGGCAAGGGGTAGAAGGGTCTCTCACTATCCTAAAGCAGTTCTCCACCCTTAAGGAGATGAACAGCCAAGACCTTCTCTCCTAGAGAACAAGAGTCACTGAGAGCCCTTGTCAAGAGTGCTGAACACCCAAATATCACCATGCAGTGGAAAATAAAACTACGTGTTAGCTCAGTTTAAGCATGGGATACCTGTTCCTGGAAGAAGTATGGCATCAGCCTTGCCTCATTGGTGGAGCAAGCACAGCAAGAAGAAGGGCGACAAAAGCTACATGTGCAGGGAGAAGACAAGAAAGAGTGAGTACATTGAGTTTTAAATAGAATATTTGTGTCTGAGTTTCAGTTCTGAGACATATCCCTGGTAAGTGGCTGCCACACCAGTGTTTATGCCAGTGGTTCATTTAGCCTCTGATCTAAGTGCAGTGTGCTCTATTTTCTTTGTAAATTCATCTTGCATTATGGCATATCTGCTTACATTTTAAAACTACCTAAGGAGTAAATAATTTGCTCTTTTCGACAGGCATACTGGGAGTTTCAGTCTGTTACCCATTTGCTTTAAATATCAGGCTGTAAAACTGTGTTTGTGTTTTTGGCTGACATCGCTGTTAATGATGCACTGTGCCTATTCTCTGGTTATGGAGGAATTCTCACATTATTTCTGGGGTAAGCTAATAATGAGTATTACTCAGAACAAATCTTATGTTTGTGGTTGACTTGCTGCCAGTGTAGGAAATCATGTTACAACCATTATATCACTCTACCTCCTCCCTCTCAAGTGCAAAGTTTTAATATTCATTCCAATGCAATCTGTATCTAAATAAGCAGCGCCTATTTGATGTGCAGTATACTGCATCACCTCCATTTAAAAGTGTCAGTGTGTCATTGGTAATGGTTGGGAACCATCCTGGCAACTCATATTCCCAGGTTTTTTGGAAGCAGCGTTTCATTTATGTTTAGCTCTTCTCTGCTTTGTAAAATATTCTTTAGCTATTCTCATCAAATGAACCTCCCTTAAATGTGATCATTTAAATGGGTTTAGTTGCACTTATTTAGCATTAGAACAATGAGAGAAACAAGATAGACATCATACAGATGACACTTGTCACACTGCAAACACCACAGTAGTGCGAAACAGAGCAGTTCACTTCCAAGTCTTTAAAAATAGAGCCTTCAGGAACAACAAAATACGTCTGGAATAGGAGTGTTGCAATTAAGGTCTTGTTCACACTAATGATTGCAATACCATTGAAAAACAGTCTAACAGACTGCATTCAAGCTCTGTTAAGTGGTTGCCTCCACATTTGGGATCCAACCCGCCAGGGCCTTCAGAGCTTGACTTTTCTCTGATGTGGCTACCAAACAGTGGAACATTTCTAGCATGACCAAAACTTAGTCATGCCTCAGTAACTTAACTCATATTCCACATCTTCAAGCCTGAAAGTAGTTTGAGGGGCACAATTTCATCCATGCCATCCATAAAATGTAATTTAACCCTGCTTTCAGATTGCCTTGGATGTTGTGGTATGCATGCATCACCTACCCTGCTCATGTGCACCGTGCTGTCCAAGAGGCCATAAATCCTGTGACTGCAGCCATCCAGTTATGGCATGTGAGAATTTTCTTTTTAAGAACCCTCTCCACTGTTAGCACAATTGAACTTGTGTTTTCATTGTTAGAATCAAGGCTTTCAAACAGCTACATTACACAAGTAACAGGGGCAAAACCACTATCTACTTTTACGATGGAACGTGATCGGTGTGTGAAAGGTCCATATGATGTGGTGACGACAGCAGAAGGAGACAGGACTGAGTGACTCAAGCTTTCCTTCCAGGTCCTTGCTAGTGTGAGGGTTCCCAGGGGCTCCTCTCCTCCTGTAAGATAGCACAGTTCTTTCCACTGACGTGTTGTTATATCCAGCTCAGTGAAAAATGAGCCCGTTCCTTGATTTGCTCCTCTCTGAACATCAGGTGAGTTATGGCAGGGGGAAAAAAAGACATTTCCTTTCCTCCTCATCTCACTGCCTACATGCCAGTGGCAATATTCAAGTCCAGAAAACAGCTTCTTGATGACTTAGAGTGGCAAGACCTCAAGAGAAAAAGACAGACAGTAAAAGCAGAATATCTGTCTGAATATGATCCAAGGATTTTTTTTCCATCCATACTTTTCCCTTTCTTTAACTTAGATCCAGGTTTCTCTCATACCTAAAATAGGTGTGCTACTTGAGGGGGGTTGAAACAACCTTTTTCTCTAGTTAGAAAACAGAGCAGGTCAAGAAGAAATAGACTTAAGTGAGAATCTTGCTGGCATCACAACACCTTCTCAGCTAGCAGACCTCCTCCACAACTGTCCTTTGAGCCTCTTCATGTTACTACCTGATTTTTAAAACTCTGGTCCTGTACAGCCAAAGAAAATAAGAGGCTGAATCAGATTCAAACATGTTGGTGAAACACTGCATCGGCATATACAGAATCATGCTTTAAACAACTGTAACTGAGGTCACTGCCTAGAAGTGGCACTGTTCTGCCAGTAAAAAGCCAATTCATTGTGGTACAGTAGATGGCATAAAAGAAGGCAAAAAATTAAATTAAAAAAAAAAAACACTTGAAGCCTTATTTTACAATTTCAGGCCATTTCATGGACCACTGGTTTTGAAAAGTGTGTGATTATGGGAAGTGAGGTGTGGAGAGGGATGAGTGTTTTTATAGCCAAGTGAAATGGAGAGTGGTCTTGAGAAAGAAAAGATGTGATTCCACAATGGATTAAGCAGAGAAATTTTTACACACAGAAAGTGTTGGAAGGGCAAACCCTAAAGAGAGAGAATTTACTAAGTTACAGCAACATTTTCTTGAGCATTAACTACTTATAGGCCAGTAGTACACAAGCTTTGCCTTTGCTACATTAGAAGTGTACCACTTTCACATACAAGATGAGCAGACTTCAAAGATGTCTGTGACCAGTCAGGGTAATTTTAGTGGTTTTTTGTTTTTTTTTTTAATGTGCACAGGAGAGGTCTCATTAAAGTTCTATACAGTTCGTTGGAGAAAACATTTTTCTGTAGAGCAATACATTTTTGTGCGTGTCATGCCAGCACCTAATCCACTTTCTTTTCTGCAAAATGAGTGCTCTCTGGGAGTTTTCTCTTGGGATGTCTAGCAACATAGAGACAGAAATCCCCACTGTCTCAGCACCCTGATCCAGCTCCATGCAGCCCATCCTCCCTTAGTGTGTTTCTCCAGCTCCTCATGCTCTTGTGCCTTTATCTCGTTAGCCAACTTGCTCTATCTGCCCACGGAATTCTCCGCCTGATGAAAACCTCCTGCACACAGCTTTTCCTGGTCTCGTCACTTGTCTCATCTCAGACATGTAGACATAATATGGTCTGAGAGGAGATCAGTTTCTTCTTTGAGGTCCAGTCTTATCTCCCAGACAGTGGTTTATGCAGTGGCTTCCCTGGGGAACTTTCCTCTTTGCACATGGAGCCATTCCCTTGGCCAAAAGCTAATGAATGTGAAACATCTCCAGACTGCACCATGAAGACAGGCAGGAAGGATGCACAGCCAGGCGGGTTTCTTGTGCTCTTAGGCATCTACTCTGAAACGTGGAGAGGCACTTCACTTCCCAAATTGGTGGAATATCCTAATCCCTCAGCAAGGACCTCTCACACAGACAGTTTGACTTTTCCCCATGTCTTCAAGGTGCACTGGGGCATTTCATGGCTGTAGTCCAAAGCCTGTATCTCTCCTTCATCAGCATCATGATGCTATCACCAAACTCTCAATGCTGTTCCCATTGTGGGCAGTGTTAATGACCCATTGAATGCAGTACAAAAACACCAACAATTTGTTCCTAGATCTACAGGGAAGGGAACCAGACTGGAGGTACTGTGCTTTGGCCTAGCTTGGCAATTCTTCAGAGACATTGGCTTTTCTGTGCAAGTCCCCCATGGCTTTTGGGGGGCTCTGGGGTGCAGTTTGCATTTCAGGTGCTCACAGCTCTTTCCCTCACACTGTGTAAGTTCAGTCTCTACAGTAGCTCTGGGGAAGCCAGTGCCCTGTTTTTGCAGGAAGCAGCATGAGCTGGAAAGTTCAGGCCAATCACACACCTCTTTCAATTTGGAAATGTCCACATCTGGGCTTTGATTAAGGGCCATTTCTTGCTGTTAGTTGCCCTTGGCTGTACTCATACAGGCTAGGCAACAAGCAGTCCCTTCCATGGAAGCAGTGCAGCTCAGTGGCAGTTTCTGTGTGGACACAGGGGCTGCTGGATGTAGGGTTGTCTTACTGAGGACTGGATGGAATAGATGCTACATGAAGGACCTTCAGGGTATGGGATCCAAAGCCAGCTGTATCAGTTTATCTTGCCTATTTACACATGTCCCAAGCCCAATAAATACCTTCCCTCCTTCACCTTCCTCTCACACTGCCCAGCACAAGATCCTCCCTTCCTTGAAACAGAACTGAGTGGCAGCAGCAAGTCCCCCAAACCACTCCTTATGTCATGTGGCCCTCTCTGAGCAGAGACATGGCACCCATGGCTCAGGACTCTAACTGCTGGAGCAATGTCCTATCTTCAGGGTACTTCCTCCTGCTGCCTGACCCGTCAAGACACATAAATTATGCCCAAACCTCAAATTATTATCATCACCTTCCACCTTTCCAGATAAAATGCTTGTTTCCCCAAGAATTCATCTGCAGAGTTACTATCATTTCCCAGTTTTCCTCTAGAGGGACCCTTACCTTGTTTTTAGTTTTATTAGCTATTATTAAAACACATTTAATTACAAAGAAGCCTCACTAAAACCAAGTGCTAACCCTATGGAGGTGGCACAGTAATCATTCCTACAACAGCCTGTATAAAAACCAAGGGGAGTCCTGGGTGTGTGAGGAATCAAGACAGTCAATCAATCACCACTGCTGCATTACAACTACTAAGTTTTAATTAACCATGCAAAGCAAATATATTTGTATGCTTAGCCTTAAATGTAATTAAATGTTTCAGTAGCAAATTAAGTGAAGAAAACAAATCAACCACATGTTTCCAGATAGTGGGTACATAAATATTAAATCATTATAAAAGGCATATGAAGAGGAAAATGCAAACATTATGCTGATTTTAATTTCCTCAATTATTTCTAATTCCCCCTGAGCCCTACATTCATTCCCAGTGATTGTAGACAGACTAATCACTCAAAGCAGGACACCATTTAATAAGATGCAGCAGCTGAAACCCAGAGTTTGTCACCGGCCCTCTCTTGGCACTGTCAACATGGTGGCACTGTTGCCTTGATCAAGCTCCTCAGCCACAAGGGACCGTGTTTTGTGACTACCATGGCTGTAGGTATGTAGGTGATGTGCATTTCACACTGCTCTGCAGTCTATCTGGGAAGATCTATCCATCAGCATCTGCCTTCAAAAGCCTACAGAGATCTATTTATGTAACTCCCTCTCTGGAGGAAAGGTGCTGGGAAAGCAGCCAACAATAAATGGAGTGGGTGTGGGAAAACGAAAAATAAGCAAGCAGAAATACTACATAAAAGAATGACCATATGGCTTAAGCCACAAGCTATGTAAGTCACAGCTATAAAGTTGTGTCTGATAACAGATTCAGCAGAGACGTGCGTACGGCCAGAAGCTCTGCGAGGAGGATCCCTTTGCGGGGTCAGGTGTGGGAAACAGATGCAGGCTGAGACCTCTGAAAAGAACAAAAGAAGCCAGAATTAGTCCAGCCTTTTCCCAGCCAGCCATAGGCTTGCTTTATTCATCCACAGACGCACCTGCTATGGCATTCTGTATGGATGAAGAGAACAAACACCACTCAAACCTGGGCACTGCTCCACTTTGAGGAGGGGTGTTGAGTAGCCCAAGGTGTTGATTCTGGATCAAGAAGATCATGCACACTCTCCTGACTTATTCCCAGTCTTGATAAGGTCATTCAAGTGATGTGCAAAGTGGCTGTCCAGGCAGACGAAGGGAAAGCTTTTTGTGTAACTCCTCTCTCTTTCAGTATAATGCAATGCATAGGCTGGGACAGAATTTAATGAGCACTAACTGTATTGCAGAAAGCAAATTAAAATCTTTGCTCTTCCAACTAATCTTTAAAACAACAGCTCCAAAGCAGCTGACTGTTCTGCTGCACAACACTGGGACACAAGTGTGGGAAGGGTTCCAGCTCACTGCACATACAGCCCCACCAGCCACCTGGTGTTCAGCACCCAGTGCCTATCAGGGCATTGGAAATGCTCACATAAACCAAAGCAGGAACATTTTAAATGGGTGATGTATTCAGTTTCTTTGGAAAAGGGGAATTGGTTGTCACTCCTTAACCTGCACTGAGATGAAACCATGTGGATTCTATATTTTTTAAATCAAGCATCTTAGTTAATTAGTTCCAGCATGCCGATCCTCCTGCCTGGTGGTGACAGGGACTCCAGAGATGGATGACAGAAGTAATTTGCCAGTGGGAAGGTCAGTTGCTTCAAAGAAAATGTACTTTTTTCTCAAGAGAAGGCAATGAAATACTATTAAAATCCCACCTTAGAAAGCTACTGCAGAGTGAAATACGCTGATCCAGAAGAGACATTTTCCCTCCACTGACTGCAAAAGGACCTCAGATTTGGACCTTACATTTGATCATGGTGAGTGAAGCCCACATCTTCACAGGAGAGCACCACCCCAAAGCACTCATCCTGTACATGGAATCCCACTGGCATGAGCCTGCCTCTCATGTAAAGACACTTCTTTATGATCTTAAGCCGTGTTTCAAAACAGACTCTTAATGTTGCCTTATCCCCCAACCCACACAACTGAATCAGAATTCAAAAGGCCGGCTCAAAAATCCTCATTTGCCTACCATTCAGCTTGGATAGGCACCTCTATAGAGGGTCTTCTCCAACTCAGCACTAGTGCTGGAGGTGAGAGCAAGGTGGGCAGACTTCATCTGACAGCCCAGCACATTTGGCAGGGAAGTGTGAAAAGGGTGAAAAGGGGAAACATTTTGTCTGTGCCTGTTTGTGTCCATGGGAACAGTGGGTATAAGCAAGTCGTTTATCCTCCTCAAGCTTCCTGTGGCAACCAGCAACCAGAGTTTGGCAGATGACAACAAAATGAGCACAGGGCAGATCAGACTTCAGGGCACTGATACGTGCACAGCACAGTTCAGCACAGTCTGCAAAGCAATACCACATTCAGAAAGAATAAAAAAGCTGAAGAAATAGCTCATCAAGCTGAGAAAAGGGGTGACAGACAAAACAAATGTCACTTTGCAAAGGCCATTTCTTATCCTGCCACCCCCACAAATGAGTTCCAAAACTGATGCAAGCAGTAGTAAGAATTTCTAAAGTAGGCAGCAGCTCTGGCCCTTGCAAAGATGGATCAGAGAATGGAAATCTGAGATTGATGCAACCATTATATACTCAATACTCCCCAGGGTATTTGTGCAAGCATTTTTTGCCTTTCATATGTCCTCTATTTTTTTCAGCAAAGAGGACTTCTTGTTTTCAGGATTAAGTGCAATTCTTGTTGGATAGTTTTTCAGCAGGAAATGGAATTTTTAGTTGTGGTTGTTCAGTTCTATTTTTCCTTTAAAAGCGATTGTTTCCCAGACTAAATTTCAACTTTTCATCTTAAAAAAAAAGTCCTTAAACCCAGAGCATTTTAGTGGGTTTGGTCCAAATCCAGCTCAAATTCAGTATACTTTGAATATTATCCTCTCTGAGTTGGGCTAACCTATTTCAAGCCACCTCTTCCCCAGTGTAAGGTGACTTTTAAAGCAGGGAGACACCAAGGCACCCTGGGATCTGTGGCATGGCAGGGTTGTCTGACTCTAATGGAAAAGTGAGACATCATAGCTTCAGCAGTATGTCTTTAACCACACCATAATTCCCAGGAGGCACCAACATGCTGTGCCACAAACCAGAGCTATCATTTGCAGCTGAAAATAGTCACATTTTGATTTTTCACACCTAGTGAGGTCCTCTGGGGGGACGATGATGCAGCCCCATGTAAGGACATGTGTCCTCTGTGTAATACAGTGAGTTGGTCCCGCTGGAGAGGCCTTGTTTTAGGTCATTGGTGGTGGGGCAGAAGAGGGGAGGGAAATATTTCTGCTCACAGTGGAGATCACCCCAGGTCAGCTGCAGGGGGTTAGAGAGGAAAATGGGAAGGAAGTGGATGCTAACTGAGGAGGCTGCAGCAAAGTGCCTCACACAATGAAGATGTGGCCACCAGCGAGCAGCTCATATGATGAGCCATCAGCCTTGTCCCTGTTGCAGGGCTGGTCTTCCCATCCTCTCTGTACTCCTGCAAGTGTTCTGCTCTCACAGTGAAAACCTTTGTCATCCATTTGGGATTTCCATTTAGATCATCACTGAAATCCCAGTGTCCCAAGGATAAAAGGCTGCACACCACTCATTGCTCCTCACACACACCCCGCCAAGTCAAAATGAGGAACACCAGGATTATTTCTGGCTCAAGGTCCTACACATGGCAGCAGAAAATTTCACCTTTCCACTGCAAGATTTCATTTCCTGTGCCAAGCCCATGACAGACACCATGTCAAACCTCTAAATTCTCCTTTAGGAGTTTTCCTTTTTTAAAATAAAAAAAATCATTTCTAGGAGGTAGGAAGCTACAGACTGCTTTCTGGTTTGCTGTGTGTATATTTTTGAAACTTATTGAAAAATGTTCTGGATGGATACAGAGCAACAATATGTAAGCCTGAGGCATCAGATGGTTAGAAAGCTGTATTCTGTGTGTGTGCACAGATGTAATTCACTGCAAGGAATATGTGACACCACACAGCAGTTCAAAGTAGCAAGCTGGTACTAATTACTATGCTCTTAATGACTTCATCCATCAAACCGTAACATGTTCTATGATTATACAATGCAGCCATATGACAACCAAATGCCCAGCCACTCCTTCGTATGAGATGGTTACGCAGCAAAATTCTCTGTTGATTACAAGCAGAAAACTTAAAAAAAAAAGTGCACTTTAAGTCGTCTGAGCCCTCAGAATTGTTTTATTATACCGTTTTGTAAGGGGAAAAAAGGTAAAGCATTGAGGGTTTGTGAGGAGGGAGGTTGCACACAGATAAGCCAGAGAGGCTCTAGTGGGGTTTGCCATTTTTCATGCAGGTCTGGAATGTCCACAGCCTGTGACTTGGACCACTTAAGGACACAAAGTGTACATATTTTGGCCTAAAAGAGTTGTGTTCCCCTACAAGGACAGCTCAGTGGTGTGAGTAGCACCATGCTGCAGCCCGGACAGCTGTCCCACTGGCCAGCTGTGGCCTCAGCATCTTCAGAGGGCACAGTAGTGAAGATGAAGTTTGTCTATGACAGATCCTGAAATTTCCCACAGCTGTGTCAGGGCTTTCCCAGGGTCTGGGCACCATCACTGTTCACACCACCTCCACCTGCATGAATACATCCCATGTCTTGGCTTTTCCCTTCTCTAATATGATCACACTTAGCACATCTACCATCGACAGCCACCCCCATCCCCAGCAAAACAACACACTCCAGTGCACACACTTCTCCCCTGGGCAGAGGGCGTGAGATTAAACTCTGCAACAGATCCTGTTCTCACTGCTGCCTGAACCATGAAAAGGTGCTCTGGTGCTAGAGCAGAGGAAAGCAGGGCTTGGCCTCCAGTTTTCTGCAGTCTTTACTTCATTCCCTCACGAGATCCAGTCCCTTCATCACTTCTGCCCACACAGTAACACCCTGCTCAGTAGTGCAGCATAGATGGAGGTAAGTATAGTTCATCCACTCATTATTTGTACAATGCTGACTTCACCCATTTCCTGTACACATCAAGAAAGTGAATTTCCCACATTTTCATTTGCTATTTCACCACTGTTTTTATTCCAGAATTGCTGTGGAGGGTGTTATACACCAACATAAAAAATAAAACTACAGATAATACGGAATTTATCAGGATGAATAACTTATTTCCAAGCTAATAAACTGTGAAGTTAACATTGCACAGATACCCTGCAACAGACACCTGCAAGCCCTGGAGTTGAGTGCTGGCTGGCTGGCTGATGGAGGCTGTGGTGGGTCCGGATGCACCGAGCTCTCCTGTCCTCTATCCATCCCAACAAATTGGAAGGTTTGTTCCCACTTTTCAAGCCTAACTTGCATGTCAGATCCAGAGGGCTAATCTCCCTAGAGCTCCTCTGTAGAGCTGAATGAGGAAACCCTGAATAGGTGAGCCAGCTACCTCTCCTGTGCAGCACTAAGCCATGGACTACATGTGCTCATTTGCAAGATGTAGTGGCACAGGGATGTAAAGCATCATATTTATTAAATAGCATGAGAAAACTACAGGTTTAGAAAAAAAAGTAGTCAGGAGAAGACCAGAATGCATCAGATTGGTTCTTATAGCCCAGATCAACAGAAAATTACTGAATTTCAGTGACCAGGTTTTGTCCCTAATTTGGGAGACTCAGCTTCTGGGAATGGCATGATACAGGCCAGTCAGGCAAGCTGAACATTTATTCTCCAAGAAGCATTAAAAAATGCAGCCGTCTTGCAGGATACTCTAGTCTTCAGCATAATTTATACCACATATCATCAGGGTCACAGGCAAAACACTAGTTCAACAAATTTTATCAATCAGTTTCTTACTTTCCCAATCCATGGGTTTTTACACAGATATCAATGGCTTTTCAGCAACTTCACCCAGACATCTGCACTCCTGATTCAGAGATGCAAGTTCCTCATCACACAGAAACAATCAAATGGCTGTATCGGTATAAAACAGAGACTATTCCAGGAAATTGCTTTATTCCAGGAAAAACATTTTGTCCTAAAAATGGACAAAATGTACAGTGCTTGTTCCTGTTAGAGTTTCCTAAATCTTCAGAGTATTTCACAATTTAATTGTTGGCATAAAACTTGTCCTTCATAAGTCTGGAAACAAAAATTTTAAGTGCCTTTATTCTAGCAGTAGATAGTGGGAATGCTTACCTCTATAGGACTTTCTTGCAAGATTAATATAACTGCTGAGAAAGAGCTACATAAAATAATTCTACTAGATCAGTTTTTACATTTTTGCTAAGTGTGGCAAGGCCCGATACTCATCTTGGTGGCACTTCTGCACTGATATATGACACAAGACCCTCAGAGTGCTGTCACTGTGCTTTCCTTTCCTATCTCCATGTGTCTTCTGGCAGCATTAACTGCAGAGCCTCTTGGAGCTCATTGACCACAGAGACAATACCCTGCTTCACTGCCACCTCTCCTGGCTGTCTGGAGCTTCAGCTGGGCTGCATATCCCAGGCCTCCTCACCTCCTTTTGACTGCCAGGTATTATCTGTGGCTGTGGAGCACAGAGGCTGTTGGATCTCTGTTACCAGAAGGGTCTTGTAGCACCTTGGGTTTGTCTACAGAGTCTAAGGCACAGTTTGCTTATGGCTCTTCTGGTTAAAATATGTGGGGCAGCACAGGCATCTCATGGAGCTGTTGAAAAGATCTGGTAATGACATAACATCTCAAAAATTTTCCTTCTTTTTTGCCCATTTGTATTGCCCCCACCCCGAGGCATGCCCTACACAGAACAGGGCACTTCTTGAGCCCCATCATTCGCTGTCTATCAAGTGGCCATTTATTGCCACATGTCAGTGCCTGCTTGTAGCAACTTCTCACTCCTGTACCCACAGATCTTCCTGATGCGGGATTTTGTCAGAAGTTGGAATGACTGAAGTCAGCATATCTCTCCTCCTACGTACCGTCCTGTTGATGTGACAGAGGAGATCAATACACACAAGCTCAGGAAGAACTGTTTGCACCTAAAGCAGACAGCATGGTTAACCACAGTGACCTGTTTCTGCACAGGAACAAAGAGCTGCCGTCTCACACCAGACCACCAGCCAGCCCAGCAAGGTGACACACTGCCATCCCAGACAGTGCAGTCCAGGTGGTGCTGGCTCTGAAAGGAAGGAGAGAAGTTGCACTTGCAGTACATGGAGGCCACTGGCACCTGAGGAGACATTGCCAGGCGCCACCAGCTTCCTTCTGACTAAATGCAAGTCTGAAGCCTCTGAGAAGACTGCATCAGTTGCTGTTCTCTCACATGAGAATTTCACGCTTGCATTGGATTTTTCCTAGGCTTATCCTGCACCTTGACTCTTTTTGCATTCTGTGCCTGAGCAGTAGCCAGCAGAACAGGGGAAGATTGCCTAAATACCTGGGTCTCTTCTGTCTGTGCCAACTCACTAGAGCCATGTGCTCCATCTGATGGTTTGCACCAGGCCAGCACAGCCAGGGGTTCACTGCAATGTGGTTTTTGACATGAAAAGAGATGGTTAAGGTCAAGGTCTCCGTCAGTCAGTAGTTTATATTTCATATCATGCCATGGGGTTGGTTTTTACACTCCCTAAGGCCTTGTACACTGTTGAAAATTATATTCCACTGCTACCTCTTTAACTGACCCTGGCAATAGGCTGGGCACAAATTACATTCTGCACCTCCCCAAACATAGCCTGTGACGCTCAAAGCCTTGCAGGTTATTCACCTCCCCCAGAATTTTCCTCTTCTCTCTGCCAATTGCTCATCTATGTCCTGCCTTTGCCTCAACCAGTGCTCACTGGGCTCATTTACATCTACTCTTGTTTTCTAATGAACAGATGAACAAGAAGAGGAAAGTGTTCATAGAAGGTCCCTCTTCCGAAATATTCTTTATTGCTCCCATTCAAAAAAAACCCAATTTACCCTGGGAGCTTTTTCACAGCTTGCTTTGGTGGGGTTTGGGCTTGTTTATTTCATAAACCATTCATCCAAGGTAAAAAGTCCCTCTGTCTACAAAGAAAGCAGCAGATGGTCCTCCTGAGACTGCTGCCCTCCACTGCAGCTTTTTATTTGAAAAAAAAGGAGGAAAATAATTTCAAAGCAGAGACTGCTGCTGGGAAAGCACCAAGATAAAAATGGAGGACCAAGGACAACTAGAAAGAATTACCTCACCCTGCACCCTGCATGTGTCATCGCTCTCCACACCTTACCTCTTGTTACTACACACCAACCTTTTCCTCTTGCTCCCAGCACCAGTGACTGCCTCCATTCTGCTGGCATGGAACCTGCTTGCACTTAACCTTTTTATATCTTTCCTAAATCAACCAACAAGGCTTCCCTCTAAGAGCCCACAAGGACACACAGTGTTAAGGACATTTCTCAGTTTCCAATATCTTCCCAAGGCACCCACAAACACATTTTGCCCAGGTTCATAGCAAGTAAGTGGTCAGAAAAGTATAGACATTGTGAAGTAAGCTGGAAACTGATGAACTGGACCAGGAAAGTGACTCATTAGTCAAACTGGATATAGCTCTCTTTGCTTTTCAAAAAAGAGATTAGTGGGAGTGCTCTCAACACTTTCAGTCAGTCTTAAAGAAAGGCATCATGATATTACATCAGCCACATGTTTATTTTCATTATCACTACCCAAAGAATAGTTTATCACACATGAGAAGACAGTGTCAGAGAGAAATCATCTTCTATAAAAAGCCTGTTTCATAATAGGTGACTGAATTATCTTTCCTGCCTTTGGGAGATGATGAAAAGGAGACTCATCACCAGCCACACTGTCTCCAGCATGGCAGGTCAATGTACAGGCGGTATTTCACTCCACTTAGGAGAAAATTCATATTTGTCTCTAACATAGAAGGACATGAAAGAATTTTGGAGGAAGTTCATGGAATGCCAGGCGGTGATATAATGGCCCCAAGGGAGGGGCACTTTTAAGACTAAAAATAATAGACCCCAAGAATCTGAAAACATTTAGCAATCTGCTTTGCTCCTACACCTTGGAAGCTCTTGTTCTTGGTCCACAGGCCATTCCTTCTTTCCTTGCCTTTATAGTAGAGTGGCATCTCCTCTCTGTCCTCTCCCATGAGGACACAAAGCCCCATTGGACTGCTCAAGACTAGAAGGAAGTATGTGATCTGTAACGAGTGCTCCCTGTTTTCCAAAGTTCAAAGGGCATTTTAAGAACCTTAGTGGGTGTCCTGCACTTTATAAATGGTTCCTTTCAGAGTAATTCAAACAGGAAATTGTATCATCCAATGGACTTGGACCGGAGGCTAAGAATCAGCAGACCTGAACTCCACAGTTACTTTACTAATTACCAAGTATCAACTCTGGAGCCCAATTTCTTTGTCTAAAAACTGTAACTGGTGACTTTATGTGGTCAAAATGCTTTGAGTCTTGTAAATAAAAGGTGACATCAGGGAAGCATTTGCTGTTCTTACATCCAAATCCATTTCCCCTTGTCCCCTCCCCCCTGACATTTCTTTCAAATTAACACATTTTCTAGGCTTCATTGAGTAACACTTTGGAGTGGATTAGTAGGGAATTTGACAAGAAGAACGCAGAGAACCTACTGCCATAAAACACAGCAGGAGAACAGAGAGTATGTGCTCTTTTTGTTTTTTTTTCTTCCTGACTCAGTTTTAGTTTATGTTTTAGTCTTATGGAAAAATGTGGGGTGGTGGGCAAAGGATTTAAGGAGAGAAAAAAGTCATCACAAAATAACAATACTCCTGAACAAGAATAGCACTGTGGTATTTATTTAATTGAAGCTGTAGGCAAATGCAGATTCAGAAGAAACAGGAATCACAGAGACTTGATTTGGTTTTAAAAATTTTAAAACCCTTGCTGGCAAATAAGTTTGGGGGCCAGGTTGGGTTGTTTTTTATTTTTTTATTTGGAGTTTTTATTTTTGGCATTAACTTGGTCTCACAATCAGTGAGATGGTAAAAATTGTTGCTGAAGGATCTCAGTTTGGGCTTCTTGGGTTTTACGTGCATAATGCCTAAATGAGGAGCTGTGTGCTGTGACGAATGCCTCGTGCATGCCAGCTGACTTAGAAAAGGTGACTTGGAATTTTTCAAGTTCAGTATTTTTATTCTTTTTACAGTTCTCTGTTCTTATCTCCTCCCCCTCAGTGTATTTCCTGTTTCCTCATCCTGTAATAGTTATGTACATTCAAACTGTGGATCAAACACCTTTTGAGCTGTTGTTGTCAAGTTTCATTAACATTTCTCACATCGTTTCCTGTTTTGATACTGATACCCCAGCAAAGTCTGCATAAGTGGGCAATGTGGCTGATCAACACCTCCCCTGAACTGCTGGCAGATCATTCTCTTCATAGAGCATCATCCATTCCCAAACCTATTAAAATGCTGGTGCTGCAGCCATAAACTTAGAAGACATTGAAGGAAATATGTCCCCCACCAACAGAATTCAGCCAGCTTTGAGGGAGATGCAATAAACTTTAAATATATAAATATAGCAAGACTGAATATGGACCTAGGCCAGGCAGTAGCAAAGGAAATAGTATGTGCCAGAACACAGGGGAGGTGTATGTTGGTAGAAGGATGTTTCTCATCCTGATGTAGGCATTATGCATCCTACAAAAAAAAAAAAAAAAAAAAATATTATTTTGTTTGTGTAGGCTGCAGCACCTCAATACCAAGTCCCATTTCTTAAGCTACACTTCCAGTGGTGCTGTGTCCCAAAGAGCACTAGAGACAGGCACTAATAAATTTAAGAGAAGAAATAAAGTTTCCACTGACTTCAAAGCCACAACTGCAGGAACAAGCCTGTTGCTTACACGCATCAAGGTCTACTAGCACAATACTTGGCATGCAAGATGCCCTAATCTATGAGTATGCAATGCCATAGTAAAAATGATTGACTAAATCAGCATCAAACAGTGACTTTGTGGAGGTTTTACATTGCTCTCCCATATAATCCCCCTGCAAAATACAGCAATATTTTTCTACAGAAATAAAAACTATGTGTGTCAATAGGAGGAAACAAATCTAGTGTTCTTTGTTAGCCAGCAATATTAAAAGCAGCGGACACATCAAGGCACATTCAGAATATGTCAGACAGTGACTGAAAACAGTAGGGAAAAAAGCTTGTGTTCTCCCACATCAAGCTTCAACAGGGTTTGAGGGAGGGGAGTGGAACTTTAAATGGTTTGAGGATTAAAAAGAAGCCAAATCACAAGAGAAAGCCTTTTCAGATGCAGTATATTTGTGTTTCTAACCAAAAGTCTTTGTTTAAAAAAAAAAGGAACAGAGAAGTGTGTTTTTCACAATTTTCTCTTTGGTGTTTTGCTAAGTCTGTTACTTCACAGGATGTTCTATTGTCTCCACTGCCACCATGCACAGAAATACCCTGCAAGCCACTGTGGGCTCTGATAGAGTGTCTGGGGACATGAAAGAAGTGTTTTGCTTTTAATATCGACAGACTGAAAATCAATATTTCAGAGCTTTGCCAGACACACCTGGCAGGCAACCTTCCCAGTTCAATGAGATTTAAATGTTAAGGAGAAAAGCCAGTAAGTCCACTGCATCCAGCTGCAGGTTGGTGTTTGTCAGACTCCTGAAATCTGCTTCCTAAAGAAATCCCAAGATTTAACTGTAATTGTGCTCTTTTTTGGTGCTTTCTACAAACCTAGGAGGGTGAAAAGAGGCTCACTGACTTTTCAAGCTTTTATTTATCCTGTGGAGCCAATCTATTTCTCAAAAAATATTCACAGCTAGGGTTACTGTGTAGCTTCTAGGACTGCAAAAAAAAAGTAACAAAACTTTTCTGGAAAAGTTGTCAGCACAGTCCTGGCATTCTACCAAGATCTGCAGCAATCATGTCTTTGCTCCGGTAACCTGAAATGAGGGCCCAGCACCAGAGAGAGGGAAGCCCAGACCCTGTACTATAGAAATAAAAATCCCTTTTTTCTCCATAACTCAATAGGATCCGGATATCCCTTTTTCCTCCATAACTCAGTAGGATTTCCCCATTCCCCAAGAAGCAAGATCCTGAAGCAGGTAGATAGGAATGAGGAAAAGTTGATGTCCAAAGATGTGGGACTACACTGCAAGAGAAGGAGCAGACTTAGGGTGACTTACTTCCACTGAGACCTTTGGCCACCATCTGTCTGCACATCTAAAGCAAAGGGCAGCTTAGGTCAAAGTGGGCATTTTCATTTGGGTAGCTTTGGAAAAGTAAGAGCAGCAGACCCTGCTCACATAAGGCTTCCTCTCGAACCAAAACCAAGAGGCCCTTATGAAGAATAACTTCAACAGCCCCTTGAAGATCCAAATTTACCTCCATGGACATGTCCTTCCCCCTACCAACTGGCCCATGGGTTGGCGGGGATGAATCCTGCCCAGAGCTTCCCCAAGGTGCAGGACCCTGAAAGAGCCAGGCTGGGCAGCCCAAGAGAAAGTTCAGGAACCCCTAGTCTTCTTGGAGACACCTGGATGCAGATGAGATGGGTGGGGGGCTTCTGGAAATCCTATATCTGATAGCTAGCTCAGACCTCTGCACTGACAGCAGAGTCACCATACCTCAGTTTCACTATGGAAAGGAGCCAGCCTGCCTGGAAGAGCAAATTCTGGAGAAGACCATCTGTCACCACCTAGATCCATCCATTATCATCATGCAAATGTACTTCTCATACAAACCCATCCTGGGGCACACTCTCTCACAAGCATCCCCACCGGTCCACTGACCCAAATTTCCACACCATGCCTCCAAGTATTAAAGCTTTCTTAGCTTGTGGCAGGTCTTTTTCCAGAAGCTGCCTGGCTCAACATGTTCCTGCAGTCATACAGCCATCCTTCACCAGGAGCAGACCCTATGGCAGAGTTGGCTGTGCAAATCTCTCCCTCCCCAGCATTTAAACACAGTGTAAGGTTTCCCTCAGCTTTCGAAGCCTGTCATGCTCAGCAGATGACTGGTGGTGTGTGTCCCAGAAGAGCTGTTGGACTTGCCTGCTTGCCCTTCTCCCTGGCCATGCTCATGTACTCTCAAGCACAGTCCAGTCTGGAACACTGAAGGTACAACAAATCTCCCAAAGAGAAGTGAAGTGACCAAAGGGCGAAAACAAGAGCTCTGTGTGAGTTGGTTGTGCCCAGCTTTGAGGCAGTTAAGTTTGGCAAGGGGGGGGTTAAAGGTATGGGAGGAGGTTAGTCCGTGTCATAAAATGTCAGTAAGCTTTTGATACAACCACCAGAAAAAGTCTTTTTGGGTTTTGTAACACCTACAGTCTTATATATTTTCTTTTAGATGCCCCAAAAATTCCCCTTAGCACTTCTATCATTCAGCATCACTCCAGAGTTTAGTCAGCCAAACCATACCCTTTCCCAGTGTTAGATAAATTGCATCTTGAAAACAGCATAGACATTAATATCACATCGTCCTAGAGCTGAGCCACATGTGAAATCTCTATCCTGTTTTTCTACAGAGATGAGTAAGATTTTCCTGTGTAATTAATATATAATATCTTTCTGTGCATTTGTGTAAATATATAGAGCAAAGATACCACTGCAAAGATAACGATTTGCCAGAGCGCTTTTTGCATTCTTTCAAATGTGGTTGTTTTACTTGCAGTTTACAGCAGTTTAGTCATGTTTTGACATTTGAAGAATTTTCACCGAAAACAGACCTTATACCAATAACAGAACCAGACATAAAACTCGTAGTAATAAAGAGCAGAAGCAAACAACAGATGCACTTTTTATTGTATGTCTTTATTATGTATTAATGGAATAGAGTATTTTAGTAAAATTGTAATATTTCTAGAGCTTAATTAACGAGGCTAAAATACTTTATTTAAGTAACTTACACATATTTAACAGTGATAGTAATTATCATTGTTACATATTTTTGGACAGATTTTGCCATTTTTAGACCTATCATCTAGGTGATAAGACATCTGCTTCACAAAGTTCCTCATATAATGAGGAAGGCTGCAAATCCTCTAAAAACACCAAGATAAAAATAATTTACAAAAGCAAAAGGAAACAAAGTCCTGATTGAAAGAAACACATTACTGTCAGAACTGCAAAGAATTGGGACTTTTGCCAGTTTGGGATTCAATCCTTATTTAATAATTCAACAATTATTTTAAAATTATCAAGCAGATCAAAATATTCAATGTATCAAGGGTTTTTACAGAATAAGAGTTCCTTCACAATAAGCTATGGGGACTTATGAAGCAGCATGGTCTTGAGAAAAAAACAGGAAAAAATTAATGAGTCACTGATTTGTGAGAAATAAACAGAGGGCATGGAAAGACCAGACCATGCCTAAAATATAGATAACCTACACTTGGGTTTGGACAGGAGGCATTTTTTCAAATGCATTAATTTTTAGTGAGAGACTTTTCATGTTACTTTTCCTTGGACTCTCCCAGAAATGTGGTGCTTCTGAACTTTTTCAGGGTTAGGAGTGGTTTTTATGCACTGTAGCAAGGAAGGTGACAGGGTGACAGGGGGATTGTTGGCTGCTTGACATGACCAAGCCATGCTCACACAGAAAAATGTTAACTCGGCTCCACTTCTTTGAACACATCTAGCACAGGCCTTCCTCCTCTTCCTTCCCCCTTTTAGCCACCCTTGTGCCTCCCAGCTTGAAGTTTTCATATTCAAAACAAGGCTGGGTGCAGTCGCAGCTGCATCTGCAGTAACCGTGACACCTGCTCCCAGCAGTGCCAGCCCTTTGCCTTCTGTCCTTTGGGTGGCCTTCTGCAGAGCTGTACAGCTCCAGCTTGTATTTATCACCATTTACTAACTGTAGGGCACATTAAGGTGGCACAGTTTACTCAGCACAGCTTTCTGCTTTGCTCTAAAATTTTAGCAATTACAGAAAGGGAAACAGTTCAGCAACGTACCATTGCCTTGGTTCTTACCCCCTGCTCCCATCTCTTTAGGATTCTTTTAATTTCTGAGCAGACTCAGGCACAAAACTGCCTCTGTGCCCTATGGCTGCAACCCATGTGTGCCAGAAGGTCACCATGTCCCATGGCACGCTGCGGCTGGCAATGCCCCACCAAGGGCATGTTCAGGCACGGAGTCTGACCACATAGGCCAGAGGAGTATGATGTGAAAGGGAAAAGGGACAGGGTATTTCCCAGGAAAGGCTAGGCAGTTTGACTTTTTGCCAGCTTTGCTTTGAATAATTAGCAATGCACAGGAATGCAGGCTGTGCCGTTTGTAGGGCGTTGTCTGGTCGCACACTCTGAGGTTGCCTCCACGTCTGCCAGCAGCATCCGAGACCCCAGCGCACAGCGCTGCTCTCTCACACACAGTGTGGGGCTGCGGCCCCTCTGTGAGGCCAGAGCCCACCCCAGAGCCCACCCCAGAGCCGGGCACAAGTGCAGAACTCCCCAGGCACAGCAGCCAGCAGGGAGTAGGCAGGCACATGGAGCACCCACTACCTTCATGGCGCTGGCACCTGTTGTCTCATCTGACAAACTTTGCCTGTGCAGAAAGGTCAAATTCAGAGGCTAAAGGAAAAAAAAAAAAAACCACATAATTTATTTCAAAAACGCATTTCTAAATGTTTCCTATTCTCCTCCCCCACCTCAGCAGAGCCCCATCTTCAGAACACGGGTGTGAGAGAGGTCCCGTTCAGTGGGACCTCCTGCAAGCAAAGGCACAACACAAATGTCTTCTCAATGAACAGCACCTGGCCTACTTGTACCACGCTGTCACACAGTCAGAAGTTTCTGTGTCATACAGAAACTAGGTTAAATTAAAAGGGTGTAGCTCTGTGAACTTTGATTTCAGCATTGTTTTTCACCTTCTGGGTCAGGAGCTGAAGGTTTTTATCCATTCTTGTACAGATAGGAGTAGATCCATAGGAGGTTTGCCTGAATAAGAGCTAAGGCAGGAAATACGGATTTGAGCCGGCTGCTGTGAGGGGAAGAAGATACCATCCTGAAAAATATGCCTCATCAGCCTCCAAGTGCTACTGTGTGTGCATGTTTTATTGTGTTTTTAGCTGCCCCACTGAACCCATCCTTCCCAAAGGATGTATCAGAATGTCAAGCTGTGAAGATGCCGATTCCCCATCTTTCCAACTACTCCAAGTCTCCCTGTCAAAATAATAACTACATGAAATTATAAACAAGTTAGCACATTGTGCTGGGAGCAGGCAATTCCCCTGCTGGTATAGACACACTCCCCATCCCATGTCCCCAAACTCTCACCTGTCCTCTCTGCCCAGGGACAGGGACCACCTTTCCAAAAGCCACTATTTGCAGCCTCTGCAGAAAAGACATATATTGACATTTAAAAATACTGTATTAATGTTGTATTAGAAGATGTGTGAGAGCCATGAGCAACCTGAAGCACAACTCTGGGCATGTCACTCATTACTAACTCCTACATGGGCCACATCTTACTCTCCAAACATGGGGCGGGGGCCCAGGCTGTGCATTCACAAGCAGTTCAGCTCAGCGAGACTGAGAAAGTCTGCTTTACTCCTCGTGGCAACAAATCAGTACACAGCTTTCCCAGGTGATGTCATTCTTCCCATGCTTTCAGCAATTGCTATTTACACTGGGAGAGAAGGAAAAGGGTGCTCATGCAGTCCTGGGCTTGTCTTTAAAGGGAATATTGACCTTAAAAGGTGATCTAAAGTTTAGCTAAACAAAATTTCATCTATAAGACATGAGGACATACTCTCCCAATGAACTTTCATGTGGTGGACATGAGTTGGGTCAGTAAGTTAGTTTACATTATCTGTAAACTCAGGTTTTCTTACAGGTAAGGTATTTAAATGCTGCTTGTTCTTATTGAGTCCCAATGACGTGCTGCAGTACTTGTTTTTCCATATGTATCCATAATGTGGCTATCAGCACCAATTGTGGTTTTCATGGCCTGGATTACAGCTTGTCTTTACTTTCCTCCTCCAATCTGTGCTCACTAGTACTGGTTACTGAAAAATAAGCCCATTAACAGATTCAGAACATTCTCTCATCTCTGTACCTTCTTTTCCTTCCTGGAAACCTCCTGCTAAAGTGCTGCTTAAATACGTCTAGAGAGCCAGAGGAAATCCACATCATACAATTGTGTTTTAAGCCCAAATACCAACCAAAAAGATTCTGCAATATTAAAAATTATGTTTACAATGTGATAACAGCATTTTCTCATGGTGAATGGTACTGGCAATCATAAAAGCAGACACCTTAGGCCAGGTCTATTGAGCACAGCTTAAGGTACTGGTCCTGGGGGAGCACGAGTACTCCCGTGCTCAGCGGAGGAACTCTGGTGTAACATATCCACTGACCTGCACTTGAACCTACCACTTGCTGTTTTCCTCTTATAATCTAAATCTGGAAATGTGCTGTCTGGTCAGTAGCGTACTACCAAATCATTCAGCGAAATGCTCTGGATGCCATAAAAGCGTGCCTGTGCTTGCAGCGCCATAGCAAACAAACTTGTAAAATACAGCCCGAGCACGGCTCACAGCCACTGGCATCGCAGCCGGCGCTTGTGCTGCTGTGAGGCACCTTTGTAATGCAGCCAGGCAGCAGCTGTGTGCATTGCAGACATTGTGGGTGGGTGGCTGTCTGCGAGCTCAACAGCTGTCCCCGCTGCCACGCCGGGCCAGCGCCGGCCTCCCCGGAGAGCGCCCTGCGTCCCTCTGCCAGACACAAGTCAGAGCACCCCGTGAGAGCACTGCTGCTGCTCACACCCATGCTCCTTGGTGGAGTTTTGAGGGATGTGGCTGCCCCAGTCACAGGGAGAGCCTGGGCAGCCTGGGCACAGGATTCAGCTCTGAGTAACTCGATCGACTGCTGCGTCCACCTTCCCAAAAAATGACTGCAGACACCGACTATTTGGTGGATATATACAAATATCAGGCAGAAAACTGCAGCCTTGCAATTTTGCTTGTTTTTTTTTTCCCCAGCCCTGAATTTGGTCAAATCCATGCATTTTGGTGAGCTTGCATGTTTGCTGCCTTTTGGTAAATCCCATGTGTGGACCCTGGTTGCTCTAAAGTCATGTGTGTTTGTGACTGCAGCTTTTGTAAAGGTTACAATCAATCCTTCCATAAACCTTCTTACCTTATGCCATTGAGTAAGACAAGCAGCCCTTAGTTTTTGTTACCCAAAGAAGTTGAAAAGCCTTCATTTTCAAATCTACTTGATCTGCCATGAGTGGAGGGATGACCTTGGCCACGTTTGTAGAAGCCCCTGGCCTGTGGAGTGAAGAGGCTTCTACAGGCCAGCATCTCAGAAACATGAACCTCTAGAACTGCATCTTCTCACTGAAATTCAGAAACTGCTGCAGCAGCTGTAGAGGCTACCAAAAGCTTGGATGGCAGTGAACCCCAAGGATAATGGCAGTCAGAGAGAGCAAAGTGCATGACCTCACCTAAAACTGCCTGAAATCACTCTGCATCTTTCTACTGACTTCAGTGATCTTTGCCTCCCTCCCTGAATGAGTAACAAGGATCTCCACAGATTAGGCAAGTGAGAGGCATGAACAGACAGGAGTAACAGCTTTGAAAGTGCTTACTTATATTTAGGTAATTTTAACTTTCTACAAAAGTCTGACAGCCTCTATGAGTTGTCACAGGTTGGCTCCTGGAGTGTTTTCCAGTTTAACAGCAGAATCCCTACCACCCATTTTAATTGATCCTGTGAGCACAGATCACTTTTCACTGTGAAGTGGGGGTTTTTCAGGCTGTATTTTGCACTGACAGTTGAATAACATCAAGCAAACTGCTGACTTTTTAAGTTGTAATGTGTTGCTTAGAAAATCTTTAAAGCAGGACCATACACTTTGCTCATTCTGATTAAAACACTGGAGTTTTTAAAGCTGCACAATAAGCAGGAAAGCACCAACTGCGCAAGCAAAACCTTTTTCCTTCCCAGGGTAACTGGTGAGCTCTACTGGATTTTCCATTCTGGTGATTTGCTCTGGCCACAGAGGCAGGGCTGTGGCCCTTGGGGGAAGAGGGGCTGGCAGGGATGGGCACACAGAGAACTGACTCTTCAGGACTATTTGGGGAGTGCACATAACATGAATGTGGGGACTGATTTTAAAAACAATGTGCTCCTTGCAACTGTGAATACTGAAGCTCCAGCTCAGTACATAACAGAACACAGGGATCACAAAGATGCAAGTGAAGGCTAAGCACTTTCAGTGCAGGACTGGGAAACCACAGCTCTAAATCCTTCTGCAACACCTAACTAAAAAAAGAGAAGAAGACTTTTACAGGCTTGATGTCATACTGAAGAGGATTTTTCTAGGCTTGGAGGAGTGGGGGAAGATGAAAAAATGAATGGGATTTTTAAAAATCATTCTCTGACTTCTTTTTATTTTTTCACATCAGAATATTCATTTCTTCTTTCCTTTCTCTTCATATGGCAAAGAAGCTGTGCTGCCCCCAAAGAGAGGCAGGCACAGGTTAGGTATTGGAGCCAGTTGGGCAAGCCTTTCTCATTTTCTGGGTGAGGTCCATTCTCAGCCATGAGTCTGCTCTGACTTACCTAGAAATGCCTTCTAAAAGCCAATTGAAAGAGAGAAAGGAAAACAGAGTTACCTGAAAGATTTCTGTTCTGCTTGCTCCCTCTGACCTAACAGAGAGGAGAGGGAGGCAGAATAGGAAACAAGCTCAGAGGAGTCTGAGCAGATGCTTTTGTGCTGCCTCAAAGCCCTCTGAGTGCACCAAAGATATCTCAGAGCCCAGAGCCAGTGGTAGCACCAACACCACGGGTCTCGGCGAGCCTGACACCCTGCACTGCTTTGTGATGCTGGAGTTGCTCCACTTAGATAAGAGTGAACAACAAGCACCAGTGCCCATGCTTCTCAGCAGGCCTCCAGGACTTGGCAAAGGGGACACAGGTCCATTTTGGGGACCTCTTTGTAAGAAAAAATCTTACAAGCCAAAGGAGAAAGGTAGAACTGTAGTTTCCAATGAGGCCTATGGGCCAATGCCAGAAGAAAACCAAATGATAAATTACATATTAAATGAAATTATCAAATCTTAAACTGTGTGTTAAGAAGTGTCCAGAAACAGTTATTTTCATTACTCACTGAGGACCATCTATCTAGCAACTGATAGAGTTTGGAAGTTGTTTCATTAGTGCTTGCCAGACACCCACTTCTCTTATCAGACCTTTGCTCCCAGGGAGCACCGGGCTGGGAAAGCCCTCCCTATGTTCACAACTTCTTCTTGGATCACAATGACTTCTTTATATTTACAAAATCTTTATTAGACCCCAGAGGCACCAGATAAAGACAAAAGACCATAAAAACGCCCTTAGGAGGTCAGACTAAAGGTCCCTCTAGCCCAATATCCCATCTCTAAAGCTGAAAATGGGGAAGAGTACAGGATTAGGACAAGCCTATAGTAAAACTACCATGATATACTCTGTCAGCTTCCAGTGATTTGGAGGTCAGGGACTTCCTGACCCAGAAATGGTATGTTTGTGTTTGAAGGCAGAGAAGGATTTGAACCTCTATTCCAAGCATTTGAATGCTGCAAGAAAAAAACACTTAACTCATCTGGTGAGAGAAATAGAAGTTCAGTATAAATACAAAGCTGTGGAAGCAGACCAAAGTACATTTCAAAGCCCATGACATTATCTCCAAGAACGCACTCAGCTTTCTGAGGCCAAGAAGCATATTTTAGCCTGAGAGGCTCTGACTGCTCCATGTTCTTGAAGCAGCACTCACCCTGTCCTCCTCTTTCTTTCAGCTGATCCTCCAGGGAGGATGAGGAGCTCTTAGCATGCAGGGTTGAGGCATTTGAAGCCTTCCTTGTCAATAATTCAATCAAATGCTAAAGGTTCTTTTCAGAATAAATAGCAGGTTAAATAGATGTTTCCTTCAGGCATCAGACCAAAACAATATCTCATACTGGAATATGGTGGGCAAGTGAATTATTTACTGGCCAGAGCACAGCTAGCCCAGCTACAGTTAGTGCAAGGAAGTAGCTCAGATGTTGAAGTCAAGGGGTTATCACGGTGGCCCAGACTCAGGCCAGACCACTGAGCAATGCCTACACACTTGGC
The DNA here is from genome assembly GCA_003676055.1 of Chloebia gouldiae. Taxonomy (NCBI): domain Eukaryota; kingdom Metazoa; phylum Chordata; class Aves; order Passeriformes; family Passeridae; genus Chloebia; species Chloebia gouldiae. Next base: position 10,233,941 of record QUSF01000006.1, read on the forward strand.
AAGCGTGCGCCAACAGCAGCTGGGGACCACACAGCTCCAGCAAAATGCTGCCACACCACGACCAGCAGTATTGGGACCCAGGTCACGAGGACAGCCACCACAATGGGTCTCAGCAGCAGCAACAACAAAAACAAGCACAGGTCCCTCTGCCACATGAAAGGCTGCACAAATATTCGTTCCTTTGCAACCTTTCTGCAGGGCCCCGGTGCTCATATGTAAGAACAACAGCACTTCAGACCTACCCCACCACATCCCCTATTGAAATCATTTCCTGTTTTATTTTTAAGATTGCTGCAGTCATAAGCTGTTGCTGGCATGGGGGTGGGGATGGGAAGGTGGTGTCTGTCCAGTGAGCACAATAGCCAGCTGTCACCTCCTTCTCCAGGTTGCTTTTACTGTTGCTGCTCTGCAACATGGCATGGTGGCAGAGGGAACACCTCAAGGAGGAAAGAGAGTGATGCTTGTCACTTTGTAGCACCTCTCCTGGAAAATCAAGGAAAACAGGCTTGATAGAACAAGTAGAAAGAGCAGATTTGATGTTTCAGATCCTTGTGGTGCAAGAAGATAAAAGCTACAAGGGACAAGAGTATCTCTTTGAGGGTGAGTCTGTGTAATTGGAACAGAGATGCAACACAAAAATCCAAATTCTAGTTAGCGAGAGTGGCAGCTGGCATAACTGTCCCCTCTCCTTATAACACTCATAGCAGAAAAAAAAAAAAAAAAAGGAAAATTCAAAGTCAAAATGCTGCTAAATTATATTGTTAAACTGCATTATTCCTAATATTATCTTTGCCTTTGAGTCCCAGGTCATACTCAGCTTACACTGGAACAAGTTTGTTGGTCCATCATGCCCTCCTGTGAGGTCTTTTTATTTGTCTTAAAAATAACATAGCAAGTGGCATAGTTTGAGTGAGATGAGGGTCAGATCGGAAGGCAGAACTGAAATTAGTAACAAACCAGCTGCTGGAAATTATTCCACAGACTCTGGAACAAAATACTCACTTTCACTAGGGGCCACTGTGCAGCACAGGATAGACCCTTTCCACAGGGCTGGCAAGAAGGACCAGTGGGCACCACTTGGGAGACGCGGGTATGTTTTGGTGCAACAAATTGATTTGAGGATAGCCAAGAATTTTTTCTCAAAGGAAACTCTTAAAAATTCACCAGCAATCCCCTTCTGAAGCCAGAAACTGCAAAATTTAGCTGCTTCTTTTTTTTTTTTAATGCCAGAACGCATGTAATTTTCATGGCTGTGAATCAGAACATCTTCATTCTTGTGGCATGTTTTTCACTTTTATGAACACTAATTTCACTGCATTTTTAGAGTAGTGACTTTAGCCACAGCGTGGCTGCTGTTAAGTTCCCACGGCTACCAGTATGACTTTTATGTGGGAAATCTGTGGGCAGCAGGGAGCCTCCCTGTTTGTATCAATATGAACTTCCCAAGAACATCACACTGACATTTTCTCAGCCCCAGTAAGAGCACACATGCTCTCACTTAGAGCCCTCTTTTCCTAAGCTGAAGGACATGTGTGATCATTTTAATTTCATCAGTTTTCTAGCAGGCCTTTTGCACACACAGAAATGCTGCACCAATGAGGTTTTTTCTTTCCAGCCAGCAGAAGCCCAATCCTACAAACTGCTGAGTGCCAGTTGTAAGGCCCTAAGGGACTTCAGCAAACACCAGGAGATCCTGGTATGGGACATCCTTCCAGCTTTCACACTCGCAGCATTCTGGAGACCCTCAGTGTTGCAGAGACACCCATGATCCCTCTCCACCATCAGAGACCAGGCTGTCAGTGCTGGCAGGTCATCAGTGGCACAGCCGTCTGAGAGCGTTTCCCAGCCTTTCGCTCGGCGGCTACGCATTCCAGAGATGACCAGACACAAACACATCTCCTGTACTTGCATACTGGAGCACTTTCTGCAGCTGGGTAATGAGTCGAAGAGCACATTAGAAGCATATATATACTGTCTCTCCCAGCTGAAAAAAAAAAAGAAAAAAAAAAAAAAGCTGGGTTTTTTTCCCCCTGTCTCAGAACATAAAAATGTAGTGGAAGGGCAAAGGGTAAATTGTATGGCTTCAGCTTTCTTAGAGATAATATATTGCAGGGAAAAATTAGCCATGGTGGGACACAGTTCAGTCAACCTTTAGAGAAACCCACATACAAAACAGGACCACGCTTAGTGATAATTTCTAACTATTGCTTCCTATTTGCAGAACTGCAAACTTGTGGAACGGTTTCAGGATCATAATCACAAATAAGAGGCATCAATACTCAGGAGTGTGAGGCACTGGGAAGCAGGGAGCAGAAACACTCAATCTGATGTTTACCACATTGGTCCAAAAGACTGGTTTCTTTGTCAGAGATGCCCCAGCTTAGCATGAAACCGAAGCCAAGAGAAATCCTTAAACCCTGATCCTTCAAAACGCTCACAGCTCCCCCTTTTAGATTCAAAGTTTTCAATTCTTGTATGAACCTGTCCTTTGGAAGCTGCTGCAACCTTCACTATTTGCACCTGGCTGCAGGTGAAGTCTATAACACACTACTCTGGGCATATTCCTCAACATCCTTCCACGTGTCCCATATGAGGACAGCAATAAAGTGAGATATGCTGCTATTCAGCTAGCAGTGAGAATGTCAACATATAATTTAGAGGGCTTGAAATGGAAAAGAAAATATAAAGTTGAAGGTAGTTTTTATTGTTCTTGCAGCCAAGATAGTCTAGGACTGTAAGTGTGGTAAGGTTTGGAAAGAGGACATATCTTTCCCAAGACCAACAGACATATTTGGAGGGAAAACAAGATAACCTTCCTCTAACTCAAAACTCAAAACTGTCACTTCTGGACTTTAAAGTTCTGCATATTTCACTGCAAAGACCTGGAAACTCTATTCCCAAGCACAACTGTCTTGCTGCTACGCTCATCATAGGCTTACAGCAGAAAAAGGAGCATGTGCTCAGCTGCTGAGCACTGCACAGGGTTGTGCTGTCACTTCATGATTAGAGAAAGCACTGAGCAAATACTCACACGCAGGAAGGACAGTAGGGACAGAAGAGGTGTCTCCAGCCCATTGCTAAATGGTGTCATACTTTGGCAATGCTTTATTTAAAAGGCTTGGGACAATGAGGTTTTTTTTAGGAGTGGAAGCATTGGAGAGTATACAGCAAAATTCAGAAGCTGTGAGTGCACCAGAAAGATTTATCACTGAGGGTTTGTGTATTTCTCTGACATCAGGACAATATTTTAATATGCCTGGTACAAGATGCATTGAGCCATTTGCAATCTCCCTTACTCTCTTTATCTCAGATAATAAGTTTGGTAGCACATTCCAGGCCCATTTCAAACATTTTTCAGTGAAAGTCAGAAAGCAAAACATCTAGAGACACTACACCTAGATCAAATTTCCCAGTGAAAATCCTCATCTAGTGCAACCACTAGTGCAAGAATGCACTAGTGAATGCAAAAATATTTCTCTGCTGTCTATAACTTGGGCCCATTTTGAAGGCAGTGTAAGTGTCTGCATGTGCACATCTGTGTCTTTTCTCTTTGAAAAGCTGAACTCCTTGGCCAGAGAAGCCAAATGAGATAATGATCTCAGTTACCAGTTTTTCTAAAAGCCACATGAAAATAATTGGCCAAACAGAAAAGAGAAGACCCATACACAGCCTCTATAAGAACTCAGGCTGAAAGTGGGGCTGTGGTATGACCCTCCATGTTATTATGCCCCCTGACAACCACCCTAGAGGGAAGAAGCAGTAATACTTCAGTAGGGAGAACAGCTTCAACACCTCATTGCACTCACCTATTACACAAATCCACCCCCTGTCAGCAGCCCTAAAGCTCGAGTGATTCCTTATGGACATTAGGAATGTGCTCATTTTCAGGGCATGGATCTACAGGTGTGGTTTTGCTGGGGAGCTCAGGGCTTCAGCCCTTTGAGTCAGCAGCCAGCTAACCACGCTCTACTGACTCCCTGTCCTCAAATGCCCGCTGGGCAATCCCACCCGGTATCTGCAGGGAGAAGGCAGAGGTGGAAGTGAGCTGGGTGTCCGGCTAGTGAGAGGGGCTGGAAAATGACAAATCTGCAGAAAAATAAAGGGGAGCAAAAAAAGTCAGGGCAGAAAAGAAGGTCAAATCTTTGGTCTCACTCTGCAAAACCTGTAAGAACCTTCTGGTATCGAGTCATATGAAGGGAAAGTGGGTGGCTCTTGAGACACAGTAAAAATGAGATTAACTCACCTACTAAATTCTCAGTCCTCCTCCTCTTATAACCACTGCCAGGAAGTATGAATAACCAATCTAAATTTAAATAGAACAAAAAAGAAAATACTATACAGTATGACTAGTCCACAAAGAAACCATGAATTTGCTCTTTTAATAATTAAAAGCAATCCAACAAGTTTTACAAAGCACTCATCTCTTGTTCATGAAATAAAGCACTATCTTCACTGCCCATGTATGCCAAGTGTGCTGCATTATCTGTCCAGATAATTGCATTATTTTTCCCATTTGGATGAAATTGCATTTTGTGAGACTGACAAAGTAATTCCCCAAGTGCCAGTTATTTCTCTGCTTAGAAAATGCCATGTACAATTATTCCATTCATGGAAGAATGGAAATGCTTTAACTACCTACTTGGTCATATTTTGTAAATTATGGAAGAAAAAAATATTCATTGCCACTACCAGCATAAGACAAATGTTTTACTGCATATGACCAAGGCTGGCAAAATTTCCACCCCAAGCCTATTTGAATTCAACTTGGGACAAGCCTTAAAGATGTTTTTTGGAGCTTTTTTTTTTAATTCTTGCCGTGCAGAACCAGTATACTCCTACAGTTCAGCTAAAGGCTACATGCTATGACCTTCAGAACCAGACTTCTAGATATCTTCACTCCTGGATATTTTTAATGTGTTCACTGAACATTAGAAATATTATTAATATCTGTGTCTCAAGAGCTCTCCTCCAGATACTGCCTGCAATGTAGCTCTCTGGGAGCCATTTGGAGAGAAACCATATTTAATCCCTTTTGGCAGAAACTTTTCACTCAAGTCAGTGAGTGCCGATATTATGCAAAGCAAGTAAAGGTGGTAGGAATGAGTTCACAGGCAAAACTCTCCGTGAGTCAAACTGTCCCCCAGCTACCACATTAAATTGTGCTGATAAGAGGTGAGATTGCCAAACGCCATGGAGAGGGGTTTGGCACATTAGCATCTGATAGCATTTTTCCCAGACATGAGTGTGGTCCCAGATCTGAAGTCCATTAAAGCCTTTTAATCACTCTGGATCTGGCTTTAGGAAAGAAGGGCAGTTTCTGGTGTTGTTGAGTTAGTATTGAAACAACTCAAGTCGTTGAACTGCCGTGCCACTGCGATGGAAACAAAGGAGGAAGTGGAGCTGAAGGGATTTCTGAGAAACGTCACAAACCAGTTAAGTGGGCAGGAATTGGACAGCCTATCAAGCCACATGGAAAGAGACTGCTTTCCAGAGATATGCCACCTACAGCCATTTTGTCTTTCAATGCTCCAGTAATCAGATCCATGCATATGGATTATGCTACTGGGCAAGAAAAAGTACATCATTCAACAGTGTCCATAAATTACATAATCAAAGAAAAAAAAAATGCATCTGCTTCTGCCCCACTATGCACAACAGTTCCTGACTAAAAATTAACAATGCATTGTTTACCGTGCCTGAATACTGAACCTCAAGAAGTCTGATTTCGTGTTAAAATCATAAACCTTTGCCTTTTATCAGAGAGAGAAAAGAGAAATTATCATTCTCTTTTTCATGTTTCAGAACAGAAGTATGAGCTTTGAAGTCCTGTATTTGTGAAAGAAACCATCATAGCCTGTTAAAATGAGCTTTTGGTAGTGAAAAGGTTAACTAATTTGGTTTCCCCGATAAGTTTATCTATGATCAGAACTGAGTCATACAGAAAATACTCCTACAAGATTTGACCTTTTACTTGTATCCCACACTGAGATAATATACTTAAAATGGATATCAATAAGAACTTTGTTTTAAAAAGCATATTTTAAATAAATTACTTTTAAATAACAGAAACTGTTTTCAATTAGCCCTGTTAAAGGAAATCAACTAGAAAGTTATGTATGCTTTTTTATTTTCTTTATATAAATTATACCCAGGAGTCCTATGATAGCAGCACTGTACAAACTATGCACTACCTTTATATTTATTTCTTATCAAAATAAACTTAACAAATTAGATTTGTTTTTACAGCACTTTATATCCAATAATGACAATGTTGTATTGGTCCCAGGATAAAAACAATGAAAGTAGCAGCTGAATGGTATTTTTATTAAGAGTTAACAAAAATGTCTTGTGCAAACAGAGTATATAAAGAAAATTAATTCCATAATTCCTCATGATGAAGGCGTTCTTCTCTTTTTTCTTTTTTTCTCACAATATCAATCTCATTTGGAAAGACCATTTAGAGGGGAAAACTTTAAGTTTTAGCATGACTTACTCAGCAAAATGATATGGCTGAACTTAAACATTGCTGACTGCTAGGAATTAATATTAGGACCTGGCAAATGTTTTGATAACTTAATACTTTTTAAAAGAAAACTTGTTTGTTACTGAAGATTTTGGGAGCCCAGAAGAAATATAATCTAAAAATAACAGATAGAAAGATCCAAAGAGATGTTCCTTCTTTTTCCCATTTTTTTCCATTTCCTCTACCTTAAACTGGTTCCTCCATGATAGCATTTTAGAAGCCTTTTAACTGGTGGTAGATTCAGATATATCCAAGATATTTACCATACAGCTCAGCAAGAGTCTACATTTTCCTCCAGCAGTGGAAAAATGGCAGGGATAATAGTCTGGGGTTTGTTACTAAAAACGAGTCCTTATACCAAAAAAAAAAAAAAAGAACATTGTTTAGAACATGTGGTTTGCTGCTATTAAGTTAACAGTGGGAAATCTCATTACTTTTAATTTTATTTTGTGGTGGGATCGTTGTTTAGACTGAAGCAGATTTTGTCTTGAACAGAGCCTCTAATCCTACCTTACAGCCTTCTGTTCAGCAAGTCACTCTCTGTATAGCTTGGCTAGATGCATGTTTAAAGTCAAGTGATGAATTAAAAGGTAAAAAGGAAGAAAAATAACTTTTCCCCACATGTGCCCCTGGGGCTGCTAGCAGGCACCCATGTGCTATCTTCTCCAGCTCTTGCTCTAACTACAGGAGTTGTCCAATAAAGATCTTGGTTTAAAGATGCTCTTTTAGCAGTACTAACTATGTTTCTGCTTCTAATGCAAGATTTGAGTGCTCTGCCGGGACAAATTAGAGGTTGGGCAAATTCTAACACCAGCTCCATGCAGGAAACACTGTGGAGAAGCAGAGGTGTATGAAAAGTGTAAAGTGGTCTGATGGCCCAAGGGCTCTGAAAATCAAAGGGGTGAAACAGAGAAGAAAGTAGTAGCTTGTAAAGATTTCTAGTCCAGTTTGTTTTCAAATTTTTGAAGCGACTAAGCTGACTTCTGAATTTTGATTGAGGCTATAATGATTTACAGTAACAGAATGAAATCTGGAATTTGAGGGGAAAATGACCCCAAAACAGAAGCCTTGTTTAAAGCCTGCATGCTATATATGCGTACATATATATATGTATATATTCCTACTTACAAGTTATGATGACTCAAATCTAAACTCTTCTGGTTTAAAATACCAAGTGAGATTCAGTCACATAATATTTGTGTTCCACCAACAGTCCAATGTTTCAGGGTTTTGTTTTTTTTTTTTTTGTAATATGTGATCATACTATAAAAAATCACTCTTGTGCAAAGGTGACCTATTATATTGTAAATTCCACTCACATTAAATCTTGTGTAGCTCAAGTCTGCGAGCTATATTTCAATACACCCTTAAAATTTTGTACTCAGCCCTTCCCCTTGCACTTTTCTATACCAGTTCACCAGGAAATTTTGACACATGAATAACCAAAATGCATGCACATAAGATCACTGATTTTTTTTTTTCCTGAGCATCACTCTAGTTCTCCTCAACTAAGTTGCCAAAGTGTGAGAGCTACATCTAGAAGCCTCCTACCTTAGCCCAACTGCTGCTGAGGTCTTGCTTCTCCATCAGTGATAATTTAGAAAACTCAGGAGCTCAGTTCCTCAGTATTTTTGGGGAAAGAAAATGGACCAGCTGCCCAGCAAACAAAGGAGTTTTGACCTGTCTGAACTCAGTACTCAGTACTCAGAAATGCTCTGTTGAAAGTGTCTGTGTCTCTCACAGTTTAACCCCAGATGGCAATCAAGTACCACACAGCCACTTGCTCACTTCCCCACCTGCACTGATGGGAATTAGAAGAAAATGTAAACCTCTTGTCTTGAGATGAGCAATGATTGAAACAAAAGAAAATATTAAGATAACAATTGCAATGAAAATATATTGAGGATCTAGGGGGTGTGTAAATAATACCCAGCAGAAACAAGTGATGCTCAATATATTTGTTCATCACACACTGCTCAGCCCACCCCCAAGCACTGATAGCAGCTCCTGACCAAACTGCAGCAGTTTTATATCCTGGGCATGATATTCTGTGGTATGGAATATCCCTTGGGCTACTTCAGATCAACAGTCCTGGCCATGCTCCCTCAAGATTCTTGTGCACTTGCCCACTGGCAGAGCATGAGACAGTGAAAGTCCTTCAGAGTAAGCACTACTTAGCAACAACTAAAACATCAGTATGTTATCAGCATAATTCTCATACTGAATCCAAAACAGAGCACTGCACCAACCAGCTGAAACCAGTTCAATATCAGTAGCATCAGTTTGCTTTGTTTCACTAACATTTTATGAAACCTGAAAACAGAGCAGAAGACTGCTCACTGCCCCACTGTGAATAAAAGCAGACCCCTTGAGATGAGGGGTATGACCTTCACAAGGGCATGACTTCCTGCAGCTCCTATACAAGCTAGGAAGTGCAGCAGGTGTTCAGTACCCCTGAAATACCAGGTTTTGAACTTAAAGCACATGAATGCTTGCATGACCTCCAAGTGGTGAAGCGTCTACTCTCTTTTTGGGACTAGGAGCCATTTAGAACATTGATAAAGATTAGGGAAATGAGTTCTCAGTGTTGGATACAACTATGAAAAACAGGCTGAATTTGGGTCTTACCACAAATTTCTTGTTCTACAGATGAACAAAAGCTCAATGCAACTAGCCTAGAACTGAGAAAATTTCATCTCCTGGCAGATGTCAAAAGTATAAGCCAAGACAGAATGAGAGCGAGACCTTGCTCGAACAGAAGGTGAAGCTTTAGAGCTGTACTGTTTATCTGTGCCATGGGGTTGTGAAACCAACTCATTTTTGACGTCTCTCACATGTGCAATTGGAAAGTGAACTTGCAGAAAGGGGTTATTTCAAGAGCGGAATGAAACTAGCTTGCTCAGTTTGCAGAGTTTATGTGTTAACTTTCTTGTATTTTCCTTCATATAGTTCTATACTCCAGGAGTTTTGTTTTGAGTTTTAGCTTCAAACAAATCAAAAGTGATTGTAAACCACTATATTTCGACTTTTCATGTTGAAACTGTATCTCACACAGAAAATTTCAAAAGCCAAAGTGCACAGTACCAGTAGCCTGGGGTAGTTCAGCCTGTGTTCAAGCTGACTAGCTGAGGGTCAGAGACAAGATCTCCCTACATGCAGTGATGCTCATACCTGGCTTTTCTGTGCAGTCCCATTCTGTATGAAACTACCCAAACCCATTCAATTTTATGTCATTTTCTTCCAGGAATAATAGAAGAAGCTTATAGATAGAGTTGTCAGATTAAATTAAGTAGTGGCAAATTAGTAACTTCTTATTATTAGATTTTTTTCTAGCTAGGTTCAGTAGGATTATTATAAAGGCTTTTTCAAACAGAAATCCAGACATACAGATAGCACTATTTTCTGCTAAATGAATGCTAGTTGTTTACCTGTATCTTATCAGATATGATTTGCCAGAAACAGCATGGCAGTGTCCAGAAACATCTTCGTGAACAAAAGCTTTCCTTTATTTTCCACATTCATGTTCTTAGCAGCCCTTCAGTCCAACTGTTAACACATTGGAATATTTTAAATGTACACAGAAAATAATTTCTGACCATTTTCCAAAAGCACTTATTATCATATTTCCATTATCATAATTTAACTTTCCACTATATTAATAACTAAGATAAATTTTACCTAGCAAGAAGCAATCTAAACCCTCTAACTTGACAAAAATATCCCGTGCTTATTTCTCTTTCTAACCATCAAAGCAAGTCACTACAACAACCCTGGGTATCAGCATTTTTCCTGTGTGATTCACTTATACCAAGCAAACCCTCTAGACCTACAGTTTTTCTTTTTTGAATTTCTGCTTAACCAATATGATCAAGAGGTCCCATTCTCTGTGGGTGGTGATAATGTCAGTATACCACTGCCCAAATAATCTTTCTCTATAGGGAGACGCTAACATTTAACTCTTTAAATTTAAACCACATGTGGTTTGGTCTCATAACTGCACTCTGTATTAACTGACTTTTGTTATTAATTTGTATTACTAAAAATCTTAATGAAACCAGTTATTGGAACTGTTAAGTGCAGTAGACAACTAAAATTTGTGTGTGAGCTAAGATATTTAAATGCTGACTAAATATTTTCCCCAGCCACTGTAAACACGTTTTCAGAATTGCTGATGACACCACTCTGCTCATGCTATGTGTAAAGCTGTGTCTCAGAAGAGTTGTTCTTTCCAGCCCAGTCCAGGGAACAGAAGCAAATGGTTTCTATCTCTTACCTTCACCTTATCCAGAAACATAAAGTGTCATTCAAGTGCTGCCTACATGAGACCGCCACCAAGAAGAGCAACTTCTGTGTGCTTTGATTACTTCCAGTTTCCCTCCTGGTATTCCCTGTGAGAGGCACTGCTGCTGCACAGGGTCTTTGCATGCATTGCCATCAGGTGACCACAAATATACAGCTGCCAGTGTAGAAAAAATAGTGGCATTTGGGAAAAATACTCAGGGACTTCTTGTCCAAACAACACAAACCACAGATTCAACGGTTTCCCCAAACTAAATTGTTCCTCAGTAAAATTTAACACAACTGCAAGTGTTAAAATGTTAATATATGGATTAGTCTAAAACTGCAATTATATTAAAAACTAGTGGGGGAAGAGGTAGAAAGACTGTATAAAATTCTAAAGTGTTTTCTGTAACCTCTAGAAATAAAACAGTTTATTTAATATTTACATATATGATTTTGGTAGTATTTACATAATTCTATCATTATAGACATTGTTTTAATTATACATTTCATGTTTCATCATATAGATGTGTTATTTAATACATATAAAAATGTAAAAAAATTATCTTTAGAACAGCATTTTTTAAAACAGATACCAACTCCCAGGTACAAATTAGCACTGCCTTTTTTTATTTTTAATCTGAATTCTGTAGCAAGTCCCATAAACTGTATGTTTCACTGCTCAGAATACCCTCCAGTCCCCTGAAGTAATATTAATAAAAGGAATGTATTTTCCCAGTCTGTCTGGGAAAGGGTGCAGGGGCTTGCAAATTATATTTTTAAACAACAGTCATCTGAGATAATTCCATCACCTCAAGATATTCTGTGGGCCTGGTCACAAATTTCAGAGTGCTTAGGTTGTAGTTCTCCAGCACTTTCCATAATGTGAATTCTTCCCCATTTCACAATCTTTCATGTAATTCCCAATCCATAAAATCTTATCAAATGTCCTGATATTTGGTAAAAGCTTTAGAATGACATTATACCCCCTTTACAAGACAAACGATTCCTCATACTCTCTGTAGGAGTTTTCTTCCACCTTCCTTCAGGCTCTGATTCCCAGTCATCAGAGATGAATGACACCAAGGGTATCTGTTTCTTATTTCAAACAACCATTGCAGCCATGCCTTGGGAGTCCATCCTGAAAAAGATTGATAAATAGTTAAAAAAAAAAAACCACCAAAACAGAGTATATGGAAACAGTTCTCTCTTTCCCACCCAAACTATAAAATTAATATTATACATCACTAACTCAGATGTTATGATTGCTCTGTCCATCATTACCTTTTCTGCAATTATTTCATTTCTTTAATTTCTACAAAAGTAGCCCAAACTCCTATGAATCATAATCCTAGTGAGTGATTTTAAAAAGTTCACAGGAAAGTGTTCTCTGTCTACACAATCCTAATTAATGCCTGTGGTGGATTTTATCCAAAATTCACTAGTTTCCATTAACTTAATTTTATTTTAGGATGAGTTATGTATTTTATACATGTACAGTATATAAGTTCTGTGTATTATATGCAACAAATTGCTCTTGTCATAAAATAACAATTCAGAAATACTCAACCCCACATTGTGCAATTTATATATAATTATGCTGACTAGTATAGTCAAGATTTTTAACTTCCCTCTTATTCAGCAGACCATGAAAACTGGACCTGGTTAATATAAGTTTCTAATTGTGTATGTAATTAATGCATTCTTTAATTTCATTTCTTTAATTAAAAAGGGGATTTTTTTTAATTAAAGAAGTATTTCTTGTGTCTATCCAAGTGTCTTGCTACCTGAAATTACCACTTTCTTCAGGAAAATTAGTCTGCTGCCCAAAACTGGGAATTAAGCTTCTTTTAGCTAGACTCCCAAGAGTTTTGAACCTCCAACCACTACGGTCCTGAGGCTCCTGGCCAGGACCTCCGTGGTGCATTTGCTCAATAAGAGCCACTCCCAACTCACACATGGGTTCAGTTCAGCCACTGGAATTCAAAACAGACCCTTGACAGCATCCCATTGAATACAGAGACTTTGTCCTTGTTAGATATGAAAGAAGTCTCCTGCCTCTATGCCTTGTTGATGTGAAATAAAACACCTTAGAGGGAATTACCTTCCCAGATGTGATATCTTTCATTTTCTTAAGCATTTGCATAGGCATATTATAATTTACAGCAGTTTTTTAAAGGGGAAATTCAGGTTCCTGAAAGAAGGTATCTAATGACTGCTAGGATACCCTGGAGTACCCAGGATATATGTGCAGGGCTGGTGTGTTGTGGGACCTACAGGAGATTTTTGACCTTTGACAAAATCCCACACCTTTGAACTGGCAGTGAGAGGCCAGATGGGATTCCTACAGGCTCTAAAAGGCACAGGCCTATGTTTAGGCACATTGGTTTTTTCTAAAACTAATAAAATAAACCACTAAATTCAAAAACCAAAAGAGACTAAACATAATTTTATATTATTTCATTTAATTAAAACCTGTGAAAAAATAGTAAAAACTTTAAAGAAATAACTTTGTCTAAATCTCTTCCTTTACTATACTAAAACCTTCTGGAGATTATCATGGCTTATTATCTTGATCCATAAAGGCCATAATGAACTAGTAATATTTGCAATACTTGTACTTTCTGACTTCAAATTTTAGAATACCACAACATTTTCAAAGTTAAATACTTAAAAAGTCAGAAAATATTAATACAGGCTTCATGCAAACCCAAGAATACAGCTTTTAGATATTTTGGAGTGCAGTTTTTAATTCTATGTTTACATACTATTTTTTCTAACTCAGCAACTGAGTGCTTGGCACTGTTCGTAAGAAAAGTGTTGCTACATTTCTAATTAAATAACATCTTGGAAAAGACATGGCTGCCAACAAGACAACTATTTTATATGCCTTCGTTGCAAATAAAAATTTTAAAAGTGTAAAATCAATTCCCACTTTAATGTGCTCCTTGCAGCCAAGCCTTGGAACTTGCTTTCATGTTTTCCCTCAAGCAAATTCCCCTTTGATTCCAGGAAGAGTTTTGGCACACTATCGTATCACAGTAGCACATAGTCCTTTGTAGTCCTTCTAGAAATGGCTGAGAAGGAAAACCTGGCTGGACTAGTCAAAAGGAAGATGATTGTGATGAAGTTACAAGGAAGAAGTTAGATACAGGGCTAAGATGTAGCAGGTGAAGTATTTCTAGAGGGGTGTGGAAGCTCTTGCACTAATGTTGCATGCAAGGCAGCAAGGAAGGGAGCACACTTCTGTGTGCTTTTGTTAAAAGAAGGGCAATTTAACTTAAAGTAATGTCAGGGGATTGGAAACCTAAGCTTCTGGAAGAAAACAAATGCAAATTGGGTTTGTTCAGGCTAGGATGCTCAGGCCCAAATCTCTCAGCTACATGCCAATACAAATGGTGGGGGGAAAGCTTTAATAAAAAGGACAATAGAGATACAAGGGAATCTGGATAAATGCAAAAGACAGAAAGACAGAAAAATATTTATAATCATAGGAGCTGTGATGGGTTTGAACAAACTTCAAGTAGCATATAGGGTGGTCAAGGCAGCTCCTGCATGGATTTCAGAGTAAATTTGGTTTTAACAGCCAAAGATTAGACTTGATAGACCAGGAGCCCTCAGCAATGAACCAGCAGGGTCTTGGCTCTTTACAGCTCTACCACATTTTTCTCACTGTGATCATGAGACATCAAAAACAGTCTCTGCATATTAAAGGAGGTTACAGTTAATACCCAGATGAACACTTAAAGGAAACATAAACACTATAAGAGATACTAAAATTATTATGAGATTATTTTCTGCTTGAAGCTTATTTATGGTGTAGAAAGTTAAATACTACTTTCGGTTATTTCAGACTAAATATTCCAAACATTTCTGCTTTCAGTTGCTTCAATGAGATTACTTCAAATTTATGTTGAAGTAAATGAGATCTGAATTCAGCACCTTAATTCTTTGTTTCTTGTGGGAAGGTTGATGAATATTGCTGATTTCATAGTCATGGACGGGGGCAGTGAGTAAGCAGTGGTAAATACATCACAAAAAATGGTAAAAAGCAGAAGACAGCTTTAAGTAGACATTGGTTTGCCTTAACAGTTGTCTGCCCTTTGTTATTTATAGGTCAAGATTACACACTGCACAAACATTATTAAAAATTGCAGACCAACCAGCTTTCTTTTCGTTTTAGTTTGGAGTAAAGGATCCTTCAAAAGCTATATTTTAAGCAAACTTTTTTTCTTCTTCTTTGTCACAGCCAAATTCTCCAGTTCAGGAATTTACAATATTTTCCTTTTTCCAGAATGACACCTGCTGGTGGGAGAAGCATGGATGAATTGCAGATATTTTAGAGGTTTGATTGTTGCTAACCAGGCATATTCTCTGAGCATGCTCATCACCCATGTTTAGGCCAACTGCAGAAAATAAAGATTTGGAAACTGTAAAGGTGCTTTAAGGAGATTTTTTTAGAAGTAGTTTTCCATTATGATTTAATATTTGCTCTTAATAAACCACAAAGCTACCTACTACTAAGACAATGCTTCCATGCTTCCTAGTGTCCACACTGCTGGACACTAGCCCTGTTTTGGAAAGTCCAAAGCATCATTCTGTAAGACCAGATAACAGCCAGAAGGAAATCCTACCCAATGCTGGTCTGCTTCGAACTCTCAACGGCAAGTAAAACCAGCTGCTAATGCAACTATTTGTGCTTACCATCCCAAAATATTAGATCTCAAAGACAAGGATTGTGCACATGTTCCTGACATGTATGGGAGGACACAAGTACAAGAGACAGCAATGTGTACTTTTGCCAAAACTGTGAAAGATACTGCTCAAGGCATCAGGCGGGGTTAGGCTTCCATATTCACAGCTCCTCTGCTGCTGGGTTTCTTGCCACAGCCTCTCCTACAGCTAAACCAGAGTCAGAACTGAGCTTTTGAGAGTTCCAACACATTTATAGCAATATTTCTAAAAGTGATTTCCAATGTTAAGAATAAATAACTCTGTTTCCTTTTTCTGAGCTGCAAACCATCTACTGTCTTTTGTAAAGACAAGCTGAAGTGTAAGGACCCTGAAGAAAACTCTGAGTTGGACTCTAAACTGTATGTTTTAAACACAACTTATGAATAAATTGTTGTGGGGGGAAACAGTTATAAAGAAAACTGTTATATATTAAATTCAGGATTAAAATTCAAAGAAATCTTTCAAAGTATTTACAACATCACAGGCAAATACACACATTCAAAGGTGTTCCCCTTGGATAAATACCTAGGTGTTGTTATGGCACACCTCATTGTATCATCAGAAAGCAAACTTTCTTTTGATTTCACTGGCTTGTTAATGGCATTAGATGGCAATTTAGGAGACTTGGCTTCTACACCTGGATTTATCACTGGCCTCTTTTATGGCTTTGAACAGGTAACTTCACAGCTGTGTTCCTTCGATTCTCCCATTTGTGAAAAAAAAAAGGTAGCACTGCACTATTCTGATGGTTAAAAGATTGATTTCCAAAAATTTATTTTATTTTGGTAAATGCAAACACATGAAAAGGGGGCACCTTTCTACAAACTCACTCATAAATATAAGACACACAATACTTCAAAAGATAGTTTAGATCTGGAGAGATTTTTAACATATTTTTTGCAAAGTTGATCAAAGTTTCAGTCCTACCCATGGTTGTACATACTTCTGCTTCTAATGTCCTTGTTTGTCACACATATAACAAAGATTATAAAAATCTAGAAACATGGTTACTGCAGTTTATCATTCTTAACCTCATTAACAAAGCAGTAGCTTCACAAGGAGCCCAGCTGCATCTCAATGCTTTCAGAATAGCCCAGGGTAAGCACTTTGCTGCAAACAGTAGCAGGATGGAAGCAGAGAGACTGATCTAACACCAAATCTGTGGACATCTGCACAAGGTTTGAGCTAGCTGAAAAGCAAAGAGGAAATAGCAGAAGAAAATGCTTGTGTAAATATGTTCCTACTTCTTAGAGCTAGTGCCGAGGAGGTTTAGAGAGCAAGGTTTTCTAGCTGCTTCCACTTAGCTCAATGAGTGTCTCTTTGAGCACATCATTATCAATTATTGACTATGACCATCTCCATTCTGTGCTAGAATCCAGCAAAAAGACACTTCCAATCCCAAACTGATAACACAAATTTTTGTGTTACATTAGACGTCAGCTTGAGTTTGAGCTCAGGTTGCTGCTCACCCTTGAGTAGTCATTCCAGTTTTTATTGCCATACATGAAGAATGATATGCCTGCACAGGATACAAATAGCTTGGGGTTCAAATAAACCTCTGCACAAGGATAAGAACTCTGAATTTGGCTACATTTTTCTCCTCTCTACTCTATACCTATCAAACTCACATTGCATGGAATAAACTTGGGAATATCTTCATATCCCATTCTCCTTATTTCACCTAGGACACTCTTAACTTCAACACTTTAACTCTTGCTCTCTGAGATGATGCGTGAAATGTGTGTGATTGCTATAAATCCCTCCAACTTCTTATTCAGCAGCTATTGGGAAACTGGTTTGGACCAGAGCACTGCAGCTGCAATGTTTTTAAGCATTCATCACTTCTGGCAATATGTTTCCAGCATTATTTCCCATAGAAGTCCTTCCATCCCTTCCCCCACCCAGCAGCATATGCCCCTTGATGAGTCACGGCTTATCCAAACTCCCTTAGCTGCTAAACCACACAATGACCAAGAAGCTCTTCCTCAAAGGCATCCTGGCTCCAGCTGACCTCCTCAGGGACAGCCACAGGCTCTGCAGAAGTGACCTCTAACATCAAAGTTAAACATTATTTCAAACTGATACACATAGAACAAGACATAACCATATATACCATGGCTTCGTTTTCTCACTAGTTTTGCATGTGTAACTTTTCTTGTGCCTGATGGACACAATTTTCTTCCCCCTGTAACCAGCGTCCTCCAACTTTAGTTGGTTCTGTACTTCTAAGAGTACTTTCTTCCCTTCAAAAAATATGTCCTTACTTTCCTCTCTTTTGTCTCAAGCTTTCTTTACTTGTCTTACCCACATAACTTCTATATTTGTATGGATCTTTATCAGCATGCACTTTTTCATTTGCCTCAGAGAAATTTGTCTCCTTCCAACCGTAGTCCTTGGCAGTCAAGTCAGAGGGAGCTGTTTATCTGTACAGTGCAGTAACTTCTTTGGGCTGCACAGACAGACAATGTGCGGCCACTTCTCAGCAATCAGGTATTTGTTCCACGAGGATGAATACCAGTAACATACAAATTTTGGGAATGTCACTCTATATTGGACTGAAGAGGTCTGGAAGACCCAGTTTTACAGCTGGGGAAGCAAGTCTATTTCTTCAGAGTACTAAAGGCTGGTGAGCACTGGAATCCTCCAGCGTGCAAGGGTCTGTAGTGTGTACTGGGAAGTGAAATACTGTGTAGGAAACCAGACCTCCCAGAAACCTGAACCAACTCATCTGTCTGCATGTCTGTTTGTGGGTCAGATCTGATTGCAGGCACAAGTATGTGCTACCCTCACCACTCCTGAGGAAAGCCCACTGTGTTTTTCCTGGACAGAGTCTCCCTGTCCAGACCACAGGGCAGCAGAGGAGGTGTACACCACTCCTTCCCTTTGAGAATTGTTAGTACTGTATGGGAGTTTGACTGCCAAAAGTGATACAGATCCAGTATCTCAACAGCTCCCTGCGCAGTGGAAGTTAAAAAGTTCCTGCGTGTTACATATTTTTGTATTTCTGCTTTTTTGCTTGTCTTTTTTTCCTTTCCACCCCATTTCCCCTTCTCAGAGTTGTCTGTCATTTTACAATCCTAACCTGAACACCAGAATGACACTTACAGTTCTCAGTCTAAAGACAAATGCCTTCAGTCAAAATGTCATATATTTTAAACTCTGGTAAAAGAAAGCAAGAGAGAATCCACATTGTGACTACCTTCTGCAGCTGTACAAAACTGCTAAACACTGCAGACTGCACAGGATATGTCAGTCCATGGGGGAAAAAAGCATAATTACCTGACCCAAACCAGCAGATAAACTCAGTCAGAGAATTGCGATTTCCTACTTTTCTCCACTTTACATTTCCCCTACTTCCATATTTGTCTCCTTCTTCTCAGAGATATATTTTATGGGGATATATCAAATATGTTCCTGTACCACAGAAACTCTTTACTGAGATCCAGAAAGGTTAGCTTTTACAAGATGTCACTTTTCCAGCAAATTAAAGTACCAGATTTGCATACCTTGTACAAGGTAGGGGCTTTTTTAAAATTAATTTTCCCCCTCCTACCCCACATTTACTATATAGAAATTTCTTTCCTTCAATATCTCTTTTAAAGCTTTGCATCCCTGAGGTCAGAATAATAATCCAATCTTCATACCAGTCTTTTCTCCCTTCATACACAGAGGAACTGTCCTGTCACCTGGTCCTTTTCCTCTTCGTGAGACATTCACACGTATGGTTTCACATACCTGTTCTGTCTGAATTTTGAACAACAGTTATCCCACTACCCTGACTGTAGTGAACTGTCTTAAGATTTGTTCCCTCTTTATAATGAGTTATCTGCCATTTCCACACCCTCAGAAAGCCTCCAGACTTTGGCCTGTTGCTAGATCATCATTAGTTTATCCCACACATACTATAGTTCCTCTTCACAGCACAGGAGTCTTTCACTTTCCCTTTCCCACATTTTTCTAGATAAGAACTTTTTTCTCAAATGCTGCCTGAATATTTTTCTCAAGCTCCTCTCATTTGTTTTTTACTTTATTCCTGCATATCCTGCCTCTGAGATACAACTTTCTATTCTGATCCCTCTTTTTCCTCTGTCCTTGTATTACCTACCAACATCTTTTCTGTGATGAGTACCTATCAAATTAGACAAGATGCTTTTCCCAACTGTCTTTTGTCTGGAGTATAAGTTCTAGGTAGCTTTCACATCTGAAACTTTAAAAACTTTACACATCCTCCACATTTCAACCCTGAGGCTCCTTAATCAGGCAGACTTGAGTAATTAAATCATATAGTTTATGAAAATTTTCCTCTTCGAATCAGGAGCCTTAATTACAGTCCTGTTTCTATTTAGTCTTATATCTAGTGTAAACACAGTAGACCTGTGAACACTTAAAAATTTCTTTTATTCTTCCACAGAAGCCACAGTAGTCCTCAAAACTAAGGTAAAACAGAATTGTCCGAGAGGTCATTTGAAGAAGTATTTCATCAACTATGTTCATAAGTTCCTTAAGAAATAGATCCCTACTTTTGCACACCTTCCCCAACCTCCATCTAGCAAGTTTAAGTCTCACTTAGACACATAATTTCCAGTTGTCATTTATTTCTCTAAATATACTACAGAGATCTTGGGCCATGTCTAGACTGTAAAGATGAACTAAGGGCCACAGCAGCCATCTTGAATGGTTGTATTTTACTAACTTTTACCAAAGTAGTTTTGACACATACAAATTTTATGCTAATAATCTTTATTTTTTTCCCTGAGGAAGAATTTATGACACACTGGGTTTTTTGAGAAAGACAGTATACAATATTTCCAGGTCATTCCCAAAGCAATTGCATCACTGGGCAGCAAAACCCCAAGGCTTCTGGACTCCTGGCTGCCCTCACACTGGGATACCTCAAAAAAAGCAGTCTCCAGTGAAGCCTTGGGGAAGGATAACCAGAAGAGGCAGCAGCCTGAGGACTCAGTAGGCTTGAGGGGGCAGACCACAAAGGTCTGATCTGCCACCAGTCTGGCAAGGGAGGAAGCCAGAGGGCTGCTAGCCCACTGCATGGACAAGGTGGGAGGGGGCTATGCTGAGGTAGGGGAGACGGGGTCTGGAGGGAAGAGGTGACTTTATCCATTTCTTTATTTATTACCATGCCATCAGTCTGCTCAGCCCAGCCAAGAGCCCAGGGCTCGCTGCGGGGAGCAGCAGGGGCCAGGTAGCAGCCCCTCAACTCAGCTCTGTCTGAGGCTTCAATGGAGCTGATGCACCCCAAGGACAGCATTTCCACCCTGCACAAGTGGCATTTTTCAACTGAGCACGGGCCCAGCTAAACACTTGCGGCAACCAAACTCTTACCTACAGCTCTACCAACTCCAGTTACCAACAAAATATCTACATCTTTCACAAGTATTGAAAATGTAAAGCAAGACCGGTATTTAAGACACCAAATGAGTAATGTCTGAAGCCAACTCAGAAAGAAGCTTGTGGGAATTTTTGTCTAGCATTATTAGCTACTACAAATCACTTACCATATCTAGCCTGTTCAAACTGCTGTGCTTGTTGCACTAACACAAAAAAAAGCTGAATTCTGTGAATCTTTTTTTTTGTTATGGAGTACTGTCACTCACTTTCACTAACACAATAATGATGCCTGGAATTACAACAGCGTGGTGGAAACTTTCTACTACACTACAGCGAACCTTAAGGGAAAACACGTACATTTGTGCTACAGATATTACATATATTTCCACGAACCTTGTCAAAATGGATCACATGAAAAAAACAAAACTATTACGAAGAAAACTGCTTCATCAGATTCTTCCATTACTCACACCATAGGGCAGATGTAAGATCAAAACCAAAAGTGCAATTTTCAAAAGCCTGTTGAAAATTTGAACATTTGGCTAGATTTCTTACGTTGTCACCTCCGTGAACCCCAGAGAAAATGAGTAGTCTGCGATCTTTTGAGAAGGAAAACACAACCTAAAATATCAACATGGTTCAGGATTAGGTCCAAACACTGAACCATTTAATTCAAGAACAAACCACATTGTACTTTGCAAATGTATCTGTAAACAGAATTAGGATATGACGAAACAAAAAATTCTCCCTGTGGTTTTGTGTATATCATCCTTGCCACTTTCATAATTAGAGGGCATAGGCTACCATTAAAGTCAATTGCAAAGTTCCTATTGACTTCAGTAGATGTAAACCAGGCTTTAATATTATGCTTTTCAGTTTTCTTGAGGTTTAAACACCTCATAAAATAAATTTACAGATGAACTAGTAAATGTACACTTACAAAGAAACCTCCTGAGGAGTCCCTGAAGCCATATTTTTAAATGCTGCTATTCATTCTGGTTATATCAGACAGATTAAGCAACTGTCAAACATAGCTCAAGAACACCAATAAGAAATGCTGAGAATATACTCCAGAAATATAATTTTTAAAATATCATCTGATACATTTGACAAAACAGAGTTAGAAGAGGGCTTTATATTATGCTACATATTTCACAAGTTCAGAAAACCCTATCTATTTATCTGCCTATCCATTTCAGTGATCTGTAAATGAAAACGTGTACCATATATACAGCAAGTTCTAAGAACCATTAAAAAAAAAACCTCACTCACATAAAAATGCAAGAAAAGCTAATTGAGAAAGAGAGAAAAAGTGTGGGAGTGGAGAGACTCTAACCGATGAGAAGTCAAAAATACTACCATCTGGAGCTGACATTTTCTACTATAGAGCTATGTGCCCATTGGGCATAATTTTTGGTCTTGCAGACTTTCCACAAGTAAGACTCCAGTTGACTACAGTGCAAATGAATGAACTGCAGGATCTAATTAATCCTGCTGAGGTTTGAAAAACAATCTCATATGCTGCCTGAATATTTCAGTCAATTTCAGAGATTTTCAAGATAGTTTGCCCAATTCATTGATAAATATTTATTTATAAATATTTATAAGTATAAAGTAGAAATATAAATAGAAGGTGAACATTAGATTATAAACAGATATAAGAAAGTAATAATTACCTAACCTGACTTGATGAAGGCTTTATTAGATGGAACATCATAGATGACATTACCAAAGAAAGAGCTGTGATTGCTGGATGACATTTGCACAGTCATCTTGGTCCAGATACTACTGGAACAAGGAGAAATGGTCTTTTGGCAATGAACCACTGGGTAAATGTCTGCCCATTACCACACAGGAAGACAGTAGAAGAGGCAAGGATACTGTTCAGCTCTCCAGAACAAACTTCAACTACCTAAACCTGGAGATCTTGTTTTCTTTTTCTACCATGTCCTGTTTCAATCAGAAAATACCTTGCACCTTCTCAACAAGTGACCTAGAGTTCTGCATCCACCAATCCTTCTTGGTGTTTCTTCACCTCCAGAGCAGATCCATGCTAGATAGAGAGATGAAGCCATGTGAGTGAAAACACAGTGTAATCACAAAACTAGAGTCAGCATTTCCACACAAACACATTTTGGAAGCGTACTGAGGTTGCAGAGATCATTTTTTTAATCTTAATTTTAGGATACCTGTCTATGCATCTCGAATATTATCTTAATGAGGTGTTTTGAATAAACTTGTTTTTAAAAATAAAGTAATAAATAGTACTTCCACTATGTGCATCATACCTACAGAAACCCATCAACTAGGATGTTGCCTTTAGGCCTACACACACTAGTGAAGAAATGGTCAGTAAAGAGTCACAGGACCATGAAGTCACACAAACTGGGAAGGACCCTCAGGATGTTGTCTATTCCCACCCACTGCTGAAAGCAGGACTCAGTCCACCATTAGATGTGGTTGCTCAGGGTATCATTGAGGTTGTCCAACTCTCTGTGTGCATTCAGGCTAGCATCAAAGAAAAACTATGCTGGAGGCTGGCCAACAGCATACAGACTAAAATTTGGGAGCCCTAAGATGCATTCCAGCTCAGGAGGGACTGGCTCCCTACTCCCACTTCCACTGCAGAGCATCACTGCAGCTCAAAGTAATGCTCAGGGACAGCATGAGAGGGGTTGCCTCAGTTTTGGCCTCTGGTGCCTCTAGCCAGTGACTCTTCAGTCATCCTGTGAGGACGCTGTATGGAAAGTCTGATCGTGGGAAGGAGCTGTGCGAGGCGGAGGAGATGAAATCTCTGGAAATATTTGCTGTTAGGCTTTAGTAAACCTCTATGGGATATTTGGTAACTGTGTTTTTTTCCATGTCTTGAAACAAGTTGACCAAACTTGAAAGGCTTTGTGAGGATGGCAAAAGGCACATACCTGATTCAAAGGCAGAGATAGGCCTGTCTTTGCTCAAAACCACGGGGGCAGATATTATTTTTTTTAAACAGCAAAAATCTAGCCTTTGTCTTATAAATAGTTCAACCACTTTTCAATTCAAAAACTTAAAGACCTGGAGACTGGCATTGGATAAAAATAAATTTAGCCTAAATACATTCACATTGGCAGAGCTCTGGGAAATTTAAAAAAAAAAATTAATTTAAAGAAAAGACTATTGAAACAGGAAGCACTAGAAGACCTTCACAATGGCCAGAGATGCCCATCCTGCCTGTAATATTGTTTGTTAAGCACTTCAGAATCTGTAGTGTTAAGCACTTCAGAATCTGTAGAAATTAATAAAATCATATCTCTGAAGCTGCTGGACTGCATTTCTCTGCTCCCCATTTTTCTGCTGCAGTATCTTGCTGTTAATTATTGTCATTACAAACCACAGCTGGCTGGTGGGAGCACCAGTCAAGTATGTTTTCCTCTGGAACTGAACTCCAGGAAAATAAAAACTCTGAATATGCATTGCATCAGGATTAAAGACAAATTTTGAAGTTTGCTTCCAGAGAAAATGCTGGTGCATTTAAACTGTATTAATGTACAGGGGAGGCAGTGCCAAAGGATAGCAGCACTCCACAAATACAGCTGCAATTCCATGAAGTCAGAGCAAGCAGCTCCTTGCCCACAAGATGAGGTAAGTATGGATGTAGTGTAACAGTCTACAGAACAGAAACAGATCTTGCAGTTCTATCTGGGTTGTGAGGCCCCAAAACTGGCAGTGTTAAATACATCGTACATACAGTTTTTGTATTCAGCTTGGGTTTTATTTGACAGTCCTAAATTTTGACTTTTGAAAGAGTATTCTTTCTAGCACTATTATTATTAAGGGTTGGTTTTTTCTGAGCTTCCAGTATGCCATGTCACTAGCTGGTAAGGGATCGCTGATGGACTCTCCATCCTCTCGTACACAGCAAAGCGTTCACTACTGGTTTCAGAGGAGCAAGATTTCACCTCACAGGAAATCAAGGTTAATGGGAAATAATACTCATATCATTCAATTAAATAGTAAAGCTCACACATTTTCAGGATCTCAGTCCACAGACATTTCCTTTTTCTGTCACAAAAATGCAGTTGGGAGGATATGTAACATAAAGTACAAAAAAAGGTGCTGTAACACAAGGGGGCCAAAGCTGTAAATTCCTTCCCTCGACATGGTAATCTGTATTTGTAAAAGGCCAATATTGAGCAGGCAGTGAAAACAGAAATTCATAACCACATCACATCATTCCACTGCCAGAAACATTCATACTAATTTTCACCATCAAACACATAGTATGATTACTTAAAAGCTTTTTTAACTTATAAAAATAAAACCCTCAAGATGGTATAACTTCTCATTTTCATATTCTGTAATGTGAATATACATCAAATTGGCAACAATCTGTACCTTGTGTACAAGCCTTCTTCAGGGTCATTTACATGGAATCAATTCCTTGCAGTAAGTAAACACTTATTTTTCTTGGGTTTTATGTTAAAAATTGAAAATTAATCTTGCAAGTCATTTTGAGCCAGCAAAACAGGATTGACAAAGCAAGTACTGTAGTATGATATCTTTTATTAGGCCAACTTAGAGTTCAAAAATATGCAAGCCTCCTTGACCACACACAGGTTCCTGTATGCAGAATTCCAGACTGGAGCCATAAAATGTATTAAACTACTTGCTTTGTCACTACCTATATATATATAATACATATGTGTATAATGCATATGCATACACATTTTAAATGCTTCAGAATAAACTGTTCATTGACACAGGTTTAAAATAACAACTCTGAAGGATTTCTGTGGGTTGGCATGTAATCTTGTTATGTATTACCAGGCTTAATAATTCATCAGTACACAAAACAAATCCTGCTTCTGATTTCTAATGAGGTCTAATTCTTATGAAAAAAAGTCATAGTAATAATGTTAGCAAACATACATTGTTTGCTGTTTATAATAATAACAATGAGAACACACAAAAGAATACACGAAGACACAGCGCAGTGTTTCACATCAAGTGTTTTACAAGGAATAATACAGAGCATCACTAACCTTGTAATAGCTATGATACTTCAGGATGCTTTATGCAGGTAAGATCCATTCTAAATAGAAATCTCTTCTCCATAAGAATTCAAATGTTTCTAATGTTGTAATGTGCCCCAGCGAGATGTGTGCATTACCTGCTCAGCTCTGCTCTCCACCTCACAAGCACATAAACAGACACCACCATGTTATTGAGCACCTCTCAGTCCACATGACAAACCTTTCTCTCCTGGAGCAGAAGGGCCAGGGGTGGGAGCTATATACAAAGAATGTATCAAAGAAGAGTGACAGAAGCAACCCTTCTTCCTTCAAGGTCTGATGTTTCATTAGGAGTACTGTCACACCAGTAAATGGAAGCCATTCATTGTTACAAAGACTGAAGAACTGGTGTCCCTCAAGCCATTGGGCTACCATATGTAACGGTTCATAAATATGAGTATCAATAATGGCAATAATGGTGCAATAACTGCAATAATGGTATCAATAATGGTGTCTCTAAAGCCCCCAGCTACTGCAGCTATGCTAGCACAGGCTGTGGCACTGGCTTGTGCTCTAGTTGTACATGCTTTGAGATGTGTTGGTGGGTCTGATAGCATCAAATTGCCCCTGATAAAGTCTGCTAACTCACTTTGATCGAGCCTGAAGTTGATGCTACATTTTTTTTAGATTTGATCCTGAACAACAAAGGCTGTTTAAGACCAAAGAACATCACAGATTTGTAGAAGAGCCTTGTCTAGCTACAGCAGTACGCTTACAAAGAATCAACATTTTGATCCTTCTGCTGGTGAACTGGGTCATGGAAAAAAAAATTTGTAAGTAGATACTGCCTTTAGAATAAATTTAAGATGTGGCCAGAGTGTTACCCTATCCACCTGAAAATAATATGGAGGATTAGACATGAAAGCTAGAACGTCATTTATCCCTGAGCTGAGATAATGGCCACTAAATATGTGGATTTCATTGACATGATTTAGTGAACTTGATGACAGACGCTCAGACATGGCTCCATTAAAAATAAAAGCAACTTACTTAAATCTCATGAGGAGACATTTTCTCTTATTGGTAGAAAATGTATGTCAAGACCTTTAGAAACTTAGGAACCACATAAAGAGAAAGTAACAAAGAATCAGTACTCATAAGGGTCTGGCTGAAGTTCCCACTAAACGAGCTTTGATAGATCATTTTTTCCTGACAACAAAGGCACGGGAGGGATTGGCTGGATTCTAGTTCTCCACTACAACCTATGATGAAAAACACTTCCTGTGGCCAAATGAAAAGACAAGGAGAACACTTTATCCCTGAAAATGTGGGTTTGTTTGCACTTCTAGAGTGAATGTAGTCCAGGGATATAATCCAAGGACATCAATACCATCAGGGACAAAGGGAGAGATGTAATTATAAAAGTGTCCCAAATACTGGGACACTGTGTTCTTTGAAGATGAGAATTTTATCAATGACTGAGAAGATACTGAAAATCTAGAAACTAAAATTAGTATTCTTTTGCTTCTGAGTTCAAACTCCACTGCCAGCTGTAATGCACTACCTCACTGTTCGGTGTCAATGAGGGTGACTCATTGACAGCTGTCAATGAGCTGTCACCCTCTTCTCTGTGGGCCTCAGTGGCAGCTGACTGCTGCTACAGCACTGGTCTTCTGGAAACACTGGTCTTGAGTGCAGATGATAGTGGGTGGCTTCAGTCCTCTCATTAATGGGACACAAGAAGAGAGAAACAGACACTTCTAACTTCTAACATGGTTCTTCCCACCAAAAAGGAAATGTCAAACGTAGGTAAGATGGATAATTCCCCAGAAGTACCCACTCCTCTCCTAAGGTGATGCACTTAAATACAAACATTCACAATGCAGACATCTACAAACAGATTAGAAGAATCCTGCCTCAGATATCTGCATTTCAGGAGAGGAAAACATTGGAGCCTAATGGCACAAATGCATCTAAGAGGTGATATTATCATCGTAGTCTTACATATTACAAAGACTAAAATTTTGAGTCCCAAGTCTTCTCTGGGCATTCATAAAGAATGTCAAACTGCACATTCGACAGGAATGTGGCCTGTTTCTCAAGAGGAGAATATAAATCATGTCCATCATGTCATAAACCTTTCAAATATGGCTTAAAGCCTGAGAATTTCATAAAATTGACTATTAAAGGAAATTGTGCATATATTAACTACTATTTTAGTTATTTGACAACAAACTCAGAAAAACACCTATGACAAAAAATATAGTAACTATGAATTACAGTAGTAATAAGCTATCCCAAATTAATATATCCAAGTAAACACTAGGACTTTGCCAAGGAACAATAAACTAAAGATAGTGAAGTTTGGGGCTCCTTTTTACCTTTGGATAGGGTCCTTGTAGAGAAAGTATACATACTGTGATTTAACAGACTCAAAGAAAAGTAAGCTTTTAATCTTGCTCTATAACAAGATTCCTCCATAATATTTTCATAATTAAAAACTAGGTGTAGGCAGATGAGAGGCAGAGCTGTTCCATGTGAACAAAGAGATGAGAAAGAAAGTCATAATTGGGGCTCCTACTTCCAGATCCCACTGCTCAAGCTATAAAATTGCTATAATGCCTTTCTAAGGGAGCTTTATGATGGTTTTTTTCATAGGAACAGGCTGCCCAGATAAGTAGTGCAGTCACCATCCCTAGAAGTTCTAAAAAAATGACTGGAAGTGGCACTTCATGATATGGTTGAGTGGACACGGTGATATTAGATCTAATGCTGGACTTGATCTTGCAGGTCATTCCCAGCCTTAATGATTCTGTGATCTATGATTATATAACTACAAAGAGCATTTAGACACTCCAGTCACTTGTGGACATCTACATTTACCCAAAAGATAAACATCCAACACCTCTCCCAGGCCTCACAAATCTCACTGACAGATAGGTGAATATTCCAGACAAGCTTAATGATGAATGAAATTGCCCTAAAGAAAAGAAAATAGAAATGGTCTTAAAATAGGAGCCAATTCTATTGAGACAAAACTAAAATTCTACATTTGGGCAGCCCTTGAAGGATACTGGGCTAAGGAACAATTCTGAGAAAAAAAAAAAATTAATAAACTGAAGATTAAGCAACAGTGTCAATTGGTTATAAAAAACAAAACAGTCATAATATGATGGGATGTACATCTGACAAGGCATATGAAGGGATCCTTCATTCTGTTTGTCACAGGTTATACTGCATCTAGGAATGCATGAGGAAAGATGGAAAATAAAAGTAAAGCTACAAGAACGGCTAAAGGTCAAGAAAAATAAGTTATCCTTAATCATTTTCAAATCAAGATCCAGAAAAGATAGCATTGGTCTTAATTTGCAGCAAAATAGACTCGGGTCGCAGATCAGGCTTATATGTGTTATTTGCACATGTCAAAAAGGACAGTTTTCTAAAATTATTAAATACTGGATTTAACTACTTTGAAAGGTTCTGCAATCTCTATCCTTGGAGGTCTTGGAAAGCAGGTTAGTCAAATACCTGTTACATAGAACATGGGATATTTAATGTGACTTGATCAGAAGGAAGGAGTAGATGACCTCATATCTGCTCTAGCACTGCTTTCTGTAATCCTGTGATAACAAGTTTAGAGACTTGTCTTTGACTGCAACACTGTGTCATACCCAGGATTAGAATATTCTGGTTTTACTCATTCTTTTGAATAACATCAGACAGTAATATTGGCCTATTCGTCAGGAAAAAAAAATCTCTTTTAAAAAGCCACATAAACAGGTAATAAAATCATACAATAGTTTGGATTGGAAGGGATCTCCAAAGTCCATCTACTCTGATTGCTCTGTCATGAGCAGGGGCTTCTTTTACTAGATCAAGTTGCTCAAAGACCCATGTAACATGACCTTGAGCACTTCCAATGATGGTGTATCCACAGCTTTTAAGGGAAACCTGTCCCAGTATCTCACCATCTTTAGTAAAAAATTTCTTCTTTTTGTCTAATCTCAAACTGTCCTCTGTCAGTTTAAAATCATTGCCCCTTTGCCTTGCCACTACAGTCCCTCTGTGTTTCTTAGAAATTCTCTTTCTATACTGAAAGGCCAAAATAAGGTTTATCTAGAGCATTCTCTTATCCAGACTGAACAACCCCAACTCTCTCAGTCTTTCCTCATAGCAGAGGTTTTCCATCCCTCTGATCTTTTTTGTGCCCCTCCTCTGGACCCACTCTAACAGGTCTGTACTGGGGAGTCCAGAATTGGTTGGTAACTGCCAGCATCCTCCTTTTTTCCTCTTTAAAACTGAGGATGATGTTTCCCTTTTTTTCACCCACCGATGACCTCACAGTATTGCCATAACTTTTCAAGAGTGTTGGAAAGCAGTTTGGCAACTACATCAATCAATTTCCTCAGGTCTCTGGGATGCACCTTATCAGGTCCCACAAGCTTATGTTCAGGTTCCTCAGGTGGTTGGGAATCCACTCTTCTCTTACAGTGGGAGGGACTTTGATGCCCTAGTCCCTGTCTTGGGGTTTTGAGAAACGTGGAAAAGAACATTAACATTGGAAACTGAACCAAAAAAAAAGCAGAGGAGTAACTGAACCTTCTCCATGTCATCTGTCATTAATCTTCCTATTTATCAGGGCAGGAACTGGTGGTGTAACCCTTGCAAATTTAAAGAAGTGCATAACTACAATATTGTTGAATTTTTAAATATAAACTGAACAATTTCATCATTGTTATGTCTTAAAAAATCACATTCATATTTACAGCCACATCAATTAGAAACACAATAAACAACGTTAAAACCCTGTGCCTTCTCAGAAACATGCTGTCCATTTGCATTGAGTGAAGGTAATTTTCTGGCATTATATTTTAATGACCTTATCCCCAGGGCTGAAAAATTACTTTGTCATTTGTTCTAGATAGTCCAAGCATACATCCACTGCTTCTATGAAGTCCTATGGCAATAATACAGTGCCTTCTAACAAAGTGATGTTTGGGAGGAGAAGTATGAACATGGCAATTATTATTTTAAAGCTAAGTGTTCTTTTACATTTGTGGATTCACCTGCCTATGCTTCTTCATTCCTGAAATTAATTATCATGTTACTGTTATCTGTTTCTTATGAGTTTTTACCAAATTTTAGAATTAAATTGAATTTCCCAGTTCAGTTTCAGGACAAACATTCTTATTTGCATCGCAGAAGACATCGGAGGATTTCACACATAAATGATGTCTCATGCTCAGCATACAGCTGTAAATGGAAATGTCTCTTCTCTGTGCCTTGGCAAAACCACCTTCAAAAAAACTGCTGTTCAGCATTTTGGTTGTTTATATACCAAGCTTAAAAGAATAGAAAACATGCTACCAACTTTTAATACTGTGACCCTATATATTTAGAGTAATCATATCTATTAGACTACATTAAAATTCCAATGCTATTATCTTGGTTCTTTAACCCCTCAAGTAGCAGTGTAGAAGCCAGTGGCTCTAGGACAGGCACTGTCCTCTAGAACTCCACCAGTCTCATTTGCTACTCGGACCCACAGGTACTGTAGCACTCACAATTTATCTCTGTTAGCAGATCAAAGACACACTCAGGATTTGTCTAGACAAGGCACTTTGAAAAAACTAATCTGAACCAACCAAACAAAGTGAACTAACTATATGTTGGATTTACACTCTAAGTATCTGCATAGGTGTTTATTACTGTTCAGTAAATCTGCCTTATAAATCTATTGAGATTAACTTCCATGTCTCATGGATAACTCAGTGGCAGTTTCTTAGCAGGAACTCCCTAATGTGAGCCATAAAGCCATCCTCTTTCTTAAGACTTTTTCAGCCAGGAATGGCTCGATCTAAACCTGTAGTTCTTAACCAGGCAACAAGAGGAATGATGGCAGCTATGACAGAAGTGATCTGTTAAGCTGACTAGCTGGTATTATAATCAGATCACTTAGATATTCTATATTTAAATAGTGCCCTGTTGCTGTCAAGCTTTCCTATAATTCTAACTAATGGCACATTCCAAATGTGGAGATGTTGCCCCTCTTTCCATAAGAATTGAGAGAACAGAAGTGATTTGCTACGCACCTGACACAAAGGAAAAAAAAAACCCATATAACTTAACATTAGACACATAAAATACATATGTCTACATCTTACCTGTTAGATCATACTCTGCACAATTGGGTATTCATGGGTACATCTCCTCTTTAAAATAGACTAGATGAGTTATATATTCAAAGTACCTACTTCTCTCTAATGACTGTAAAGAAGTGTAATGTGACATGGTACACACTGTATATCTCTAAACTACACTAATGTGTATCAGGTTTTCCCTAATATTTCTTTCATCTTGGCATGCCCTGCTAACCATGATCAAGTTAATTACTGCAGATTTCCGATCTCTGGCTGCAATCTGTATCTCCCCTTCTCCTCTTCAGGTCATCTTCCATGCATTTTCATTTAATATTTGAATATCATTAAATATCTGAATATCTGAAAGTCATATTTCAGTGTTGGTGGGTTTTTTTTTGGTTCCAATAATTCAACTGTTTTGCTACAAATAGGATCTGAATGTTACTTGTCACAAGCACTGGTGTTTCAAGGAACCATGCTCACCTGTAGAAAAGACAGATGGAAAATGCTCAAGGGTATTGTCTCACATGAGATTGCTCTAGCAGTCCCACTGCTGAGACTGTGACAGCACAGTAACCCTGGCAGATGTACTTCAGCCTGTGAGCCCCACTTCTCCAGTCTGATTTCAGGCAGGTTGGTGCATCCCCTCCAAGGCCCGGCCTTCACTTGAGGCCAGTTTGGAAACTGGTGCTCCAGGCCTCATAAAGGCTTGAATTAAGCATATATAATATTTTCTGGATAAGACTAGGTGGAATCTAGTTTCCTTCTGTGTCAGGATAACAGATGGGAGAAGCAGGAGGTGTCATATCTTGACTGTTTTTGACATTGACATGTATTATTCTTCTACCTCAGACACAGAAACACAGTTTAGAGGAAACTGATATGGGACGAGTAAAAAATGACTGGGAAATCATTCATTAGAAGTACTTATCAGTGGTTAGTTATTGAAATGGAAGCATATATAGAGTGGAATTCCTCAGGAATCCATGCTAAATTTGGAGCTTATCAATATTTCCATTAACAACCTGAATGAAGGAAGATAAAATATGCTTATTCATTACTGCAGATAATTCCATAGAGACCACCAGCTTACTGGAAAATAGGACTGAAATTCATATTATCTTGACAAGCTGGAGAAAAAGTCTTAAAAATAGGTGGCAAACCTTTGTAAGGACATACAGAAAGTCCTGCATTTTCACACTCCACAAATAAAGTCTAGGCAAGAAGTGGTAAGACAGCAGCCCCATAGAAAGGAGTTAGGAGAGCACAGCCAGCATTTAATCAACTGTGCTGTTGCAATAAAAAAAAATGTTAAAAACGAGTAAACCCCACAGTGGGATAGTAAGGGCAAAGAATAAGATAGCCTTGGGAGACTTGAATTGCGGCAAGGTCCTAGATGGAATACTGAGTCTAATTTGAGATACGGCGAAATAGAAATTGCACAGAGTTCAGAAAAGAGATAGAAGAATTGTGAGAGGTAAAAAAAAAAAAACAGCACACCAGTGAAGAAAATGCAAAAGGACTGGCACGGTTTAATCCACAGATGACTGCAGAAGACGCGCCAAGAAAACACTTCCAGCAGGAGGGGTGGTTAAACACTGCATAGATTGCATGAGGAGTGTGTAAAACCTCCATCCATGGAACAGGCTAGACAAATGGAAAAGACAAAGGGTAGCAGATCATCAGGGCATAGGGAGAGGTTCAATGATCTCTGGGTTCCCTTTTACCTCTGTTTTCTAGGATGCAATCATTCTGCATCTTCTAAACTTTTTGCTGAGAGCAGTTGTGTTTAGAGTAATTGTGCAAAGACCAGCATTTCTCATTCAGCATCCTTGGAGCTGAATGAACCTGAGCTTTTTACTTCTTATAAATTCAGTAAGTTCGCTACTGCTCAGAGTTCACTGCACTAAAGCTAAGGCAGTTAGACAGCCTGCTTTTATAATGCTTTCAGTGAATAAATTTGCACAGCTGCTACCTACAGTCTACATTATTGCTCAGCACCACTTTGTTAATTTGGAATCCAGATCTGGTGACTGATTTAGGAAAACAGTTCAGCTAATCCCTAGTGAATAGAAATCCTCAGCCTAAGATTGTACGGCTCACCAGATTCCCACACGTGCAAAAGCAGCAGCTGCCTTGCAAAGGGAAGTTAAAATATCAAGCACAAACTTTAGGGGGTTTTCATATGACATGCTTATTTTCCTTCCTCAGAGACCTAGGGCTCCAAAAGGAAGGAGTAGAGACAATCACAAACTTTCCCAGTAGATGACTTTCATAGTAAGGTGGAAAGTGCATGTATGTGCCCCAGAGAGCTCTGAGAGGGCAATGATCCTGGCAGGACAACATTCAGGGCTAGTGTTAAATAAATTCTGCTAATTAGCCTATTCTTGTTTCTTCAATCAGCCAATACAACTAATGTGCATACACATGTGATATTAATAACCCATATATTTTAAACTATCTTCATGTAATTGCCTTCTGCATGATAAAACATATTCAGGTAGATACTGTGAATTACAGTTCCTTGGTGAGAGTTTCTGGGCTAGAATTCATTGTTATGGGAAGGCTCCTGTGCATCCTTCATGCCTGATAGGAATCCCTTGACTGACTCGCAGTCTGTTGAGTTTTGGGAGACAACATAAGACCCATTATTTCACTCAAACTTGGCATGAGGCAGGCAAGCAGCTGGGATGTGGAGATAGGCCAATCAGTCAGACATATGCTATGTACCATACCTGTTCCTGCAGTAGCCATCCAAATTTAGAAATAAATGAAAAAATATAATAAAAACAACTATTTTAATTACAAAAATGGAAATTCATTTCTTCCTCGAAATTATTATTATAAAGACATAATAACTGCTCTCAGATAAGTCCTTCTGAGTGGCACTGCATTAATGAATGGTTATGCTGCAGCTGGAACTAGCTTCTATTAAGCACAAAACTTCCACCTACCCATATTCAGGAGATTGTCCCCCAGATATGATTCTCTCTGTTCTCATATTTATAATACAAGCTTTGAGAACATTATGTAAGTTGTCTAGCTATATATTGATTTATATATGCCCCTGGATATCTCAAACACATGCCTCCCTTTTCTCATTCTTGCTGTGCTCTTGCACTGATTTTTTTTCACTTTCTCCCCATACTTTCTTCCACTGTTTCTGAGATATTTTTCCTTCCAAATTAAGACGTATGGAATTAACCTTAGAAGCTCCTTTTCAATAGACTTATGCATCTCTCCTGTTCTCCAGAGCAAAGAGATTTACTGATTAAATACTCTCACCTGTCAATTACAAAATGGAGCTCAGTTCAGTGCAGTGCAGGCCACTATAACAGAAGAGCTGAAGTCTGTTCATTAGAAGTAGGATATTGTTGTCCAGGGTTATTTTCTGGCAAGTGTACATTTACAGGTGCAATGGGAGATCTCTGATGTAATGCCTAAGAAAAAAAAGATGAAGCTCAGAATCTAAAGCTATTCAGATACTTACCTTCTACTGCCCAGCAAAAAAATATTTAAACAGGAGTCAGATGCCCAAGGAGCCCAGATGACCTTTGGGGATCCAGGCCTACGGTCCCATCTCAGCTATCCAAGCAACAAACAATTAAAGATGACCTCAGGTGAATAAGAGTCTCATGTGGAAAACTTAACTAACGTTTCTGACATAAATATACTTCTGGGAAGTGAACTAGGTGTTGCTGGTCTGTTTTCTGAGATCTGTATTACAGATAGCCAATGTGCACCAGAAATGGTTGTGTGTAAACCATGTGTTAACTTACAGTTTTTGTAGTGTCATACATTGCTGAGCCACTCACTTGGCCTGTTAAAAAAAAAAAAAAGCCATATTTACTAAAATATGTAACTAGCTATGTAACTAGCTTTTGATTAGCAAATACTTTCTGAATAACATTTTAGATTGACAAGTCTTCCTTTTCATATAACATCTTAAAAACTTTACCTGTAGCCAGATACTGACAGATCAGGGATCTGGCATCTAAGGTAGGATACATGCTTCCAAATCAAGTGCTTCAATTTGCTGTGCAATATATGAGAAAATCTAGACTCTAAGAAGAGTGATAACTATACAGTTGCACATTAAACCATGAAGAGTCAGGTAGTACAACAGGCCAGACATGTGAAGCTGATGAAATTTCATTTCTCTCTGGAGTTTGCATACCTTGAAGTAACAACTCAAAACTAGTTTGAATTCTAGACCAGTACTTAGCATCGTCCTGAAGCACTGAGCATTGCTAATATGGTGAGCACTTCAGCAGGAGCAGTACTATTAAATTTGCACATTGCAAATCTCCAAAGCCACAAGCACACACATTTCATCACCCAAATACTTTCATTTCTATCTAAGCAGATATACATTAGAGATACTGAAGGTTTCTCCATACATTAGCCACTTGATACACTAATCATTTTGGTTACTCTTCCTTCAGTTCACTCCAGAACACTTGTTAATTTATGATTGAGAAGTAACATTAAATAATCTATTAAAAGGAGGAAATATACATTCAGATGTATGCAGGGAAACATTTTTTCTCTGTTCACTCTTAATTTACATCTTGATGAGTCAGATCCCCACTGTTACACTGCCAAGCCAAATAACATTTCTTTGTCGATTAAAATCGTCCCACGGAACTGTAGAACACAAACCTCTTTAATGAATTTGGTCTGCTAAATTATTATGGCCAAGAAAAAAAACTGTATTTTGCATCTCTAAGCAAAGGTAATGAAGAAGACATCTTTTCAGTGCCACTAGCTTTTGAGAGGGCGAATGATTTGCAGTTTCAATGGAGGAATATCGGCGGAACTGCCGCACCGCCCTGGAGGGGGAATGGCCGGCGGTGCCGCCCCGAGCGACCCGCAGGGGCGGCCCGGCGGCGGGGGCGGGGCGGCGCGGGCGGCGGCCCGGGGTCTCCAAGGGGGGAGGCAAAAGAAAAATTGAACGAGCGGGGAAACCACAAGGTGTATTGGTGCAGCTGTACAGAAGCCAGAAGGGATTGATGGTATCAACAGCCTTTTCGAGTTTTGGGCTAACCATGTATTTCTACAGGGAGGAGATGCGGGACACGGACACCTTTTGAACGCCGCATCTCGGCAGCCCCGTGTTACCGGGGAGCCCGGGGGGAGGCGGCGGCCAGCTGTAGCGAGCCCTGGGCGAGCTGGGCGGAGAGCCCGGCATCGGCTCTGCACGACAGCCCTTCCGCTCACGGACCCTTCGCCGCGGCCGCAGAGAGGCCGGGCCGGCCCGGGGCCGAGCCGTGAGTGCCCGCGGCGGTCTCCGCTGCGAGCGGCAGAAACCGAGGCCGAGGCTCAGCCCCTCCGCGGCCCGGCCCCTGTGGCGGCGGTGCCACAGGCGGCTCCCTCCTCCCCGCATGTCCTGCCCGGCTCGGCCTCCGCCCGACCCGGCGCCTCACGGCGCTGCCCTCTGGGCTGCTCCGGCTGTCCCGGCACCGTCCCAAGAGGTACCAGCACTGTCCAAATTGTTCCAGCACTATTCCAGCCCTGGTCCAGTCTGTGCCAAGACTGTCCCAAGGCAGTTCCAGACTGCACCAGCGCTGTCTCGTGTGTTCCAGCACTGTCTCGAACGGTGCCAGGGCAGTTCCAGTCTGACCCAGCTTTGTCCCAGCACCGTTCCAGGATGTCCCAGCATTATCACAATTGTTCTAATACTGTACCCGACTGTCCTAGCATCGCCCCAACTGTCCTAGCACTTCCTGACCATAGTCACAGACTGTCCCAGCGCTGTGCCAGACTTTCCCAGTGAATTGTCGTGAACTGTCCCAACATAGTGCCACAGCTGTGCCGGCACAGCCACGGCTCCTCCGCGGGTACCCATCCCACCTGTCCTCCGGGGTGCCCTAGGGCGACGTTCGTCCCCCGGGTACCGGCCAGGCGGCACGAAACGGAGGGACTTAGCGAGTGCAGCCCCCGGTGATAGTTCCAGGGCCACGGGAAGAACTAATCGTGCCCCGGGATAGCACATGGCCACTGTTAGAGAGACAAGCACGGGAAAAGGAGCCGGGGGCTCTGCCGATGGGACCCACGCGCTGCTTTACTGTGGTGTTTGCAGTTACTGTGCTCGGGGAAAAGTCAGCAACGTTTCAGCTCCCCAGGAACGTCCGAGCACGGACAAACTTGCACCTCGGGGTGTCAAGTTTGCAGAAAATGGCCGAAGATACTTTTTTTTTCTTTTTCTTTCTCTCTCTCTTTTTTTTTTTTTTTTTTTAATTCCCGGAAATAAAAACATTAAGCTGAACGCAGGAGATAAACGACTGTCTGGTGGTAAATACTGACCAGCAGTAGCAGCAGCAGCTGGAGCCGGATCACCAGCACTGCCAGCGTGTTAACGGCAGCGTTCAGAGGAGAGCGGGAGAGAGGGGAGATCTCCGGGCTGCCGCAGCTGCCTGCACGCCCACTGCTTTCACTGGCTCGAGTGTCTGCGAGAAAAGATAAGAGGCTGGTGCAGAGAAACAACAATAAAAAAAAAATGTAGGGAGATTAAAAAAACAACAAGACATTAATCATTTGGAAGTAGCTGCAGAACCACTGTCCCCGGCCGGGGCGCGCAGGGCAGGTGGCAGCGGGTGGCGGTGCAGTGATCCCTCTGTCCTGCACAGGCCAGCCAAAGGGGCCAAGGGAGGAACAAGGAAAATGAACCCCGGCCGCAGGGAGACCCCGCTGCCCCGCTGGGAAACCTCCGGGGAATGGACAAGGCGCCCCGTAGCATGGATGGCAGGACAGAAGGTGATAAAAGGACTCCCCCACTCTCCAGAGGTGATGGAAAAGATAAGTCTAAAGCTCCCCAAGCGCACGTTTCAGTTTCAGAGGAGCGGTATGGAAATTACTGTCATTCAGTACCAGGTCCTGAAGGCTTTTCGGAGAGTCAGAAGTTACGTGTCGAAGCGGTGTCATTGTCGTTTTTGTCTTTACATATTTCCAACACACCAGAAAGTTTCCATCCGAGCAATTTGAACGTTTTACAGCAGCCACTCTTTTCCCCGGAAGCCAAAACCAGCCTGGGAAGCAGATCTGCAGCAGGCTGGCAGCTGCTCTTCGCCTCGCTTCGCCTGACCAAGAGGTGATGGTAAGGACAGCTGCGCTGCCAGGACATCCCAGCTCCTGGCTCCACCACCGCCTCACTGGGACCTGCCCCGGGACCAGAATCGTGTCCTTCAGCAGCTCGGCGTCTTCCCCGAACGACTAATAACTCAGAAGCAGCAGCTAACTCAACTCCAAAAGGTCACATTTGCGGGTGGGAGAAACCCTAAACAGTTGTTGCTGCTTTTTTGATTTTATTTTTTTTAATAGCGGCATTCCAGCTTTTCCCAACTCTGAATTTCTTTGCTTAATTGCATCATTTGACTTTCTGCTAAAAAGATGTGATCCTTTGCTTTTTCCTTTACATGTTAAATAACTCCTGATGTGCCAGGAGAAATAAAAATACCACCAAACACCCAAGGTGCCGAATATTTTTGCATTTGGTATCTTTACGACGAGATTTTAAATCACATACAATTTACACACAAGTCTGTGCACAGTTTGACAAGAGACGAAACCCCGCCTCAATGTCACTGGGGCAGGAGAGGGACGGGGGACACACAAAAATATGAACTTGGGGACATCTCTGCAGAAAAATGTGTTTGAAAACGGGACGCTGAGAAAGCTGACATCGAGGCGATAAGCAAGATGTTGAGCCTGGCATGAAAGCGAGCTTTTACACAGATATTTTGTTATCATCAGAGAAATCTTTAGACTGGGAAACGAAAAGGAGCGAGAAACTTAACGCTTGCGGAAGGGGGAAGTGATGCCCCATGCCCATAGTCCCGGTGCCCGGCAGCCCCTCTCCGGCCAGAGGCTGCTAGGCTGCCATGGGGGACATTTATGAAATTATACCCCCTGCTCTTGGCCACAGTTCTGAAATCACTGAAGTTTTTAATAAATAAATAAATAAATAAATAAATAGAAAAAAATAAACCAGAAAAGGCAAGTGCTTGCTGGGACACTGGTCATCCAGGTTAC
Source organism: Chloebia gouldiae (assembly GCA_003676055.1). Classification (NCBI taxonomy): domain Eukaryota; kingdom Metazoa; phylum Chordata; class Aves; order Passeriformes; family Passeridae; genus Chloebia; species Chloebia gouldiae. The sequence continues at coordinate 10,273,987 of QUSF01000006.1, forward strand.
TGCATTTCTTTTGCTAAGTGCTGTCATTTTTGTGGTATATATCGTCCCAATCATGACGAGAATGTGTTCGTGAATGTTAGACCCCACTAATTTACAAAGAACAAAGACACTTTCCAGCTACACTAGGAAAGAAAAAGAAGAAAGGAGAAAAAAAAAAAAAAAACACACCAAGCCTCGACTCAATTGAAAACAACGATTTTGTTCTTGGACGGCTACCAAGTTTTTGCTCTTACCGTCCCGGGACTTTGATTTAACCTCAGTAACATCCTGAAAAGCTACAGTCACTTTGCATTCATTGCATCGTACCTTTTCGGTCCCGCAAGAGATTGCAGTATCGAGTTGACGGCGGGCTCTCCAGAAAGGTACTTTTTCCGGTAAAAGAAACGTGATGAGCTGCACGGGGTTAAATTAAACCTCGCAGAGATCCAGTTTGTATGAACAAAAATCTCCTAGTCTTTAACAACCTGGTCAAACACGCTGGACAGGACAACGGTGTCTGAAAATTATTACGAAATTACGCGGGTCTAGACACACCCTCCACCCCACAAAAAAAAAAAAAAAAAAAATCAGACAAAAAAAATTTAAAAGTTCCCCAAAAATCTCGGCAGAAGTGACCGGTGTTAACTGCGGCTTACTGAACCTTCAGCTTCGCTTCGACACGCAGATCACGTCCATTCTCTCCACAGGTTTCCCAAAATCTCCCCTTTCCAGCCCATTCTGGGGGCTTAACCGTATTAAGGGGAGCGGAGGGGGCTCTGCCGCCCGCCCTCCTCCTGTTGTGGGGCTGCCCAAACCCTTTGGAGGCATTTGAGCGGGGGACAAGGAGAGCTCACGGGGTCCTGGGGCTGCCTCGCAGAGCCAGGGGAGTGCAGCCCGGGAGAAACCTCGGTGCTCCCGCAGAATTCCCAAGAAAACCGCCGAGGAGGAAAGCGGGATGCCGGAGTCGCTCCTGCTTCGCTGGAAGTGCAGACGCACTGTGTCAGCCCCGGTACAGCTGAAGCCCCCCCTTCTCTCTCCCTCTTCCCTCACTTCTCTTTTCCCCCCAGCTATATATCTGGGGCTTTTTATTGTTGGGCTTGGCTTTTTGATTTTTCGGTTTGGGTTTTTCTTTCATTTTTCCTCCCTTAAGTGCAAATATCTTCTCTCCTTTGCCTTTGACATTTGGGGCTTATGGGCAAGAAGACTCTCTCTTTCCATGACACCGCGGGGAAATTTTAGGGGTTCTTTGAAAAAATAAAAATCAGGCAGGCGAAGGCGTTGACTTTATTTGGTGGTGGTTGGTCGCACCCGCCGAAAGCAGAGCCGGAGGTGGCTGAGCGACAGTGGCTCTTCCCCACGGTGAGGCAGCAGGGACGTACCCCCGTGTTCAGCTGCAAACTGGGAATCTGCTGGGAAACGGGGCTTGGGGAAGTGCCACCAACACAGGGAGAAACAACTCTTTCCCGACACCCAAAACCGCAGAAAGCATTTTACTGCCCCCCTCCCTGTTTAGGGGTATGGGGAGCTGTTTTCAGCCTCTGTCTCCGAATTTCGCTGGTTTCTTAAGAGGAGACGCTGAACTATCACTGTTGCAAGAACTCACAGCTGCTACAAGTTGTTACTAAAGAGCATCGAATCGAGTCTCTATCATTGCTGTGAGATTTTCTTTATAAAAATAAATAAAGGAAAGGAAATTAGATTTTTCTGTCCTATTATTAAATGCACTAAGTTGCCGTACTCGACCAATAAAAACCTAAAACTTTATAAAAATTTATCAGTAATAATGACAATAATACCAAAAGCAGCGCTCGAAGCAGTGGGCAAACCCGGTAAACGCCTGACCGGAAAACCACGGCGTTTGGAGCTAAGTTTTGTCTTTTCAGTTCTCCTGCTGGTGGCAACGACGTGTCGATATAGAAAAAGTCAGAATTGAGGGGGAACAGCGGGGGACAAGGGAGAGGCGGCAAGAGCTGCTTTCCAAAGGCGGAGTTTTCTGAGGTCATTTCATCCCGAGTCTTTCGTCATTTTGAATATCAAAGAAAGCTGACTCGATGATATTCCCCGTCCCTCGCCTGGCCGGGGTGATGCGGTACCTTCGCACACAGATTACTTTAATCAAGATGTTAAAACAATCAGGGTCCCCCGTCCCTGACGTTGACCGTGCGTTTAACAAACGCTCGGCGCGACTGTCCGACCTCGCTGCAAACTGGATTCAGCTATGAATGTTGACAGTGTGGACATTTGGAGTTTAATCGTTGCTACTTTTACTTTACATTACAGAAGAAGCATGGAAAGTTTTTTGGTAAGTTTTTAACTGGAACTTCAGAGTTTCCTTCTCTTACGGTAAAAACAAAGCAGTGTGCAACATGTAGTAACCTTTCCCTATAAGGCATCTATTGCCCGGTGGAGAAAACAATGACTATCCCTTCGGGATATAAAGTACAGCTCTTAAAAACTTGGCGAAAAGACCTTGTCCTCCGCTTAAGCTCTTTCCCCCTCAAAAACCAGCCGGTAAGAGGCAGGCAAGCTGCTCTGTCCGCAAACCTGGGAGGAGGAAAAAAAAAAAAAAAAAAAAAAAAGCAGCGGAGGCATTCTTAGAGCAGAAGTGAAACCGTCTCGATCCTCGATCCAGGCGAGCTTGTTTGTAAACCCGGGAAGCAGTGAGCCCGGGCGGCGGCGGGGGGGCGGCTCCGCCCAAGGGGTGCGGGGTGTGCGGTGGCGGCGGGACCCGCCGGGGCTGGGGCTGCAGCTGCTGACTCAGAACAGCAATGTAGGTCATAACGAGTTTCCTTAAGTTACCTAAGTTCCAACAATTCAGCTTTTCTTTAGAGACTTCTAAAGTGCTGTTGCAACATTTCTGAACGCCGTGGCTTCTGCTGAAGCTCAGCCGCCGGCTCCGAGCCACCGGGCTGCGGCGGGGCAGCGCCAGGGGCGGGCATACCAACTTCGATACTTATGCCTTTTACATCTTGCTTTTATCATCCCATTTCCACCACAACGCTGTTTTTCTTTCTTTACTCTTTTCTCTCAGAATGTTTAAAAAAAAAAAAAAAAAAAAAAAGTGCCAACGCGTCGCACTCCTTTTTCAGAACAGAAGCGAGAGAATTGCCTACCTACTCTCTGCTCACTTCAGCTCTTTCCAATAAGGTTTATTCACGGTTCACAGTTTGGATCTATCCTGTATTTCCACTATTTACTACTTTCCACCACCAGTCAATTTTTATACCCTCAGTTAAAAGGCTGTTAAAAGAGCCCATTTGTGCCAGGGGTTTTGTACGCAAAAAAACAATCCGACATTCAACACCATCCGTCTTCGAACTATGTAATTTTCGTTATCTTTTTTTTTTTCCCCCTTCCCCTTTTTTTTTTTTTTTCCTGCAACCTCAGCAGAAGAAGCAAAGAGTAGCCGCAGTCCCCACGGAGAACCCACGGAAGATGAGCAAGCACCGTGTTCTGTCGCAAGTGCAGTGATGTGGGACGAAGATCTGGCTGCGAAATAGTAGAGGGGAGGAAAGCCCGGCATTCAGGGGACGCTTCAAGAAAGGCACCACGCTAACGGAATTTATTTTATTTGCTCGAAGTTTTCTTCAGGCATTACCTGCGCTCCGTGCTCCGCAGGGTGCTCCACCACTAGCAGGGACCGTGCGTGGGTTGGGCGGAGCAGGAGAGGGAGAGTTCCGAGAGAATAGCACTCTCTCCCAGAAAATCATCATCGCGAAGGCATCTTTTGTCCGAAGCCTAAGTGAACTCATCCGCCCATAGAACTCACTAAAACAAGGAGCGGGAGAAAAACCTCTAAACGTCACCCGGTTCGACGGCTGTGTTTCTGCAGGGCAAAAATCGCCCGCGGGTCCGTCAGGGGTATTTTTAGGGCGCTCACACAGCCGATGTCACGGTCACGCAGGTCTTCAGCCTTCCTCCTCCCCTCCAGCTCTTCTCTAACCCCGCAGTGACAACCCACTGGCCTGTGTGATAGCAATGAAGGATTTTCCCATCTAAACATAGAAAGATTTGCTCAACCGAGGAGGAGCCCCGTGGATGTTTCCCCGAGCCTGTTACAAGTAACAGCACCAGCAGCTCCACGGAGCCCCGAGGCTGGAGCCGGGAGCTGTCGGCAGGCTCGGACAAGCCCGGTCCCGGCCTCCGCCCACCCTGGGCACAGCTGCTCTGCCTCCCGCGGCGGGAGGGACGAGACCCCCTCTCTCAAAAAAAACCCAAAAAACCCCCCCACCAAGCCAACAAACAGACAAACAAACAAAACAACAAGAAAAACCAGCCCAAAAAAAACAAGTTGGAAGGAAACAAACAGAGCAACAACAAAAAGGAGCACACTTGTTTTGGTTTTTTTTTTCCAGGCTGGCTACCCTGCGCCGTGCCCGCCGGCAGAAAGTTCCCCCCCGTCCCGCGGCACCCGAGGGCGGTGGCCGGGGTGACCGTGGGCGTTCAGGACCCGGAGGGAAACGAGGCGTGGGCAAAGCTCGGCACCCCTTTGGGAACACGTCCCCCCAGCCTTGGCGGCGGTGGAAGGCCCTCCTCCGGTGTTTGCAGTTTTCTTTGTTTACATTCAGTTTAGAAACATTGGCCTTAGTCCAGAAAGACGACGGTTCCCCTTCTCTCTCCCCACCATTCTGTGCCCCCTCCCCCCGCTTCTTCTTCGGTGTCGGAGAAAATACGTAAGTTTCACGATCCCCAGGTTTTAAAATGTTTTCCCCTCGGCTCCCCTGATTCACCCTTCGGCGCTACCTCGTAAAGAAAACGGAGCCGGGTGGTGCGTGCACCTGCCCTCGGAGCTCCCAGCCGAGGGGGTCGCAACAGGTTCTACCGGGAGACGGAGGGTACCGGCGAGCCGATCAGCGCCCAAACGAGAGGCCCGTTCCCCCCTCCCCGTGGCCCCGCCGCTCGGCTCGGAGCGCCTCGCCTCGCCGCCCGCGGGGCGGTGCTGTGCGGCGGCAGCCGGGCGGGGAAGCGGCGCGGTTCTCCCCGCCGCCGCCGCCGCGGCTGCACTGCCCGGCTCTCCCCGCGGTCGCGGCAGTGGCGGCGGCGGCGGGTGGGGGAGAGCGCTGAAGTCGCTTGTACTCGCCGGGCTTGCACGTCCCCCCCCGCCCCGCCCCTCCACCCCGATATCTTCCCCCACCACCCCTCAGCGAGGAGTAAGTGCCACCGCTCCGCCTTCTCCTTTTCGCAATGTTGACGCAATCTATAAATAGTGGAACAAAAGGACCAACTTCCTCGCAGCTTTGCTGAAACTGCACAAAAAAGGCAACCGGGGGGGGAACACACACGCGGTTATTTTTTGATTTTATTTTTCTCCAGTTAAAAGGCGAATCCTCCTCCTCCCTTCCTCCCTCTCTCCCCTTCCTCCCCCCCCCCCCCCCCTACTGGAAGATCTTTTTTATTTTCCCTTGCTGCCTCCTATGCTGGCAACGTCCTGCGAGTGGCTATTTTGCTTTTGCACCAAGAGAAGAGCTTCGCCCCTCGCCCTCCCTTCTGACAGTAAGTGCCATTTAGCTACTGCCTTTTCGGGGACTGGAGGGGGGCCGCCTGCTCGCCTACCTGCCTGCTGCCCCAGAGAGCGGGCAGCAGGGACCCGGAGCTCCGGGGAAGCGGGGGTAGCTTTGGAGGCGGTGAGGGGACAGCGCCGCGGAGCGAGCGGGGATGCGCGCAGGGAGGACGGGGCGTGGGGGACCCCTGGATTTGGCCGGGGGGGCGACGGGTGAAATAAGGTGATCGGGAGAGAGGACGGCGGCTGCCGCCCGCCGAACAAAAGCTGACGCTGATATTAAACGGGCTTTTGTTAGGGGGAAGTGAGTGTGCGTGCGTGCGTGTATGTGTGCGGCGGGGACACCCCGCCCGCAGCAAGTTGCCGTGCGGCGGAGGGCACCTCAGACTTGTTTACCGCTCGGCGCGGCGCTCACTGGCGTGTTTACCCTGCACACACGGCGCGGGGCTCCCCTCCTCCTCCAGCCCCATCCCTCTTCCGTGCCCCGGGGAGGGGAGGGATGAGCGAAGCGGGGTTTAAAGCGGCGCGGGGGGGGGGGGGGGGGGGCGCCGTCAGGAGATGCTGATATGATCACGCGTAAAACAACCACCCCCCCTCCGGTTTGCAAGTCGGATCGGTGCAAGCGCAGGCAGTCACTGGCCGGAGGGAGAATTACATCATCCCCTGCTCCAGTGATGCTACCTTTCGTGCCGCTACCATGCGCGCAAGGAAACAACCGGGGGCGCGCCTGACGCCCCCCCGGCCGGCTCGGTGCCACCCTGGGGGCGGCGGGGGGGAGCTGGGGGGCGGGGAGGCGCGCCCCCGCGTCACTCACACACACACACGCCCGCCCGAGTGTTTACAGCGCTCACACAGGCGTATTGTGACGTCGCCTGAGTGACAGCCCGCCGCGCCAACGGGGGGGGGCGCGGCCCCCGCCGCCGCGGCAGAGCACGGGCAGAGCCCGCCCCGGCCCCCCGCGGGACCGGCGCCGCGAGCGGCTCCGCGGGCGCGCCGGCTGGGGCTGCAGGGCCGCGCCGAGCCCGGGCCCCAACGCGTCCAAAGTTAAATCCGACTCACACGCTCCAGTACCAGCGTGGCTTACGCGATGCCGATCGGTTTGAGTTTGTGACGTTCTGTGACGTTTTAAGCGCACGCTGTAGAAGGGACAGCTCGTGAGAGAGGCGAGGTGTATTTGCGAGCGCGGGCGTCCGTGAGGTTGCACCGCTCCCTCCGGGAGGGAGCGCGGACGCGGGGGCCGGTCTCTTACCGGGGAGCACGGTCCTGATGGGACTTTGGGACAGGGACGCCGTGAGTGTAGTAGCTGTCATATCGATGGCCCCATCATATCTGGACATTCCATTGTCCAGAGTGAACAATAAAAATATTACTTTTTTTTTTAAAGGATATAGACTTAAGTTCAGAGGACAAAAATCTAAATTTCACACATCATATGCTTTCCCCAGTGTTACAAGTGTAATGCTATAGGGTTAGAAACTTGTTGCAATATGCTACTGAGTTGGGAAAAAGTGTCTGTGGGGTTTACTCAGCCTGTGAAAATACTGAAGCAGTACTTACCCACTGCAAAGTCAGTAAAACTGTATCGCACTAAAACCAACAAAAAGTGCTTTACAAATTGATATTTGTCAAGAATAGTCTGCCAGAATGCAACAGTGTAAAAATTATTGCTAAAACGCCAGCATCATCTACATGCTGTAAAATTCAAGTAACCACAAAACCCGTTTAATAGTACACATAGTTTTTAATGTGTTAATGGTTTGGGATTCTTCAAAGCATATTACTTTTTGAAGTCAGGGTGTTTCTATTTGTGGAAAAAATAGACTGAGAGGCTTTGAGCTCCTACTGTTACAAAAGTTAAAAAGAAACAAAGTTGAGCTGCTAAGTCGGCAGTCTGGAATGAGTCAATAGTATCTCCTTTGTCCTGCTAGCTTTCTCTGCTGTGGTGTATCTTTGCTCTATTTCCTCTGCAAAAGCAAATGAGCATTTCTATCCTCAGCATATTTAATAGACTTAGTAGAACTCCTGGCTTCTAAATATTCTAAACTACCAGTAATATTCCAATGTGTCTGCCTTTCCCAGCAGTATACAACAATCATGCTACCGTCAATGACAGTATGCTCAGTTTTTTAACCACAGAGATACTTCCACCTTTTCCATTATCTAAATTAATAGAGCAAATTATTCTAGCTTTGTTGTAGTAAGCCTTCATAAGGGAACAGATATGCCTTGTTAAAGTACTCCATTATCCCTTGGGGTTTTGGTTGGTTTTGGTTTGTTTAGTTTTTAAGGAAAAAAAAAAAAAGATTGGGCTGGAGACATGAAGGACATGTAAATAACTCCCCTCTTCATTTACTTGGGGATTCCCTGGGAGTCTCAGAGGGCAAGGAGGTAATATAGCTGGCTTTCACAACAGGATGACAGGTCCTGACACAGGGTCACAGAGAATCTATGCTTGGCTAGCCCTGTGCTCCAGTTTTGTTTAGCTGGTAGCTAGTCCCTTGAGGGATCAATGTCAACTTAAGCATGCTAACTTGTACAAGCAATGGGCTGGCCAGTGACCGAGAGCTGTGACTGGCTCCTCCAGGGCTCCCTACTTCTGCTGCACTTGGAGCTCGAGTGCTGCTGCTTCTGTGGCTCTGCAGCTTGCCACAGAGAGAATTAAACGCAACAGTACAAAGCAAGTGCCAACACTCTTCTCTGAAAACAAAAGGTGGCTAGATGTATTAGGTGGATAGGAAAAGCAGCTTGGGAAGGGACATGGCTTAATGACTGAGGCACAGAAACTGGAGACAACTCCCATCACCATGAGCTAAGTTTCTGTGTACCTCAAACCCACTTTCCCTTAAATTCTGGCCTTGAATTGGTATTAGTTGTTCCACAGATCTCTCACCCTCTCAGAGATAATAAACAAATGTCAATTCAATATACTACACATGAAGGTATTAAATATCAACCTATTTTCTCTTTCAAGATATGTATATCTTAAATTTACTGATTAGGTAACAAGGTATGTGTGTGTGTGTATGTGTGTGTGTGTGTGTGTATGCACATACACATACGCACCTCCTCACACTGTGAGTCCTTTCTGGTTTAACTTTCAAAAACCATTGGAGATTAGAGTTGGGTTACTAGAGTTCAAAGAAGAGTGAATTTGTATTAAGTCACTGGGGTTGAAACCTGTATTTTAATATGTACAATATGTAGTTTTTATTCAGTTTTATGTTACAGCATGAAAGCTTTTTAAGTCTGCAAGATCCAGATAATTTTTTGTATTTATAAAAATAAGGCTTGTTTGTTATGAATTTATCTAACTCTGCTCTTCTTTTGATACTTCAAGTACATAAATGTGTAATTTAGCACATGATTAGCTGGATGTCCCTTCCCTTCCTTTTTTCACACTTGAAAAATATTATCAGTCAACTACTGCTGTATTACTGTATATGTGACCAGTCTGCCTGTACCATTTGATGTTTGATAATTCTAGGTTTTTTTTTGTAGTGTTATTTTTTTTGAATGCAGGCCTATAATTCTTAATGATAACAAGCAGTTTTCTCTGATCATCATAAAGGCCTATGCTATGGATTTCTACAGCTTTTGTTTAAAACTCTGGACACATTTCCATCTTTTCATTTGTAAATGGTTTTACTAACTTACATTTGCAAATTTGACTGATTCAGCCAGCACAGTCTTCCTGGTTCTGCAAGCAGGCAGTTCCAGTGTTTCAGCTTTTGCACAGTAGCACTCTAACAAGCAGCAGCCATGCATAACTAACAAGACTGCAAGTCCAGTTACTGCTTTTTAGATGCCTCTACCCAGCTCTTATGTTATCCAAAATGTCCATTTTATGTTGTCGCAGTCGCACGACAGCTCTACTAACAACAGGGATGTGCAGTGGTTATTTACAATGGATAAGATACAGGGGGAGAAAAAGGAGTTTTAAAAAATGGAGCCTGAGGTGCAGGAAGAAAGAAGAACAGCTCCAGTTATCCTTTTATAGTAACTGGTGTTTTATGGAAAGTGGTTAAGAAAGGAAGACTCTCGCTTCCTTCCAGCAGTTAGCCAGTGATGGCATGATACTTCTAACTGAAGGCTGATAGCATTCTTGGATAAACCATTATGCAGATTTCATATCTAGTATTGCTCAGCTCCTTCTCTTGAATCTACTTTTAGATTCTGGGTCTTAGTCTCTAACTATATTGATGGATGTCTAATAGAACAGTTGTTTTCAAGTTTTGCATTAATGCTTCATAAAAAGGTAACATATTTTTGTGAATATTTTAAAGTACTGTTGTAGTTTTCATTGGTATTTTTTTACACCTACAATTAGCATTATAAATACAACACATGAATAGATGCTATTAGCAAGACAGGGCATCACTTCAAAATATGTACATATGTACATAACGTACAAGATACACCTAGCACAGGCTAAAAAAGGTGTTCTTAGCATGGATTACAGGTACAAATGAATACTTTGATGAATGAAAACAAGGAATTCAGTAGTAGTTCACCAGATGAGAAATATGCCTTTAGACTCCAGGAAGAAGTAAAAAATAAATATGCTGAAAACTAGTCAACAGCAGCTAGGAAAACAGATTATTGAGATGGCTGTATTTTTAAGGACTCTTAGTGTCCTCCTTTCTGTCTGAATGTGTTATTTGTGTGAACATCCTTTTTCATAAAACAATGAATTTCACAAAGATTCCACTGTACAACACTGTACTGATTGGCTGTCACAACTACTGACTAAATATTAATTTCTGTAATCTTTCTAAGCTAAATCTATAAACTCCTATATATGGATAACTTTTTAAACCCTACACATAAGTGAAACTCTCAACAAAACAATTTCCTGACTTACACATTGACCATCCTTGTTTTGAAAGATTTGGTTAGTGATTTACATTAGTTTGTCAATTTTACTTTTATTAGTTAGATAGAGAAAAATTAGATAGTCTCTTTTATTTTGAAGTCTATTTCATCGCAGGTATATTACTCTAAGGAGAGCGATAAACTGCAGGCTAACTAGGAGTTCAACATTAGTGCAATCACTTTGGTTTTGTAACTCCTACAGATTTTTATCCCTTACAAGCAATGATTTACATACCACTGAGGGAAAATGAAAATGAGGGGGAATCTCAATAAGACACTGCGAAGTGTTCTTAGTTTCTCCTAATACAGACTAGATTAAACCTGGCCTATGTCACAAGAAATGTGAAGGGTGAGAGCAAAGGGTCCTTTCTCATAATAATACTCATGCACAATTAATGCTGTCTTTAGTCAATAAAGAAAACCAGACCCAAAATGAGGAGGAGGATATGGACTCCTATTATTCACCTTCACTCCCCACCCCCATCCTCTGAGCTGTGAAGAAAGGATCAGGTTGCACTATTTTAAAAGCTGGTGCAGTACGCACGCTTCCTCACTATATTGGCAAGCACTGGGAGAAAATAGCTGTCAGAGCTCCCTGCAGGAGTTCCTAGTGCTTCATAACACTCTTTACTCAGGACTGTGACTTCTCAACAGAGCTGAGTCTTCAATAAAGTCATGAAAACTTCTCCCATAAACATACAATATTTTTAGGGACATATACAAATACCAGTATTATTGAAATAACTTACCTTTGACACATGGCTTTGAAAGCTTCCTGCTTCATACAAATCATAAAAATCAAACTATCACAGTAGTTCATCACTACAGGCAAAGTAAACCTGTAAATAAATTAAAAGAGAAGTTAAGCAACTTAACATAATTTCCTGAATATGCTTAAATAAACAGGATTGATAAACACATTAAACACATTAAAAAATAGAATTGCTCTGTCTTTCATCCTACTGTCTGAGCACAGGCTTCTTGTTACTGCTCTTATAGACACTTCAAGTTAAATCATACTGCTGATATTAAATCCATATCAAGGTAGAAGATGGATAGTGCTTTGGCCAAAGTTTGGAATGGGAGTCTAAACAAGGGCCATAATCCGATCCTTGATTCAGAATTTCACCAATGGCTTTTCCATTTTAAGATAGGGACAGTTAAAACTGTCCTACATCTCACTGAATCTAAGAGATAAAATAATGCTTGCAGGATGTGCCAATGCCACGCATACTAGGGTTATAAAAGTCAAAAATAATCCAAGATCTGAAATAAGTGCTTTAGCAGCATTTTGTTTACCTGTACATTTGTCTTTTTCAAAATATAAAACTCATGGTTCCCAAGGCAAGGTGCCTAGTTAGCAATGCCTAACAGATGTCAAGAGGCTAATCCAACTGTGAAGGCCTCTCTTAAGAGGAGTTACCATGCCATATCCTATCTCCACATAAAAAAAGAAACCCAAAGTTACAGTGATTGAAATTCTCACCAGTCTTCCACTCTCTTCACATCAGAAATGAAGACCTGACTGGGAAAGGGCACTAAAAGCCTCATATCTCACCCAGGGATCCTCCTGCAGGAACTATGGAAGGAAGCCATAAGCTACCTCCTGTTGGAATAGGGCAAGTTCCACACTGGGAGAAAGAGTCTGCACAAAGCACTGCATTAATGCTGGGCTGAGCCAGTGGCACTCAGAGGCTAGAAGAGCTGTATCAATCTGTCAAATGTCCTCACAGTGAGAAGGAATAAATCCTGTTTAGTCTTGCCTCAGCCACTATTACCTGAGCCCTGAGAGTTTTACAGAAACAAAACTTCATTCCAGGCTTAAAAGAAGCTTGAGGTCTATAGATAAAAAGCTATATACAACATCTAGGAACTACAACTGTAGTTGCAAATAATACACAATTTCAACATACAGATTGGTATATATTTCATTTGAAAGAAAGAAGGGAAATAATGACAGGTTGTGTCATATGACAAAAAATTTACAAGTAATAGCAAACCTGTCCTTTTCTTATACATAAGAGTCATCATTCTAGAGGACGAGCCTGCTGGAAATATGAAAGAGGCACATGAAAATGGAAGGAAAGATAAGAAGCTTAATGGAAGATGCTGGTCTGGATGATTGAAGTCTTCATCAAATAAGAAAGCAGTCTCCTATTTACTTTCTGATGCTGTGTAAATGAGTGAATCAAAGCCCATACATTCTCTTGCAAATCGTGTCAGAAGGATTCTATATCTCTATGCCCCTAAGGTCATGAGTGACCATGTACTGACCCCTGACAGGCTCTTGCTGCCTTTTCTTTAATACACCTCCCTAACCACTTGAGCCCCTATGAGTGCTATACATTGCATGCTTCCTACCTTCCTTTATTTTAGCAATCTACACCCCACAAAAATTTCCTATAATCTTGTGTGTTTCTCTACAACTTTTCTTATACTTGCAAAGTTTCTCAGTACTTAAACAGACACGTTAATGAGTAAGGAAATACATAAAAAGATAAGATTATTTCAGGGATAGACTAAGCAAGTTTTCAGAAAAAGGAATACTGTATTTCAAATGAAATAAGATTGTTTTCAACTGGAAGAGGCTCATGTTACCAGTGAAACTTCTGCCGAAAGGGGAAGAAACAGTAACTGTAGACAGTAGTTCAAAAGGCAGTGCCATTACAGTACAGAACAAAAAAAAAAAACTTCTTACCGAGTTTAAAATATGTAATTAATGCTGAAGTTCTGCATATGCCTTAAATACTGAGCTGTGAGTGTAGATTGCTCTTTAATGTGTCCAACAGCCTTAATGCTGAAACCTGTACAGGGAAATAATTATGACAATAGCATTCACCAAATACAAAACTGAGATATTCTTTCATTGAAACAAACTCCTCCAGCTCTAACAAAGACAGCATTCAAAAAAAAAAAAGGGGGGGGGGGGGAGAAAAAAAAGCAAACAAACCAGAAAACAAAGCAAAAAAACCAAAAGAAAAAAAAAACAACCCAGCATTCTAAAGACCACTGTAGATGCTGGACATACTGGACGTGGACTGATTCTTGAGTCAAAGACAGACATCCTCTACTCCAAAAGCAGTAACTCAAACAAAGAAGAAACCTTCAAGTTTAAGACTTTCAACTTTCAGACCTCTAGTTTGAACTTATCTATGTTTTCACACATCAGTAGTTTCAGTGGAGTTAGAAATATCCAGTATGTGTAAGGAAAACAATCTCCATCAGTGGATACAGCATGAACGTGATAACGTATGCTTCCCAAGCCTAGAGCAATTGTCAAGCAATTACTGTTTGTCAAGACAACACACTTGATAGTCAGGGTCATCTATCCCCAGGTCATCTCCTTCTACCTTACAGTGAGGCAGGTCTCAGTAGCTCAGCTGCCCAGCTTTCTTTCATTTGCTCTGAGCCCAGGCTGCAGATGCAGGTTTCCCTTGCTGCAGGCAGCCAGAGCCGAGGGAGGCGCGGTGACAAGGGCTCAGCTCCCGCACCGCGATGGCTCAAACAGGCAACAGATGCTGGGGTTTTGTTCCGAGGGAAGGAGGGCCTGCGAGGGTCAGAGGCGACTCCTGACAACTGATTATTAACCAGGGCTTTCTAAAGCACTTGCAAGGCCCATATTGTGTTTGTTTAGGACCCAGAACTACAAGTGCATGTTATAAGCAGACTGGGTGAATTGGTTTGTCTCTGAGTTCAATTACCAATTCTAGCTACCTTTTAAAACAGAAAAGAGAATGGCCTTGTATTACATAGTCTATTTTGGCCCAGTTTTATCAGTTTTATATTTCCTTTTTTCCCCTTTTCATTTTAAAGACCCTTATTCAATTAAATATATTCTCTTTATAAAAATATTATTCTTTTTCTATCTAGATTGTGATTTCATGCCTACACAATTTTTTATTTAATCATTTATATAAGGAATTTCTTATTCTTAATTTTTACATCTTATGATAGAAAATTTAATGGCTCCTCTTTACCATTATTTTGTCTTCTAATTATAATTTATAAAAGTGCATATGTAGATGGAAAATTGAATTCAATTTAAATGTAGCAAAAATTCTTCTCAGTTAAATTAAATAGCTATAACTGTATACAATGTGTAAGAATAAAAAACTTATCAGAATATACTGTATTGAAAGCTGATTTATTCAACAAGGATGAATCACTGCTAGTTGGTGAATTTAGGTGATTGTTTCTGGCTAGCATGACCTTGAAGACTGTACAACTAGTACATCTCATCCTCTTACACATATCATTCATGGACCTAATGAGAAAAAAATAATTACCTGCTTTTTCACCTCCCAGTAGTAGATTTTTCAATTTTGAACATATTAGTCATTAATATAAAGTAGATGAGTACACTAAAAGAGAAAAAGAAAAGCTATCAGGAGTTGGTTCCACATTCTGCAAGTTATAATACTAAATGCTCTACCAGTGACTTCCACCCCTTCATTGGTTTGACTTTATCTAAAACTTTGGTATAAAAAAATGTGTGGTATGGTATTTTTATTGTGTTATTTTAAAATACTACAGTAAATTTAGCCTTAATACTGTCTGTCCTAATTTCATAATTAATTTTAAGTGGTCCTATTAAAAAAAACAAACTTTTAATTTAAAGAAAGCATACATAGAGAACTAATTAAACACATATTAATCATTTCAAGAGACCACACAAGTAGCAGAAAACATGATTTCCCTCCTTTCTCTTATAGCCATTTAGACTATAATGTGCTCCAAACAGCATGGTTCCCTACTGTGCCTTCTGGTGCACATGCAAAGTTAAAGAGACAGAGCCCTGGCACAGAGGTTTGCCTTCATCTCCTCAACACCTGAGGCATTCGAAGTAAGAAGCCGAACAGGATAGGCTTCTTCTTTAATGCACTGGCTGTTCAGGTGCAGATTTATCACCAGCAGGAGGGAAAGGGTGAAAGGGTAATATGAAGAGCTCTAGATCCTTCCCTGTTCCTCCACCCATTCTTGTTCTCAAGCTATAGCTGCACCTTTGCCTCTCTACTGAAAATTGAACAGACTTCGGGCTAACTAAGGAACTGAACACAAGAATTCACCATCTTAATCTCTGCCAAAAATAGAGATTTATCATTAAACTTCCTTGTCCTTGCAAAATGATGTAGAAGGATAAACCCACTATCAGGATAAGTTTCCCAAGTTTAAAGGGAAAGTTATTTCTGAGAACTTCCTATAGTTGTGATTCTGGCTTGCTGCATTTTGTAATATGACTTTCAGATTTGGTATTGCAGATCTGTAGATTTGATCTATTCACTTAAGATGGATCAGAATGAAATTCCTCCTCCTCCCAAATTACTGTGATGGAAACAACACTATCCCATGGATTTTCTGTTATTTTTCTTGCTCTTTTCATTGCTGGGCTCAAAGATTTCCTCTCTGTAATAAAGACAATCTGAAAGCCAGTATAAGGAACAAGAAAAGTCACTACTCATAATTACAATGGTAGCAACAAGTTTCTAAAGAGAGAAAGATGAGTAAAGTTTGATTTAAGGAAGGGCAAGATTAGGTGAGAAAAAAAGGAGAGGTAGAGGCATTTCATTTACATGTTAAAAAACCTTTGAAATACTACAGATTGGGAAGTTAGCAAAGTTGAGAGTGTAGTAAAAAGAATAAGAATGACTAAGGTTGATTCTAGTTGATTGAATTCAAAGAAGAGAAAGTCCTGAAAGTATTTTGTTTCATTTTTGCAAAGAATAGGAGTAGGTCATGATTCATAAACGAACTTTGTTTTAAGAATACTAGAGAGGTTAGACTGGTTCAGGCTGGGCATACACTTGGCTCATTTACCCATCTCCAACAGCTGACAAAAGCCAATTCTTATCCAAATATTCCCTCAGTGAACAGTAGGACCAGGACAAGCACATTTGATAGTGCTCATACATTCCAGCATCCAACTTTGTTTTAGCTTGGAGGATTTCCTGAACCTCATGTAGTTTGTCCAGTCAGTGGCTTTCACTAGATCTCTCTTCCAGGGCCTTGAGCAGTCTTTCCTTAGATTGTTGTGCACTTCGTTAAGCTATACTGTCTTTAGGAATAGAATGTTGTGAGTATAATACCCATGAACATATAATATGATTTATTGTATTATTTACTTTGAGCAGGCCTACTGCTGTCCTCTGATGTACCCTTTTTTTTTATTGCTAGAGAAGGTGAAAAGTTGATCCTTGTCCATCCTTTTTGTTTATGACTTTAGAACATTTATTGCTGTTGTGAAAACACAAATTTTGCTGTTTGTTAGAGGGGTGCTGTAGTTACAGTGTCTGAAGAAGGCTGCATTGCCCGAGGGCTGGATATCTATTTCTTCTTAGCTCTGCCAATCAACCACCAGTCTGCCTGCTATCTGTGGCAGATGCTGAAGCTGCTATTGCAAAGAAGTCCTTCCAAGATCCTGGGGAACTGGAAGCCTAGATGAGCACATTCTGAGAGAGCCATTCTTTTCCACTGTTAGGGAAGATGCATTAGAGGAAAAGATGCAGTCATGCATATTGTGCTCTTAAAACCCTGCTGGTCTTTCTGCAAGCAGAATCTAAAAGAATCGTGGGGAGTGAAAATAAAGTGAAGAAAATTTGCCACATTTGCACAGAAATCAGTCCGATTCCAAGAAAATTACTTTCTAATAAGTAAAGCTCAAGGAATCAATGTAAACTTTGTCTAAAATTGAAGCTGAAAACTGAAGCTAAAGCAGTTCAAGCCTCCTCTAAAGGAGGACATTGTTTCTAGGGTAGACCTTAAGTAGGCACAGTTAACATCATAATGAAAACCACAGAAGCTTGTGAGAGTTTCCTATTATTTCAGTAGGAGATTCTTAATTCATGCAGTATTCTCCCATTATCCCTGTCGTGTGTTTTACAAGACACAAAAATATTTCTCAGGCAGAAAGGAAAGCACAGTTTCTATTAGTAAAAAATTATACAGACAGGTAAAACAGGTCTCCATTGTTAGGCAAAAATATAAACAAAACCCTTTCCTAAATCTTACTACAAGTTAAGGTATATTGTATCACTGCACAGACGATAAGCAGCTATTGCAGAAAAACGCACTTTTAGAGAAATTATATAAACTCTGTTTAGGGTCAAAATTATTTAACAGTCTTGTACTATTGAAGTGGAAGAGGCTAAGGAGACTGACCATGCCAGGATATCCAAACAGAAAGTCTTTTCATTCAGGTTTGTGAGTAACTCTAGTTAAAGTGAATCCATTTGACACAAAATGATCTGCACTGTTGCAGAATAGTTTCTGTCAGCAGATTTCACATAGGCAACGCCCTGTCTATCAGCTATAATCATTCCAGGTTTGGCTGCAGGATCTGATTATTGTTTCAGAAGGGGATGTCTGGCTAAGCAGGTAAAGAGAATGTACTAAAAGTTCCACAAGACATAAGGAAAGATTTTAAAAAGGCACCCAAACCCCTGTTATAAACAGGTAAACAAAACATTTTGTCAGGAGCTCTTAGCATCCCTCTAGTTAGAACAGGACACCTATTTGTATCTGTTATGAACAAGCACACATTTAGAAATTCCCATCCATTTGAAAAATGTGACTCTGGAAGACAGGTCAGCGCCACTGACTCTCTGCTATGATGGCTAGATATGCTGAAGGTTAGAAAGGCTCAAGGCTCTAACGTTATCAGCTCTAATCCCAAATGTTTCCTCTTTCTGTCTGGCTTAACTTAGAGCTGTATATCACATAAAAGCTCCTGAGGATGGTTTTGCCCCTCACTGGCTTATTGATAGAAACACATGATTAATTATCATGTTAACTATTGGCAATTGCTTGGGAAGTCCCTGAAAAACAAACCCAAATTAATTTATTGTTCAAGGCAGAGAGTACCAACGGAAATATTTATAGGTAGAGCAGGCATCTCCTGACCATCACAAAGATTTTGAGTGTGAGCAAATCCCTGTCTCTGAATAGATCTGTCTGTCCCCCAGACCCTTAGTACTTCAAGATAAGAAGGTGACACTGTAATGGGTATAATTCAAAGTTTAATGAGGAGACCACTCCGCTGTGTACCCCAGACACCTGATGCAACAAGTACCAGGTCATTGCAAGGCTGTGCTTTCAGAATGTAGCTCAAGTACAAAATGTTTTGGGAGAGACTATAAGTGCTGAGAGGTTTTTACTGATCTTGAAAGATGACCTAGAGGCTGATTTAATCAACCTGTTGCTGTCTACAACCTCTCCTCTGGGAAGTAAAAAGCTCTTGATAATTTGATGTCTAACAGTAAAACCATAACAAAGTGTTTTAAATTGATGTTGTTTCTGTAAGTCTGAGAATTGTTATGATGATGTCATTTTAGACCTGTTTGAATGGAATCAACGATCTGTTGTGGTACTACACCTCAATGCTTTATCTTCTGAAGCAGGCTGTGGTGAGGGCTACTTTTTCTGGGAGGAGGCAGGGTGAACACCAAGTCAACAGAAAATTCCTGTTTGGTTCACAACAAAGACTCAAGAGTAGCACTCTGTAATGTAATCCAGAGTTCCTATGAGGAATCTAATGTCTTTACTCTGCTGCATGCATACCTATGTAAAAATAGACATCTTGCATGCTGGCAGTTCAAAATCCCTGAGGATTAGTGATTGGTTAGGAGATTATGGATACTACTCCAATCTGAATTTGAAATAGCAAGTGAATTGCTGAGGCACTGATAGTTGACACTGAACTGCTAGGCCCTCACCCTTCCTGTAGAGACAGAAGATTCTGTCACTGATTTAGAATGGTACATTTGCTTCTGCAATCAGTTGTAGAAGACACCCTGTTTCTGGTGTTTATTGTTTCTAATAAACTGGACAGCTGAGAGAATGAGAGAGGAAAGCCAACAAGTCACTCAGCACTATATATGACACCATGCTGAAATAAAAAGACAATCACTACTATTGGGGCTATAAATACATAAGGCACTTAACACAAAGCCAGCCACTATCAAGGTCCCTGCAGAGAGTATGCAAGTAATAAAATTAGTCTTTTCAGGATCTGAACTTTAAAATACATGAACCAAAGGCATGTCATATTGCTGCGGAGTATTTTATCCCTTCTATATGCATGGGCAGCAACTTGTACGGAGATTCACATTCCTCTAGCTTCCATCAGACTTCCCTGCCCATACAAGTGGATCCTACTAATGGATATGTCCCAGAAGGTCCTACTAATGGAAATGTCCCAGCTTTTAGGACTCTGGACAAGAGACAATGTCTTAAGTCATAACTATATCTTTACTTGAAGAATTTAGAAATAAACTGATCTCTGTTTAAGGGAAGTCTTCTCCCCTCCCTCCCTTCTCTGTTTCATCTCAGAAAGAGGAAATGTTACTATGGGATATGTTGCTCCCTGAAGAATCACACTAGGGAAAATGTGAAACACCAGTAACCTATGACTCCATTATCCATATACAAAGATGTATGTTAACTCAAACTGTATTTTGCTAAAGCTCATTAGGGGACTTAATTTATTGTATGAAATTAATTATACTATTACAATTAAATACATGTGTTGCATGATTTCCATCTCTGTATTTTGATGGAAATAATTAAATCATCCATGTATTCACATGGCTATTTAATGCCCTGAGGTCAGTGGACATGATGGTGCTTCAAGTTTCTGCTGATTTAAGTGTCTGCTGCATTTAATGGACTTTTTCATTCAAGCAACTTGTCCTTGCACTCATGAGGGCATAAGCACACCAGCAATAAAACACTTCTACACAACCACTCAAAGAGGCATCCAAGGGCATCCCAGAAAAGTTACTCACATTCTTCATAAAAATTGGGCAATTAAAGTAACTGTCTGTGTTTTGGCCAACTTAGTTGGAAAACTGGTTATATAAATTAACACATACACACAAGCTGAATTAATAAAGTAATTATCTCTTTATGCTGTTGCTGTACCTCACACTACTAGTCTGAAGAGCCCGAAACTGCATAGAAATGCAATTTCTAGTTCTTCAAATAAAATATGTTTCTTAATTCTGACATTTTCTTATTTATTTCTCAAAACTGGCCAAAAAACCTTAGCACTCCTAAATATTAACATTTTCCATCCTATATCTTTCTGATGTGCAGTTTGTACTACTTCGTTCAGTCCAACTGCATTATGTTAAATAAGGGGATTACATTACATAATTAAATCTGCTAAAATAGAATAACTCAGAATAACTGCACACCATGTTCTACCAATTCTACTCCAATCATATATTCTTCTGTCAACGTAAATAAATATTGTATCATTCCAGTTTCCTTGCATGTGAGGCTGTTTACCTCACTTAATCAAACTGCATATATTTTTTCTTCCTAACTGCCCTTTAATTATTCTGGTGTTGGATGTCCATATTTAATCTGTAAGTAATATTTTCAAAATTATTAAAAGATAATTTCATTAACATCTTTCAAAATGGGGGTTATATCAATCTATATATTATTAACTGTGTGTTTCTGAGTACTACACTACTCAAAATAGATACAGTCATCTTGCTGGGAATTGATTTCTGTAGTAGTTGCGCTGGACCTCATGCAGGAAAACTAAATTTCTCATCCTAATAAATCCCCTCTGGTTACATAAATACTTTCTTTAGTCATCATTTTTTTTTAACTGTTCAATAAAATATTACATGGGAAAGCTTAAAAAATACAGTTTGCATTTGCAACTTCAAACTGTGAAAGTGAATGTTTCTTACAAAAATTCTTAAATTAATATACATGTTGAGAAGCAAGTTCTCACAAGTAAAACAAGACAACTGTAGGTTTCAATTGTAAGTAAAAGAAGCTTTAGTATTTTTTCTCAGTTTGTTTAACTGATTAAGGCATCTTGCAATTTAAAACCATTATTCTCTCTTCAGGAAACACCTTGGATCAGAAATTACATTTCTGACTTACATGAGAAGTCAAGTCACACAACTTTCAGAGGCTTCTCAAAAGCAGTATTCACTTCTATCCAGGAATTATATTTTCCTGTCCTTGTAAAAAACTGTAACTTAAGCATTCTAAAGTTATTTGCTAGACACATTCCTCTAAAAACTTCTCTGACCTACACTGTTTTACTTCTACATAAACTGCATTAATATAAAGATGCAGTGTTATGTGAGTCATATTTTTGAATAATTCTATTCAAGCTGACGACAATCTTTCTTCAAATGGGCTTGTATCATAAAGGTTTTAAGATTTTGGTGGTCTCTTTCTAAGTTAATTCTCAAATAGCATAAGACAATGCCTCCTACTTCAAAAAGAAACAACAAAAAACCAACCAACAAACCATAAACTAAAGCCAGGTAAATCTAAATGGTTTAGGTGCAGTATTAAACAAAAAAGTCTTACTGGAAACCTGGGTTCCTTATCAAGATAACAAGATAAAATGAGCCAGAAAAGTGAAGGGGTGCTACTTTTAATTTTCTTTCTCTGAGGTGTTAGCTGAGAGAAAGCTATTTGTTTCTCTGTACAATACTTGCATTATTAATACAGCCGCATCTCAAAATTGAAACTTTTCTAACACAATTTGAGGGAAGAAGATAGAATAAAATGTCCATTTGCAAATGTTCACAGCCTTTCCTGCTGCAGACCCAATATAAGAAAAACCACTGGAAGATGAACACTTTAATTTGAAGACTTTAATTAATGTTTGATATAAACACATAAGTCTTCAAGCATCTAACATAGTACAACAGAGTAATAATAATTAATATTTTTCTCATCACCCTTCAAGTTGAACTTCTAAGAGAGAACAGACATGATAGCCAGTATTCTGAATAGACTGAATTCTGTCAGTATTCTGAATAGTCAAATTATCTTCATTCCTTCAATATTCTTGTTGTATGTTACATATTTTATGCTCTAACAAAAGCATACACATGGATTATTCCCATTTTAATCAAGGCTATGAATCTTGGTAACATGAACCATACATTTTCTTTAATATTGTTTTTGAGTACAGGAAAATAAAATAACTTGTGGTTTGGAGCATAAATACAAATGATTCTTTCTAATATCACTAACTAATTTCACTTTATGATTCCATTATCACAGCATAGATACTAGGTTTCATTTTTATTACTAACAGACTTTATTTGTCACTGTAAAAATAGCCTGTTAACCACAGAAAGTAAAATTCACCATAAAGTTCTGGTTTTGTTTAGGAATCAGATTTTTTCAGATATTCTGTCAAGTAGCAAATCCTACTTACCTATATGTGACTTAAAAGAAACTACATGTGTTTTGAATTCAGAATATTTCCCTGTAATACCTAAAAAGCTATACATACCTGAAGAGCATGTGCTAGAGAGAATTCAAATTCAATAAAAAAGGGCATTGGCAATGCTGAAATTAGCTTCCTGACAAGAAAACCAAGCAGTGCAAGCAGAATAACAGCACTGCTTACATGAACAGGTAACATGCTTTATCCTTACTGAGGATCTGTAAATAGAAATTATATACAAATAGACTTTAAAATTAAATAAGTGAAAATTAAAATACATAAAGGCATGCAAAATTCAAGAATACATCTATTAGAAGAAAAAGAAAGCTGCATTTATGATGATTGATCATGAGTTCAGACTATAAAATCTTATCTCCACATTCCAAATTTAGTTTTTAAGTTACAACTTAATAATTTGGGTTATCTATTGTGTGGAGCCAACAGTTATGGAACTATTTTCCCCAGTCTTCTCTTCTCTAAGCTAAACAAATATAACTTTTTTGAAATATGCATTATAAATCTTGCTTTCCAAAAACATTTTCACCCATATGTTGTCCTATGGATTCTCCTTCACCTGAAAATTGAAATAATTTTCCTTTTGTAGACTTGATTTTAACACTTTAGTTAAAATAATTTTATTCACCGATTTTTATTCTGGCAAATTTGCATGTATGTTCTTTGATTTTGCTTCATCTGTAAAACTAGATAGTATCCATACTACTTGAAATTTTATGGAACTGTAGACCCCACAGACCCTTGAAATAAAATACACCTCTACATCTCTTCAGTAACTTTTTTTTGGAAATCAATAATGACAATTTTCTTTGTATACAAATAAGTAACTTTTTCTTATTTTTTTCCTTCAAAAAACTGGATACACCAGGGATTTTGTATATCTTCTTGGTTTTACATTTAACATCTGAAACAACAATTATATTATTCTTAATAAATAAGCAGACAGATGGATGGATGGACAGACAGGCATAAATCCAGTTCTTCTTTGAGAATCAAGCATAATAGAAGGGAGATTTGACCCTCAGCTCATATCTCTCTATATTGTCTCAAAATAGGTAATATCTGCTGAAACAGAGTTAGAAGGATGTTGGTAGGTGAAGTACACTATGAATCTCTTTTTGATGATTACTAGTTTGTCGTAAAAATATGTCACGTTTTGCATTATTTTCAATGACTTTTGCATGAATGAAGAAGAAATACTGTGGACCAAGGAAGTAAAACAGAGGATTTAAGATGATAACAGATCAATTCTGCAGCAACTATCTGTATTCACATTTACTCCCAAATGCCTGCCGTTAGAGAACCCAGTCTCTTTACTTTTTTAACCACCGATGTTTTATTCCAGGAATCTTCAAATTATTCCCTTGGAAAGAAGGTGGCTGGGGTGGGGCGGGGAGGCAAGGGAAGGTGGAGAAGAAGTCATAAACTACTTTGCTCTGCAGTTTATGACATTTAGACCAGATTTTCCATTTCTTTGCTCTATTTCACTTGAGCAGACTATGCAACTATGCCATAATCACACATGAAAGTTCTTCTCAGAAGTGGTTTCTACAGTTTGGTTTGGCTTTTTATTATTCATATCGTTTATTCATAGAGTACTTTCATAATGAATTTCTGAAATGTAGTAGTTGTTTTTTGTAACCTAGTTTATCAATAGGCAAAACAATCCCTAAGTGTGCTCGCAACAGGCTAAATTAGTAAATAGGCTGAAGGACTCCTCACAGCACTACATGTCAGCTCAGAGCCACCCAATCTCAATCTCCAGAAAAGCCTCTACCCTTCAGCCAAACTTCTGAATGCAGTTACCTCCTCTTTCCCATACTTCAGTTCAGCTTCCAGCAGCTCCTAAAATCTCTGTCCCCCCACTTCCTCAGGAAACATTGACAGGCAATCCTTCAACAAGTGATTATTTAAGCCGGAGTGATGGGCACAGAATGTGATCACAATGAACAGAGAAGCAGCCCCCTTCTATCTGCCGTAAGATTTTTCAGAATCTCTTTTTGCAGAAGTCTTGAAGCAACTCTACATCAAAACAGGAACTACCAGTTCTGGCAGTTCAGACATTAGGCTTAGCATATATAATGTACTCAAGAGAGAAGTGGATAACTTCAAATATTTTGTTTGGCTGTTTTATGTAATTTTCTAAAACTATACTTAAGGGCATCACAGTATTGTAATTTTATATAATTCACCTGTGTTTCCAAAATATAAGGTCATTATAAGAAAGAAACTTCTTTATATGCATCTAGGTATGTAATATGTGCGACAGATTTGCTTTGTTATTCTCCATGCACATCTAATTCCAGTTTCTTATATTATTCATTGATATTCTCTTCCTTCTTTTAATGTAGTGTCTAGTATTGGTAAAAATATAATCCTACTGATGTAAAGCAAGCCAAATGTACAGATTCATACATTCATACTACAAAAGATATTTTTTGTAATGCATTTCCCTACTGTGTTGTACATCTGGTACATGGCAATATGGTAAAGCCAGGTAAGCTGGTTTGTTCCTCCAGAAAAGCTGCCTGCATTTCTGTGGAACAGCTTCTCCAAATGCTATATCTACAGGGAAATTTACACTGAATTGTTGTTATGATGATCTAATTTCTTACCAGTGTTCCATTAAGAATAATTTCATATTAAGGACTGTTTCCAAATCCCTATTCCTTATGTTACTTCTCAAACTCCTGGCTATTTTTCTTTGATCTATAGCATCCTACAATTTTGCCCAATTTCTTTCATTTATGTACTTTATGTCCTCAGCACTCAGCAGAGTAGTTAGTATGAAAATACATATGTGTTTGTTTTTATTTGAGCAGTTTATTTCCTCTCTTTACGTCTAAGAGACTTAAACGACAATACTCAACTGAACGCTAATTGATCATGGTCCAGCATTGTCTGATATGCCACATTTTCCTTTCCTTTTTTATTTCTGTCTTCAGACCAGTCCCAGGTCACAAAGTAGTCTATGAAAGTAATTTCATTTTCCCTTTTGGTGCAGTTTTTCCTGCACATAGTTTTCTACAGCCTGTAAAATTAGAAATCACTATGGAAATAACTGGTGACCTCACAGGTCAAAAGGTGACCTGGGACCTAATGGTAATTATATCACATACTGAACACCTGTCCAAGTAATACAGAGATTGCACTCATTCCAAGACATTACTGCATATTGGTTTTTTTGAAAACTGCATATTCAGTAGAGCCCTTATCCTATCTTGTGCATGATGAGGTGACTGTTTTATATTGAAGCATGCCCACTTCAGCATCAGCTCCTTCTCAAAAGTCTCAGAATAAAATACCACAAGCATATTTCAGGCCTTTATCCTATAAGGTAGACAGGACCCAAACTGCATTTTAGTAGTGAATGAAATCTATTTACCCAAATGGTCTTAGGCTGACTTCTTTATTGTAACCCTGCCAACTTTTTTCAGATTTTTCAGATTTTCTATTTTCCTTTTAATTGTCACGTATTATATCCAAATGTAATACATTAATTGTAATTACTGCCAACTGGATGTAGTTCCTAAGGTTACATCTGTCTTACTGAGCTGCAGAGGGCTCAGGCACATACTTGAGCTCAACCATGTGATAATCCACATCCTTTAACTGTGTCTGCTCTTTGGTATGCTTTTGGCCGAGGCCAGCAAGGACTCAGGTAAAATACTGCAGGATTTGAGGAATAGCATGGGTTAGGGAATCTTCTAATAGGCAGTACAAATGAGGCTACCCTGGCTCAGGAGAGCAGGTGGGTTATCCAGGCAAACGTGAGGCTGTAATTTGCTCCTCTTGACTGGGCTGTGGTGCATCTTCTTTTCTATGTGACCTAAGAAATTAAATGCAGCCAAAAACTGGTAGAGAGATACCTTCATTTGATGCTAGTCACAAATCTGCACAGAGGACTGAGCTGTTGGTATGGGTGAAGGTCAGACCAGTGTTAGGCTGACTGTGACTTCTCCAGAGCAGGAAAATTCTCAGCCTGTGAGTAGGAATGGCTCTTGGCTACCATGTGCTACCTCCAGTGAGCAGAACAAGGGCACAGAATCTGGAACCCTTAATATTTTCAGACACTTTTCTGTATTCTCAGTTACCATTATTTTTCACTGTTTCTTCAAGTATCTTTTCAAATAAGTGATCTGATTCATAGACAGTGGTCTTAAGACTTCCTTTTATTTAGTATTATTCTATGGGGAAAAATAAAAAATTAACTGCTCAAGAAACTTGAAAAAAAATCTGCTTTCTTGTAGTATTTTAAGATTTTCACATACTTTCAGAATATATTAGAAAAATTGCACTAATTAAGTGGATAATTAGGCTTTCTTGGATAGCATCACATGGTCTGAGCTCTCTTTCTGTTCTTTCTTTGCATGATGGTAAATTTAAAGTTCTCCTTTCCAGTTTCGTTTCCTTTTCTCCAACTTTATATTTCACTAAACATTTTTTTTTACAGTGGAATCACTCTTATTATTGCAATGTTACTCTGAACCAGCTTTTTGCTATTACTCTTCAAAATCATTCTGTCAGTCTTTCTGTCAGTGATTTTCACAGTATGTTTACACTTTTTATGGTCTTTTTAATAAAGCAGAAGTATTATACAGTCAAAAGGTCTTAGTGTTAGATCTAGTATCTCCTTTTTTCCTGATAACTATCAGATCCAGTACTGAATTAACTCTCATTACTTCTTCCAGTTGTTTAAGTACCATACAAAAATCCTGTAACCTATTTTGAAGCACCTCTTGCACATAACTCAAATTCCTCTTTTACAGCTTTTCATACATTTCCATATATATAGTAATATATGTATTTATACCATGAATATAATACATCTGTGTATATATGTGTGTATATATATATATGATAATCATGGAGACTCTCATAGGCCTAGACAAAGTCAAACAAATCAAACCTTCAATACAGTCTTCATGGATTTTTCTTCTTCCATTTTCATTTGTGAAATTATTTCTGTGGCTGACAGCCATGTGATCTGCAGATATCTGCAAGCAGGGTGATTACGTTATAAATTATGTTTCCCTCACTTTATATTCCTTATATAGCTACAGATAGTAGCTATTATGTTCTATTTATGTCTTAGCCAGGCCTGTTTCTAATGCAATCAAAGAACAATTCTTGGAATTTGTAGTGGTATTGCATCTCTCAAGACCACCTGTATCTAAACTGTATTTATGAACAGAAAGATCTGCTTTTTCATTATTATTTCCTGCAGGACTTTATAGATTATGTTTTCACATCTTAATGTAGCAATTCACTCAAATTTATTCTCCTCTAGCAAATGTTTCCCTATGGTTACACTTATTCATTTGCTGAAATATTTTTCCTGTTTTGTTAGTATTTTCAGTTATGCTTTCCTTACTGTTCCTAATAGATTTAAAAATAAAGACATTTTAACTGATTTCATCACTCAAAAATCTCAAATCAAAAATACACAAAGTTGAGTGTAGAAATAATCTTATCAACCTACAAGTCTGAATTTTAGATTAGTAGTATTATCAAAAAAGCAATAGTTTTGTGACTTAAGCTACACCAATACAGTACACTCAAAATTAGTTTTCTAAAACTATGGTAAGTGAGTTTGATGTACTTCCTTCTAACAATAACATGCCAGTGTTAGAATTGTATTATTTTTCATGATGAGCAAGGCCTTAGTCCATAGCAACTCTACTGCAAAATGAATACAAGTATTAAGTTATAGATTATTTCAGGATTTGTATTGCCTTATATTGATAATAGAAAGGACAAATCTCCAGCAACCATAGTGACTTAAATGTATGCTGTCAATTTGCGTTATTTGAGGGTATACTGCAGAAAGCCCCATCAGGTTTTACATGGGTTTTAATATTCTTTTGTTTTCTATGGATAATTTTCATATAGTTTTTCTTTATAAATTTAGTTGCAGTCAATGCAACATAATTTTGGCAAAAACTTACTGCTTCTACTGTTCAACATAAACTCCTCACTGGTATAATCATTTCAGAGATTCTGAATTTCCCTTGCTTTCTATCATTGTCTGTAATGTAATCCTCATGCTCAGTACACACTGGCAAAGGTGTTTTGTTAATGGCCTCCAAATTATGCAAAGTCATGCAGGTAACTGCACTAGTTAAAAACTTTTAGGCACCATAAATGACTCTCACTCACACCTCCAATAATTTTCTAGTATATTGCTATTATAAGTACCATTATTTTTGCCTATCATTGTAGGTATCAGAAGAGGCTACAGAATAATATTTTACACATACAAAGCAAAAGTTCTGAGCATCACTGTCTATGTTTTATCATGGCATTCATTTTACTGCAATCAAATTATTTATATTACCTAAAGAACATTTAGTATACGTAATAAATACGTAGGTATCTATCCCATAAAAAACATTAACTATTATTCAGTATTTCTGCTACAGCAGAGCATGATTTTTAAAAATTCTCCTGATTTTATGCATGTATAACTTTTAGTTGTCTTTTTCAAAAATTCTATCTCCTTATATTGCTATCAATACAAGGCACTCTTTCCAATAGCATTTTACTTTATGTGCAAACAAAACTAAAAACATTTGCCATACCATTTATGAACACAGCCTGGTTTCATTCATGCTCTTTTTAAGTTAGCATTCCTATATTGAACAAGTATCATAAGTCTTTATTTTTACAGGAATGTTTATCTCTGTCTATAGTTACTATTCCACTGATGTAGGAAGCAAGGTACTTTGATCCTCTGAAGGCATATGTATAATAAAAAACCTAAAACACTGTTACAAATTGTTAAGTTTCTTCTCTGCTTTACTGGAAGTCCTAAAATAGCAGATCCATCCAGCATTTAGAAGTAAATATATTCTTGGGTATATATGATCATGCTCAAGGCAATATTCCTGGCAAATGGATGCAAACATGGGAAAAAAGGGATCAGTATTGTACCAAAAGAGTTAGGAGAGACCAGGGTAGAAAGGAACCACAAACTCAGGTTAACAAAAGAAACAAAAAAAGTGGAGAAGACAGAACTCAAAAGAAGGAGAGATCTTTAACAGGTATAACAAGAAAATATTACCAGAGGGAGAAAGAAAATAAGTTGACCTTTTAAGTATTACTGAACAGAAAAAGAAATTTCACCTTTTATTAAGTCCAACTTTACCAGCATGCAACTTTGTAAGTCTACCCCACATTTTGCAAGTGAGCCATGTAGGACTCAGTTGTTAAAATAAAGACTAATGCTGTATTTTATTAAACTTTTATGTCTTTAATATGGATTTTATACTATTCACATTTAATTTTACATTTCTACAAACATCTTTAAGTTACAGTTACATTGGAAAACCAACACATTTTATATGAAGGCAGAAGAACAATATTGACTACGCAAACCATAAAAGAATTCATGAGTACCATAGTCTTCTTTTTCTGTGTCTTCATTACAATACTATTAGTCAAGAAAATACTGGTATCAGCATCAAAGAAAAGGCCGGCAATCTTCCACATCAGAAGTTAGGATAATACTTTCAACATGGAAAGTAGGATTGTCAGAGAGGTAGCAAATGAAAAGCTTCAGAAAAGATGGCAGCTGTAGAGAGTCAAGAAAAAAGAAAGAGAAAAACCCAGGGAAAGATAAGATAACAAGATTGAAAAGGATAGGAAAAAACAATATACAGGAAATGGCAGCAGTAACACTCATGTTTATTCATATTAGAAACAGTACAAGAACACTGACAGAAAAGGTGAGGAATAAGGCAGCCATTCTTAGAGAGGTCTAATGACAAGATCTACTGTGGTACAAAATATTCAGTTATTTCTCAATGAAGGTGATAGGCCAGTCACTTAACTTTTAGTTTGAACTAGTCACTTCAGAGCAGGATTCCTGTGAAGTCAGCAAACTAAAATGGGCACCTCCAGAGGGCGATTCATCCCATCCTAATATTTGAATCTTAGACTCTGAATCACATATTTTAAATGTAATTAATTTTATGAAGTTTACTAGTATTTATTAAGCTAGCATTTTATCTTCGAGATTAATATTTATGGATAACAACATCTGGATTAAAATAATAAGTGATTCAGCATATTTTCAACTTCCTTTATTCTGAACAAGGAAAATTTACTAATGACTTTCATCTGCACAGAACATGTAATAGGTCTGTGCTGCATCATATTTTTTATTACTGAGCAGTACTTGTGTGCACTACACTGAGCACAAAAATGAAGTCTGACCCAAATAAAACGAAGTTTGCTTTTCTGTTAAAACTAATTATATACTACTGGGCTTTAAGTTTATCTGCTGTAATTAAAAATTTAACCTTAATATTACTGGAATTCTCTATTCCAAACTTTAAGACACAATTAATTAAATATCACATTTAACTCATTCTTAAAATAGCACGGCTGATATTTCAGTAATTTGTTACTAAATACAGTAAATACTGCTGTGAAAAAATGCTGAAATCCAATGTCATGGTCATGGAGACATAATGGTTATTTTAAACTAACTATAATTAAATAAAAGAGTCATGGGGAAAGGCTGGTTTTAAAGTTGGTATACAGCCCAATGTGTGCAGGAAACTTCAGTGTGGAACTGGTCTGTGGAAACAACCTCTTCATACCACCTTCACCAGCTTGCCAGCCCAGATGCAAAGCCATGACTGTGTTCTTACAGAACAGCAGTACCAAAGCATAAATAATCAGAGAAGGGAAAGGGAAAGTGAGCTTTCCTCCTGGGCAGTGATCTGGGGGCTACAAGACACCAAATGGACTACTCACTGTTAGCTCTTCCTTGTCAATATGGAAAGTCTGAGAGACATAGTGCTGGGATTGGAGTGGTCTTCCACTATTAGCTATTTCAGAATACACTCATCTTGATACTGCCTATTACATGAGGACAACACAGAGCTGCCAGTTACAATGCAATTAAAAAGACGTCTTTAAAATCTAAATATACTTGAAATGGGATTTACATGATCTAAACCATTCTAGAATGATGCAACATTAAATAGTGTAACATCAATGCAAAACAACAAAACAGCAAGGGCTTAACCATAAAATAGACCAAAAAGTCTCTTATTTAGAACTTCTAAAAATTATATCTGCATTTAATTTCATTTTCTTTTTAGAATGAAGAGTACAGTTATGTTAGTTTTTCTGTATTCATATCTTTACTGGGTGCCCTTAAAACCTGCTGTCCAGTGACACAAACATGGCATAGGAATGGGAACCCTATCACACAGCAATTTATAGCATAGTTCTTATGCTGACCTATCTCTATCAGCAGAAATTAATATACTACATTCCAAAAAGTAGATGTTACCATTCCAAAATTAATTGTGAACTGGCACCATAAGACCTCTCCCTGCCCCACCCATTTGCACTCTCTGTCCCCTTTTAGAGAGGATGTTATTCTGCCATCCACCAGCTCAGGGCTCAGTTACACTGAAGTGCTGCTCAGGTGCACAGTTGAAATGTTTTATGTGTACCACTGCATGAAAGTACAAAAATGGGAGATCCCTATCCCTGTAGTTAAATGGGTTTCTTGCATGGTAATTCATGAAGACCAGTTATAGTCACTGTATGAATATTTGTTAATTGCTTAGTTTAAAAACTATAGGATTTCCCTAAATATATACTCTTGCTATAATACTGTATATACTTATGGGAATCATGCAGAAACTAAGAACATCTATGGACGAATTAATGAATGAACCTTTTTTTTTTTTTGCAATTTCCTAACTTATTTTATTTTATTACAGCTTATGGATGAAATCCACACTGATGCCTAACCTGTAATGAGTGCCAATGTAAGTAATCCATTGTTCTACAGCTATATTTGGTTATTAATTGATTGACTTTGCCTAATTGTGCCGAGTTACTTCTAATTAGCGGGTTTTATTT
Source organism: Chloebia gouldiae (assembly GCA_003676055.1). Lineage (NCBI taxonomy): Eukaryota > Metazoa > Chordata > Aves > Passeriformes > Passeridae > Chloebia > Chloebia gouldiae. The sequence goes on from QUSF01000006.1 coordinate 10,306,452, forward strand.
TCAATTTCAGTACTATTACAACTAGGTTTCACATAGAAATTCTGACACTCTTTACTGTTACTGAGTGCCTGCTTGTCCCTTTTCCCAAATGCTAGTGACTAGAATTAACAGAAACATATATTTTAAAAATGGTTTTGACTTTTTTCATGTCTAATAGTAGGTTTTGGAGACTAACTTGGGAAGCCAAACATTGGGGTAGTCATCATTTCAGCAGGATAATGAATTGTGTGATTCAGGTTGGCCCTGAAAGCCAATTTAAAGCCTTCCTTAGAAGTGACTGTACTAAAATAAAAATGCACAGGGAGTAAAGTACAGCTCAGAACAGCAGTTAGAAAGCTGAAGTATCACTCTGCTTTCCATGTAAGCACAAAGCATAACACATCTGAGCACAATATAAAAAATATTACTGGAAATACTCACCTGACTCCTCTCTTTCACCCTATTATTTTTCCTCTGCTCATTAAGTTTTTTTCATCTTTTCTTTTGTAAAAGATAATTATTTCCTTCTCTCCATTTCAGTTTCTTTCTATGCTTTTTCCTACTCACCTGAAGTTTCTGGAATTCCAGAATTTAAAAGAGCTATGGATCCAATCCTGGGGTTAAATACTAAGTTCTGAAAATTGTAGCATGGCTGAAGATCAATAATTTAAATTTTAAATGTTTATGTTCTCTTACTTCCAGCAAAGATATAAAAACACTAGAATAAAGTTCAGCAATTAATCTATTTAGATAACTGTAACCTTAGGATGAGATCATCATTCTGTAAAGAGCTATGCTTATACAGCAAAACATAACAATTTCTATAAATTTGAATGAGATCTGGTAACTCTGATAACTTCTTTTCATGTTTAGCTGTTATGAGAAGGGCATGTCCACTTCTCTCCTTTACCACCATTCTAAATGATGCACACTGTGCTTCAACAAATTAAATTATTCCTATCTTTAAATATTTATAACCACCTTATTATAAGATATTTAGGAGATAAAAAAGCTAGAGTTAAGACTAACATCTTGTACAAAAATATAAGTATTTTCTATCCTGTAACAATTCATAAACAACATTTATTACCTGCATCCATGACATACATTTTTAAATGCCAGGTCTTGTAAACATAAAATCCATCTGTATAGAATTTTTTCAAGTAGCTTAATAGCCACAATATCAAATGTTGTTTCACACATAGTATCAACATTTGATGTTTCATTGACACAGTAACAGGAAGCCAGCTCAGTGTAAGTTACTTTGTAGAAGATAGTGCCAGAACTTCAAGGTGTTACTTCTCAGGAATCATGAACTCCGGCAGTCTTTAAAGATAAAATGACATATGACAAACAATAAAAGTAAAGCAAATTTTTAGGGACCAATGTTGACTAACTAAAATAATGATCTCTATATACAGTATAGAAACCTGACCAAGAGAGAAACACAAAAATAGTTTCCTTTTAAAATAACGTACCCTCTTAGAAAAAGCACTAAACCAACCCAACACCCCCCACCCCAAAAGTATGGGGTTTTTTTACTATTGTTATGGTGATCTTGGTACATAATCTATTTGTATAGTCATGTGCTGACAGGATTATTAATTACTGAGTTCCAAACTTGAGCAGAAATCATGTATCTTGTTAGCTAAGTTTAGTCATAGAAATAAGTGTGCAATCATAATCAATACTGAGAAGGAAAATTGTTAAATTAAAGCTGAAGATTTATGAAAATATCAGTGCCAAAAAAATGCCCACTGCATTTTAAAAAAACCTTTTCATTTAAGGGGATGTCCTATGACATTGCTTTCAGTCTTTCTGCAGAGTCTTTAGTCTTCATAAACAACTTTTTACGGACTGGCAAAATAGTAATTTTGAAAAGAAATCCCACTGTCTATAAGATTCAATTTAACACCACAAGGTGTAATAATCCACTGGAATAATTTAGTGTTAGGAAGATCACAGAGCACAGAAAAATGCAAATGAAAGAGACCAAGCTTTAGAAAACCAAGACTTTTTTCCATCTGTTTAGTAAGACAAACATTATCTAAAAGCCATAACTCATCATCTGGAAAAATCCATCACATTCTTATGAGTTACATAGGAAGGGGAAAAAGGAATAAATGAATTCATCTACACTCAGCAGATTTCGAATGATGGGACATGTCCCACTTGGAGAAGATGGCAACTGTACATTGTAAAGGAGAAGCATTACCATTGTGCAGCCAGCTTTCCACAGCATCTCATTTGAATCATTTTGTATTCACTGGTGAGGCCATGCTGCCGGTACTGTGTTCAGTCTGGGGGTCCTCACTACAAGAAGGACATGGAGGTGCTGGAGCATCAGAGAAGGGATATGGAGCTGGGGAAGAATCTGGATCTCAGGTCCTGTGAGGAGCAGCTGAGGGAGCTGAAATTGTTCAGCCTGGAGAGAAGGAGGCTCGGGGGAGACTTAACATTCTCTATAACTGCCTGAAAGGAGTGGTGGAGCCAAGTGGGGGTCAGTCTCTTCTCCCAGGTAGTAACCAGTGACAGGTTAAGAGGAAATGGACTCAAGTTGCTCCAGAGAAGGTTTAGATTGGATATTAGGAAACATTTCTTCACTGAGAGGGTTGTTAAGCACTAGAGCAGGTTGTCCAGGGCATTTAAAAGACATGTGGGCACAGCACTTAGGGCCATAATTTAGTGGTGGAGTTTTACTGTTAGGGTTATGGTTAACTTGACAATCGTAAGGGTCTTTTCCAATCTAAATGATTCTATTCTGTGATTCATTTGTCCATCTTCATCTGCAGTGCAGAACTCCACAGACAGGAGGCTGAAGAAAGTATAATGGGACAGAAGACAAGCTTTAGATGCAAAAGATTTATAGGACCATTTATATCTTTGCATGTAATTGTTCTTCGAGTAAGTAGTAAAGTAGGTTTTCCACTTAAAAGGGTTATGTGCAGAAACTGGAGAAGAAGCTGAGGTTCCAGAAGACAGGTAAGGGTATAGCTAGGAAAAGTGTGGTGTGAGCTAGAGTCAGATAGAGAGCTGTACCCATGTTCTCTAGTAAAGTGACTTTCAACTGACCTCAGTGTATTTATCCTACTGTGATCTTTCCAACTCTTATTGAAACCCCTTCTCTGATACCTATTCCGAGTTCTTCATTCTTATGCACTTACCCTCAGACCTAACAATACACCCCATCACTGCTTCTATACCCATATGCCTTGTCTGGACTCATAAATCCCTCTCTCCTGTCATTCACAGGTAAACTCAGGAAACCGTATTTCCCCAAAGTATAGCAGAAGTCACTCTTTCCTTCTCTACAAGTTGCTTTCTGATACAAGGCAAAGATTCCCCTCAATCTCATATTCAGCTTGCAGCTCAAGCTTGACCAAAGACAACATCAGAATCTGGTTGCTGCATGAAATATTTCTGCTTCTTTATCTGATTTCCCCTGGGATTAATTTTAGGGCCTGTGACTGCTCTTAGCTTCTGCAGTAGCAGCAAACTGGCATTGGCCATTGCCCTCAGGCTTGTGAACAGTAGAAGTAAAAATGATCTGCATATCCATAATATTGCTACTGCTAGAAAAAGGAGCAATAAAAAAAATCTACAAATTTAAGAAAATGGGAACAGTATATACTTGATTCATGTTTAAAAATTTATCATCAGTCAATGAGGACAACAAACTTATTTACAGATCCAGAATGATTTTAAGAAATTAACAGAAGCTGCTAAAAATCCATCCAAACACCAGTAAGGTGGCTTAAGAGCCCTAGCTTCTCACAGCAGCAAGACCTTACCTACCTCTTTCATAGTGATATTCCAACCCTGTAGCAAGCAGGAACTCCAAGTTCAAAACACATACTTTAAGCTTGTTTGGGTTATGAAACTGTGAGAAAAGAGGGAGAAAGAATCTTCATTTTGCAGCCCCTGCTGTTAAAAGGAACAGCTACAAGTCCCTGCCTTCCTGAGTGGCATGACTGGTCACAGCCTGCTGGGCTGACGGTTTATAGGCTGATGGCTGCTGTAATCCCACAGCCATTGCCTCTCTCCGATGATGGATTCAGCTGAACAGTGGGGTCAGCGATACCTGGCCACTGTGACAGCCACAGCTCCTGGATCACCACAGGTCCTGCTGTGAGATCCTTCTGCAGCTCTTCAGGGTCGACATTAGGTTTGCCTACAACTGTGAATATTTTCCTTTTATCATCTGCAATGTTTACAATTGCACTTTTCCAGACTGTTTAGGAATAAATGGACCAGCAAAGGTGCCAGTACAAACCTCTGTGAGAGGGCAGTGTAAAACTGCCCATTAGTCTCTATACTATTCTTTTTCTTCGAACCCTTTACTAATCCACAAAGTATTTTAAGTGACTCCCTACTACATTTTGTTAACAGTCTTCAGTTACAGAACTGTTTTAAAACTTTTGGCTCACTTTTTCCTGCGCATCTTTCAAATGCACAGGACTCTTTTTGAAATTAGTCTTTCAAATAACTAGCAAAGCTCCAAGACAAAACTACTTGTACAATAGAATGATCGTTTCTATTACACATATCCATGTTTCTATAAACAGTACACTTTATCACAATCACTGGCATTTTGTCTGTCATGGTAGCTATTTTTTTGTCCATTAGTCCATGACCATCCTTAAAACCCTTTTAAAAACTAGGGTCACACTTGTTACTTTCCATTCCTCTATTATTAAGGTTAATTTAAATACCAGATTACACAACACAGTTCATGGTTTACTCACCAATTTAATTTCTGAATTTTTCTAGGACTACTGAATGAACAGCATTTATTGGGCAATTTATTAATGTATATTCAATCAATTTGATTAAAAACCTTTTATTAATATATCAAATCTAAATATTCCCTATAAAAACAACTCTTATTTGGGGATGTCTCTAATCATCCTGTCATAAACCTTGCCAGTGAAATGAGTTCAATTTCTTTCTGTAATGGCTTTGTCGTTCTCCTTAACCACAACCATCTTTGAATCTCACCTCTCTTCTAGCAAAATTTACACTGGAAAAAGATGGGGTTTGGCTTTTAGAATTTTAGCCCATTGCATTTCAAAATCTTTTTCTTCTGCCTCATACTAGGTCTACACTTGCCAGAACCGTGCTCTTTTCTGCTTTGCTTGCTTGGGTTTTGTTTTTTAAAAAACCTGTATTTATTTCTAGTGGCTTCTATTACTGCTGAATTGTGTTGGAAAAGTCATATTTAATTGGGTTAGAATTAGAAAACAAAGCCCCTGTGTATTTTTAATATTTATTTAAACTGTGTCTTCATTAGTATACAATTATTTTTTAAACAAGACTGGAATTTTAAAAAAATTTATTTTTATATTTTTTTCTCCTACAAGTACAACAAACTTGAGTATATGTCACTACTGACTGGTTCTTCCAGTCATTTGTTGTATGTTGATCTAGACTAAATCAGGAGCTGTTCTTTCTCCTTCTGGATTCCCTATCTTGTTTGCTCAAAAATTAGTGCTCAATGATATCTAAATACACAGCCTGGGCATGATGGCCTAATGAGGCCTAACATAAAGTTTATCCAGTCTATACATATATAACCAAGAACTGTTGCTATGATCAAGCTTTTGGGTTGTACAGACTCCCCCGGCTCCCACAGTATTTCACAGCAATTGCCTCCATCTCATCAACTAGCCCAGAGCTCTTACTGAAGTTCTCCTACTCAGCCATAGACCCACACAGAAGTACATTTTGTGGTTTATTCTTTTAAAGTTAGACTATTGGACTATATTTTCTTTGGTACATACTGCACCATTTGTCTGCACAGTCCAATCTACCATCTCTGTAATCAGCCAGGCACTCAACATTCCATCAGCTCTGTACAATCTAAACACTGCCATTTCAGGGTGCCTTTAAAAGAAAGGGTTACATGTAGACCCACTTACAGAAAGAGGGCGGCACACCTGGGGAATTCCCAATTGAATTAATCCTTACCACTTTTCTGAAGACTCATTACTTTTGAAGCACAATGGAAGCACTGCATTACGAGATAGCAATGTGCCAAGATACCAAATAAAAATTAGTGTAGATATGCTTAAATTCTACATAAAGACACAACAGAGGGATTATTGCAGAATCCAAATGCAATGACACAGTACTACTGTGATAGGCATTGGCATTACTATGCCTGCAATCTAACTGTTGTCTAGTTGGATTGTTTAAAGCTTCACAGTGCATAAAACTTTCAAGAAAAAATTAGAGGGAAGACAGTGAACACTTCTGTTTATGAAGAAGTCAACCAATACATGAGAGGCAGATAAGGAGAAAATATTCAGTGTGATCTGAAAATTTAATGACAGAATGATGAAAGTTGGCATCATATGTTGATCGAAAACAGAGTCAACCTCCTCTTGATACTGAAGGAGAGGTATCAGGTAGAAGTAGTCCTGATGAGCCTTGAAAATGAAGACAGATTGCTTTAAAATTAAGCAGAAAATTGAAAATAGCAAAGGAGGAGGTTTGGAAAATGGTATTTACAGTAGGGAAGCACTTTGATAGGGAATGAGCAAGGCAAGACTGCATTTTGTCGAAGGAAGACTGCATTTTGTCAAGGCAAAGTAAAAGATTTTCTAATAAAGACTTGATCCATGAAAAACCTGCTGACAGAGAAGAATGATCATCCTTTAATGACTGGAAAAAGATCCCTATAATGCAGGTTTACACTAGATTTTATGACAAAACAAATGACAGCATGATAGTGTCATTCATAAAGGGTCCAGAGAAGTTTTGTGAGGGCAGCAACCTAAATACAAAAAACCCTACTAGCAAAAGACCAACAGCTGTAACTGAAAATAAGGAACTGAGGTCATTGCTGAAGAAAATTTTCATACATTAAATCTGCTTAAGATTGGAAAAGATGAGGTATTTGAAACACATAAAACATTGTTTTTCCTATAAATACTGTGAAATGAGAAAATTAATTCATGTTACATTTATTACTAACATGTTACAGTTATCTATGTTACCATGTTTTTCTTTCAAGGGTTGAAGAAAAACAATATTCCTGATGTTACAATGAGAAGAGTGCCTCATTGGACACAAATAAAGACATGCTACATTCAGGACAGTCACGATACAAGCAGAGGGCAAACAGCAGTAGGGGAAGAGATCTCCAAGAATTACAGTTAACATGCTGAATGTTCAGGCACACTCCTTTGCTCTTCCTTCTCACTGTACAGAAGGAAACTTACTCTGTTGCTGTAGTTTGGCATTTCAGCTCTTGAAGATTCTCAAGAGCTGACAAAGTGTAGCTGTGCAGCAAATGCCCACTCCCTATATTCCCAAACATCATCTCCTTCTCTTGATATTTGTTTTCTTGCTTTGGTCCTGCTTTCAGTCATTTATAGCATCACAGCATGAGTTAAATGAAAGAGATCATCAGATCAGGTACTCAACAACAGGGCTAAGCAGCAGTGAGTATTGAAGAGCTGGTTACAGCAGGAGACAATTCAGAGTTCTTTCTCTTCTAAATATTTGTAGCAGCACTGTTGCAGGCAGAACAGAGCTATGCCCCAACATTATCTCCCTCAAAGTATTGGGAAGTTTCACAGGAAGGGGAAGCAGTCACACCCAGGTGATCTCCCTCTCAGTGGTGATGAGAGAAAAAATCAGACAGAGATGAAACATGCAGAGGATTCCTCATCCCCGACTCACTGGCATGTCACTTTCCTTCCTTTTGTCCTCTGAAATTAGATCTGCTCTGAGGCACTTCTGATCTAGAGACTCAGCTAGAAGGCTGTGTTTAAGGCGGTTTTTTCAATCATCTAATCTCATTCCGCTTTTCTGTCTTTCACCCAACTTACTGCTAGTAAAAACTTTATGTGGCTAATATGATTAAAAGGTGAAAATTAAAAACATTTGGGTCTAACAATTTTTAAAAGAAAATATGCTACAAGATTTTTTTATGTAAAATGAAACATTCTGTGTTCTGAAACATTTCAGTTTCTGAAATGAAATGATTTAGGTTTCTGAAATGAAATTGTGGTTTGAGTGCTGCTGAAGGTGATACATTATAAAATCATTAAGTTTTGTGTTTGAACAAGAAATTATGGCTTCTGCTTAGCACTAATTTTATATAGCAAGCCATTGTCCTCTCTTCTTAGTTGTAACCATCATCTTGAATCCCCAATTCATACTATAATTCACAAGTAGTCACTGAGTCTTCTTTAATGCTTCAAAGTTCTTCTACTCCTCTCCAGCAGAAGAAAACAAAAAACTTCAAGAAAAGCATTTACTGACAATTTTAAACTTAAATCTATCATATATTTGGTGCAATGAAAAATATCCGTAGCTATCCATTTAGTTACATTTAGGTACATTTCTCAAACCCATATTAAGGGTTTTGGTTTTGTTTTGGAGGTTTTTGTTTGTTGGTTTGTTTTGGTTTTTTTTTTAACTGGACTCTCTACTTCTGATCTGAGTCTGATTTCTCTTTTGATCTTGCTCTTTGTTCAAATTACTTTCATTTCGTGCTGCTTTTGTGCCAAGCAATAAAAAATAATCCTGTGCTCCTTAACCTTTACTCATCAATTATTATTTGTGTCCTTTCTTCATGATAAATAATCTCTAATTGTCCTTATACACAATTCACCTTTACAGCTTCTTGGTAATAATCCGCAAATTCAGTAACATTTTTTTTTTGTATTAAGACACAGCTGAAAACATCCTTGAATTTAAATACCAAAAAGGAAATACAACATCATAAAAAAGGGCACAGAGTTTACAATGCCCCTTTTGTTATACAGGGAAAACACCTACATGTAGTTTTTGCTCATTTGTATATAAAAACAGGAGTCAAAGCAATGACTGTACCCATAACCCATAACTACAAGAAATTAACTTCCTCCTTAACCCAAGCATAGATATTTATAGCTATTTTTGGGTGAATCCACTGACATATGATATGGGTAATATGAAGTTCTTGCCTAAGACTATAGCTAATCAGCATGTATGATCAAATTCACTCACAATGTCAGCTCAGTTTAATTTAACCAAGATACACTGACACAAATATAAGTGTATATTTATTTACATTTCAGTATTCAATGCAGCAAGACAATTAAGTTTGTAAATCAGTTTGCAATATCTATACAAATACTAATGGTATAAACAGTTTTTATAGATCCATAAATTTCAAAAAGTTTATCCGTCAAAACACAGAGCAAGTCAGAGACACACCATTCTGAAAATAAAGAAAACAAACAGCTCTGAACTCCCTACCTAATTGCAGTAGGGAAGAACTTCAGGGTCCCATGATGAATCACCTAAGAATAATAAAATCCTTAATGGGTATACTGTATATATTTTCTAAAAAGAACTGACCTAATTTGACAGAAGTCAAACCTCTTGATTCACATTTTTATCACTGTTAGTTTGCCAACATCAGTAAAGACTAACTATTGAAAAAGTCAATCATTTTAATGTACTTACAGCTGAATTTTCTCATCATGTGACCAACTATCCACAAAGCCTCAGTGCCATTAAGAAGTTTTGAGGAATATAGTATTTGGTACTGCCAAAAAAACATAATTAAAAGAATGCATGTAAATTATACTAATTTTCTAATTAGAAATGTTTCATTATTAATTCACATTAATTCGCATAAAGTACAAGCAGGGGGAAAGCAGGACTTACATTATCCCAATAGGCAGGTTCCAGTACAACCAATGAGACAGTGACAGAATGCACAGTAAGTAGTCACAGTAGGGTCCTGATCTTGCAACTGAACTTTCACAAAAAGAACCCCACACTACTGCAGAATCTCCTGAATTTCAATAGCACCCTACCCACACATAATCAATTACAGAGTCTGCCTATGTGGGCGTAACAACAGCGAGAACAGGACCTGTTCCTCCACACACCTGCAAAAATACCAAAATTTAAAAAAAATAAAATTAGTAACATGCAGCAAAACCTACTGATAGCCGGTTTTATTACAGCATTTAGCACATAATAAAGGAGTTCCATACCTCTTTAAGTTGCATATTTTTAATAGGAATTTTTTAGCTCCTTCTTTAAAGAATGTTGGCTTAAAATTGCTTATGAATTTTACATGTAGTGACAGCACATTATGGAAGCTTTTACTGATATTACTTGAAATATAATTTTTTAATTATCACTTTCTAAAAATTAATTATCCTAGTTTCTTTGGTCTATTGTGGAAGTCACTTTTTAGTGCTTCAACCTTCTTAAAATCTGTCCCACAGCATCCATTTTAGGGACGCAGCATAGGCCTGTGAATTTTTTGATGTGAAAGTATCTAACCACATATAGTAGCATCCATGACTGAAGTTTTCAAAAATACATAATGAAAAGAAGTTTAAAATTAGTAATTCTTAGACCAAAAAGTGGTAGCATTTTAAAACAAAAAATCCTTATGAAAAACTTTGCTAAGTTTAAGGATTTTGTTTAAAACACAGGAAGCACACAACAAAGTGTAAAACAACACTACCACTTTGCTGTTCACACAAAACATCCATTATTTGACCTTGCTCTTCTTATTAAAAACACATCTATGCTGGTCTTTAAAAGGAAAATGTTATCAATTACAATATTTTTATATATTATAACCATTTAAAAGCTGGTTAGCCGTAAGTTCCTTTAAGTAATATTTAACTGGTGACACTAGGCAAGACTACTGGTGATAAAGGTTTTAAGAACCAACAGATCATAGAAACATGCAAAAAAACCATTTCTTCATTCCTTTAATACAGATAGCTCTGCAGAAACAACGATACTTAAAATCAAATAAACAAAAAAGCTGAGACCAAATGAAAGGATTCGAGAATCTGACAACCCAAAAATTTCATAAAATGGAAGGCAGTTTGTTTGAGGTTCTTTTTGTTTAACAACTAATTGTTCTCTTCTTGGCTTTGATTTTTTGGAAAAAATAAAATTACCAGAAAATGGAAAAGAGTATCACAAGCTTTTGTTCCTCGCTGCCTGATTGATGGTTTTCAACTGGGCAAACAAATTTTGACAAAATTTCAGGACAGTTATCTTATGATACTGAACTGGAAGTGTTTCTTCTCATGTTACTTCTTTCAAATTCTACAATTCATATGCACGACTCTTGTTATTCTGAGAAATTCAACTGGTTTTAAATAATAGGCTATAGCACTAAATTCTGCTTCAACAGTGTTGTATCTTGACCCCTGTCCAACATAACACAGAAAATTTTAAAATATTGGACATATGCCAAGTTAGTGTGCCTACCTGAGCCTGAACAGTGAGTGACACAGCACCTCTGGCACTTGTAATCTGCCCATTTCTCACTGACTGAGATGAATGGGCAGACAAGACCTTTCAGTATGATTTTAGTGACAAAATTACACAGCTACATACTTAGCATTTCCCAAGTTGCAATGTAATGTGGTAACTTGATGGAGCTAGATCCTAATATTGTTTTCTCTCCCTGTATCTAGCTCCATATCTTTGTTCACAAAGGAAGTTAATTGGAATACAATGCATATTTTCTGCACTGTTCCAAAAGAGTAGGTTGTAGGATGGGTCAGGGACACATAGCTGCAGCCTAAATTACCATCAGTTTCTGAAGAGAGCTGAAAACACAGTTTTACAATTTTGACAGCCTCAGAAATAGCTCAGAGCTAACATACAAGCAACCAAAGAAATGAAATACTGAAGCTGTCTCATCAGTTCCCTTCTCTGACATGGACAAGAAAAACATTTTTCTAATCCAGGTATAGAAAACACCATATCATGGAATGATTCACAATTGTTTTGGAAGACTAGAAGGCCCTGGCAAAACCAAGGAATTTTCATGTCTAGCAGAAATAATGATGTCTAGCTACCTACCTGCATGCTTACAGGTGCCACCAACACACTTGTGCTGAAGCTAGCCTGGCTGTTTTCCCATTCCCTTCTAAGCAGATTTCTCTAAATCTTAGCTTCTGATGTTTAGGAGAACAGGAGGCAGCTCACATTGTGGCCAGGTCTGAGCTACATGTGTCGACTGGCAGACCAACCAAGCAGGCCAACCTTCAAGGCAACAGGTTGAACAGAACAGAACTGTTCTTAGTCCGTGCTGCAGCTTTTTCTACCCCAGGAGCACTAATTTGAGTCCCTTCTCTATTCACAGCTGCTAAATTTCATTCAAATTGCAGAAACTTGACTTTGTGACCTTTAACTGTATATCAAATGCAGCTGAAATTAAGCAGTGGATTTGAAAGTTATTAGAAGATAACTTGATCCTATAATATATCTTATTTTGCTCAGAACCTAGGCATGAAAACACTGTAGCATAATCACTGTGAAAATAATTATTTTTATGTCACTTACTGTTTTCATTCACAGGAGTTACACCACAAAGTCAGATACAACAGAGGACAATTGTTACACAGTGATAGCATAAATGAATCCAGAGAATGTAGACACTTTCAATAAAACTGGATTCATTTTGCAAGGTGAACCTGAATAAAGGTTGCTTCATAAATTTAACAGAAATATAGTATTTTTGTTAACTTACCATGACTATAACCATGACTGCCCTTCATGAAGATCCCTGCTTCTCCTCCAGCTCCACACTGTCTTTCCTAAGGCTTAAAAAAAGTTCAATGATACACAGCTCAATAAAACAGCCACATCAAGTCTATTCAGTCTATTCAGTATACCTGTATTTTTGTGGGTTTTTCAGTTGGGTTGGTTGGTTTTTTGTTTTGGGGTTTTTTTTTTAGATTAAGCATAATGATTTTTAAAGCATCACCTCAAAATCCTGATCTTACTGCCTGGATTCTGATATCCCAAATTAGGGAATAGTTTTTAATAATATGCAAAACCCAGTTGCTTTTCTATAAATAGCATCCACAATGCTCTGTTTACCCTTTCTATTGATATTGCACTACATTTTTAACTTGTGTATTTCTCAGTGAAAAGGCAAACTTGAAATCAGAGGGGTTTATTTGCTGCTGGATTCCAGAATGAAAGAAGGAAATAAATTAAAAAAGTATAATGACCACTCTAAAACTCCTGTAAAAAAGAAGAGAGACACAGAATAATCAGTGTGGAAAAGTTAATAGAAAACTGGACTCATTAGAGGAAAGGTTAGCAGGACACAACATGTATTAGATGAGTCAGGGAAGTGAAAGTGATTTAGCCAAAAAGGGCTGGTACAAAAGAAACAAAGTTATATTCTAAGCAGAGTAATGAAAACAAGCCTTTCAACACAGTTTGACATTGGCCTACCTATTCTTCTCTTGAAGTGAAAGAATTACATCAATTCAAAAAATGCCTCAAGAAAACCTTAAAACCATTTAACATTAATCATTTGGAGTAGCTAAACTCTGCTCGGCTAAGCAACTAAAGAAGTGCTTAAATATGGAAATCAATTTACATCCTATTGTTATCTTTCACTAGGTCTGTAGTGTCAAAAACATGTTCAAAACTGAGCCTCAGCTCCTTACCCTAATAACAGTCAGACTCATACTTTGGTGCTGGTAGGAATCCAGCCACTGGTTACCAGACAGGCAAATACAAGATTCAAAGAGAATAATGTGGTTTCAGGCTCTTCTCTCCCATACTCATGCAAGTATTTTTACTTAAGTGCAAGATTAACTGTTTGATGAAGAGAATGCAGATAGTTAAATGCTCAAAATTAATTCAAGAAGCAGCTCTCTAAAAGAAAACTAAAGGAAAAATGGCTGAGAAAGAACAAAGAAACAGACTGTTGAATTGGTATTAAAAATAAATGACCACTGGGTTACATCTTAATTCACTGTGCCTGAACACTGCTGCTTCTTTGTCGTTTAAGTATTAAACCTTCTTTTTAAAACATGAAATGCTAAAGAATCTTGGCAAAGGTTAAGTAAGTTTAGTGGTTGATAACAATACTAAAGTAATTCTTAACACAGAGTGTAGCTCAGATGTTGGCATAAAGGGCTCAGCATCTCTCTTGGCTATTTAAACGCATTTGTGCTTCCAAACCCAGTTTGGTAAACAGCTGAGACAGGGTAAATATCCCATATTCCAAGAGGATAAACTGGAAATCATAAGCCACTAATAGGGTTCTCTCCCTTTTAATCCTTACTTTACAGTAGAGTTACTAAAGGAAAACAAAAATTGAGCCATTTGTTGAGATACCAAAAAGGTCTGGGATATCTCTCAGCATTCTCTGAGAGAGCATTCTGGTCACTGTAATCCATCTCCTGAGCTATGGATCATTCTGTGCACCATTACTTTAAACTGTTACCGATCTCAATTATCAGGAAGTCAGCAACAACACTTAATAACTATATTCTTACACAAACAAGCCCCTGCTACCAATATTACATCCTTTATTTATATCTCTAAAAGAAAGGAAACTCCTCATTTTTAAGATCTATGCTTAATAAATCCATACATATAAAAATCATTACCTAGTGATTCTTATGACTAATGATTAAAGACCTGATTAAGGCAGTGAAATACAAAAAGAAGTAGTTCCTCTATATTCAGTCACCTTTTTGCAAAATGGCTAAACAAAATAATGTTTTGTTCTTCCCAGGAGAATTATGAACACTACTAAAATTTTATAAATGTTGTGAAGTTCAGAGTTCCAACTTTCCCAGAAACTGGGAAATTAGAGAAGCAAATTAACATCTTGCATCTTTCAGTCTTGAAAGAAACAAATGGTACTGCAAAAGAGCAAGCAAACTAATACTAGCTAAAAGCACTTTCAGATTCCCACACTCCTGCATTCATTTCAGTAGCACTTCATTTATTTGCAGGTATTCACATCTGTAAAATTTAAACTTCAATCTTTCAAACAGCTTCATATATCCTGAACTTCAAACTTCTAAGTAGTGCTACTGATAAAAATATTCATGTGAATAGAGTTAAGCACAGGACTAAGGGTAAAGAAAGTAATAAAGAAATTTACTAATGAATTCAGCATATCACTAACAATTATTTTTGAAGTTAGGGACAGCAAGGAATAAAGCAAAACTTGAAAAAATAACAGCTGAAATATGGAGTGTGGAGGAAAAATTAAGTTATGGTCACAGAAATTACCCGACAAAAATCTAACTTCAGTACTTATAAAAGAATCAGTGCTAAATAGAAAAAAATAATAGAGCATCCCTAACTTAATAGTCATGACAACCACAGTCTTTTCTCACCATTTGATGAGTCTTCTTCAGTTCAAGGTTGAAGTTCATGGCTGCTGTGGAGAAGACCACTTGGCCACTCTTCTGCTGTAATTAATCCATTAATAAAAGAATGGGCTTCAGTTTTCACAGATACCAAGCCAGAACTTTTAATAATCATTAAATCCACAAAAATACTAAAACGTTTAGAAGTTACAGTTAGACCATTTGGGCACAACTTTACTACAGAACCGAAGTTTAATACCAAATTCTTTATTAAATTCTCAGGGATACGTTTGTTATTATGAGTCAGGCCTATAGATATGTTGGAGTCAATACTATAAGATGCTAACAAAATATAGAAATCCAACCTTTCAATGACTACACCACTAATCTTTATGCTATATTGAGTATTTTAGTGACTTTAAAAAAAATCTAAATGGAAGGTTTGCTATTGAAAAATCAGGAGGTAAAAGAAAAAAAAGCCGGTTTTATTTTTCATGTGGAAGTTCACAGAAAATCTAATAAAGCATATGCATGTCCTAAGTCAGCACATATTTCTTGCAGTCCTACCAGTCTACAGAAGCATCCTTAGATCAGATTTATTCTGGCAAATTAAAAACTCTGTTTTCATTGTACAATAGTAAATGCTGTCCACTGTAGTCCTTTCTAGGTTACAACCTCTACCATTTCAAGCACACTAAAATTGCAAAAGCAATGAATTCCAAATCCTGTTTTTGTCAGGGTAAATTAGAGACTGAATATCTACAGCAGAAAGTAAAACACAAATGAAGGAGGATGCTCAGCTACAGTTATAATAACTACTACTACTCAACTACTAGTAATAATAACTACTACTAATAACTACTCTAGGTTATTAAACTGAGACTTTAAACTTCTAGAAGGCTGGATGAGCATCAGTGGCAAGGCAGGGCTTAAATTAGAAAAATAAGTAGGAAAAAAATCAAATTTCCACTGACTGTATGTCCATATACAGTACAAACACTGAATACCAAAACAATATGTAGGTGTACAATTATTATAATCATGTGTGTGTACCTTAGTGTCCTCCAATTGGTCTAACTTACCTAGGAACTTTCTAGATGAAATAGAATAATGTGCAAGAGCCCAGGCAAGCCAGATAATCTAACTAAAAAGTTACACAGTAATGACACAATGCCAGTTTTCATTACTACAAATTCCTCTAATCCTCATAGTTGTAAAATAAATCTTAAAAACACATAGCAAGGTAATTTGTAAATGCATGCCTGAGCCAGAAGACAGCCTCCAGCTTTCTAACCATCCCTAGCTATGAGCTTCTGTGTCATTTCAAGACAAGTGTCTCGCTTTGGCTTTGCAACCTCTCAACTGGACTAAGCAATCCAGTATACCCAAGCACGAAGCCTGGTGCATATAGGAAACTCCAAGTACAGGAAGCTGTGCGGGGATGTCATCTTAGAAATGCAGGTTATTATAAGCCCTTCTTCACACTGATTTTCTCTAGATTTTAATTTACAAATTCAGGGGCTCAGGATTCTCCAGGGCATAAACTCAGGATTCCTAAAGAAGTCTCTTCTAGGTTTCTTGACTAGATCCAGTTGGCAACAGTTTCCCCTGTCTGACATAAGAGGACCTATGCAAGAAGTGGGAAAAAAAGCTTAAAGTTCTACAGACAGAACTTTCTGGGGGTCGGTGAAAGTCTAATGAATGAAACTGCCTAAGAACTAAGGGCCATCAGAAATCTAACTGCACCTTGCTTGAAGAACAAAACACATTACTTCAGCCTTACCTCACTAACATAAAGACATAATGTGTATGGAAGAAAAGACAGATACAATAAACCAAAAACATTCAATTGCACATGCTCCTTCACTTGGTAACAAAAGAGCAGATAATATGACAAACATATCATGTCACTTCTTACTGTATGAGGAGATTCTCTGACAATTTATGGAACTCTCTAAGGAGAAGAACCTGTAATGCAGGACAGGCACTATGAGGTGGTGTTCAGATAGCGCTATAATGAGAACTGCATGAAGAAAGGAGTTGATTATAGAAACTGCAGCTTAACCTCTTATCTGCTTCCACAGCAGATAAGACATCCACCACTCTGATGAGTCCAATTTCTTTGGGATGGAAATTTGATTTAAAAGATTTACATTATTTTTGGTGGGGCTCAAAATCCTTTTCTTTTCCTTCTGTCCTCAGCTGTGTTCCTGCTGTGACTTTTTGGCTTGGCTAGTCACTGAGGAAACACACTGATGATCCTTTCCCAGATGCTACAGCTAAAGAATGCAATAGCCACCTCCTCTTCATGGATTTTTACACTACAGCAATTGCCTTTGTCACTTGTTCTAATTCTCAGTTAAATATTTACCCATTCGGATCCACAAATTATTGTAATTGTGCATTATTTAAGAGATATGGATAGAAGGTGTAAACTAAGACTATCACATTAGGTTTAAGCTTTATGCAGTCCTAAGTAATTCTGAGAATAATGATTGTGTAATGTCACTATTAGCTTTGTAAGTCTGAAACACAAAAGCATAATAATAAAGAGAACTACTCAGTGCATTTATACATAATAATATACATTTCAGTCTGCAGAACTGGGGCCTATGTGCATTAAGAACGGAACCTGAGAGCAAGTATTAGACACTAGAGGATGTAAAAATTTTACTTTCATTAAAAACCTTAATGAAGTCTTAGGAATTATATCTGAAAGTAGTGTACTATTCATAGTAAAGGAATTTAAACAGTGCATTCTGTGATACACTGTTTCAGATAATATTCTGTTTCACAGAATATTCTGTCAATATTCTGTGATACACTGTTTCAGAAAATATTCTGTTTCAGAGAATATTGACATTCTATTTTCTACATCTTATCTTCATATTAGGGTTGGAAAAATGGGTGAAAAACAATAAGTAGAATTATTTTAGGGCAAAAGCATACATAATATAAGTACAGAGAAATGGTATAAGCAACACCATAATTTTATATTTTTCTTTATTGTTTTCACTGCTATTTCTACTGCAAAGTTTTCTTTTCACAGACACATAACCTTCAGGAAAAAAAAATTAGAACATATGTACTATCATTCTTTTCAGTTGAAAGGCATACTTATCAAAAATTTTGCTCAGAGTAATTTTAATAAAAGAGCAAAAAAGTAAATATACTGCACATAATTGATATTTCCTCCTTCTCAATAGAATGGCTTTATAATCTGAAGTTTTGTCATCTGGCTCATTTTCACTTGAGAACCTGGTTTTAAAAAATTAGGTATCAGTATCTTTAGCAGTACCAAACTTCAATTCAGAAGAAACTATAATAACATAAATGCATAATATTAGCTATGCGATTACTTACATGTTGCATCACACTACTTTTTTCCTTAAGGAACTTCAGAATTGCATACTCTCTGAGCAGCAGTAATTTTCGTAGCCATGATGGTCTAGGCTTTTTGAGCCCAAAAGCTTGGTTTTTTTGTACTGTGGCAGGGATTAAAAAAAAAAAAAAAAGAAAAAAAAGAAAAATTAAAAAAAGAGAGCGAGAGAAATTACCTCTCCTTTTCAAAACTTGTTCTGCTTATATTTTGTCAGTGCAGCTCTAGCAGGGAGAAGTGGAATCATGAAAAGCATTAGGCCCTGAGCCTGCTAGTGCTCGTCTGCCAGCAGTCCAACCGAGTTCAAGAGGACTTGCTCACAGACGTGAAGGGAAGATTTTGAAAGTCAGTGGGAACAGAGCTCCCGGACTCCCATTATGTACTTCTGAAAAATCTTCCTTTAAGTAATGAGAACAACAGTTTGCAGGTCTGAAGCCCCTGCTTTCCTTTCCCTTTGTAAAAAGTGCATCAGATTAGGAAAAAAAACCCAAAACCATTGAAGACAGAAAGCTCGAGGAGCGGCTGACAGGGATGCGCTGGCTCTCCCAGCCGAGGCAGGGTCCGCGGAGCTCCCAGGGAAGGACCCTTCATGAGGCACAAGTCAAGTGCAGGCTGCGAGTGGCTCGGGCGGCACTG
Source organism: Chloebia gouldiae (assembly GCA_003676055.1). NCBI lineage: Eukaryota > Metazoa > Chordata > Aves > Passeriformes > Passeridae > Chloebia > Chloebia gouldiae. Next base: position 10,325,562 of record QUSF01000006.1, read on the forward strand.
TAGCCTGCCTTCCCCCAGCGGCTTTCGGCAGCTCGCTAACCTCCATCTCGGCTTCCCCATCCCTGAAACGTGGATGAGAGCACTGACCCGGCCATCAGGTATCTTACGATCAGTCACAGCTTGGGGCGAAGGGGAGGATGCGGCGTGAAAATGAAAGTTCGCCTTCTCTCCGAGCGCTCTGCGCGCAGCCGAGGCGGGAGCGCTGCCCGAGTTGAACCTCGCTCCGTGAAGTTTCTCCGAGTGGGCTTTTTGCCTTTTCTTTTCTTTACTTTTTTTTTTTTTTTGGGGGGGGGGGCTTTTGTTTTTTTTTTTTTTTTTTTTGCAATGACCAGTGTAGCGCGTTCCGGGCCCGCTCTGTCCCGGGATGAGCCTCCACAGCCGCACTCCGCCGCTCAGGGGCTGCTCGCAAACCCGGCCGGGGGGCGCCTCGGGGCGCTGCCGCCCGGAGCCGGTGCGGCGGCAAGAGGGGGATGGGGAGCGGCGGCTGCCAGTCGGGATCGCGATCGGGATCGGGCCCGCGCGCTGCGGGCAAGCGCCGAGCGCTCCGAACCCTCCTCTGGCTGCGGCGGGGTGCGCGGCCATGGTGGGGGACAAGGGGGGTCAGGCTGCAACCTGAGCGCAGCGGGAGCCGCGGGGGTCCTTGGAGGCGCAAGGGGGGGCGCGGGGGGAGGCGCTGTTCATATTTTCCTCAGGTCCTTTTGGCGCACATCCCCCTCCCCCAGCCGGGCTTCCTTTCCCTACCTTCCCAAAATCCGCTGTCGTGCCCCCCTGTCCCCCCCGCTCCCTTCCACCGGCGCCTTTACCTTGACAAGTTCGCGGGGCCAGCGGAGGTCTCGCTCCCCCTCTCTCTCTCTCTCTCTCGCTCCCTCTCTCCCACACACATCTCTAACGCGCCACCTCTCCCCCGCGGGCCCGGGCTCCGGGTGACATTTCCCTCTCTCTCTCTCTCCCTCCTTCCCTCTCTTCCCCCCCCGCCCCCCCTTTCCCCATTAGCGGCGGTTGGGTCGGGAGCGCGCGGTGAGCGGGGAGGGCGTGGAGCGCGCGCGCGGGCGGCGGGAGCCGGGCGGGGGGAGGGGCGGCATTGACAGCGAGCGCCGTGTCCGTGCGGCGCTGCCGCCTCAGCCCCCGCGCGCCCCCCCCCCGTTCCCGGCATGCCCCGGGGCGGCGGGGCTGGCGCTAACGAATTTGAATGAAGAGCCCTCCGCTCTTTCGGCGCCATTTTCGAGTGATGCCCGATCGCATCGCTGCTACCGCCGCCGCGGGGGAGGCGCGGGGGCCGCCCGCCCTCCCGCCCCGCGAAACTCACCTCCCTTCCCCTCCGCTAGCCCGCTTCCACCCTCACCGTCGCGCTTCGGAGTGGGTGCCGCCGCTGCCGCCGCCGGCACAGGCGGTAAGAGCCGGAGGGACCGGGCGCGGCAGGGGCAGAGGGAGCTGGGCGGGCGGGGGAAGAGCGTCTTTGGAAAATGGGGGCAACCTGCACCCCGCCGCCGGGAAAAGTCACCTCGAAAGCCCGGCGGGTAGCGGGCCGGGAGGCTCCGGGAGGCGGCGGCAGGTCCTGGGCGGATCTGTCACTCGCTTCCCTCAGCCTCAGCAGTCGGGAGCGGCCGTCTCCTCCGGCAGGTAACCCCGCTCGCTCCCCGGCCGGCACCGCGCCCAGGCGGGGATCCCGGGAGCGCCGCTTACCCGGCCCGGGGAGAGCGGCGCGGAGGCTGGCGGGGGGGCGGGCGGGAGCCGCGGGACGGCCGGAGCTCCAGAGGGTCCCGGTGCCCCGCGCTCCCTAGACATGATAGGACAGGCTTCCCCTCATCTCCCCTCCGGTCCCTACCACCCCCCCCCTCGCCAGCGGATCCCTCCCTCCCGCCTTCTCCCCCACTCCCCCAACCCCCCCCGCTCTCCGCCGTGGAAATTTCGGGGCAGCGCCCGGGACACGGAGGCTCCTGCTTCCCGGCTCTGCAGCAGCAGCCGCCAGGATGACTTCCACACTTACATGCACATCTCCCTTTCTCGCCCGCCGCCCCCAACCCCCCCCTCCGCCTCCTCCTTCCTCTCTCCTCGTGTTTTCGTAAGCTGGATTAATGCCCCTTCGCTCTTTCTCTTCCCTTTCCCTTCTCCCCCCGCAACCCCCCCACCCAAAAAAAATATATAGAGGACAACCTTCGGGGTTTTTTCCTCCGTTTGTTTCCTCTCCATGTTAGCAGATTAACTTCTCTGTTTAAGCGTTTTCTCCACCTCCCACTCAATCGCTTAATTTCCCGTGTCGCGATATGGAACCGCCTTTTGCAGGAGCCCGGGTGCCGGTCGTGCTGCCACATGCTGTCACATTTATCATCTCTGCCCCTTTGGGTATTAACGAATGACCAAAGTGCTCTTCATCCCCTATTGCACAGAGCTATTTTTTCCCTCTCGTAGCATTAAAACGCGAGTTTCCTTCCTGGACTGAAGGGGGGGAAACACAATCCGAGACCATTTGAATCGTGCCAGCTATTTGTAGGTGTTTTTCCTCTCCTCCCACACACCCCAAAACCGAGTAAATACCCTCCCCATAGATAGCCCAGCCTAATACTGTGATCAGAGCTGGCCATTCACCTCCTCTTCTCCGCCTACAAAATTCTCTGTCTCTGTCACCCGGGTCGCTATTTGTCATTGGCTTAGCTATTTTTTGGTGGTTGTCTCTATGTCATTTCTCGGTGGCCAGCAGCTCTCGGTCTCTTGTAGCTGTATGAACGCGATCGTGCTTATTGTGATAGGCGCCGAGATCTCTCGCAGCCCGTGCGCTGGGCGATTCCCCCTCCGCACACACACACAAACACACACACACACACACACATATAATATGTGACACGGTGCCTTTTTCTCCACGACGCCGTTTAACCCCCTCGGGGCTGGCTCTGGCGTGGGCGCTCGCGTTTCGGAGTTGCGCACACAGGCTCACAAGGCATCTTTTTGTGGCGAGAGCGCCGGCGGGGACAGCACCGTGCGGCGGGGCCGGGAGGGAGCTCGGGCGCTGCCAGGCCAGCGGGCTCCTTCCCAGCCACAATTTCTAAGCGTCACTTTGTATTCCTCTTCCTACTTCCCTCTTCACTTTCGGCCGCCCGACCTTTTTTTTTTATCATTATTATTTAATTTTTTTTTCCGGAGGTAGGAAGGCGTATGGATATTTTCCCCGATGCCGTGTGAGCGGCGGGCGCCCGGGGCTGCCGTCGAGCTGGCGGGCGCGCAGGATGCGCAGCGAATGCAGCATCGGGCCCCCCGTTAAGGCGCCCGTTCAGCCGAGGCTGGACCGGCTGCTGCCTCCCCTGGTTGCCTGCTGGGACGCGGGGCTGGGGCTGGGAGGTTGGACCGGGTCACAGCCTTTCCCCGCTCCTCTTCCTCCCCCCCACGCTGCCCCCCCCCGTCCCTCCGCTGCCCCCCCGCGCATCCCTCCGTGGCGTTCAAAGCCAGAAGCGGCCGCCTTGCGCTTAGCGCTCCGGCCACCGAAAATAACGAGTTAACCGAGGGACGTAGGAGGGACATAGAGAAGAGTTGGGGTGCAGAAGTCCTGTACAAAAGATTTCTGTGTACATGGCTGAGAGCGTGTAGTCTTAAAGTGAAATGCAAAACTTAGCGTTTCCAGCATGGCAACTGGATTGTGATTCAAGGTATTTTCTGTGTAATGCAGAAATCCAACAGTTGAAGGAGATTTTTCTGTCTCAAATCCCTAGTTTCCCTGGATTCTTTTAATCTAGTATGTAAATTACACTTTTTCAGTTATTTTTTTCCTGGGAATAGCTGCTTAGTTTGTCTCCGCACTTCATACCTTTGTGCCCTGATAGAAAATTCCACTTAATCTTTGAAATTGAGATACTAGTAAGATCCTATTGAGATTTAGCACTCATTTCTTTAGCTCTGTATCATTACTTTCTGAGTGTTTTCAGAAATATTTTTGACAGTCAGTATGGGAATGTGCACAAAGCTGTTTCACTGTAGCTGTGTATACTTTGAAATATCACAATTTGAAGAGATTTATACTACTCCGCTATGGAAGTGCACTCACAAATACTGACTTTCACTTTCAATGAAATAACTGTCCTGACTCATAGCTAATTTACAAAAAAACCCCTGTAATTCAGTATTGTACAGGTGCGTGTGCATTTTTGCCCACTAGTCATGTTAAATAGCATGCAATTTATACCTGTTTTTCATTTTAATTAAAATCCGTGCTTAGCATGTATTTGACTACATGAAACAACTGTTCTTTTAAGCTTTCTTATTTCTCAGCTGCACTGTTCTCATATTTTACAATTACATAAAGGTGGGTGTGGCTAAAATGAAAGCAGTAAGCAATGTAATATGAATATATAGTGTATTTTAAGTAACTTTTCCTTTCTTATATTTGATGTACTCCTTATTTTGAGATATTTAGGGGGGAAAAATCATGAGCTTAAATAGACCCTTGTAGAGCTGCTTGCATTTTTTCACCTCAGTTAAAATGTCAAACATTAACTGGGATTACTTGGCACTGGAAAAGTTACATTTGGAGGAAATATCAATTGAACTTGAATATCTAAATTTATATATTTATATTTTATCGATAAGTGAAAGCTAAAGTTCTAGGCTTAATTAAACCTTGCTTAGGTATAACATGTAGCATAGTGTGTGTAATTTTTTTTAAATTTTTTTCCTTTGTTTCTTTTGAGTCTAATCCTTTATCTTGATTCTTAGGAAAAACATCCAAATAAGCTTCATTTGGTTCGGGTTTTTTTTTTTTTTCTTTTTCTCCTCTAAAGTTTTACTGAAAGTTTTGAAGGGGTACCTTCTCATTTTATAGATATAAATCTACTGAAGCTGGAAGTAACTCTTGAGAATTTTTAATTTTCAGAATTAACAGTAATTTGAAAGTATGACTTTATATCTGTGTGACCTTTTACTGTGTTAGGCTAATACTTCATAGAAAGCTTATTGTAGTAACATTTTAAAGGCAGACTACATATACGATACCAAGGTATCATGGGGTTCTTTTTCTGTTTCGTTAATTGTTTGGGTTTTTTTTATCCTTAACTTATGGAATTCTGAACCTGTTACTATTCCATCCAAAATGTAATGTCATGGGAGAAAAAATAAATTTAATTCCTTAATTATTTTTGACTAATAAGTCAAATTCTGCAGTGAAGTACAACTGGAACTGCATACAAACTGCCTGGGCTTGTATATCCTGCCTGTGAACACTGTGTGAAGATGCACATCTCACCCATCTTGAGAGTCAGAAGCCATCCTAACAGGTGTATCACTGCTTTTCTGATACACTTTTACACATGTAAAAGCAGATGAGCTTTCTTTACAGGAAAAGTAGCCACAGATCAATTAGTGGTACTCTTACAGGACCTTAGTGGGTTTTGTTATTGGCTCTGGGGAGCAATTAACTACTAAATATGTAAGGGAGACCCAAGAAGGTTATCACTGTATTCTACGAATATGCTGCAGGTATTCTGCTTTGTAGATGCAGTCATCCACCCACACCCAAAGGCCTATTGCAAGTTATTTGAGTAATTCACATTCATTACAAACTGTCATGAGTAGAGCACATCTTGGACTAGTTTTGACTGTGGAAGAAATAGGGAATGAAATTGTAGACTTTTCTGTAGAAACAAAAATATTTTTGTCAGAAAGTTTTTAAAACTAAAAATAACTTCATGTACACCAGTAAGTGTTCTCCATGGATTTTTTTCACCTATTTATTATTATAAGCTCTAAACACTTAATATATAACACTGGAACCCAATCTCAAAAAATTGTGTTTTCTATTATCAGTAATACTTGGAAAATTTTGTTTGAACAGCCTGCCCAAGTTGTTTTTGAACTTAGTCCCCTGTGACTCTTCTCACAGCCATCTATTTTTTTAAAAAAACTAGTACTGTATTTTAAAGATAGAAAAAAAGACTTGATATGCCCCTCAGAAAGGGGACATGAGGCAGAGTAGAGAGGTGTAGCCACAGATTTCCAGTAACCTCTTTTATTCAGTGAAAATGTTGCTTTGCAGGGGTTTTTTTGTACATTATTGGCAAGAGTTATGTAGTATTTTTAGGTTACTGGTGTATTAATACATAAGTTGGATTTCAAAAGGAAATCTCTTTATTGAAAAATGTCTTCATTGTGGATACTGGACAATTTCAGAAATATTCAGAGTAAGCTAGGTATAAAAAATTTCTGCCCATAAGGGTGTAATGCAATGTCAGTGTTGATTAGTATTTAACCCTTTCCTGTAAGTTTTTAAAATACTTATTCTAATAACGAAACTTTGGGATACAGCTAATATTACCACAATTGAGGAATAGTTCTGATCTTAGCTTTGAATGCTGTGTAAGAACTGTAGAAGATTTGGATGAGTGTTAGAGAAGGGAGAACAGCTTGAGCTCTAGTCCAGCTAACACTTAAAGTTTTTCAATTTTTTATTCTAATATTTGCATGTAATAATATTTTTAGTGCATCATTAAAACAAAAAAAATCTTTTTACAGAGAATGCTAAATTTTTTAAACTTTATGTAATTCTTAACACTTTTCCAGAGCTCAGTAATGGACAGTTGCTAGTGTATAAGGATGACATCACACACACACTTTTATTACCATATGTACACAACAGTAGCAAATGTAAATTATATACATTTAGCTTTTATTTTGTTAAAGGTTTCCCAAGACATCTTCCAAAACAGAAGGTGATATTGTTATATTGCTTAAAACTGAAAGATAGGAGTGACTTTCAGTGATCGTTATTAATGTCTAAAGGAAACCACTGTTAGAAATAGGACCCCCCCACCCCGTGACTATTTAGTTTGTTTTCAGAAACTGTAGTGAGTGAATCTGCAGTAAATAGATTATTAACAAACTTTTCAGCATTGAATCTGGTTACAACTAATTATTTTATTTAGCATGAACTGAAATTCTCTTGAAGATTTGATCTGAGAAAAAGATAATTACACATCGTATAGGGCTTAGGCATGTATTTTCATTTTAAATAGCATTATGCAAGTCCAGTTTCAATATAATCTTCAAGTATGTTAAATCTCAGTATAAGCAGAGAGGGGGACCACAACTTCGGTGGGTTTGGTTTAAGAGCAAAAACTTTTTTTTAAAAAGGTGAAATAGAAGATGTCTGGAATACATGAAGATACAAACTCCTTTTTCTTGTTAAAGCAGGGTGATTATTATAACTTCGTAGCTGTGAGGGGGTTGTAGTATTTTCTGGAATACTCTCAAAGAAAAAAACAACAAAATTATAGAAGTATTTATAAGCAGGTGACCTGATCTAGGCATCAGCTTGCATTTATTAGGCATAGGATATGTCTTGTTATGGTGTCTACAATGAAAAGTTCAAATAAAGTCAAAACAAATTTACGATTTTGTCTTTGTGAATGCAGTATTTCCTCCAGTAGCTATTTGGCTATCTTTACTGCATCTGTCAAGTTATCCTTTGTTCTTACCTAATCGGGGCTTCTGCTTTTTATTTTAATTTTTTTAAATTTTTTTTAACTCTTAAAATTTTATTTCATCTCTCTGAATGTATTATATTAATATAGTTTTTCCATTATATGTTTTAAAGTAGCTAATATTTGTAGGCTGAATTTTAATAAAGGCAATAATGGTACTGCCTTGAAGAGCAAAAAAAAAAAAAATCAAATTCCTTAAAGTGAAACACTAGAATTTAAATACTTAACAGTCAATAGCATATCTTAGCAAATATGAACATATGACAGCCATAATCACACATCCATTAAGTAGTTTACTTACTAAAAAAACTTACATGTTTGCTTGATTGAAGGTGGGAGGGATTAGTAGTGGGTAGAAAGGGGAGAACAACACCCCTTACTCAGTTTGGGTTTTTTCTTTTTTTTTTCTTTTTTTTTTGTCCTCCTTCCTCTTACTTTCATCTTAAAATGCTGTGGGTAGAATGAAAGCAGAAACATGCTAATCTGATTTGTTTCAGGAGGCTTCTGATAATAAAGAGGCATATCACAGGTGTTCCTAATCAAGTCAGTTTGGTTTTAAAAAAAAAGTATTTTTAAAATTAGGATTTCCTGTAACATAGACAATGCGAGGGTCAAGCTGATGACCTACATCTATGTTTGGGGATCAACCATGAAACTGTGGGTGTTGGAAATATGTTATAATACATGACATTTTTATTGCAGGTTTTGACCTTTCAATAGAGAGCTGATTTTGGAGAACGGCTTACTCCTGTGATTGAAAAACTCTCTGGAAGGTTGATGGAGCATGAGCATGGTATATATTATATTAACATTTCTCTTATTACATATGTTCTTTATTTTAAAAAATGTACACAGTAGTATAACTTATTCAGAGTATTCAAAATAGGCCAGTTCTAATGGGATTGTTCAAGAATTTATTATTTCTTAAAATAATTCTTCTTTACACTTCTCCTGTAAAATTATAAAACACTAAGTAAAAATATTAACACAGACTGTGCTCAGAAGGAAATGAAGTGGCCAAAAATATGTATAAAAAGTTGAGTTTGCAACAGCCTTGATCCATTTGAGCTATATAAATTCTCCATATAGTATTGTTCTCATATTTCTGTCTTGGGAATTACTCCAACTGAAATGTTGCTAATCCAAAAACAAAGTATGGATGATATAACAAATGATTTTTCAATAACTTTTTTTTTTTGTTGTTGGGAGGGTGTGTTAAAGAATAGAATAGAGAGCTCAGTGTATTTCCATGTAGTGTGTTAAATTTGGTTTTAAAGACATTAATAAAGTAGCTACCTGACAAGCAAAGCAGAAAAGAGAAAAAAAGAACAGGTTTTCAGATCCATCCATCTGTTCCAGAATATTCAGAATTTTATCTATCTTATTTGTAGGCAAACAGATATTATATAGCAGAACACTGAACAATTAAGAGGAATTAATATGGACTGTACTACACTCATATTGCAAGTCCTGCTTTGCACTAGAAGTGCTCATTCGGCTGAAACTGAGAAATCCATTCAGAGTAATCATAACCTATCTACTCATATACGAATAGTCTTAACTAACCATTTACACAGACAGTTGAAATGAAAAGAGTTACTGGTTTTGGATTGAGTAAATTTGTTTAAATACAAAATAGAATAGTAAAATCTGTAAGACTTTATCTTCAGCAGAACATATTACACTACAACAAATTTTATGAACATGTTGTGACTTTAGCAATTCCAGCTTTCAGCTGGAATTCAGTTTTTATCCTTAATCAAATCTGTCTGTCTTCAAGAACACTTTTTCTTTGTAGGAAGTAATTGTGCCATAAAATCAGAGAAGTTTTTAAAACCCAAGATTTCAGTTTATCCCAGTAACTCCTAATTTCTACCAAGCAAATCCAGTGAGGTGTAAATTTCATATTTCCTCATTGTTGTAAGAAATGGCTGGTAGAACTGAAGAGTTATTGGAATTTACTAGCAGTACATCTCTTGTTTCAGAAGTATTTGAGGCAGATGGGTTCTGAATATATTTTTCATACAATACTATGATTTTAGGGTAGTTAAGGCCTCCTAGAGAATTCTTAGTTGAGTAAGAAAATTTTTAATACAGAAAGTATAGGAAGTAAACCTTAACTTTATATAAGCCTTGAAGTTTGTGATTAGTGAGTAGATAATTCTTTCAGTTTTAATCCTTTCTTTATGTGGTTAAACACACAGTGAAAGTACTGCTATTAATGCTGTAACTGTGTTTGGGTAACATGCCTAATATGCTCCCAAATAAATAAATATTTCGGTCTGTCCAGAAACTGCTTTGGAGGTGCTACATTGCTGTTGTTTCTTTCTTTTTTTCTTTTTTATTTTTCTTTTTTTTTTCCCTTCCCCCCCCCCTTTTTTTTTCTAGTAGCTTTCTTAGGAAAATAAGGATTTTAGGATTTCATGGAACAGTTTGAGTTTGTTCATTTTTTTTTCCTGTACAAAAGCAGTTACATTCTTGTTAATGAAAATCAGGATTATATTGCAAGGCAAAGGTATCTAAGACTCCCTTGTGAGATATTTAAAAGGTGAAAGTTTGATGGAGTGTTCCTTGGTCTGACACAGGTTCAGAGTATTTTTCATAGATTCTTATTCAGCAAAAAAGGTGGTTTCTGGTTCACAACTGTAAATCAAAGGGATTTTACATTTAGGGCCTAATTCTACAAACTTTAATATACACAAGTAGTTCTAATGACTCACGACCATGAATAAGGATTTGCAGAATGGTATTCTCATTAGATGCACACTTCCTTTCCTTTTACAAATTTAGTATATATTAAAGTATTTAGAACTTTAAGACAAGTCTAAATGTTTTTTTAGAAAGTGCAAAGAATTTTGCAGTAATGTAGTAATTGAGTCTTTCCCATTTACAAGCTCCAGTATCTTTTAAGATTGCTGCAGTTGTCAGTTATGATTAGAGTCCACTTAATGTGTTGATTTGCTCTAGAATATTTTTGTGCTGAATTTTGGCCCATATTAATTTTTTTCAGAGCTATTTTTTACTCTGTAGTCAATATGAATGTTTCTTGACCCGAAGAGTAGGTGAAACTTGCAAGAAAGGTGGTGGGGTGCATTTGTTTTATTTTCCTACTCTTAGCCTCTCCTGTTGTAGTTCTTATTTAGCAAAACAACTACTGATTTTGTTGGAAGTTCAGCCTGAATAAAGGGTCTACAGTGCTTGCTCCTTAAAAATTGCTTATGTGGCTATTGCAAGCTGTGTGCTTGACTTTGTAAACTGTTTTGCAATATCTAATTGTAATGAGGTTGAAAAGATAAAAATGTGCAGACTTCTTTACTGAAGTGCTTCAGATGTGGTACTTTTCATGGCCACTTCTACTGTTCCTACTCTAGGTATAACACTTGAGGGTCCACAAGTATTGTTAACTAAATCATAATTTGAAAGCTGTCAATGCATGCTTGTTGCTCATCCAAAAGGAACTGTTGCAGATTACTTTCAAAATTTGTTTATGATTTCTTTAAGGACTTGTCTTGCTTTGCAAAGGCAACTGAAATAATTTTCCTGAAAGTGATCTGTAGCTATAAATGCAACTAATTCCTAGTTGCTACAATACATGTGAAATCAACCATTGTTTGATATCTTAGGCATGACTATTTTAAGTTTTAAATCTGAAGCAACTGAATTTTCTGTATTTTGCTAGTTTAAACTAAATCCAGCCCAGTTTTGTAGACTATTAGATTTCAGTAGACCTTAATTTTTATTATTACTTCAGACATTCAGTGAAACTTGTATATAAGAAGAATTTAAGACTGGCATACTTACACATCATTTTTCCTTGTCTGTTGATAAAATGGTCTTGCTAGGCAATAGGAAAAGAAAAGCAAATGGCATGAAAATTCTTTAGGAAAAATAGTTAAAATATGCTAACTGGGATTTTTAAATGTTTATTCTTCTCATTCAAATGTAACTCTATATCAAGTAAGGCATTGCCCCCTTTTTATTATTTTTGTCTAATTTCAAGAGAAGTCTAAGGAAGAATTTATGTAGACCCATACATTGAAGGTTTCAGTGGGGGAATGAGAAATGTAATCAAAATTGTAAAGTGTTCATATGGTGTATTGATGGCTTCTTAATACACCTTGGTTTAGATTGCTATTTGCACACTAAAAATAGGGCATGTATGAATATGCAATTGCTAATTGACTAGTGTGTTTGAATAACAATTGTTTCTAGCTTTGTTAATTTTGAATTTCTTTCAAACATATGGATATTCTTGATAATTTTTTTTGTGTTTGTTTGGGGCAGGATGTTTTTGTTATTCTAAATTGTTAGACCAGTATTATAAGAGAATTAGTTCTTTTTATTGAAATACATTATCAAGATAATCTAGTCAAAGCAAGATATCAGCAATATCTCTTTTTAATTTGTGAGGTACTTAAAAATCTTAGTAATGTGCAAATACCTCTGAAGTATTTATACCTTTACTTTAACCCACTAAATTTTAAGAGCTTGCTTTTTACTTCCTGTGAGTGTCTTATGGGGTTTTCTTTTGTTTTGTGGATGGTTTGGTTTGTTGGTGGTTTTTCTTAAGCCTTTAGTAAAAAATTTTTGTGATTTTATGCTCCTACTTCCTAGTTGACATGAAGAACAATTAAAATTTTTTTTTTAAGTGCCCTTTCTCCCCATAGAAGGAAATGGATTTTTAGTATTCATATGGAAATTAACTTAAACATTTAGAAAGTATTGTAATTATGAACATGATTATGATCTTCCCAAATCTAGCTGATCATTTCCTACTTCAAAATAGATATGACATCATGTAAGTCACTTCTAGATTTAACAAGACTTCCAGTGGATTTGATAAATGAAAACATTTGCTTTATAATTTCTGTATTCTTTTGGAACAAAATTTTCTCTTGGTAGAATGGATAGATACTGTGGTCTTAAGAATGTTATCACTTTTTTCTGAAAATACCTTGCTTTCTCTTGTTGCATCTTCTCTCTTAGTCTGCAGTTTTCTGTTCTCTTAGTCCATCTTTTAGTCAAGCTCAAAAATTAGACAAAGAAGATGCTCCATCTGTTGTGAAACATTGCAATGGCACTTATAAGAAAGTCCTTCTCTAAGAGGAAATATATTGAAAAGTTTATTATGGAACAGAGTTCCCTTTTGATACTATAACACTTATTGTCAGCATTTTCCACAAAATGCAAAAAGAACTCCTGATCAAAAAGAATGATTATGTACTGGTATTTTTTCCAGGTTCTCAGGAGAAAGGAAAATGCTGTTTCTAATGCCAAACAGAGAAGTTATAAAAGCAGCACTCAAATCTGTACTTTTCTTCATTGTGTTAACACCTAATTCTAAAAATGTTTTTTCAGCTCTGTCAGAGTGAGGGATTGTAGTTCTGTATGACCAGAGTATTTCTTAAACAAAAGGTCGTACACTGATCTTTAATTCTATGTATGTGGAAATCCATAGCTTGTATGGCATGCAAGTGTTATTAATATATTCGCCATATTTCTTTAAGTCCCAGATTTATGAAATAAAATCGGGGGAAAATACTTGCCTTCTCTTCCTAGTATTACCAGGTTTAAAATCTGTATCTTCATGGTGCCTGTTTTGCATCTGGGTTTAGGGGTAATGAGGAGACTCTTGAATTAGCAGTTAGAGAATAATTCCTTCAGGGTATTGGTACTGCTAAACTGTTCTGTTGACACCAGCAACTCCTCTGGCTTTTTTGAGGTTTTGATCCCACCATAATGCCAGTAAATTTGGCTGTGAATATTGAGTATTTGCTTCAGAAATTGATATTTTTGTGAAACTGCATACGAAACTCACTGAAATGTAAAATATATTGTTCATAAGTTCTCTCATAAATCTGTTGTCCTTGATTTTTTTTTTTTTTTTTTTGGCCATTTAGGTATATGGACTTCTTGTATTTTTGGTGTGTAATACTTATTTGTCAACCTCACAGTCTTCTGACCTGCAAGCGAGTTTGGAACAGTTCAAATTTTTTTTGTTTTAATTTTTTTAGCTTAATATAACTTATGTTGCTGGCCCACTTTCCGTTATTGAAAACGTGAACAGGATTTGTCATTGAGGTAGGAATTAATGAAGGCTAACACTAGAGGGCAATTCAAAGCAGCAGCCTACCCCCAGAACAGTTACGTGGCCCTGAGATGAAAAAGAGGGAGCCAATGGAGACTTTCCCAGGGTCTCCCCCAGGCAAAAGCTGCTCTTTGTGATTACCCTCCTAAATGGTTTGTTTAACTCACTTTTCATATCTTGGAGCGCTCCACTGAATGAGAAAGACGTTAAGACAGTTGTTACGCTTTGCTGAATTACAAGTTAAGAAACATCTTCCACAGTGCCTTACCTTATTCACTCTTGCCATTGTCAAAAAGGCATAACTTTCTCGGTGGTGGGTTTTGTTTGGTTTTTATTTGCTGTCATGTACTACATCAAACTCTTGGAAAGATACTAGATTTTTTGGGGGGGGGGGGTAAGGTAACATTGCAGAAATGCTTAAATGTCTTTTGTTAAGTACCGAGGAAAATGGAATATATAATAAGTGAAATATTTTCTCACATAATACTGTGAAGTTAGTCAAATTAAGATGACCATATGAATAATTAATTTCATATTAAAAAAATACACAAAAACCAAACCACATGGTAACCAGGATAAGGCATCAGAGAGGTACGTTTTGTCTCTAATTTTATCAAGTAAAATATATTATATAGAATAGAAAAAAATAGTTGAAGATGAGCAATAAAATGTTGTATTTAATATTTAACAAAGTAGAAGAGATCATCTGTATATTGTACACAACTTAAACAATTTATATGACAGTTCATTACATAATAAATTATAGTTTTCACTGTTGCAATGTTCATTGGTAGAATGTTCATTACAGAACATCTTAAATACTTGTAAAAAATAACCTGTAATGCAAATGATGGTGTCGTGGTTCTTGAAAAGCACTCTAGTATTCTTATTTTAGCAATGCAAATTTTCTCATTATATTGAAATGTATGCACCCAGCCGTGTAAATGCTTGTGGCACAGTACAAATTTGAAAACAAAGGGCATTTTATATAAGAGTGTGTGTGTGAGTTTATACCTTTCTATCTAACTTTATGTGCATATATATATATAATATCTTTTATATTTTGTGTACTTGTGTATTAAAAAGCTGATCTATTATTAAAATGACATGTTTGTTTCTACACTCTGGATCAGTTAGTCAAGTTGTATTTTCTTTGCATTCTTTTGCACAACTTACTATTAATGTCTAAAATTTGCTTTAGCTGCAATAACTTTTTGAGTTGTTTTCTATAAAGAATATTTACTTGCAATCACTCTGGCAGTGCCACAGATGAATATAAATACTGCAGTGCATTGTTGCAATATACATTTACACCTGTTTTCAGCAGTCTGATCAGCAGCTCTAGTGCAATTTGAAAATATCTAATCTGCAGGCAGTGATGTGCCCAACCTTAACTGGTGCTGCTGCCTTTGAAAGAGAGCTATTGTGTCATAACACAGTATATACAGTCCAACAATGACTGGCCTTCATCAGTCTTCCAAGAAGAAAATAGTTTTCTTGGTTCTTAATTTGCAAAATGCACAACAAGGAGCATGTGGAATATAACCTACAGAAACTGGTAGGTTCTCTGGGGTTTAGGGGAGATTTTTGGTTTAACTGGGGGAGTGGGTTTGATGAATTAGTTGGCAGCCATGTACAGTGATACAGACATCTTAATCACACACATGAACTCTTGGTTTTGGAATGTATTTCTATGAAACCTGTCTGATTCTAGGTGATTAAACCAAGCACACATTAAACCAAGCTTTTAAGGAACTGAACACTTAGTCTTTTGCAGGTAAGACACTATGATTTTAAGAATAAGCACTTTCATGCCAATATGACTTTTCTCTTTTTTCTTTTTTTTTTCCTTTTATCAGCTTGATTTTTGGCCTTAAATCAAAGAGATAAGTTCAGTCATTAACATTAAAGCTCACTTCAGTATTTTGTTTAATTGAGCAAAGCAAGAACAAATGTGTAAGTATCAGCAATGCACAGACCAGTATTGCAATATTGGTCTGTTCTGCCTTTAAGCAGGTGGTTTCATGTGGCAGGCTGGAAGAGAGACTCTTTTTCTTCCCAGCTTTTGACAAAAAGATGACGCATATGACTCAGAATTAGAAGGGGAAATCTGCCAGTTTGCATCAGTTCCTTAACTTGTGGGCTGCTATTCACCACAAGAAAAATCAGTATACTCGCACCAGTGCTTCTTAAGAGATGAGGAGTAATAATTTCCTTCAGAAAGTGTAGGCTGATTGGAGTGGGCCTTTCATATACTACACTAGGCTTTTCCTATATTAAGGTATTTTTCAGTTATATGAAATTTTTAGAAAGAAAAAAAAGATAATTTTATTAAATGCTACATTTAATAACTATTATAGGAATCAGATATTATAGCTTAAGGTAGATCAAAAGCAAAGTGATTTGTTTCATGAAACTTCTGGTTTTTTAGCACTGAAACTCAGCTGTTGTTGATCTCCAGATTCAAAAGGTAAGGTATTTTTTTTTGTACATTTTTAAAGCTAATTCCACATATGTGAATCTCCAGTTCCATCTTTTAAGTAAGTTAGTAGGACTAAAAAAAACAATAAAAATAGTAACTCTGAAGACAGAAGCCATCTATTTTGAAGGGGAAAATAATTACTTGATGTATGGAAGATCAGTATTTTCAAAATGTCTTGTCTTAGACCTGCTATAAAAGATAATGCAGATAATTCTGGTTCTTTCATATAGGTTTGGATTATAATGGAGAAGCACTTCTTGCAGTACTGATATTGCTCAAGGAGCATACTGTCAAGTAACTTTTTATTTTAAAAAATACAGAATAAACTAGCATAAATCTCTGCTAGTTTTCAGAGATTTAACATCTTTTAGGTTTGTGGGTATTTATTAGTTTGAGATTACAATTTTTTTTTTTTTTAACTACTTGTGTACTTTAAGTATTGGATTATAAATCCTTTTTCTTAATGTATTAACATCTAATTAATTCAGCATGGTTTTACTTCAAGCTTGTTAGTGAAATACTGAAAATCAAGCTTAGTATAAAGCTAGAAGCACCCAGCATCCTTATAATTTGTCTTTTTTTTTTTTTTTAAATTGATAAAGTTCCTTTCATTTGTCAAAGCCATTTTTATTACTTTGGCAAAGCACGTTCTAAGTGAAGTTGGTTTTCTAGATGGAAAAATGATATTTACTATTTATTGATCTGTGTCAGCCTTAGAAAGCACCATTTTATTTTGTATTAGTTCAGTTCTGTGAGTAGTGGGTCTTATTGATGAGAAGTGGGGAGTCAAACAAGAAATGTTTTTGAAAGGGAGTACACAGATCTGTGCGTTAGATGGTTATCTATTAAGATTAGTAGGATTCTATTAATGTTTCATGGAGAGGTGGGGGAAAGATTGCTGCACCAGCTACCACTGAATAAACAATAAGATAATATGACCAGGAATCTGCACCCCAAGGGTGTTACAGACACCTGAAACTTCTGCTGAAGTGACTAATTAAATAATGAAGTTGTAAAAATACAGCTAATGGCTGGAAAAGTAAAAGTAGCAGTTACTAAGAGGTGTTCCTCTGCTATTAACTAGTGGATTCCCTTAACAGTTCAGTGAATTTCTTCAAACAGGTCAGTATCACCTTTCATAAGTCATGCTGTTGTCTGGCATTTTATAGAAGTCATGTAGTGATGATGTTAAGAAAAAGACAAATTTACTGCCTGAGCCAGAAGGCAGGCTTACAAAAAGCAACTTCTTTCAGAACACGAAAAGTTCTTTGTTCTGTGGCCTTGGTCTTTTTGTGCTTTGACCCTTATTTTATAGCATTGTCACTCTGACCTTAAATCTTTGAAAGCAGACAAGCAGCAAATTTAGCCCTTTACAAGTGAGGTTTCATTCTGAGCTATGGGCCTGGTTTTCATCTTTAGCCATTATAGTCCCATACAATACTGAGATGTAACAAAATATCAATTTAAGATTTGCGGTTTGGCATACTGTAAATAGTTATTATTTATATGTAAGGCAATGAAAAAAAATGTTGCTCTGTTACTGGCCTATGGTTTGCAATTATTTACCAATTTGAGATAAGACAGCAACCAGGAAGGCAGTCTAGCTAATACTGACAAATATATTTTTCACTTTCCTAGAAGTACTTTGGAAACGGATCCTGTGCACAGACCACCAGGGCTTTTGCACAAACAACTTGAATATTCTATTGAGGACAAGAAATGCTTTGCTATACATTTTAGAGTTAGAAGATTTGAACAGCAGTATTTGCATGACCTTTCATAAAAAACTCTGCCAACGTAGGGGAGCAGAAAATTTTACACAAGGTTTGTGACTGTTATGTGAGCAAGTCTTCTGAGAACTTGATAAAACTAACTTTTTTTTTTTTTTGTAAGAAAACCAGAAATTAATGAATGTAGTAGAGAACCAATAGTTGTTAGATTTTAAAGTTTTGGTTTTTTAAAATTTAATGTGTTTAAAAGGACAACCTGTTTTCCTGTCTTAATAACTTTACATTATGTGGCTGGTTTGTATTGAACAGTTGTTTGAAGAAGGCTTGTCACATTTTCTTTTATCACTAATGATTCTATACGCTTCAGGTTTTGGAAACTTGAGCTATAATAATAGGATAATCTTTTCTGAATGTAATAGTATAATAATCTAAGTACATTTATTGGAGAATGTGAAAATATTTATATTTTTTTAATAATTTTTTTAATCTGAGAATATGTTAGAAAATTTTTTAATAGTCATACAAAAACTGAAGATTATATTCTAAAACAGATCTGGCTTTCTTTTTGATGATCCACTGTATTTAGTTTTAATAATTTTTGTGATATTGGAGGAAAAGAACATTTTAATTACTACTATAATGAAATGTAAAAATTACTTGGTAGAATTTAAAAATTAGCTTCTTTGTTTTTCTTAATTTCATATGTGTCCTTTCAAGCAGAAAGAATGCTGGTACAGATTGAAAGTGTTCACAGTTTTTCTTCCTGTGTGCTTGCCAAAGGTGCAGAGAAGACAGATTTTTTTAAAGTTGTGTGCAAGCTATACCAGTGTAATCAATAGGGGTCTGGAAAGCTTTTCTGAAGTTCAACTTTTACAAACTCTGCTAGAACTTGGAGCTTGTTACACTTTACAAGTTCCATGTAAAGTGTTTCATATAGCAATCTAGTTAATACATCAACTTCTGACAAAACACTTTCTGTAAGCTGGGAAAAGAGGTGGGAGGGGGTTAGTCTCATTCAGTTTTATTTTTAATCTGCAGTTGATTCTAAAATACAATGATAATATACCAAACTGTACATTGATAAAGTTTTTGTGTGCTATATCAGTTTCCCATAGTTATGCTTTTTTTAGCTAGCAGGCTATAAAAATTGACATACTGTACTTGTTCAAGTCAGAACTGACTACCTTTAGTTTCTTGCCTTTCACAGAAATCCATTGCATTCTGTTTGCTATTCATCACTCCACTAGATGCGTCAATACTCCAGAACCAAGTAACAGTTTTCACTTTGGTTTGTCTACCTGAGTGCAATTGGTGGGGAGTGGGAGTGCACCTCATACAAATTAATACATGAGTCAAGCTAGTATATACAGTAGTTGGAGTCTTAGATTAAGTAAAAAGGGTGTAAAACAGAATTTGATGCTGGGAGTCCTTAACTGCACTTCTAAATTTCCAGGTATTTTTATACTTCTGAATTTCTCAATGGTTTTACTTCCTGGTTTTTATTTTTAGCTGGCTTTGTTATTTCATGTTTATCTTATGCAGTATTTCTCTAGCTAGTCTAAATCTGTTTGCTCATGATCCTTGGAGAGATGGCTGGACACATGATATAGATTCTCCAAATTTAGTAGCAGTAAATTTCAGTGATCAGCAGTCATCTGCTTTACTTTAGTTATTAATACTTCACATTGCAAAAAAAATATAGTTCTCTCAGTCTTTTGCCATAGTTATATGGGAAGTATTGTTAATATAATCACAAAATAGTGAACACATTTTTTTTTAAATATCAAAGTTTGTGCTACCAGAACTCTAAATTAGTGCTAGTTATCTCTGTTCAAATATTCATCTTTTTCTTCAGAGAATTATTTAAAGCATTATTTCTGATTTTTTTTTTTTACACATCTTTATCATTGTCTTAGAAATATACAGCTGCTTGCTAGAAAGTATGGGAGGACCTATTATACATGGAGAGTGTGTATAAGCTTGGTCCTGGATTACTGCACCTCTTTGAGGTGAAGTGAGGCAAATTTATTTATGTATTAGAGTTATTTAATTGAAAAGAAAAACACATGCAACAAAATTGCTAGTTTAGATTTTTTAAACATTTATTTAATTTTATTTTTTCTCTTTAGAGCTGCAGTCTTAAACAGCAATTTAAAAATCTCGCTGTTACTTCAGGAGAAGAGCAATCAAGGTATATAGTTTATTCTCTTAATTCTTCTTCCTCTGACCAGAAAGTATCCTCAATTAAGTTGAGTGAATTAACAGAGTATTGTAGGTTATGCCTGAACCAAATAATAATGCTGAAATAGTAGCTGAAAGTTCACTGATACCTTTAAAGTTAATGTTCTGAAATATTTCAGTGGAATCTTTTCTTCTTTTAAAAATTACATGCATATCATTTTAAAGGCTGCTGACACCACAAATTAGATGGAAAGACAGTTCGTTAACAAAGAAACAAGAAGGCAGGAGTAAAATAATATAGTTCTAAATCTTAGATTTAAGAATGAACAAGAGTTATAAATTTTAGTATGTTTGCAGTATAAATACTGCAGTGTTGAGTAAGAATATGACAAAAATAAAATGAAACTATTGTTTTAACTTGGAGAGAGGGGTGTAAACAGTGTATGAGCAAGATACAGCTACATACACTTTTAGATCTGAGAATCTTAGAGAATGGAAATGTTCAGATTTCTTGGTAGTGAACAGTGAGATTATCTGGTTTTTTCCCAGATTAATTAAATAAAACCTTAAAAGTATTTTCCAATGTTGAACTGCCATCGTGTTTATTCATGTTTAGTGGTTTGTTAGTGGCACTGAACTGTGAGAGGAGAACTTGGCAAATCCACCAGCAGTTGTCAAAAAAGCTACACTGCAAAATGTCCTTTCTAACATAGAAGTAACTTACTCCATTAGTGGAATGCACAGAGCAGGACACACTTGTCAAAGATGCCCCACTTCGTGCTGTGCCATCTCAGTGCAAACCCTGTCTCATTTCTGGTTGAACTAAGCTAACCTGGCAAAACTGTGATATGGACATGTGTAATTACTGATGTCAGGGCTGTGGAGGAGAGTAGCACTGATGGACAAATGTAATGCTTTTACACTGTGGAGCACTTAAGTCTTTCAGGTTCACATTCAGTTTTCTAATTTTAATCTGAAATAAGGTTGGGAATGGGTCAAAATGAACAGTGAAGCAATAGCCTTGCATTCATATTGGATTTGTGTTTTGTATAAATGAGTAAGGAACTAAAGCAATGGAATATGGTTGTGAGCAATGGTGCATAACACTATAGATGAGGAATAGATTCTGGCCAAGAAGTATCAAGGGAATGCTTTGCTTGTATGACCAAAAGGCAAGAGGTAAATATTTAGTTTTAGATCATGTTCTTGGGTATTAAAGGCAACATACAGTGTTTAATACAAAGTCCTTGGTATCTTTTACTCCAAGTCACTGACCTGTCAGTCAGATTGCAGGCCTAGTGGTACCTTCTGGATATGATATGTTACATAGAGGTTTAAGGAGCTTATTAGTATGTATAGTAGCCAGAATTGACTTGTAGCTGGTTTTCATAAGATTGGAAAGATAGAGTTTGGCTTGGTGTTGTCATAAACTCTGAACTATAAACAATAAAATCAAAAATAATATTTTATATTGGACTTGGTCTTTGAAAAATCAACTAAGAAATACTGAAATCAAGGAAAGGCTCCTTCATTGCTTGGGAACACTCTAATTGCTAAAACAAGTGCAAATATATATACACACACACTTCTCTCTTTTTTCCTTTTTTTTCAAAGAGCATTCCTGACTTGTGTATGTGAGTTGCTTCTGTGGAATTTCAGTTTTGCATCTTCAGAATCCTTCTTCCTCAGTAGAACTCTAACTTTTAGGGACTTGGGAAATGTAATGGAACTGCTTGCATACATGATTCCTAGCTTTTATTGAGGTCTCCTTTGTCTATCTGTCTCTCATCCATAGACAGAAGACACAAGGATGGAGGTAGGAGAAGCACTCTTAGTGACAACTATATTGACTTTATGACCAAAGCATAATGGTATACAGCTTTGTGCAGACATTCCTGGATTTCAGTAGATTCCTGGCTCAGATATCAGTGCACTTGTTATCTTAGACTTCCTCTTGTTCTTCTCCTGTTCCACAGCCCCTTCTTCTCACATAGACTACCTTCAATTTTATGTGATAATTTGCTTATTCTCCTTTCAGATTATGTCTATTTTAATAGCAATGTAAAAAGCATACAGTCACATTGTATTGAATTTTGGGTTGGTTGGTTTCTTTTGGGACATTTTGTAGTAAAGTTAAAAAAAACCAACAAAACACCTTCCAAAATAATTTTTTAAAAAATGTCTGGAATCCTGTAATTCATGCAAGGTTTTGTGTTCATGTTTTGTATGGGTGGGTGGAATTACCTGCAAGTTTCCTTACTAATGTACTTTCTGTAGAAATTAGCATAATAGTTCTGCCAAGTCTTCATTTCATGGTGTGTATAGTTTAATTTTAAAGGGATTTAGTTATGCAACAGGAAAAAACCTCTCCATACTTAAGCTAGAAGCTGAAATCAACCAGGCAATTGAAAGAATAGTATCTGTTAAAACACATGGAGTGTCAAACAAAGAATTTGGTCTGAATGTAAAAATGAGAAATCCAAAGGTATTAAATGTTGCAGCTGTCATATTTAAGTAATTTTCTTTCAATCTTTTAAGGTAAATATACACGTACAAAACAATATTTTTTTCTTGCTAGAGGACATTTTTCATGCTCTTTTTCCAGAAAAGTTGAAGTAAATCTTTTACTGCTGGCTGGAATTTTTGCTCACATCTGCCTTTATCTATGCCTTCCACATTACACATATATGTATATGCGTGCGTGTGTGTGTGTATACACACATATATATGGTGGAGATTTTGTCTTTACTTTTTCTTCTCTTGGTTTATGCCTAGCACAGTTTCTGCAGGGGGGAGACCAACTGTCAGAGTATACGTTTACAGTATAGGTTTATTTTGACTTTGCACTCCTGCTTTAATTCGACATGGTAAGTTGGGTAAGTTGTGCCTATTTAATTTAGTTTGCCTATTTTAGCTGTCTGATTTAAAAAATAAACATAGGTTGTAAGAGGTGGGGTGGGGATAAGTGTAAATAGAGCTGTGCATGTATAACATATACTGGAAATGGCTCTTTGATTTCAGTTCCTAAAGTTACCATTCCTATCTGGATAAACAATATAAAAAGTGTTGCTGCTGTTACCTGTAAATGTACATAATTGGCAAATTTGTGGCAATGGACTCTTCTAACAGATATTGCCCAGCTGTAGTAGGAAGGGAGAAAAGAAAATTCCCAAAAGATTCCCAAATCTTTCCCCGACATGGCCTGCCAAATCTCTTTTTGTGCTTCCAGATAGCCCTGTTAATTTTCAGAAGTTGTCTGTCATGACCTGACTAGAAGGCTTATTGCAACTGAGTGGCATGCTTGGGTCCATGCTGTGTAAGTAGCTTTTGTCTTAACAGTGTAGTATAAAAACATTAAAGAAAGCATAATTCATGTTATTTAGGGAACCAGTAAAAGGACTGCACACACTTAAATCTCTGACATTCTTTAGTTTAAGAAAATAATACCTAGCAGGGCCACGAACTCCACATCTCTTGCCTACATCAAGTAAAGCAGCATGGTCAATTCTAGGTTGGGGCAGATGAACTCATGCTCATAATAACGGATAAGTTACTATTCTTGCTAACAATTGCTTTGGTTTATAATTTTTTTTTCCTCTGAAATTAATTAAGGCTCTTTTGAGTATGTCTACCCAAAAGTTGCAGTAAGGGTAAGCTGCAGAGCTAACAGATGGCTTGAGGGCTCATAGAATAGTTCACAGAAGCTTATTTTGAAATTAGGTCTTATTCTCTTACATATGAAAGTTGTTGGGGTTTTCTTTTCACATCTGAGTTTCCAGATGACAAAAAGTCAGACTACAAAATAACCCAGATTTTTTGCTTTCTTTTGAAATAAACATCTGCATAATCTTCAGTTTTTCTAACTAGACACAGAGTTTTCCAGTTTGTGGTTTATATCTCATTAAGGTATTATGCACAGGTGACAATAAAGTCTAGAGCTTCACTGTAAATAAATATTTACAGTGTAAATGTAAATAAACTAGCTTGGGTTTTCTAAACATTTTGTAGTTCATTAATGCAACTTGATGTTACTACATGAAAGCTAAAGTTCAATAAGAAAATTCTGCATTCAGCTCAGAGTATGTTTCTGTTTCCTTGAAGCATGGTAGACACCTTGGCATAACGTAGCAGCACATAATGGTTTGTGGGTTTTGAAAAGGTGCAGGCCATATTGTGCTGCCTCAAAAATACAAGGATTTCATCACCCTGAAGAGACATACCACTTAAGTATTAGTCAATCTTGTGATGCTGATGTCTGTCATACTTTAGCAGCACGTAAATATTGGTGTTAAGACTGTAAATATCTCCAGTATTAACTGTGCTGCTGAAGTAAGGCTAGCCAATTCTGCACGCGAGTCGTGGAACAGGACATCACATGTATTCCCTTATGCCTTTTTGTTGCTATAAATTTATATATTGTTTGTATATGAACACTTTCTTAGTTTTTTTATTTTCATTTATTCAGAAACTATATTTAGAGCTTCATAGTATCTGATGGTAAATAGAATAGGCATATATACGATTTTGCTTTGGTTTATGTGAAAACTGAACTTTCTAAAGGAGCCGTCTCAAGCTACACCTATCTAACAATACTTTGGTAAGTGTGTTTGTTTATATATTTAAAAACTACAAAAATTATGTTACTTTAATTGCCAATACATTTCTTTATTAAAAGTTCTAAAACTCATTTTTACAATCTTTTCTAAATTAGTGGAACTTGGAAATATTTGGTTATGCTTTTAACAAAGAGCCCATAAAGAAAAAGTGTCTTCCAATTTTTTTAACAAAACTTATTAACCACTTCATTTCTTAAACCGCTGGGCTATAGACAGGTAACAGTTTTACGGTTAGAAGTTTAGACTGTATATGTGACTGTGAATTTACTATTTTTTTTCTCATCTTCCACTAAGATTTTTCTCTTGCAGGAGAATCTTTCATTGAGATGATTGAAATTGCTGCAGTGAGAATGGAAATTACTTTGGCTCCTTTCCTTTTAAAAGCTGCATGCGAGAACTGTGTGGTGAGTCAAATGTAGACTAATGGTTATGTAAATGTCACTAATTTTAGATACAGATCTGAAAGTGTGTTTCCTTTTAAGATTTTATTTTCTTCACTATCATGACTCAGTATCACTTGCTAATCTAATTTTATTAGTCCTGTTGTATTTCACCATTTAAAATACACATCTTATTCAAACAAGTGTATTTGACAGAGTCAAATATAGATGTTTTAAAATAAGAGAAAAAATAATATCTGCCTTCAAGATTTGTTTTGGTTTTAGCCTTCACAGAACTGCTACTGGTGCAGTTGCACAGGTACAAACATGATGTAGATGAATATGAATCCAAGTTGTTATAATTAATTAGTTTGAATTATTTTACCATATTTCAGAATTTCAGGCTGGTAAAAATTGTTTACTACTGCTGTGGATTTGAACTGGCAAAATTACTAATAGCTAAAATTTCCAATTTTGTTCAGACCTGAGCAGTTCTCAATAGCACAGCTATGCAGAATTAGATAGTCCACAGCTTTTCATAAAGATCGTTGGTGTGCACCTTTACCTACTACATTTCTCTTAAGATACATGACCAAAATGAAGTTGAGTACTTAGAAAAAATATCCTCTCTGGCCCAAAGTTGGATAGGCTTCTCATTGAGTTTCATATTTAGCATTAAGGAACTGCTAAGTATTAAAGATCTGCAAAAGCACTTTAGCCATTTCAAGACAGAAATGCTTGTTAAGACCTTAAAAGTCTCTGCTTTTTTTTCATCATGCTGCTGACTGGTGCTTACAGCTGGCCCATCGATCCAGTTGTTCTAGTAGATCTAGTATTTTAATGTACCAAGGATTTTTCCCAAGGACTTCATGAGTAGATGTGAATCTAAAGAGCTGATCAGAGGCTTGAGAGCATACAAAAAATAAGTCTATTTACATGGCTTTGTCAAAGTCCAGTGGCCAAACTGTTTCTTCCTGACTACTTCATTGTGCTCATGTTGGCCTTTGTGCGAAGAGTGAAACAGACAGTGCTTCCTTCTGGTTCACCATGCAAACTCCTATCACTGGCACAAGGGCAGGAAATAGCAGGGAGCAGGAAGAAGCAGAAGGGCAAAGGTTGGAGTGCCTTGTTCAGTGGCCCTAGCAGCATAGAATAGTTCAGTGACATGGTGAAAACACAGTTTGAGCATTTGCAGAACCAGAGTTCAACTGAGGAACCAAAGTTCCTGTCTGGATAAGAAAACTACTTATGAAGGCCTACTCCTATGATTCAGTTCCTAAACCTTTGAAAAGTATGTTACATTTCTCACATGGTTCACAGGTGGCTTAATATTACCTGTTATATTTTCTAGAGGTTTGCCTGTGTGGGTGGTGCCAGATACTGTGGCTGGATCAAACTCACTTCATGCTGCAGTTCTGGGGTCCTAAGGACTGTGCCTGATGTAAGAAAGGAAGGCTCAGTGTTTTCAGTTCAGCTGCTTGTTTTCTGCTAGGCTTAGGAACTGTATGGGAAAAAGATGCTTAATTCACATAAAAAGGCAAGAAAAGATAGGCCTGCTTGAAAATAAACTGAGACTAATAGCTGTATATGAGTGGAGACAACTAGTTTTAGGAGCATGTCTAAAAGTGCGATGTTAAAAGGTTGGAGCTGAGAACAAATACAGGAAGGATAGATCTGATGAACTGGAAAATCAGAAGGATTGAAATACGTTGGGCAAAGATTTGGGGGTTTGTTTGTTTATTGAAATTGGAAAAAGCAGCAGCCTGACAGAGGATCTGGCTTGAGGCAAAGAGAGCAAGTCAGGCTTAGAGAAAGATGCTTGCACTCCTCAGATGATTCCTAACAGAGCATGCTCTGCTCTTCAGATCCAGAAGGGAATACAGACTGTTAAGTGGTAGCTTTTGCTGTCATATGGGAAATCACTGTCAATGTCACCCCCCCGCATTGTATTCCAGAGAAGAGGGCAAGCCTATTAGTACCCTCAGCTACTTCATGGATTTTGGTCCTGAAAAGAAATCTCAAAGTAAGAGTAGTTGAGGTTGTAAGGGAGATCTCTTGTTCAAACTGGGTAGTTTCTTTAAGGCTATGTCCAGTCAGTTTTGAATGTATTCAAGGATAGAGACTCTGCAGCCTGTCCTGTTCAGCTAGAATTTCATGCACTTTATTTCTTACCTGTTGCCGCTTGTCCTGTTTCTGGACAGAGAAGAGCCTGGCTATGTCTTCTTTCCTCTCCTGTACCCCCACCAGCAGGCATTTGGAAACAGTGCTGAGATCACACAAACACAAGCCCTTTCTTCTCCAGGCTGGAGTCTCAGCTCACTCAGCCTGTCTTCATGTGAAAGATTCTTCAGTTCTCTCATCGTCTTTGTGGAAGTAAATAAAATGCTTCATCTAATAGGGGGAATTAGAATTCAAAGGAGGAAATGCTTTTTTGAGGGAAAAAAAAAAAAAAAACAAAGCACAAGCTAATAACTGTAAAAAGAACAAGAAGATCACAAAATGAAACATTAAGACGTTAGATAACTCCTGCTTTAAGATTCTGCAATCTTCATTTGCCCCCTTGTGTCAGTATACTATGAAGCAATCTTCGTGATCACACAGAATGTTTAAATTATTGATAGGGTCTGCCTGTGGTGCTGGACTGGGGAGGATGTTTGTGGACTGTGCAAGCAAGAAGCCTGATTCTGTAGGTGCTGCAGAAATTAGTAAAAAATTCTCTAGGCAATGGAACAAATGGCTGCAAGTAGAGAAATCAATGTCTTCATGGTTATGTCAAGTGAGAATTCCTAAGAACTGAATGTGATGTTTATTTTTCTGCCTGCATTCTTGTGTGATGCTGGACAAGTAACCAGGCCATTGTTTCTGTAGTGCATATATTGCGCTTTGCTTTAGAGGTGTCTGATTTAAGACTCATCTGAAAGAAACACTGGTGGTTCACATTGGTAGCTGAGCTTCTTAGGAGTTGTCATTTGAATCAAAACACTCTGAAGTTATGTCTGCTGACAGTCTCCTATCTTCTTAAAGAGAACTTCAAACTGTTGCATACTGTGATAGTTTCTACACGTTCATGTCACACTTAAAGTAGGGGTAAATGGATACAGCCCTTGAAGGGCTGTTAGCTACTTTTGTTTAGTAGCTGTACTACACTAATGCATTGCTTCATAGAATTTTCTATGGCATTTATTAATTCTGATTTCAGAGGAAGAGGTGAGTACTGTGCATCTTTTAAAGATCAGATCTGAAATAAACTTTCCTTATTACCAGCTCAGTCTGGGAAGCAGAGTTTCTGTGCTGTTTATTCATGGCCTATTTCTGAAGTCCTGTGACCTCCAAAATACTCTGATTTGTGTCCTGTCTTGTCACTGGTTCATTTTGCAAATATAACTCATTATTACACCTGTGTGTGCCATTGTTTTTGCTTGTCATTTTTGTAGGCAACATCATCAACAATGTGCAAAATCTTCTATGTAGTAAAGGTAATGTACATATTTGAACTTCAGCATATTTGACAATAAATTTACCTGTGAAGATCTATTTTACAGAAAGTATGCGCTATTTAAATTGTAACAATTTCTTAATGTACAGTGGTAAGCACTGCATCTCTAAAAATGTAAAGTGACTTATACTTAAGTATTTAGGACTTCTACTGCCATTTTCTTCACATTTCAAAGGCAGTTTTCTTGGTACTTCCTACAGCAAACTGCTAAATGAGTGTGGTCTGTACTAGAAATCTGGATACAGTGATCTGAAAATGTTTCAGCTTTTCCCTTAGTCATGATATCTTAAGTATAGGGGAAAGTCTCTTCTAATCAGGTAGCCACATTAGCAGTAGTGGTTGGATTTGAGGTGTTTAGACTCCCTTTATCTTCATCACAACCTGTTGTCACAGAAGTCACAAGAAATGCTAGAAATATACCCAAAGTGGTGAGTTGCTATCGTACCAGTTTAACAGCAGCAGCAATTCTTCATGTAAAAACAAACAAAACATTTAAAATGTATTTGAAGAAAACTTATGTCTGAGGCGTACGCAAATCTCCTTTCTAAGGTGGCAGTTGTAATTGTATCGCAATAAAATATTTAACTATTAAGAGAAATAAAAAAAAGATGGAAAAATGCAATGGCATGAGTGACATTGTTCATCTTTCTGTGAGCGGGTAATAGTCATCGGAGTACTTATTTATCACTCTAAATAGTTTATTTCTGTTAGAAGTTATTTAATGGTTGTCAGGTACAACTCTTTTTTTTTTTCCATGTTTTATTCACTTACAATAAATAGCTCTGTATTTGTTAATAAATAAATTAAATTTCTTATATTGCTCCTGCCCCTTAATGTAGAATTTGAACCTTTATGTTCAAAAGTTCTGAAATTACATATTAATTATAGCAGCATTTATCTAGTTTGTATCTTCAGTCTGAAGTATACGGTGCATAGTAGGTGAAGGCTTAGTTTCTCTTGAGAGTTAGGAATAATATATCCATAGTGTTTTCTTCTGCTGTTTATAGCTATAGGAGTCAGATATGGATAGAAAGCTTTTCATTTCCCTACGTTTCTGCAGGGCAAGTATGTGGCTTTATTACCCATAAAAGAACATAATTTTAGCAGGTTTTATATTTTTAAGTGGTTTTAAAAGTAAAACATTTTGAAATCTCTCAACAAATACTCAAATAAGCCTTAAGTATTAAAAATTGAAGTATATAAGGCATAAATTATAGCACAGAAAGTCGCAAATGTATACATTTTTAATGTTTTATTGAAATAAAGGCAAAGGAAGAGCTTCACGGGTTATTATAGTATTTGACCAGCTAGAATAGTCAACATACCACCATACAAGACTATGGTTCTACAACCTTGTGATTCTTGAGCCAGACAAGTTTGGGAATGAGTTTTCTTGTTTCCTTCCTATTACCCTAGCTCTCATATGTCTTTGGTTATTTCACTGAATGACTTTAGGTTTGTTTTTGGTAAGCTCAGCTAGCTGAATGTGCTTGCTCTAAGCAACAGTGCCAGCACCAAGAAAATACCCTTCACTCCTGAGACTGGCACTTCAGTTTTAAAGTCCATTTACATTGCTTAAATCTCTGTAAGCAATATTCAGGGCCTAATTCTTCCTTTCTTGACATCACTACAGACAGACTTTGCCTATCTGCTCTTTAAATCAATATCAAAGGATCTAAAAACATTTTGGTCTATCTCTTTTCTTGTACAGAAGATTAGTATCAACATACGAAACCAGCACAAAAATGCTCATATAGATATAGCTTCTTAGCATCTGGAAGCAGCTGTCATATGCCTTTCCTATTATCAAGACAAGTCTCCCCCTTTTTCAACAAGCATTATCTTATTTTCTGACACATCTATAAATAGATTAAAGCTATATTATCCATCTATAATGGAACTTCCAGATCAAAAATATGAGATTTGCAGTACTATGAGACAAAGATGCACAAGAACTCTAATGTTTTGGACGTATGAAATCTGTTAAATGACTTGTTCTTAAACCAATTTTAGGAAGTGTGCATGAATGGTAGGTTGTACAGTCAGGAAAAGGATTTCACTGCAGATTTGGTAACATCGTGTAACCAGACAGCCCCCTGTTGGTTGTATTGCTGTGGAGGTTCTAGAATGGAACTGTGCTTGAATTCAGCTATTCATTGCACTCAGCAAGCAATTTTTTTCAATCCCATATCACAAATAGAGAAAGTGGAGGGAAAAGAAAAATATGTGTGCTTGTAAAAACTACCTTTGAATCAAGTTTTATCTCTGGTATATGAGAAATGTTAAAGCTTGGATAAATAGAGTGCTTGCACACAGTTTCTTAATGCCTTTATAGAAATTTATTTTTAAATTGATGTGGTAAAAACGTAGAAAAGTACTTTGTCCTTGTGCTAAACCTTAAGACTGGCATGCTTTAATATGACATTTATAGCCCGACTAAGGCAAAGTATTTTGATCAAGTTCTGTCAATGCAGGGTTTTAAAACATAAAAGTTTGTAAGCTGGCAGTGAACTAACCAGGTACAGCCTTATTTAATGACTGAGACTCTCTTGTAGGCACATCTATGAGAGCTTCTGCTATTTAACAAGGTACAGTTTTACCAAGAGTCTCGGGTGTTTTTTAATCGCATTTGCTTTTCTTTAAGATGTTTTTGTACGTGTTTTAAGTTGCTACCAATGCAACTAGCTGCATACTTCCAGTTCATGTTTTCTCATATACTGAGAAACTGAAGAAATTCTTCAAAATGAAATTAATGTTTTGTGCTGACAATTGCAGGATACTTATTAGGCATTTGGGCTTTTTTTTTCCCAAAGATTTTGTAAAGAGAACCTAAAATCTCCCTTGTAATGGTCATTGTATATCCTTGTAGTGATGGAAGACTGTAGGTACTGTATGAAATGTAGTACTGAGTGACACAAGGATTCTAGACAGAACTCTGTCACAGAGGTACAGCATCTTCTGCTCTGAGGTAAACAATACAGAAGTTCGCTATTTCTGCATCAGGTATGGCCAAGGTTATAACACCTCATCTTCATTTAAGGAATTGGGTTTGTGGCTGAAAATCCATAGCTGCAACAGTGCTAAAGAAACCGATGTGACAATTAGTTTTCTACTACTGCACAGAAGACTAGCATGATGCCAAAAAAGCCACAGTGCTGGAGGACTTTTTCTCACTATTAGAACACATTTAAAAAAATCAGTGGTCAGATGTCTTTGAACAACTGGCAGAAAAATGAGGGTAAGGCTACATGCTGTGATTGAAAAGGGGGAATGGGAAAGATGGGGACAGAACAAAGAACTGGTTTAAAATTGTCACACTTTCATAAAATGCTTCAGAAGAGTTTTAAGAAACTACCTGAAACAATCTCAAGGCAAGGGGACTCTTTCACAAAACAGAAAACCTGGGTTTCAGAAGCCTGAGGAGATTCAAGTTCACATCTCCTGCTTCTGAAAAAAACACTCTGTTGAAGTTGCCCACAGATGTTCCCCATCTTTCATGTCAAATCAAGGATATGTGCAAAAAAGTCACAAAATTATTTTGTTCAAAGGTTGTTGGCAGTGATAACTATTGCTGTTAGCAGATTAAAGCAAGCTGCAGGTAGGATTTCAAAGGGTAGTGGAATTTGCTTTTATTGGACTAACTGCAGTTCCTTGCATGTTGCATATTTTTTTCCTAAGATGTTTCCTGAAGTAATGGTAAAGTCAGCATACAATAAATATAAGTACCCATTAAAGCACACTAAAGGAATACCTTATGTTTCCAGTAGATTAACACTGAAATAATGAAGTATTTGTGAATTGCATCACAGTCCCCTATTATGCCAAATTCTGGATTTTATTACTGAAGAGAGCAACAGTAAAGGTGGCTTTGAACTGCTTTATTCTCCTACATTCTCTTAATCTGCTGAAGTTGGAAAGCAGGGAGCAGCATTAAAGAACTTCATGGCTATTCAGCAACCAGCAAGGGGACTCACCTCTTCCCTCCTGCAATCTACCCTCAAATGGCTTTCTTTCTGTGCTTGAAGCAGCTTTTTGAGTCTTTGGGTTTCAGAGGTTTTTTGTTTTGGTTTTCTTCACAGAAGAGTTTACATTCCCCCCCATAAATTAACAGCATAGGTAAGAGCCTGTTCTAGGTTGAAGAAGATTCAAATAATTTTAATTTTTATGAACAGGATAAGTTTTCTTCCTCCTCTGAGGAGTAATTACTCCATTCCCAAATTAGGGTTGAACTTCAGGACTTCCTCATGGTTCTTGGAGTATCTTTAATTTTTAGTTTGTTTAAGTAATTCTAGTCACTTGGAACATCCAAATAACTTGCAGAGCTGTTATAGTGTGATCCCATTATTTTATGCTTATTCAGGCATAAAGTAAGTAGCCTTAGAAAAGCACTACCTTTTGCTATGAATGTATCTCAGTTTCCTCTAAAACTGCAGTTTTTTCTCTTTAGCTGTGAACAATTGTCCAGAGCACTGGACATTTTCAATCATAATTGATAGAATCCTAATTTTATCTCTAGGGATTTTTTATGTGTACTGCAGGATTCTTTTAAAAACAGCACCTGGTCCTGGTGATTTATGGTGTTTGAGTTTCTCAGGCATTCAGTAGGCTCTTCTTTTGAGACATCTAGGCCTGGGAAAACTACTGTGAATCCTCATAAGGCACATCCTTGAGATAGGAATTTTTCTGTCCCCCTTTATGTTAAAACCAAATAATTTATATTGAATTTCTTTACCAGTGACACTTTCTTTCATCTGCCTCTGGATATTACATAGGCAAAACTAAAAAATATCCTCCTGCATTCTAGCATTGTTAAAAATACGTGTAATTTTGTGTGTGTGTTGTGCATTCATACAGGGGCACTGCATGCAGCCATCAGTACCCACGAGTACCAATAGAGTAGAACATTTTTCAGCAGCACTTGTGAAAGCAATAACTGCATTTCTTTGTGCAAGAGTAGTGTTAACCCATACCCTCATTCTTCAGGCTAACTGGCTACAGAGAACTTTTCATTAGCCAATGATATCGGTAATTTTATTTTTCACTAATCTTGATTAATTTTTTCTTACTTTCCTTTCTTACTTACACTTCAATAACTGTTAAGATGTTGTTTAGTTAAGAAACTGTAGCATCTCTGGTTTGTTGGGTTTGAGTTTTTTTCACTTTGGTTGGAGAAATTGCTTCAGCCTAAGAAGAATTCCATACCCCATGAATGAGCACGACCACCCTAGCATTCAGACATTTGCTGTGTAACGTAGTGGTGTTGTTAAAGACTGTCTACATAAGATACACTTTACTTGAGTTGATGAGCATCACGTGTATCTTCTAAGAGGGTTGAGCAAGCAAAACATCTTGCCTCAAGATGTCACAAGTGATACTGGCACCTGGCCTCTGGTTCCAGTTTGCCTGAGCAGAAACACTTGAGAAAGACCAGAGCTCTTTTGCTTTTCTAACTTCTTGTCCTAGGCTGTCAGCAAGTCTCCTAACATGGCTAGACCTTGATTAGATGGAGACAAGGAACAGAACATTTGCAAAACAGATCCTGATTTTATCCTACATAAATTCTTCTGAAGTTAAGCACATTTCAGACCTGGGAACACCAGGCAGTCCAATCATACAGAGCTGGAATTTTCATGATACAGTGGTCTACAGTTCTTGGATTCTTTGTCAGCCATAATTCTAGAGAAATTATCAGTAACAATGTGGCACCAAAATTATAGCGAGGTTGAATCACTTTTGAATCCTTGAGCTTCATCAGAGAAATCCAGTTCCTCACTGTCAAATCAGGCTCAGAATCACCCCCCAGAAACTTCAGTGGGTGTCTGGCCTTCAGTATTCATTCAAACATTCTCTACTCTGCTGGTAGTCAGAGACCATTTTTTATAAACTTCTGGCATCCTGTAGGACTAGTTCCATATAAAATACTCCTGTGCTTAGTCAGAACCAGAAGAATGGAAAATTCTGTACACTTCTGTTTAGCTGGGACATCCTACACCAGGAGAGGTAGGTGTGGTTCACACTAGGGCAGCTTATAGAGATGGGAACTTACTGTATTTTTCAGCATCTCACAGATTCAGAAGCATTAAGGTTGGAAAAGACCTCCAAGATCTCTACTCCAACCATTAACCCAGCACCGCTATGCTTGCCACTAAACCTTATCCCCAAGTGCCACACCCACATGCCTTTTGAGCTCTCCAGGGGGTGGTGATTTCACCACCACTCTGGGCAGCCTGTTGAAATGCCTAACTATCCTTTCAGTGAAGAAAGTTTTCATACTATCCAAACTAAACCTACAGTAGCACAACTTGAGGCCATTTCCTCTCGTCTTGTCACTTGTTATCTGGGAGAAAAGACTGGCACCCACTTTGCTACAACATCCTTTTAGGTAATTGGAGAGATCTTGTTTGTTGTTCCAGGTAACAAGTGACAGGATAAGAGGAAATGGCCTCAAACTGTACCAGGGGAGGTTTAGGTTGGACATTAGGAGGAATTTGTTCTCAGAAAGGGTGATTAGATATTGGAATGGGCTTCCCAGGGCAGTGGTGGAGTCACGATCCGTGAAGGTGTTTAAGAAAAGATTGGATGTGGCACTTGGTGCCATGGTCCATTTGACAAGGTAGTGTTCAGTTGGTCATAGGTTGGATTCAATCTCAGAGGTCTTTCCCAAGCTAATTGATTCTGTGAAAGCTGCCTTCTGTGAAAGTTGCCTCCAATGACAGCAAAAACTGACACCTAGAGCAAAAAGATGCTGAAGTTTTGTTTGCTGCGGAAAGAATTACCATCTGAAAAAGAGGGTCTCAAGTAGAGTATTATTAGTTAATATTGCAAATGCTAATTTGAAATTTTAAGAATTGCCACAGACATCTAGAAAGGAATTTAGATATTGTGCAGTAAGAGAGCCTTTATGGCAGTAATGACATTTCCAGAGAGAGACATCTTGATAAGAAGAATTTCTTTATGAGTTTTCTGAAGTACAAGGACCTATTCAATGCTTTGCATTCTCTTTGTATAGACAGGGTTGTATACACTCTTCTTAGGTCCCCAAGACAAGTAAGCACCAGTTGCCAGCTACAGGTATCAGAAGCACACAGGCTTTCCAACCCTGCAGGCCTACATGCCCTCCAGCAAAGCAGCACAAGACTTAAAGAGGGAAAAAAAAAAAAAAAAAGACAACTTCCTTGTGTGTTGCAGTTCACCTGCTTCCTTCATCCATATGGCAATGTGTGACTGCACCAGAACATTTGCAATGTTTTTAAAGTTGTACCTCTTTCTTTCAAGCACTGAAATGGTTTTATAATGTGTTAAAGCCTACCAACTCACAGAGATTTGTGTATTCTATTTTAAGTCACTCATTGACTCCTTTTGGTCACAAGGTGTTTTATGAGAGCATGTTAGATCATTAGTAGCACTACTTCTTTTCCTATGTAAAAGAGATCTCTTTTTAGCTCTTAAAAAGGGATGGGGAAGGTGGTAGTGAGCCAATTCCAGTACAGTAATCATTTTGGCTGTCCCAGATCTAAAGAAATGTAAATATGTACAGCTGAAAGATTGGATACTGAGAAATGTTTTCAGCCAGCAGTTTATCACTACCGAGTTAGAAAGCCCTGAGAGCTCTGAGCTTTCAAAACAGTTATTTCCACACTGTTACGCACCCTGCCTGAAGGAAATGTGTGGTCTTTCTGGCAGGCATCATTGCCTCCAGTATAAGACCTGTGTGCTTGTCACTGCCTATTTCAGAAGAACAAAAACCCACATATTGTGCATGTCCTGAACACTCCGTAAGTGATATAAGAACTGTCATTGCATTCTTCACTGATGGCTTTCTCTTGGTCCTGAGGTAGAAAAGGAGTCAGCATAGATCCCTCCACAGAACATATATGATCCAAACTATAGCAGTCTGATGCTCCATTAACCTTCTGTGACTTCGCATAACACTCAGCTTCTCTATTCAGTCTCAGAGGCTACCTCAGAAACTCATTGAGAGCAAAGATCCTGGGTCAGAGGGTGGTGAGGCACTGGCACAGGTTGCCCAGAGAAGCTGTGGAAGCCCCATCCCTGGAAGTGTTCAAGAGCAGGTTGAATGGGGCTTGAAGCAACCTGCTGTAGTGGAAGGTGTCCCTGCCCATGGCAGGGGGGTTGGAACCAGATAGTCTTTCAGGATCCTTCCAACCCAAACTATTCTGTGATTCTAGAGGTCAGACTTTCAATAGCTTAGCACAAGACACTGTTATAGCACAGTTTATGAGGGCAAACTATAGCCCATAGATGAGTCACTCAAGTGTTCCCGTGCCTTCCTGGGTGTTTTCCAGCAGGGAGTCTCCAAAAGATGAATCTTGCAAAAAGATGATTGTTTGCCTATCATTTTTTCCAGCATGTATTTGTAGAGATTTTGGGACTGTATATGGACAGTGAAGTCTAGATTGCACTATCACACTTCAGTTGTCAAAGAAATCTTATTAAATAGGAGAAGAAAGCAGTTTTAGCCTAACCAATGATGGAAGAAGCTTCTGTTACATCAGGGACCATGCAGATACAATATTTCACTTACATTCTTGACATGGCCATATTTAAGCTATTAATATGTTCTGGAGATCCCCAGTTTACTGAGCCATCTTCAGGACATAATGTTTTGAACAACTATAGGTAGCAAATAAATATTATATGGCTTAAAGATATTAGAATTGTCATCCTTAAGCCATAAAGGTAAACCAGTCTGTTCCAGGAAATATCTTTCCAGTTTATGGAAAATTAGGAACTTACTAACAGGGTTAGTGCTCACCATAGTGCAACTGGCATTGAAACAAAGGCCACCAACAGGGCATACCCAGGAAGTATTCAGTAGGTTTATCACCCCAGCACTACCAAAACAGTGATGTTATTCTGATCTTCAAAGTTTATCTATTTGACCTCCGAAAGCTTAGCTTCTGTTTCCAGGTGTGAGATATCAACATGACTAATCCATCTGATGTCTGGATCCTGCAATGTTTCACTTCACAGCACATATACAGAAATTACTTCCTAAAGAGAAATTTTCTTCTTCAGGTATGTGAACTATTACTGGAAGATAGTCTATAGATGCATTAACACAACACACTGGAAATTAAAAAAACATCCCTGTAGTCTCATGAACATTAAGTCTCCTGTCCATGTTATTCTGTGCCATTTCCAGGTCTGTATAGCAGCTACTACCCACCCATTTGATCACCCCTCTGAGATTGCTTTTCCTTGTGCGGTGGCATTGACATTTCTGGCAGCTCTGTCCTCTCCTCAATACAGTAAGTTGTGTCTCTTTGGTCCCACAAAGGCTATGACACTTTCCAGCCTGATTTTATTCATTTACTTCCTCTCTGTAATGGGAAGGAAGTGAGTTTGCCACCTTCTGTGAATCTCTGCCTGCCCTTACCACATAGGCCCATCCTCTGTTCTACCAAAACCCAGCTGAGGAGCACACTGAAGACATAGTAAAAACACAAAGATTAAAGGATGGAAGGATCAGCATGCCTTCTGTTTATTGTTGAATACAACATTGTAAATAAACCAGTATGTCAGCAATTATTTTATTACTCAGTTTAGATATCACTGGGGAACAAAAACAAAAACGCTAAACCAGCCTTTTCAGAAGGCCCTCAATGAAAGCTACAAACTGCCTTTGAAATTCAAAGAAAACTCAGTTCCTGACTCCAAAGTACCAGTAAAACCCCAGACTTGATGTTTCCAATCTGCCTTTTTTTTTTTTTTCCAATGAAGAATCAGGATGGAACAATGTTGCAATGTTTAATTCTTCACAGTTTCAGTAAGCCCTCATCTGACTGCTGTAACAGTTACTTGCTTAGAAAGCAAAGCCCTAAATTTTCTACAGCATTTTGTACACATTACAGTTTCCAACCTTTAGGGCTACATTCATCATCCTTCTGACCAGAAAGAAGACACCAATTATTGAACCATTCCATTAGATTGAAAACAGTAGAAATGAAGGAAGGATTCTTGAAAAAATTTGCACATCAGATCACACTTCAGGAGGTTATTTCAGCATAAACTACACGATAGTCTAAAAAACTGACATTATTTTCTTTATAGAAGTCAGATTTATTTGTATTTTGTATGATGACTAGTGATTTACATCTCACCCACTCATTTGAAAATATTCAGGGCTCCAGCCAGAACCAGACTATTCAAATCATTGTTGGTCCATCCATTTACTAGTTACAACAAGGCCTTCTGTGACTAATTATGGTCTGACTGCAGCAGGAGAGGCAGCTTCAAAGAATGGGAATTTTCAGACACACTAGCAGTTCCCTTGGTTCCCAAATACATTATTTATGTGGATTACATTGAGTTGACAGATTTAACTGGGCTGCTGAAGATATGGTCAAAGAAGCAGAGTCACTCCCTTCCCTTTTATTGTCTTCTGAAGACATAAGAGTCATATGCATCTGTCACTAGAGAGAGGAAGTTCTCCATCACTGGACTTCATTTGGGGTTTTATAGGCTGTTTCAGTAGCATTTGGGAATAGATCAATATAATATGTGGTAGGGAGTTGTATTTCTTCATGATGCACTGTAAATCTTTTATTGAAGATACTCCCACTGTTTATTGTTGAAAATTGATAAAAATAAACCTTGTAAAGTTAAAACTTGGCAATGGATCAGCACAAATCAGAGGGAAGGAGTAAGAGGCAATGAGCGTCCCTCCTCTTGGATAATTCCCAGTTTGTGTCTCAAGGAATATTTAGTAACACTTTCCAGCAATCTAGGAACAAATTTTTTTTAAAAAGTTATTCAAAGTTATGAACTCTTTGTTGTGAATTCAAACAGGACTTTTGATCCGCTCTGGTGGCTTTCTGGTACTGAATTCAGCTGTGGATCAAAATAAAATACCACCCAAGTTATGTTGGATGTACCTGAGACTTACACACTCAAGAGACTGACATAAGCACATCAGCCTTGCTTGGGTCAGATTAACAGAGTTATTTCTGAGCATTTGAAAGCTGGAAACCAACCAAAATAGGTAGAAACTGGGAAGAGTTCACTGGGCAGAAAAGTTTCCCCAAAGTTAATAGAAGTTACTATCATTGGGCATGATGCAGTTATTCCAACATCATTGTTTTGCCCTGTGGCTATTAATTCCTCATATACAGCACTGTAGGGAGGAACTTCTACTACTTCCATGAAATTCAATTATGAAGGTAAGTGAAAAACAGTTTGGAATTATTTAGTAAAGGAGAAAACTTCTCAGTACAATGGCCAGCACAGAGAGATCAGTCCTAGTATCTAAGATATTATCTAAATAGTATCTTAGTCTGTGGTATCAATTTATAGAGCTTTATTTAAACATTTATTCTTTATTATCTATACAATCACATGAGTGCAGTGACTGCACTTCCCAAAGAAACAAAAACCCTCATGAACTGTCATTGAAATCAATACCCAAAGAACAAGACGGTATTTCACAATAGACTCTGTTCTTCCTGGTATCAGCAGGATACTGAACAATTCAAGTGGTAAACAAATGACATGTCCCTGAAAGGGATAAGTATAACATGAGAGACTTCCCAGTGTGTGAAGAAGCAGGCAAAAAGTTACTTAAAAGTACAAAAATGTCACCCATCACTAGAAAAGGAAGTCAACACAGTTACACGGTGCAAGAACAGGGGGATGGAAAAAGTGTGTGGTACCTCTATCCTGCTGGGACATCCAACCAGCATCACAGGGTTGTAGTGGCAAGGCCCTTGACAGTCTTGAATACAGAAACACAAGATGACACGCAATTATGAAGGAGGGAAAAGTGATTAAGATGAGAAAGTATAAAGCAAATGAGGCATTGTTTTTCTGAATCATCTGCCTTTTGCAAATGCCGCAAGCTATCACCTCATTTTGGATGACCTCCTGCCATGTAAACTGCAGTCGCAGTGAGTGGGAAAGGATGATGGTGCTGCCTCATCATTCAGTTTCTTTTTCCCTGTGGCTCCGCTTGTTACAAAATCATAGAAAGGTCATTGTGAGTGAGGGACAGGACTGCCCCAGCACTGTGGCAGTTCCTTTCTAGCATTGCAGGCAGTGGAACAGTTTGCACATTTCTGCTGAATCCAGGGAAGAATAAAAAGGCAAATACAGCAGTGAAGTTTACTGAAATCAGCAATTTTGCACCTTCACGGGAAAAAAAAGGAATTCTCTTGAGAAAGTTGGCAATGACTTGAAGAAGTGAATTATGTCAGGGATAACAAATTACTTTTATTGGAAAATAAAAGTCTAAATGTCTCAAAATCCCATTCCCATTTAATCAAAAAGAGAGCTAGATGTGAGTAATCAGAGCTTCTGGTTCTGTCACATGTAAAAGCACAACCAAGTCACCTACTACACACTGCTAGTCTAGCAAAGATTATTGTGAGATACCAGAGTTGAATTCTCTGCCAAGGTTTGGGTGAAAGTACTCCGTTTAGCACATAATCTGGTTGTGACAAAGCAGCTTTTAAAATCACTCAGACTTGTAGATCCTAACAGCCGAATTCACTTGTACAGCTGTTCCCTACTGTGTGAATAACTCTGCTGAGTACACACCACACAGTCTGCTCTCTGCTACATCCCTGCTTGTTTGGGGCTTCAAAAGGGAAGGAGCAGTAAAAATATTGGCCACTATTTCTAAATTCCTGCCTTGGTGCCTGCAGGTTACACTGCATACCACTTCAAAGAGGGCACAGAAAATTTGCCATCCTGACTCAGCAACACTTTGCAGTAGCATAAATAACCTTGCAAGGTGGAGGCCAGCTGAAGATCCTCCTAGTAAAACAGTGCTATTTTTATATTAATTTGTCTGCAAATAAACATAATTTCACTTGTTCCTCCATAATTACTGCTATTTAGTTGTAGCTCGAAGCTACAACACCTGTAGCTCTATCATCACTGCTTCCTTTTTCTGTATAAAGAAATCCAGTAAAGTGCTTTCCTTGAAGAACCAGTTTCAATTCAATTAATTTATTCCATCAATCTTCCACTGAAGTCATGGGTATCCTACTGATATCAGTCAGACACTTGCAACAGATTTCTATCACGTTGTTCACACACATGCTGTCAAACTTAAATTTAAGGAACTATCAGTTAAAAAAACAAAAACCCCCAACAAATTGAAAGCATTGTGTAAGAGCCTAATCATCTTCTCTGCAGGAACACAAAATGACAGAAGGTGACGCTTCTAGGTTCAGAATAAATGCTAAGTAAGAATAAATGTTAGAAGAACTCTGGGAACACAAGCTTGTTGATGGTCATGTCCTTTGCTTCCAAAAAATGCAGAGAGTCACAGCACGGTGTTACCCAAGGGTGAGGTAAAGCACACATGGTTCTTTACATGACAGCAACGTGCACTGGTATACTTTCCACAGACAAATGTTGCATTCACATTGATGAATGCAGAATGATGTTGTACTAAATAAAAATTAACCCATGTGTTCAGCCCATCACTGTTTTACTAAAATGGTTGTATCAAATATTCATTTTGCCAAAGACAGGAACATGGATGATGGCATAGGTAAAAACTTTAGGGCTCTTTAAAAATTGAAGTATTTTGTCTTTTCTTTCACTTTTTTCAACTGAAAAAAAAAATTGAATCCAAACTTACATTTTCAAAGTGGCTGCTGCAGCATGGAAAACAAAGTCTCTGCTTTTGTGGTAGGTTAAACACTGTAATTGTTACTATGAAGGGTTCTGAAACTTGTCTCATCTTACATCACTGCTGTTGGTGATCATTTAGGGCATAATGTCTATTTTTGCCTCAAGTCTCTTTTTAACTTTCTCTGTAAGGCTTTTTTTTTTTTTTTGTCTTGTGCTTCATATTGGTTAGTCTCTCCACCTACAATATCAACAGCCAGTAACTCACCCAATAATCAACATTATAATTTGCAAACAAGGAGTGCTGTCTGCAGCACAGCAATTTGTGGAGACACTCATTCCACACAGCTTGTCTGCTCTGTCACCCAAGAGTGGTCTGACCTCAAAGCCCACCATGATAGGCTTTCTGGCAGAGACCTTCACAGAAGGTCTCCACAGAATCACGGAACAGGCCAGGCTGGAAGGGAACTCAAAAGATCATTTGGTCCAGCCTTTCATGTGAAATAGAGCCTCCATGAAATCATTTAGCATCCTCTTCAAAATTTCTAACAATGGAGACTCTACCATATCTGTGTGGAGGTTGTTCAGTAAATGATGGTTCTCCGTTAGAAATATCTTACTTCAAGACAAATATGAACATACTGACATTACTGATCAAAAAAAATCCCATTTGAAGTGGAAGCATTCACTCTTGCATTCATTACATAACCTATGAGCAGCTTAGGAGATGTAGTCTCACAATCATATTATTCTCAACCCAAACAGCTCTAGAACAAGCAAAGAGGACCTCTCTCCTTCTGCTGAGCTTCTGAACTTTGGTCAAGCTGAAATGCCTCAGAATAGTAGCCAAAGAAAAGAGGTGCCCAATAGTGGCACCACCAGTCTGGAAAGATCTATTTCACTGAAACTCCTTAGGGCAAGAAAGATGGCTGAGTCCCACCCCCATTATCAAGTACTGCAAATAAAGTAATGCATTCACATTTTAAAATTAATGAAAAGCCAAGAAAGCACAAAGTGGTTCTCCTGGGCTGTTCGAGGCCTTGGGAAGATGGTGTTTTACCAGCAAGAAAATTGAGATACAACTAATAAATCTCTGAAGTTATTGCTATCTTCTTTCCCTGCCTTGATGGAAGGACAAAAGATTCTTAATTCATAAAGCTTCATTAACTTACCTCTCTCAGTACCTGAGCTAATTTTGGCATCTTTACAAAGCTTTGTACAGAACTAACAAGGCTCTTGAAGCCACTTCTGCTAAGCCTTCCAACTGTGTTGTACTTAACAAGTGCTAAAAAATCCTTTGCACTCTTTTGTTTGAAACTGTACAAACTTTCATCTGAAGGGCTGTTTATCACATTTTCATCCTTTTTGTAGTGAAAGCAATAAAAATTAACTGATCTTCTGTTCACAAATATCTTTATCATTTAATTCTCAGAACCAAAGAGCATTTTAATGCCATCAGAATGGGAGGAAAGGGCAGAGGAGTGTTCTGCAAGAGACAGGCATACATTATTTCACAGACCTTAGCAATGGCTTTCACAAAACCACACAGCAGCACAGCTCAGGATGTTCTCCTTACACTGCTCTCAGCCAACTGCAAGAGAGTCATTAAGTGGAAGCACTAATCAATTTTTGGGGTTTGCATTCCTCCTCCAGCCACTTCTCCTAACTGTTGGGAGTTGCATCAAGATGTTATTTCTTCATGTATTACCATGTTTTTAAAATCTACTTGCAGACCAGCACAGAACATAAAAACAATTTTCTGGAAGGAATGGCCGATACTTTGCGAGTCCTCTTAGGCACAGAGAAAAAGCAAAAACAACTATTGGAATTGCTGAAATATGTTCCACAAACCCAGTATTGAATCTGGGCTTCTTTTACTTAAAGAAGGTAGAGCGGTAAAAGGCAAGAAAGCAATTTTTTCCCCTAAATACTTGAAAGAAAATGTGTTTGTTATTCCCCTC
This sequence comes from Chloebia gouldiae, assembly GCA_003676055.1. Classification (NCBI taxonomy): domain Eukaryota; kingdom Metazoa; phylum Chordata; class Aves; order Passeriformes; family Passeridae; genus Chloebia; species Chloebia gouldiae. The sequence goes on from QUSF01000006.1 coordinate 10,369,555, forward strand.
AATAGCTGCAGTTTCAAAAAAGCCAAAACAAAAAAAAATTACCACTAGTGCTAATACATCCCTCTTCTACATTCAAAACATGGAAGGAAAAGCCCTTATTTCCCTTTCTGTACTTGGCTTCTCCTTGCCTGTGCTACCCCAGAGCTCCCTGGGGTTTGGTTCCCCACGATGGCAAGGCCTGCTGCCCTCTTCATCCTTTCAAAAGTGTAGCATTCAACCTTCTCTTCACTGGCAACTGTCCTGGTGCTTATGAGGCGAAATCCATCTTTGAGCAAAGTATCAAGCAGCAGGCCTAGCACGTTAGTACCATTAATCAGCTTTCTCTTATCAGGCTTTATGGAAACATACCTAAAATCAGAGGGAGAAAAATAAAAAAAGCAGTTACAACACACTTTAACTACTTCTTTACAGTGCAGATCTGCTGCACTGTGCTTACAGCTGCACAGTGCACAGCTGCACTGTGTTTATAGCAATGAAGGCTCCAGATATTTTTTTCTTCCTTTAAGGATGCCTGGAGTCTTTCCTTCATTAAGAGTAATTCTCAGTACATCCAGTTATGTGCTGGGGAAGAAGAACTTCTCTTTCACACCCTCCCCCACCAAGAAATTTACTTTCTTAAGAAATACCTGTGACAACCCGCATCATGTCTCACTCAACAGAGGAGAAGAAAGCAGCAGGCTCTGCAATGCTGCAACAGTTTTTCAGGCAAGAGTAAATGATGGACAGCAGAGTCACGTTCACCCCAAGAGCATCACTCTCCAACACACACGATCTCTCTCTACAAACAGTGACATTTATTGCAAAGTTACCTTCTACAGCAGGTCGTATGGTAACAAATATGAAAATCATTTCCATGTGGCCTCAAATGATTTTATTTGATATAAAGTACAGTGTAAGAATCTATCCAGACATTCCTAGGAGCAGAGGTCAGGTAAAAATACTATTACAAAATGTATAAACTGACAGGGGAAACTGTTTCACAGTTCACAGGCAAGTACACCAAACATTCATGGAAAGCACAAGAAAGGCAAAAAAGCCCATGTCACCACAAAGATTAAGGAGATAGAAATTCAGCAAGGCAGCATAATCAAATTTGACTTGTTTCATTACTCAAGATCAGCTTTTCTATTGATCTGCAAAGGGAAAATTTTACCAATTCTGAAGAAATAAATTAAAAAATCAGAAATATTTTCCCCACTAAAGTTGCCATAACCTACTCAACCAATTACTAGACCATTAAAATTAGTAATATGTTACAAAGGTTTGGCACACAAACATATATATTGCTTCACAAATGCAAAGTAGTTTTTATTCTAATTGCTTAGCCAAAGAAAGCTGGAAGAAAGATAAACCTTATTTTCTTAAAAAAATAATCAAAAGACTGCTGTGTTGGTTCATATATTCAAATAGAATATTGTTGGAATGATTTCAATGAAATTTCCATAAAATTCCAGATGTTCTAACAGCCACAAAGGACAAATTAGGTTTATATTTTATTATAGAGTAAGAACGTGTCTCCATACAATAGAGACATCCAGCAAAAGATAGTTTAAAAAATCTAAGTAGTCATTAGAATACGATACTGCTATCACAAAAATTACTGATACACAGTTATCTTAATAAAAACAGAACCTGGCTCTCAATTCAAAGAAAACCCACTGTGAAGCATATAGTTAATAATCTGTCTTTTCTCCCTCCCCCTAATAAAAAGCTCTACAAAAGCTTTCTAGTCCCTGAAATGCTGTCTCAGTTCCACTGGAGTTTTTAACCCTTCTTGCCATTCTCCGTTTCCTGTTTTCCATATAAAAGCCTTTTGCACCATAAGCTAGTGGAGATTTTAGGCTTCCAACCAGTATTTTAATTCTTTACTTTGTTTCCTTTGATTCATTTTACTGTGTTTTTCATGTTCTGTAGAAGGTGATACTGTGAAATTCTAAAGTGAGTAAGGAGGAAATTGCAGAGAGAAAAACCCAAGAGCACTCATAAACAAACATCAAGAACAGTATTTTAGGAAGCTGAAGAACAGGCAAATCAGTGTAACAAATTAAACTGGATTTTTAAAAACTAGAAAAAGATAACATTGAACAGAAAGAAAGAAACATATTTCTTTCAGTTTCTTTAAAATGAGTTTTGCTAGCACGTAGCGTGCACTTCATGAACTGCAAGTCACAAAGACACGTGCGTAATGAGAAGTCACTCTAGGGACAGTACCTGGCCACAAACTGGTCACCAGCAGAATAATCAGTACCACACTCAAAAACCAGATCGTGATGAGAGGGTCTTTCCAAAGGAAGTGGAACAAGTGGCTTCTGGGAAGGAAAAGGGCTGCTCCAGCCCTGTCCTGACAACTGCCCTGTAAACACAGTGATCTGCTCAGCTAGTACCTCAATGGTGGTACTGCAGGAACCAAAGATCCGGAAAAAGGCTTGCATTTCTTGAAGAGAAAAACGCACTTCCAAGATCTCCAGCCTCGGCTTCAGCAAATGTTCTTGGCTCAGGAGGTCGGCCAGTGGGTAGAGTCCATAGAATTCTGCTTCTCTCTGCAGCCTCTGATAGTCTGAGAAATCAGTTGGTAAGGACACCTGGAGAGTCCTCAAGAAGTCCATGATGTAACTAAACAAAGCTCCATCTCTGTCCACAAAAAACTCTCCATTCACCAGTTTAAATTCCCGGTCATCATCATTCACCATCCGTGCCAGCCTGGACTCGGGGAACTGCTGCAAGGTGGAAGCCCGGGTTACAAATCTCACACCTCCCACACTCAGAACGACCACCTCTCGACTACTCATGGCTGCCTCAGCCACTCAGGAATCGTAGCCCTCTGATCTACATGTCTGTGACTTGATCTTTCCTAAACAGCAAGGCAGCTGCAAAAACCATTGCATGCTTTTAGCAAGTGTTTGGAGTGAGGTGTGGAGCAGCAACAGGATTCCCAGGCAACAAAGATGTAAATATCATGTACAATAGTTTTGTTTGCTAGGTTTGGTTGCTTGGAGACTTTGAATTCTTGGAATTTAATGTTTTATTTTTGAAATGAACAGCTTGCAAGGACTACTGGAATACAGTGAATTGACTGTCATAATTCATGAAACCTTGAGAGAGGCAAATGAATAATCCCAAAGGATGGCACGCATTATGTTTGTTTTCTAGAAATGCCAGTTCAATATTTTCATCCCATACACTGCTGTTCATACGACCACTGCAAAAAGACATTAAATGTGCTTCAGGCAAGACATTTCAGGACCGTATGCTCCAAAAGAAGCAGTTCTCTTCAGAGAACTCAAGCTTAAGGTTCCCTTTAAGTCATTCTTATCTAAGGCCAAGTCAATACAACCAGAAAATTCAAACAGTTCCTAAAACGAGATACACGGAAATACAGCAACAGCAGGTTCTTCAAACACCAACATCCATACACCTGCTGCATCACATAACCTGTTCCAGGATTGATCCAGTCATTTTTCCTGGCTTTGGAACTGCAATCTGGAGAGCAACTGTTTTACCTGCGACCTCTGCAGGGCTAGAGCCCAGGCTGCCTTCCTGTGGCAGACCCCGGCATGCCTTTCATTTCACTAAGTTTTTATGTTAAGGCCAGCTTTAAAGAAAGCGTGGCTTCAGAGAAACATGGATCTAACAAAACAGCCCAGCTATCCCAACAATTTGATGTTGGAAAAGTCAACTGCAAAGTATGAACTATCTGCAAAGCACATATCATTCTGCAGCTTGTTCTTATCATTACCTCTAGAATTTATCCTTGCCCCAAAGATACATTTTTGTATAGAATATGTAATCTGAATGCACAGGGTAATTATAGTATTTGGTTATACAAAAAATACCCCACGAAACTAAACCAAAATATATAGCCATTTCAGAGAGAAGTAACATTGTCAGATAGAAGCTGGTTCCAGAACCTGAATGATGCACGCTGCATTTTGCAATGGAAGGGCAGTACTCAGCAAACCTGTCAGCACAGTGCGCACCTCAGTCACAACTCTTCTTCCTCTTTCCAAACGATCTCCTAGTTAGAATTTTTTTTAAACTATAATCTTTTACCTTATTCTACAATTACATTAACACCAAACTAAAGATACAGTTTGGCCCTATATTTCGGTAAGAAAAAATGATTTACAGTGAGTAATATTCCCATAATCATCACTGAAAGAAGAATCCACAAAGTGTTTTTCAAAACTCCATTTCATTTTCTGGTTTAGCAGTGCTCAAACTATGTGAACTTTATGAATGTTTTGGAATAATTTTGAATCTTTGAATGTTTTCACTGCAAGTATGAAAATACCAATTAATTTGAGAAGTCCCCTGTTTTCTTTCCCAGATCTCTCTTTGTTGTTATATTCCAGCAGACACTTCACAGCAGTTTATATTTGCACACAAACTGTGCAACGTTATCCAGTACAACCAATGTATAGTTTTTACACTTTTCTCTTAACAGTGAAGCTCCATCTGTCATCTGTTCCCAGTAAAAGACTGCATGATCTGCTATCTCCACAGTATCTGCCAAATAGGACAAGCAAATTGTAAGGAACTGAGATTTCCAGCACTGGAGGTTGTCAATGACTGACTCCACAAAGGACATTCTGGTGACAGCAAGAATGAGCAAGAAAATAAGAGAGTTCACTATAAATCTGCGTGAAAAGACTGAGGCAATCTTGAATTTGAAAGTGTTGCTTTCCTGAGGCAAGGAAAGTTTGTCCACATCAACAAGTTTTATTCCATTCCATTGGCTGGTATCAAAGCTCTTCATTGTGGGACTGATGTCCACAGTGGAACAAGGTAAAGGGGTTTCTTTGAGCACCTTGATTTTTTCCCTGAACTCCTGCATCTGTTGCAGAAATATAATGGGTTCAGACACATCTTTGAAGGCCTCTGCAATGTTAAAAGCCATCCGCTGCTCTTGCAGAATCGTGTTCAGTTTATTGATTTCTGGATCGTAGGCCTGCATCACTGCAAGCTTCATGGTCTCAAAGTCAGACAGAATCTCATTTCGCTTCTGCTCCAGTGTGTGCTGCAGCTTCTCAAAGAACTCCTTCACTTTGTCAGAATCTTTTGTCAGCATCTGCAGAGCTTTCCTCTTGCTGGTCTCTAAGGTGTCCAGCCGTGAGAGGGCATCTCCACAACGCCAAGTTTCAAATCCCTGAAACAAGGTTTCAAAAGCCCGCTTCTCCTGGGAATAAGCTTCTTCGATGGAACAGAAAACATGCTTTGTGTGGTCACCACGGGTGGCACAAACCCCACAGATCAGCTGCATGTCTGTCCTGCAAAAAATGTTAAGGGGTTGCCCACTGTGCACTTTGCACACAGGCATTTTTGGAGTTACTTTGATTTTGTTGTACTTCTCCACGATACCTTTCAGGGAATAGTTGACCTGCAAGCTGTTGATTCCAGTGACAGGAGTCTCCTTCCTGCACGTGGGGCACTTGAAAGGGGATGGCCTCCAAAGCACATTCCGCACATTTCCCTCAAGAATTCCTTCCAGACACTTTCTACAGAAATTGTGTGAACAGGGCAGGACACGAGGATCATCAAACAGGCTACAGCAAATGGGACAGGTCAGATCTTCCTCTAGGAGCTCCATCATGTCCTAGGAAAGAGAAAAAAGATGGTAACAGAACTTACAAAACTTATTTCTACCTCAAGGAGACCATACAAAAACCAATCTCCATCTGAGACACATCTCAGTGAGAGAAGGATGTATTTTTTCTTTCAGTATCCTTAAGACAGAGCCTCAGCTGGGTTTTTGCAGTCAGTCCTCCTTAGCTGTGGTACCTGGCCAGTACATGGCAGGCAGAAGAATGGTGCAATGCTCAGGCAGAATGATTTTTTTGGACTCTCAACTAGAAATGCTGGAAAAGAATGCTTGCCAATCCCAGCAAAGATTCTTAAAGAAAATAACTCATGTACTCATAATAACAGTGCAAGACTTACATCGTTCCTTGCTGATGCAATACACAGAAATGGAATTTGCAAAGAAGATACATAGCCAATAGACTCTGCTAAGATTTGATGACTTTCCACTTGCTCTAACCATCCAAAGCTTCCAGTTTCAACCACACTCTGGTACTGTAGACAATACTAAAAGTGACTGAAAAAGCCCAGCTGCAGTATTTCTGCTGCTACAGAATACATGATGTGTCTTTTTGTTCTACTTGCAGAGCCAAAGGAGAGTCACCACTCACTTTAAGAATTAGCTTTTCTCTTGCTCTTGCAGTATTTTTAAATAACCAACTGAACATGTTACTATTGAGCCATTCAGCACAAAGTTAAAGTATTTCAATTAACAACCACCCATAATCCTTGATAATTCATCATGATACAGAACTGTTAAACATTTTTACTCATCTACAATCTCTATTTCCAATTCCATTCTCACTGCATTCACACATCAGTAATTTCTTTCTGTGGACAGAACCTGTAGGAAGAATATTTATCCCTTCCTACTGGAAAGTCTCAGTGAAGGGACCCAGCACACTACCCTCCCCCCGCCTCTAACTAAAGCCAAGTTCTCAGATGCAGACACCCGGTAACTTACAGCATGCTCTAAGAAAACAAATAGCTAATAAAGACCAAAGTAGGTGATATTCTGTATCATCTAAAGCTCCCAAACACTTACTTTTGAGCTATAATTAGAAAGAGACTTCCCTTGCATAAATTCCTTCCGTATTATACAACATATATTCATATATATGTAATAAAATTAATTTTATAAATTGAAAGATGTCACAGAAAAGTGCATCAAAGTACTGTTGTGACATCAAGGCACGTGAATGAGCTCTTAAGTTTTGACGTAATTTCTAAGGTTTCTGTCCCCTCAAAGAAATGCGAAGTGGAAAACAGCCAAGAGACCTGCAAGGGAAGATCCACGCTGCATAGGACAAGAACAGCAATAAAAACAATACCTCTGACCCAAGGAAAGCAAAGTTCACTATCAGGAAGAAAAGCGAGATCACTCCTGACTTTCCTTCACAAAAGGACCAATGGTCCCAGTAAGACTTCACAGTAAAAGCTATTCTTGGCAAGTGTAAGCAAACCTCCCATGCTTTTCAAGTGAGAAGGAAGGGTTGTTACAGCCTGAAAATTCAGCAGAAATTCTCAGTGGGCTGAACAAAGCCAGCAGTCCAGCATCAGGAACTCTGATACTTTATTATACAGCCACCTTAACTCCGACAGCTATCCCACTATTTAGTTGTAGACGTGTTGGCTAACAAGCTGTTGACTTTTACAATGAACTTTACCAAGCTCCCGACTCTCCCAGCAAAGTTCAGCACAGAGCAAAGGGTAAAATCCAATTGCTGCACTTGCTGGGATAGAACAAGAGAGGAGAGAGTAAAGACAGAAAATAGAGAAAGTGAAGGAAAAAGACCACCAGTCCTCAGATGACACACTGGTCCTGCCACCGTGTACGGTCCAGATCTGGTATCAACAAAAGCCTGAGACCAATCCCCTCCCTTTTACAGTTTCCCTAGGGAATATCCTCTCATTTTTTTGCACCATTTGCTGCTGCTGGCACATGCACAGTGAACCTTTAGAGCCCTTCAGGAAATAAGTGGGGGGGCTGGGGGCCTGCAGTGGTCTGGGAGCCCCCTTTAGTGAGGTGCCCAGGACATGACCCTTCTCTTGCTGCAGGCACACTAAATATGAGCCTCCAGGCTGATTAACAAGCCCAGCAAAGAAAGGGAAGCTGGCTAACAACAGCGTTTCCCTGCCTCAGCGCGACCCTCCCTCCCAATCCCAGCTTTCCTGCATGACAGTCAAAATGCTTGAGACAACCATGCTTATGTGCTTATGCCCCTCCACATATTTTCTGTGCTTGCTGGAAAAAAGAGACTTTGGAAAAGTTGCCAGCTTTTTTACTCAGAACTGTAGTCAGGAGGCAGAAAAAGCCATCACTACAACTGGGGAAAAAGTCCCAGAGGAAAGCTCTAATAACTCTAACTAATGGGTTCCCTGTAAGCCCACAGATCCCATACACAAACTTCATTTTCTGTGAGGAGGATGTAGTTTTGAAGCACCTTGCATGCTCTCAAAGCAACATTTCTCTTCCATCTTTTTCCTAGTGGTAAAAGTAATGGGATGACAGGAAGATGATAATTTCATCCCTGCACTCTTGAGACTTCCTTTTTGTGAGTAGCTCTCTCTTTCCAACTTGTGCTCATATCTTTTAGGCACAGTAGCAGCATAAAGATCAGTTCTGCTCATGTGTGAAGAGGATAATAACTACAAAACTAAAATGATAGTTTTCCATCTCTTAGTAAATGGAAATGCACCGGGCAGAAAATATCTGCTCTGGTCCATCTCCTTTACCAGGGAAAATTTTATTTCCCAGTTGGGGAGCTGGAAAAGCAGGTTTGCATGCCTGACAGCAAGAACTGCAAAGCAATGCAGAAAATGCTCACTATAACATTTTCCATCAAAATTGCAGGACAAACACCAGAGATTTTCACACTCCTAAAAATACAAAAAAACATACACAAAAAGGCTTCATAATCCAACTAATATTGTCCTGTTACATTTCAACCCTACTTACCAAATTACATAATTATGCTTTATAAGTACAACTGAATTTCAAAACCTTTATACAACATCATTAAAAACACTGCATTTAAAAAAAATAAATGGGCAGGTCTACAAAGTCCCCCCTCTTACAACACCAGAAATGCCAAACCAAAAATACTGAAGACCTGTATGATTAGTTGGACAGATTAACTTCTGTCTTCTCTAATTTCAGAGAGTAAATTGTCTGTAGATTGAAACATCCCTTAGCAACCTTGTATTTGTGTGATGAACCACAGCTACAGTTCAACTTTTCCACTGGGAATTTCTCTGTGTAACCTCTGACCCAGGTTTGGGTGACCCTGGAATTCCCCACTTGTAGCACATGGACCAAAAGCATCTCTGTGTACAAACCCAACAGATGTCACCCATCAGAAATAGCAACTTGCACAGTTTTATCATTAGGAAGAAGAATGACAGACAACATCAAACCATAAAAGCAAAAACAACCACAGTAGCTTTTTCCCACACTCCAGACAAAAATTCATTTAGCATGCTTCTCAGCACAGAAGTTGGGTTTATCAGCCAGCGACGTGCTGAAAGTGAAACCAGAATTTCACCAAGCTTCAAAAAAACCAAAAAGATAACCTCTGAATTACAAGTTTCCTGCAACAGCGTTTAATTGTTCTAAATGAGACATGACCAAGTCAAGCTACATTTCTACAAGCAGTTGAGCTAGTCCCTTCCTTGGCAAGGACCCTAGTCTGTGTCAGGACCCCCTACAAGCAACTTCACCAGCCTTGTCAGACTGGTGTGTTGAATGAGCCCTAAAAAGAGTCCTACACAGAGGAGAAGAGAGATGCAATATCCTTGTTCCAGCAGCTATGATCTTAACCCTGTTCAATGAAAGAAACTGCAATCTAATAGAGGGTCACTGTATACATTTTATTGTGGAACAACTGACCTCCATGAGCAGTAGGTAACATAGGATTGTAGAATGTAAAGGAGTTGAGGAGGAATTTGAAGATTATCTAGCCCCAACTGCCCCTGCCATGGCCAGGGACACCAACCACTAGATCAGGCTGCCCAAAGCCTTATCTAACTTGGCCTTGAACACTGCCAGGACTGGGGCATCCACAACATCCCTGGGCAACCTGTTGCAATGTCACTGCTCACACAGTAAAGAATTTCTTCCCAATATCTAAACAAAATTTCCTCTCTATCACTTTGTACACATCACTCCTTGTTCTGTCCCTATAGTTCCTGATGAAGAGTCCATCTCTGGCTTCCCTGTAGACCCCTTCCAGCTACTGGAAGGTTGCTATCCAGACAGCCAAAAAGACATGGGTAAAATGCCCATGCTTTAAACCTGGTATTTCACGGCCAAAAGTTTTTCCAGGAGCACCAGACAGATCCAACACGTCCAGACTCTTGAAAGGCAGGAAGGCCTGGAGAAATAAGCGGTCTGTGCTCAGTGCACACACAGCCCCACGAACACCGTTTCACCCCCAGGGCTGGGCGGTCTGTGCAGCGCAGGGGCTGCCCCAGCGCTGGTCCCTGCGCTCACCCCCACTGTCCCTTGACCTGGCAGAGGTTCCCTGGCTGCTCCAGGCTACAACCCCCCTCTCCAATTCCTGCAGGGAATCGCCCCTAAACGACGACGCTGCAGCCGGCCGCCGGCCCTGGCCTCCGCGGGGGTGCCAGCGCTCCGCCCGGCACCGCGGCCCGGGGCAGGGAGGCCGCGCAGGTCCGCGAAGCACGGCGGGGCCCGGGGGACGGCGGCTGCCCGCCGAACC
>QUSF01000006.1:10384852-10422725 GCA_003676055.1 Chloebia gouldiae
CCGCCGCTCCCGCCGGCACGATCGGCCGGCAGCGCTGCCCCGCCGGCCCACCCACCTTGGCCCGCGGCCGCCGCTCCAGCCCAGGGCAGCAGCTGCTCCGGCTCTTCCCTTCCCCCGCTGCCTGTGAGCGGCCGGGAGGGCCTCCGGAGCTGCCGGCACAGAGGGCCGGCGGTGGATGCTGCTTGCCTAAGGCGGTGGCCGAGGCTGCAGCCTGTGCCTCCGCCGAGATATATACGGGTTTCTGCTGTTTGTTAACTCTCTTAAATTACACTTGAGCCTGCAGCTCACAGGCGCACGTTGCACAGCCTAGGGAGGGGCGCTGCTGGGTGACAATTCTGCTGGGGATCTGTCGCCTTCCGGAAGCACTTATTAAAAGAAAACATAAATTGAGACAGATAGCCTTACGTGCTTCATGAATGGATAGCGACTCATTCTTATTTGCTTGAACACACTGGTTATACCGTTTCCAGCTGGTGAATCTCTTGGAGAGTTAACATGGCCCATAAAACCAGTGCAGGTTTTCCACAAAACACTGAGTAGTCTCTGGCAAATGGAGCAGAAGAGATTCCATATCCACTTGAAAGAACATTCTGGTTATAGGACCATAAAACTGAGTCTGGAAGTGCTGAGATGTCAGAGAACCTTTGTGTTCCAGATCTCTTTTGCAGTTCTGTTGTTTCTCAGTCAACAAAACAGGTCTAACATCAAAGTCAAACCGAACTTATTTTCAAGTTAGACTTTGTGAAATACTACATGAAAAGCTGTTCCCAAATGTACATACTCTGCCTCCTGCATCCCTTCACTCCCCTACTCTGCAGCCACTGCAGTCCTGTCACTCATCAGCACAGGGGAGACTCTTCACCTCCAGGACTACCCACACATCACAAATCAGACTGTATTTGTATCAGATGAAGCTCCCTTGCACATCTGACATATTTCTTCTTATTATTTAGGAATCTGGATCTTAAAAGTCATTCAATAACACGCCATGGTTATGCTTCCCCAATTCACTGCAGTCAGTTACTCCTCACCTTCTCCTTGCTGCCCCACCCAAGCTGGCCTGCCTGCTCAGCTGAACTCAGTGGGAACAATTTGACTAAGGACAAGCATTTTTGAAAATTCCTTTCAGAGTGCCTACACACTGAGGCATTTCTTCCACTGTCCACTGGAGAACAGCCCCAGCAGGTAGAGTTGCTGCACAAAAGCAGTCAAGACCTTCAGATGTATTTCAATATCCTGCTTGTTTCTTCTTGATTGTCCAGCATCTTGATTCCTGCTTATTAAAAACAAGTAATTCCGGGTAGTTTCCCTCAGTCACCTAAACTGCTTTTAAATTATGTCCCAATGCTTGTGCAGTTACATTTGCTGAGTACTCCTTGTCTACACTTTCCCAACAGCCACGTTTATATCAAGAATTTCTGGGTCCTGTTAATCTTCTCTGTAATTTTATGGTTAGAGATTAACAATAACATGTCATTTTAGATTTCTCACTTGTTATTTCCATCTATCTCTCATATAAAAATGTAATATATTTTTAGAGTACATTTTATTCTCTGTTAATTCTTTGAGCTGGCCCAACTCTGTCTCCTTGTAAATGAAGAAGGAGCTGAATGGGTGGAAGAGTGGTTCCCTGTCCACCTAGAACAATGGCTCTTCATTAGGTCCACCTGAAAATGTTCTTGTCCCTCCTTGCCTTTGATTTCTTCTATCAAAGAGGAAAACTTAACTTCTGGGCAAACACACAGCAGGATTTCTGTGCTTGGTGCACAGAAACACTGCCTAGCCAGCACCCTACTTAAGTGTTCCACAGCTATCCTGAGCATAATCAGCTAGAGTTTGGGCACTCTTCTACTTCTTATTTGAGTCACATACAACCATTTTGCACACATTCAAGTCCATCTTTCTATACTTTTTAACTCTGCTTCAATAGCAGCATTTTCAGTAGCAGTTTGTTTATGAGCTTGCATTCCTGCATTGAAGAGCACAGTGTCTTCCCAAGGCAGCATCAAAGGCTGGTTGTGGAAGCTTCAGAGAAAAGCTCTGGCTGATGGAAAAGAACCTTTGTAGATCTGTGGAGTAATAGATAAACAAAGCCAAGGGAAATCTTGGCTCAAAGGAGAGAGCTTGAAAGGAAGTGTTATAAATGGATAATAAAAATAGATAAATGCCACTTAGTTATGGGAGAGTTGAAAATACAGGGGTAGAAATTTGGAAGAAATTATACGATTGTGGTAATTTCCAGATTTTCAAGACAAGCACTATATTTTTTTTAAGACAAAGGGCATTCATTTACTGTCATCTTCAAACTACAGAGAGAACCCAGATCATGGCTCTTCTAATAAGCACTGTGCAAGGAGATTTCTGAGACTGAAGCTCTGAGTTGTGGTTCAGTCAGCAACCTCAGAGCTGACAGCTACTACTCCCCTTGCCTGTCCCAGCTCTGCCAGCATCTGCAGATGCTCTGCTGAGCTGATTCCACCCACTCAGTAAGCAGAATGCTATTCCCTTTTCTTTGTTGAGGTGAGTTTTGTGCTGATTCAACAAGTTAAATCAGTCCAATGCAAAATTAGACAATCACCAGGTCTAATGTCAAAAGAGCGAGGAAAAAAGGAACAAGATTTTTCTCATCCAGTGGAAGCGAGCCATTAATGTGACTCAACTTATATATACTCAACAGGTAACTCTACCCTGACAGGCAGATTCTCAGGGGGTTAAGCCAAGACAAGACTATACTACTGGCAAAAGTCATCATTCCATCCTTTCCCCTTTCCTTAGTCATGCCTTCCTGATGCCTGCTCTCTGCTGGCTACGACACTCATGCAGCCACATGTTAAGCCAGATCGACTTGCCAACAGAGCTGAAAGCTAATCCAGTTTACGAAAAAAAAAAAGTTTCCAGCAGGATCAATTTTGGCAGCCAGCCGATCCTGCAGCCGAACAAACACCAGTGCCAGGATAAGCCAGGGAGAGGGCCTGTTTCGGTGGCAGCCTGCACACACGTCAGCATAAACCAGAAGTGCCCCCACAGGCCATAATTTCACAAATGCTTCCAGCCAGCTATTGCCAGCACTGCTGCCAAAAGTAACACAGCCTTGCCCTCGGCCACACCAGCTGCTCGTTCTAGGCTCCAGGCACCCGCTGTGCTTTGCTGGAGAAGAACTGATTGATAAATATAGTTGGAGTTAAAAGCAGCATTTTTTTTCCTCCCAGATTTGTATTTCACATCAGTAAAGCACCTTTGAACCAAAGACCTGTTGGATTGTAATTGTCTCCTGGGGTGAAGCTCCAGGGAAAAGAGGTGAGCTGAGGGCATTTTACAGTCTTACCCTTGGCTGCAAACCTGCCTTCCCACTAAGGCTGAGGCTTCACGTCCCATTAGAGAGGTGTCAGAGCACACACAGAATACACTCCGGCTTCAGGACTCCAGCTTGAAGGACTCTGCTTTATTCAGCTGTGCTGGGATGAGCATACTCTTAATCTGAGGTGGATAATGTAGTTACTGTGGGGACCTAAATATGGACATAAATCTGCAAGAGCTTAGAGCAGCTTGATAAGAAGATACCATAAGAGAACACAAGTAAATTATTCAAAACAGCTCCATGTATCAAACACCTTACTGATGTATGAATGTTTCACAACTATATTGTATCTGACTACATTTCTTTTCAACAGATACATCTGGACTATATTAAACATTCCAAACAATGGATCAGAGAAAGCAGTTTCTTGTTATTCTTCCATAAAAGCTACTTTTAATATGGATTGTAGAAATACCAGGCATTAAAATCCATGAAGGATCGTCAGCAACTGAAATGATCAACTGTTATTTTGAGGTCTGAATTTCAGAGACTGCCTTGATATATGCAGGGTCTCTGGTGGCTATTTTAGCAGTACTGAAAAGTTCTGTAGTTTTGCATACAGAATTATGACCTACAGAGTTAACTAATATTCAGCACTTTGCCAGACTTTTCTGCAGAGGGACGTGGGGGGGAATCGATGATGAATTCAGTCAGCTCCTTAGCGAAATCCTATTTATTTACAAAGAATGTACAGCCACGTCCCCTTTCCTTGCACGCAGAGGAAGCAAATGGGAGGGAGAGCTGTGCAGCAGTCCAAGTTTGCTGCTCCAGCCAGGATGCTTGCCCAGAAGAAGCTGTCCCTTGGCTTTTTCTCAGGGCCATACACCACTGCTTCTCCCACTGTCTGCTGGCTCTTGCGTGGTGTTTCCGGTCCCGGACATGCACACAGGCAAACACAGCTGCAACCAATCTGTGCTTTTGCTGCTGCACTCACAAGCCGTCCCTAGAAAAGTGTCCCTGACTTTCCCCAAATTAGTGCTTGCTCATACAAGTTAACTCATCTTAGCACTTGGCCAGGCACCCCTGTGCCTTCACCCCTGCCTGCATGGGCAGCAGTTTCTCATTTTCAGCTATCTTATGCCATAAAAGAACTTAATTGCTCCTTCCTGAACAAAGCACGGACAGTGTCCCTGTCAGTTTTAATGAGGTTTGGGATTGCCTATAGATCAAAGCTCTGCTCCAGTGGGTTTTGTTTGTATTGCATAATGAGGAAAGGAGAAGTGACCTCCAAAGCAAACAGAAGAACAAGGAAGAAAATTAATTTCCATATGTAATTTCTTCTATGATTTGGCAAGCGTCAGATTAATTGTGTAAAACAGAGGACATCCTACAGAATGTTAATCCTCCCAAGAACTACATTATGGTGAAGATTTCAAAAGTACAAGCACAACCTGTTTTTCATCTGAGACCTTGTCTGTATCATCTTCCAAACCACAGGCCTGACCCTGGGAGTGGAAGGACTGCTTTCAATAAACAAACCTTGATTTTCCAGTTCTGCACCATCATTTACTTCTGTGCAAGTTGCATGGAGACATTACCCATTCCAACACACATAATAACTACTTTTTTACATTGGTTTTCACAGGTGTAAATGCCTCCACAAAGCATGCAGCAGCAGAGAAGCAAGTCCAATTGGTTTTTACTTGCAGGACAAAGAGGAATTATTTCTCTGTGAATGGATTAGTTATGTATTACACTGTTGTAACGTGTGCTGCCACAATGGGAGAGAGCTGCTCACTCCTGCAAACTTGGCATATCAGGGAACCTTTCTGAAACATACTTGTCTGAAGCCAGTAGATGTACTTTGCAGGGCTAATGAGAGATAGTTGTATTTTGTGAATGAAGCTCTAAGGCAGAGAATGAAACAAGTCATAAGTCATCATTTTCCTTCAGCGGGTCCTCCAAATAAGTCTGCATTTGTGAAATGGATGGGAGTGGTTGTGTTCTACTAGCATGGTTCCCAGACAAAATGTCTCTGGTGCTACTGTTCAAGGAAATAAAGTTAAAACGCTGCAATCAGCAAACATGTCTAGGCATGCCGAGCATAATTTTGCATCCAGTGTGGGAGGGTCCAAAATACTTGGCCTCCCCAAGTGAAAGAAATGAACATTCAAGTAAGGCAGAAGCTGAATTAACCCTTGATTACCAAGCACAGTTATACTTCTAAATATTGAAGGCAAGATCTTCATTTCTTTGGGGCAGTTCTTTGTGCACTGTTAAGTTTTTGGTCTTCACACACTCTATAAACAGGCTGACAAGCACATTTAGGAATACAGAGCTATCCTGTTGCAGCCTCATCCTTCAGGAAAGGCATATGAGTAAATCACGTTTCTTACCAGCTGACTTTTGCCTTACTTCCACCATACCAGCGTATATTCTGCTTGACTGTGCTCAACGCCAGAGCCTTCCCTCAGGGCACACGGACACCTCTGCCACCATTCCCGCTCCTCGCCACACCGATGTGCCACCAGGCGCTGCCAGGGTGCTCAGCAGCTGGGCTCTGCATCGGCAGGGAGGCAGGATGGGCGCAAGGATGAGCGGTGCCCGAGGCCTCCCGCCCGCCATGCACACGGGCGCTGCAAGCAGCGGGCTCCAAAGCGGCGCGGGCAGCTTTGCCAGTCTGCGGTCTGCCGGCCTGTAAAACCAGCCTCTCCAGTTCACAGAGCAGTGGAGCAGGAAACTGGCAGGGAGGCACGGCCAGACAGTGCTCCCCAAAGCTTCATCCCCTTGAGTCCAACAGATTTGGCAATGCTGACTTCATGTGGTGAGATGTGTTTGTACTCCCAGTGCTCATTTTGGAGAAGAAAGGACACAGTGGGGCAGAGAAAAACATGGGACATGGAGTCATTTAGAGCTTAAATCTCTAAGTTTTTATTTTTCTTTTCTTTTTAAAACTATATTAATATTTATCTTTTAGCATGTACTGTAACAAACCCACAATAAAATCCCACAGTGACTTAAATTAGGCTAAATTTGTGAACAACAAGCTATGCCAGTAAGAATCCTGATGCCCTCCATATGAAATAAATAAGCATCAGTTTCCACCTAATATTTACTTCTTGGAAGTTCAAGACTAATCCCATTTGGCATTTTTTAAGGAAGTGAGCTCTTGACCCCAAATGTTTATGGGCTGTAACAGTGAGTTCAATAAAAAAAAAAAGGAAGCACATTTTAAAGCTTCTCTTAAAATCAGATTGGTTTGAGGCACGATTTTGAGAAAGACAGCACTTTACCTCATGTTTCAAGGAAAAAGGGGTAAGTGTGACTGATACAGCCCATCCAGACCAGTAAGAGATTTGTGGCTATGAAAGTTTATTTTAACAAGGATTTCTGAATATCTGTATTAACCCGCGGCCCCCACAAGACAGTAACATAGTACCACATAGGTTACATTACTTACATCATACTTCATACTGTAATAAATGTTAAGGAAGTCTTCTAGGTGAAATGCCACAAAATAATACACCAACTGAAATAATGAGAAACAACACTTTCATCCCCAACTGGTTTGGAGATAAACAGGCCTTCAGACGCAAGTAATTGAATTACCTGCTGTAAGCAAAACATTCTATATCAGCAGCCCATGGCACTTTTATTTGATATTTTTCTGTAGATTAATAAAATGTAAAGTGGGCACAGGCAGTCTTCTCTAGTCATGTTATCAATATTTACTGTGTTTGTTGGAGCCCAGTTTGTGGGTCTTGCTCTGGATGCTGTGTGTGCTGTAGGAATGCAGAAATAGACATAGAAATGCTTGCATAACCCAGAGACCACAAGTCATGTTACAGCTTTTTTATTAGGGGGTATTCTACCTCTGTGAAAGGGACACAAAGCTGGCCCCAAACTGTGCTTTACAAAACAAAATGGTAAGTGCAATGACAGCCCACTGTAGCAGTCTTTGCAGGTGAATTTAAGTGAGTAGACAGGAGAGGTCTGAACACAAGCAGAAGTACTCCAGGAGCAGAGCGTGCTTCTTCAAACACTTGGGGTTAAGGCTCAGACACAGGAGGGCAGAGGTCTGGAAAAGGAGAAAAAGCAACTCACAGGTGCACCTGCAGGCCCGCTTGTGTGAACCTTTCATTTCAGTGAGCCACGTCTGAGTTTTCCAATAATTAAAAACGAGAAAGGTGGAGAGGAAAAAAAGAAAAGAAAATGGAAATAAATAAACGGGGTTCTTGTTACTTGGTGCCAGGAATAACTGAGCAGTAAATTTCCATGAAGGAGTCCCTTCTCACGTGTGAGGTTAGATGACGCCATACCTACCACCTGCCCATCGTCATCAGGTGGTCCTCTTTTTTTTATATATGTAGATATATACATGAATTATCCTTTATATGCATGTACATACGTACAACACGTCCTTTAGGTGGCTGCGCCGGGCGCCTCACGCCACAACTGCGGAAAACGAGCAGGAGGGGCTGCACTCGTTGTCCACCAGATTTTGATTCGCAGAGGAAGGACGGGGCGTTGATGTTGGTCCATTTCCTAACTCCAGCCCAGCCCGCGCTGCTGGCCCGCCATGTCGCGGCGGGGCGGGGCCGTGCGGCGGCCGTTGCGCCTGCGCGGTGCGGGGGTGCGGCCGGCCATGGCCGCCTCCGTCTTCTGCTGCTTCTCCTGGTGCCGGGATGGCGGCGCCGGGCACATCCCGCTCAAGGAGATGCCGGCCGTGCACCTGGACACGCAGCGCATGGGTGAGCGGGGCAGGGCGCTGCCGCCGGCCGGCGGCTCCCCGGCGGGCAGGGCCGCAGCCCCGCAGCGCGGCACGGGGTAACCGCTGGGAAAGTCGCTTTGGGGCCACTTCTTTAGCAGGAATTGGCAGTTTTCGGGGGGGAAAAAAAAACAAACCCACAAACAAACAAGGACGGTTGGTTTAGAAGTGTTTAAAGCAGTTTGTGGCCAGCTGCAGCCGACGGGCGCGGTGAGTGTGTGAGGCGCCCGCGGGGCTGTCGCGGCCAGGGTGGGCACGGGTGGTTCGGAGCCGCGGGGCTGCGTTCCCAGAGCCACAGAATCGGGAGGCTGGGAAAGGCTCCCGAGGTCATCGAGGCCCACCTGTGACCCAGTGCCACCACGTCAGCCAGACCAGGGCACTTAATGCCACGTCCAGCCTTTCCTTAAACATCTCTAGGGACGGAGATTCCCTCCAGTTACGGCAGTGGAGATGCAGAAGGAGCCGGGCCGTGCGGAGTCTCGTCCGTGCTGCTCCTTTGAGGATTACCCTTAGCAAGAGCTATCCACACAGCCGCGCCCGGGCTGTGCTGGGGAGAGGAGGGACCTGGGCCAGCCGCAGCGGAGCAGGGGAGAGGGCTGGGGAGGAATAGGTACGGTCCGGTGCTTGAGCACAGCCACAGCCCCCCATGTGCTTGGCCATGACAACAGTGCCTAAAGATGAAGTCGTCTAATGGAGAAGGAAAACTAAGCAGAGGATTTCTTTTCTCTCTATATTGGCAGGCACATTTCTAATAGAAGGATTATTGCAGAGACTAACTAAACACCTTGTAATTCCATCAGTCATTTCTACCCGATATGCTTTTCCTTCTTGATGCAGAATGCTTTTTCTCTAATGTTAGAGAACAGAGTACAGGGCTTTGGTCTCACAGTGAACCCTTTCTTACTCAATTGTAAGTTATGCTTCTGATTTGGCTAAGCAAAGGTTGTAATCAGCATGGTGCTGTAAAGCCTGAGAGGTAAAAATCAGATCAGGTTATAGATTTTAAATAAATAAACCCTAGTGGAAAGATGAACTAGCTTGTAAACAACCTTCCTTCTCTTGCTTCAAAGCATGGCCTGTCATCATATTTCTCACAGACTAATGAAGCTTTTACTTGGGGCAGAAGTAGCAAAAACTGGTCTCAATGTTTAGGGCTTTTGAGGGCTCCTTTCAGATTTCTAAAAATGTTTTTAAATTCTGTGGGTTTTTTTTTTCTTCTTGCAGGAACAGATGTTGTCATTGTTAAAAGTGGCAGAAGAATATGTGGCACGGGAGGCTGCTTAGCCAATGCACCTTTGCACCAGAACAAGAGTTATTTCGAGTTTAAAATCCAGTCCACAGGTTAGTCAGCAAAAAATATACAACTTTAAACTTGGGAGGTATGTTACATTACCTGCTGGTGGCAGTATCTCAAATGTTCAGCACATGCATCTTTCTAATAGCATCCTTGAACTTGTGAACATTAGAGAGATTTATATGTTACTGTGTGAAAGGAAATTTTTTTTTTCTTTTTTAATTCTGACTCTAAAATATTAAAAATAATAGTAAGTGTATTACTAAAGGAGTGCAAATACTAACCCCCCCATTGTTTTGTATGCTGTTATAGGCATGTTTTTCAGGTGGCATATTTTAGGAATTATTTTTGCTCAATAGATGCTTATGACCACATAAAACACTGTAGCTGTGAAGTATTTTTTAAGGAGTGCAGTTTATCCAGTGATGTTTATATCTATTTGTCTACCGTCATTTGCTCTTAGCAGGCACTGTTTGCCTAAGCAAGGGTATCATTCATTGTGCTACCCTTTGCTCTTCAGATGAAGTGTGTAGCACTGACACTGCCTTTTTCTGAGGAGCCTTTCAGCACCTTGTTCCTTTATTTGCTCCTACAGATATGGTCAGCTTCACTACTACAGAGAGCACTCCAGGCTTGCCTGTATTCTGGCATGAAAAATCAGCCTGTATTTTTCAAAGCTGCTAGCAGACACTCTGAAAATGAAGCTGTGCTTTCCCTAAGTATGTGTGTGGGGAGGGAAGAAGAAGGGAAGTGTTAGTCCAGAGGCAGGCTTAATGTACCAGCTCGTGCTTGATGCTGAAACTTTCTGGGTAAGATTTGTTTGCCTTCAGGTGGATAAGAGTACAGGCAGCATGAACACAGATCTGCCCACAACACCTTACAGTCCAGCTAGCTGGTTAGTTTTAACCTACATGTAAGCCCATATCCATCTTAACTTGGCAATTTTATTATCCTTTATTTTGGGAAGAATCCATTGCAGCTGTTGTTCATACTTGGTCATTATTCACAGATAGTGTATGCATGTTCTTACACTTGAGAAACATGGGAAATAAACATTCCTGGTCCCTGTGAGCCTTTTTTCCTTTATTCCTGTGCCCCGAGGCAGGAAAATTGTGCAACACTTAAAGTAAATCTTAGATTTCCAGAAGTATCCTTGCACAGTCAATTAAAATTTATGTATGAGGTCACCCTGACTATTGTAAAGTTTTCTGAAGTTGAATCACTCTTACCTTTTCATTCTTGGTGTTAGAATAAATTATTCTACAGTTTCATCTTTTGAAAATAAGTTTCTTATGTATTTGCCTCATTTTAGTCTTCTCTAGACTAAAATGTCCCAGTTTGTTAGGGTTTTTTTCATTATCTCCTTGTAGATAAAATTTTTACACTTTTAATTGGTTTTGTTTCTTCTACAGTATCTTTAATCAGCCTAATTTATCTTGAGGTATAGTGCTTAAAATGGATGCTCTGCTTCAGCTGCAGCAGCAGTAGATTACCTCATCAGTTTTATGCATGCCACACATCCAGAAGGTTTCCACATCAGTAGAGCACACTCACATTCAGCAAGTGGTCTGTGAACTGGTTACCAAGCCACCACTGTATTTGTGCCACTTACTGTTCCTACTTACCTGCTCTTCTTTATAATTTAGTAATAACAAGTGCACTTTCTTTATTTCTAACCAGTTAGTCAGGATCACATTAAACTTGAGAGGCCTCTCAAGAGCTTGCAGTCCTGTCAGGCTGGGATTGGCAGCACATTTAATCAACACATCGTCATGTTATTCAAGTAACTGATAGCAATACAGAACAGTACCTGACCTTGTGCATTCAATGCAAAACCTCAAACTCCACCTGAGTCATCTTTTTTGATTTGACAGGGTGCTACTGATGAGTAATCCTGGAATAGTTTTCTAACCACTTGTGCCTTCATATTGCTGTAACTGTCTAGACCATGTTTTCATCATTTGACTATTTCAGTGTTGTATGAGTTTCAAAAATATTGCCAAATTAAGGTCTGTAATATTAACACTTCCTTTTTTTCTATAAGACTTATCTAGGTATCTGAAAAAGGAAAATTTGTTTACAGATCCATGCTAGTTGGATTTATTTTTTGTATCCACCTACAGCCTCAGAGTTTGTTTTCAATATTTTTCTGGGGATAAAAGTTGAGTGGTTACAATTCTCTTTCTCAGATATCCTTCTTTTTCAGGATAGATGCTGTTTGTCTTCAGACCTGTGTCTACTTGTGCTGGGTCTGGTCAGGATTAAGTTAATTATCTTCATAGCAGCTGCTGTGTTTGTGTGTTTTAGATTTGTGAGCAAAGCAATACTGATAACAAAACAATACTGATAACACATCAATATTTTAGCGATTGCTGAGCAGGACTTGCACAGCATCAAAATCTACTCTTTTTCTTAGTCTACCCCTCCAGTGAATACTATTAGGGTTGCATAAAGACTTGAGAGGGGACATAACCAGGTGGATGACCCAAAATAGCCAAAGAGATATTCCATACCACATACCACCTGTCTTGTTCAGCAATAAATGGGAGAGGAGGGGATTTAGGGAGATTAGCCATCTTTTGCTTGGGAATTGGCTGGGCATCAGTCTACCCATGGAAGGTGGTGAGTGATTGGCATTGTATCACTTTGTCTTGTTGTCTCTTTCACTTCTGCTTTACTAACTAAACAGTTTTTATCTTTAGCCACAAGTTTTCTTGGTTTTTACTCTTCCTTTCCTCTTCCTTCATTCCATGAGGGCCTGAGTGGGCTGTGGGAAGAGAATGACTGGCTGGACGGTGCTTAGCTGCCAGAGCTACCAGAGCTAGCCTAGCAGTTCTGGTATTTCCAGGAGATATTTACTGGTAGTACCATCATGGCATTAGTTTAAAAAAATTGTTTATGCTGTCGTGCTTCAGTCAGTCTTCAAAATAACATTTTTTTTTTCTTACTGTGTTAATATCACATTTTAGGGATTTGGGGTATAGGAGTTGCAACCCAGAAAGCAAACTTGAATCAAATTCCACTTGGTCGAGATGTCCACAGCCTGGTGATGAGAAATGATGGGGCACTCTACTATAACAATGAGGAGAAAAATAGGCTACCAGCAAACAACCTTCCTCAGGAGGGCGATGTGGTGGTGAGTTTCTTAAGGCCTTCTTATTTCCTCACCTGTTCCCAAGTGCCTCTTATTTACAGCTCTGTTTTAAGTCAAACTTAACTGTTTTAAGTCAGTTTTTAAAGTTTGCTTCTCCCATTTTGGAAAGTGCTGGGATATAGATTCCTGTTGTCTTTGAATGAATCAGCAGCCTGAATATGTGTGGACTTCATTCTTGGTATTGATAAGTTCTTAATGAGGGATGGACTTGGCCAGAGTTTGAGAAATAGTTTCTGGTGCTCTATTGCAGTATCTACCTGAATGATAATTCCCATCACAAGGATCTTACATTGTCTGAGATGTACCTGCCTGAATAAATAATATGCTGGAATGCATTACATGTTTATGCACCATGCCCAGCTGAACTCAAGAACCCTTAGCTAACTGGTTAATGATTAGAAGGACAGAGGGGAGCAGAGATGGGTCCTGGGTGATAAATGAATTGTATTTTTAGCTAAACTTTTGTAGTTTTTGGGGATATTGAATGAGGAGAGGGGGTAATGTTCACTGGAAAAATGATTGAGGGAAAATTTTAACTTTTTGTACCTTACTATTGCAGGTTTCTCAAAATACCCTTAAATGATTTTGTTCGAAGTGTTGCTTTTTTAGTACTGTCATTTTCTCCATGTCCTTTTACATATTTTCAAAAATACATGAGAGCAATGCAATGAAATTGAGACCATTTATCACCCTTACTTTTTTATGCTGGATAACTTGCCTCTCTGTAGCCATGGTTAGAAATGCCATCTTTAGAAGCCACAAACAAGTAAGGGTGACATCTCCACCCTTAACCCTCGGATACAATACTGTTCTTTTAATCCCTTCTGAAATTGTTTTTTGAAGGGTTGCAGACTCTTTAAGGATTTGGTGAACTAGTGTGGTCTGAACAGCTTCAACTAATCACAAAAAACATAACTGATGTGTTACTGCTAACTTCCCCATTTTCATAAATATCAAGTTAATTTGTTCTGTCATGAAAACAAATTTTTGAAGTCCTGCATAAGCACACAAATTGCCACACTCAGACATACCAAAGCAGTGAGGAAAGACCTTTTGCTAACAGATTAGTAAATTACTATCTTGTTAGTGTTTGCTTTCTGCTCTGTGGTCAGCATATTTATAGCATTGTGTGTGCAACCACGGACTGTTGCTGCTAGCAGAGCAAATGAACTGAGAGAGGTTTCCATATGGAGGTGGTATGGAAAGATGAACTTGGTTCCTAGCATCATTATTTATTAAAGTTATTTCTGTGAGAAGATAAAAACAAGAAGATTGCAAACCACCTCATACTCAAAACTGTTGAACATCTTGTGTTTTCTTTAATGTGGTAAAGTTTGGAAATTTGTTCTGTAAACTCAGTAAGATGCAAAGTGTTGTGCAGTACTGTACTGCATCCCAGTTGGAACAGGCATTAAGGAATCCTGAGTATTTGAAAATACAGATGTTACTGGTCATTTATTACTTTTAATCCTTGTTGGGAATCTGTCAAGTAAGATTTTCTAGGATGCTGTGGTTTGCATAATGGTGTTAAAATCTGCCTGTGGCTAAGGAAGCTAAGTAGCCTTATGCACATAAACTTGTTGATGGGCTTTTTTTTTTTGTTTATTTTCTTACTTTGTAGGGCATTACATATGACCATGTAGAATTAAATGTATATTTAAATGGCAAGAACATGCACTGTCCAGCTTCAGGAATCAGGGGGACTGTCTATCCAGTGGTCTATGGTAAGTAAAATATTTTCAAACTGTTTCATGTTATGGAAAATATTTTCATTCCAGTTCTGTTTTGTGATGTGTGTATTCTTCTCGCTTAAATGGAACAAACATGAATCATCTATTCTTGGCAGCTACAACAATTAATTACATTAAAATGTAAATACAGGAAATTACAAAACAATATTTTCACCTAATTTTTAATGCTGCTTAACAGGAAAAAAAAGCACTGCTTATTGACTGCTTACAGTGTCCACACCCAGCAAGCTGGGCAATTGCTGCACTCAGTCTAAAAGTTGCCAGGTAAAAAAAATATGAAGCAGATGGCAGACTTGTGGGTTAATCTGATTTATC
Organism: Chloebia gouldiae; assembly: GCA_003676055.1. NCBI lineage: Eukaryota > Metazoa > Chordata > Aves > Passeriformes > Passeridae > Chloebia > Chloebia gouldiae. Next base: position 10,399,433 of record QUSF01000006.1, read on the forward strand.
TATGAAGCTTGATATTTGTGCCTTCTAATTTCACATACTTCACAAATGCCATCAGTGTTCCATAGCAATAGAATTGTTGTTTGTGTTTTCTTGAGCTTCCTGTGCAGTTTCTGTCCTTTGCTGCTTGTCCTATTCCTCAGTACCACCAAGCAGTGCCTGGATCCACCCTCTTGGCACCCTCCCTTCAGATACTCATAGATATTGGTGAGGGCCCTTCTCAGTCATCTCTTATTGGGACTGAACAGACCCAGCTCCCTCAGCCTTTTCTCATAGGAGAGATGCTCCAGTCCATTCATATCTTTGTCACCATCCTCTGGACCTGCTCCAGGAGCTCCATCTTCAGTTTTTCTGAACCTCATTAAGTAGTAGCCAAAATAATTTTGATCATAAGGATAACCCTTAGCTACATGATGGGGATATTTTTTAATTCATGGTGGGCTCCTAATGAACTGTTGGCATGTTCCCATTTATATCTGGATACATTTTGATTGATACGGAATTTTACGAACAGGAAGAAAACACAGCAGATGTGTTGTAGAGTATTTGAAGTCTATAAATGTAGCTGGTGAATCACTTGCTTCCAAGCCCCGCGGGTGGAATCGTTTTCCATGGTGGAGTTGTGATGTGTCCTTCAGCCAGGTGATGGCGCCGCTAAAATGCTGTGGCGGCTCCGCGGGACCTCCTCGTGCGAAATCCTCAGCAGCAGCAGCAGTGCTACTGTGTGGTGCATCTTCCTGTACTTTGGAAGGGGTCTTACACAGCATGAAGAATGAAAGTTGCTTTCAGAAAATACTCGGTGGCATCTTAGCCTACTGTTAATCTTTTTTCTCTGACTAAAGAAGTCTCATGCCTGGAGAATGCAGTGACCTTTTATTGCCAGGCTCTTTTGGTCTTCTTCCACAAGTGGGCATAATTTCATCATAATTATCATGTCTCCTACATATAGCTATTACTTGAAGCCTGCAGGTTGTTTTTTTGTACACTACTTACTTGGTATAAACTTCAAGTGTCCTTAATTGGATGTGAACTTCTAGTCCTGTGGATCTGGCTCTGGAGAAGAGAGTTTCTCAAACATTTACCCTATTCAGGCTTGAACCATAGATACCTTTTTACAAGGAACGTGATAGATCAGGCAAACACAGTGTCAAGCATTTGAGAGGATAAAACAAAAAAATGGACTTAAAAGTTATTCCCTACAGCATCTGTACCTCAGGAACCTTAATGGAAGCAAGACATAAACACTGCGTAAGTACCAGAGAACTGTACAAATATACTGATAGGAGTTTTCACAAAGCCTAGGGGGAAGAATTCCAACCTTGTCTCTGAGATAGCTAAATTCCAAAATATGGAGATGAAGCTTTTCTTGTTTGAGCCAAGGTTGACATTCTGCCAGGTTCATCTCAGAAGTTGTGTTTGAAAGAGACCTTGCTTTTCTGACTAGGTGGGTGTTTCAGTTTGCTAGTGAAGTACACAGAAGCGTTGCTCTGAAAATACTCATCAGTTTCTTTTTTATATTCTACATTGAAAGTACTGCTGTAGGTGGATAGATTATGCAGGGGGTCAAAAACAGGGAGAAGTTCTGTAAAAAAATCACATTAACTTCCAACTTCAAGAAGCAGTCAAAGAAGCTCTCTTTCAATCATACGCTAAAACTGATGGTTTGATACCAACTGCTGCAGACACTTGAAACCTTGTAAACCTCCAAAAAGCCACTGTAGACAGCTGAAACTCCAGCAGAATTAGGAACAGAAAAATATGCACATGAAGAGGTGACATCCCTGCAAGGTTTATATGGTAGCATCCTTAATCTGTAGATTTCTGGAGAAATCTAGAAAATTTGGAATCAATAGCCTGAAGCTCTGCTAACGCTCCCAGTGAAATTAGACATTCTCATTGACTTCACCAAGGAACCATTACTGAGTAAACAGCAGAAAAGAGAGGTAATTTGCTCTCCTGACTTACCAAATTCATTGAAGAGATTTATTTTAATTGTGTATGCATAATGGATGTATTGAAGAAATTCTTTGTGGTTTGAGCACAGTCTGCACTTTATTAAGATGGTATAAAAGAGGATCAAACTGTAAGTGTTCCTTCTCTAATTCCTTCTTTTTGGTTCTCTTCTGCAGTTGATGACAGTGCCATTCTGGATTGTCAGTTCAGTGAATTTTATCATACACCTCCACCTGGGTTTGAAAAGATCCTCTTTGAGCAGCAAATCTTCTGAATGTCTTCATACTGAGAATTTGCACCCTGCACTGTTACAAAAGCTTTGTCATCTTGAAACCTCACTTTACTTTTAGGAAACATATCTGTATTTTTAGTAAGTACTTGTGACTGTTGTCTGCAGAATAAATACATTAACTGCAACACCAGGTAAATGTTGCTGTCCAAATAAGAGTTTTCTGACATTGTTTTGTGGTTGGAAATGAGTGTTTTGAGGCAGGGTTTTTCTCTTGATTTTTACTTGATGCATAAGGAGACTAGGGATATTGCTGTTGTCAGTATTACATTCAGTATTTTGAATAAACTGGAGCTCTGTAAGGCAAACAGTTTTTATGCATATGATAGCTATGGAAATGGGTAGTTCTCATGATTTTTCCCCCAGCCTTTTTCTCACAAAAATTATGTAATTTCTTTAAAGGATGCACTGTGTTTCTAGTCTGTGATTTGGAGTTGTGATGTCCCAGTTGTGCACAATGACTAATAAGACAATGGCATAACTAGCAGCTAGATACGCTTTTTTTTGCCAAGCTAGGTTACTAGGTTAATCAATTCCCTCAACCTTAGACCAGCAAATACAACTTATATGTTTCTTCTAGCTTTTAATTTGCTTTTATTGTGACAAAAAAAAAGAAGAATATTTTCTAGTAATACTTTTTTGTTGAACCTTAAAAAGTAAACCTGAACACTACCTGTGTGTTTGAGGACCACCATGTTCTGTTACTCTGGTAAGTGAGTAAGTACAGATCACTGAACTTGGGTAAGCAAAGATCCAGATGAAGGGTATGAAATGTTATGGTGAAGCCTTACATCTAAACTGTAAATTGGATTATTCTCTTATGGAATAGCATATTTAATTTCTTCATGAATCATTTTTAAACGGCTAAGACATTGTTCTAAAATGTGATGCCCTTGAATACACATTGTGAGATGCTATTTTTTCCCCTCTTGTCATATTTAATATACTTCCTAGAAGAATTTTTTTGTAAAAAAATATCTTCGTACTGAATGTTTGTGGATTTTGTTTTGGCTTTTCCTGGGTTAATGTGTCTGCATAAATGATTTTATTTAAGTATTTTTAGAAATTGCCTTATTCTGATGTTTTTGGATACAAACAGCTTTCTCAAAGCCTTAGGATTTACTGCATCTGTATTAACTCTGTGGCCCATGGTTTCCTTCCTTTTAGCCTTGCTGTCATGTGACAGTATTGGGTAGAACTTTTCAACCTTGTCAGCATTCTAACGTAAACCTCAGGAAATTAGAGTACAATTTTATAATTTCCCTTTGAAATCTCCTCAGATCAGAGTAGGATAATGAGAAATAAAACCTAAATCCTAAAACACCTCCCCCCCCACCCCTCCCTTCTTTCTGGGCTTAAATTTTTCCGTAATTTGCTCTATCTCGTTCTCCCAGCAGTGCAGGGAGACAAGGAGTGGGGGCTATAATCAGTTCATCACATGTTGTCTTGCTGTGCCTTTTTCCTCAGGGCAGGGACTCCTCACATTCTTTCCCTGTTCCAGCGTGGTTCCTTCCCTTGGGAGGCAGTTCTCCAGAACATCTCCACTGTGAGTCCTTTTCATAGGCTGCAATTCTTCATGGGCTGCTCCAGCATGGATCCCTTACACTGGGTGCAGTCCTTCAGGAACAGACGGCTCCAGCATGGGTCCCCATGGGACCTGTTCTGGGTCACAGCCTCCTTGGGGTATCCATGTGCTCTGGGTGGGGTCCTTCACAGCCTGCAGAGGGATCTCTGCTCCCCCATGGATCCCCACAGGCTGCAGGGGCACAGCTGACTTGCCATGGGCTGCACCAGGGACTGCAGGGGAACCTCTGCTCCGGTGCTAGGAGGACATCCTGCCCCTCCACTGACCTTGGTGTCTGTGGGGCTGTTTCTCTCATGTTCTCAACCCTCTCTTTGGTTGAAATGGTGCAGCTTTTCCCCCACCCCTTCTTAATCTGTTATCCTGGGTCTCTATCACTGTCTCTGCTGGGCTTGATCTTGGCTGACTGTAAGTCCCTCTTGGACCCAGCTGGCAGTGGATCTTTAGGAAATGGGGGAAGCTTCTGGCATCTTCCCATGAAAGCCACTCCTATAGCCCCTTGCTACCAGAACCTTGCCATGCAAACCCAGTACACCTTCCACACAGCCTGGGCTTCAGATGTCTCTCCAAGTCCCAGGTTGCAGGGATTGCCTGTGACCTCTGTCTGAGGCCAAAATAAATGGCCACTTCCAGAGGTGTGCTGTTTTGGGGAAGCTGTGCTGCCAGCTGGATGAATTCAGGAGGCAGTGAGCAGGTGGCACATCAGAGAACATGAAAGGGATACAGACAGGATCTTCTCTGAGTCTTAACAGCTTGAAGAGCCTCAGACCCCATCCAGGGAAAACAGCAGTGTCTGCCTTGCACTACCAAGGTAAGCAAAACCTCTGGAGAAAAGGATGGATGGAAGCTGATGACTTTTGGCACCAAGAGGAATGTTATTGGCACACCTATGGGTTTACAGTTGCAAAACAGGTTCATTGTCCTCTTAGTTGCAGAGAAGCTAGATAAGCATGGGGAGCCCAGGTGATGGACAGTACCTTGCTGATGAGAGGAAAGGGAGTGAGACAGAGAAGGCACTAATAGGACAAGTCAGTAATGAACTGTAGATCTAGTGTTGGGAACATCGTAAGATCCTAATAGACAAGTTGTGGTAAGAACAGACAGTGAGATGAACTGAAAACTGCATGAATGGCCAGGCCCAGAGGGAAGTCATTGGCACGAAGTTTAGTTGGAGGCCAGTAACCAGCACTGTACTCCAGGGTCAGTACTGGCTCTGGTCCTCTTTAACATCCTCATTAACATTCTGAGTGATGGTGCAGTTTTAGTGAGTTTGCAGCTGACACGAAAGGATTGGCTGAAATGCCAGAGGGTTGTGCTGCTATCCAGAGGGACAACAAGAAGTTGGAGAAATGGGCTGATGGGGGAACTTTTGAAGTTCAGCAAGGAGAAGTGCAAAGTCCTGCAGTTGGGAAGAAACAATCCCATCTATCTGAACAGGTTGAGTCTATCCATGTGCCAAGCAGCTTGGCAGGAAAGAACCTACAAGTCCTGGTGGACAACAAGGTGAATTGAGCCCTTGCAGCAAAGAAACTGAATGGTATCCATGACTGCGTTAGCCAAAATATTGCCAGCAGGTTAATGGAGGTTGTCCTTTGCCTTTACTCAGCCCTGCTGGGGCCTCACTTGGACTGCTGTGTCCTGTCCTGGACTCCTTGGTACAAAAGAGATGGAGACACACTGGAGAGAGACTGAAGAGGGGCCACAAATATGATTAAGGGTGAACATCTTCCCTATGGGGCAAGGCTGGGAAAGCTCAGACTCTTCAGCCTGGAGACAAGTAGGCTCAGGAGGAGTTGATTAATGCATATAAGACGCATGGAGGGAGGATGAAAGGAATGCAGAGCCAGGCTCTTTGCAGTGGGTCAGAGTGACAGGACTAAAGGCAATAGGCAGAAAGATATGCAGGAAGCTCCCTCTGAACACTAGGAAGCATTTTTTTATGGTCAGGATTACTGAGCACTGGCATAGCTTGGCCAGACTGGTTGTGGAGACATCATCCTTAGAGAAATTCAAAAGTCAACTGGACATGGTTCTGGGTAACTGGGTCTAGTTGGCCCTGCATGAGCAGGAGGATTGGACCAGATGACATCTGGAGATCACTTCCCAGCTCATCCATTCTGTGTTCATTCAAATATTTCACCTGGAATTATATTTCTTATATTAATTGGTAAAGGAGGAAGTATTTAAAGAAATTCTAATCACTGTATCTAACTGCATCCAGCAAACAACTCTCTCTGAAGAGAGAGTTAAGAATATTTAACAGTAGAAGCTGCTACCTTGAGCTTAATGTAGACTTGCTTTAAAATAGAGATGAGGCTGCCTTCATCAAAGCTGGTGTTTGAAATGGAAAACATTTTGGTAAATATAAAATACTCAAAATAGCTGCTACATTCACCAAAAATATGGAAAGAGCAGCTTTTGTGGCTTAAATTTGCTAATTTCTCATCTTAAACAGAATGAGTTGCATTTATAATACTGCACAATGTAACTGCATCTCTTCTGTAAAAGTCAGAACACTTCTTGTTTTATAACAGGAGAACTCAACAAAACAAAAAAGAGGTGAATAAAACCTTATGATAATCTATTCATCATAATGGAAAGAAAGACCAATTTTCACCTGAAAATAAGTTTTGTGATGGAAGTTCTTAAAAAAAGCAAGATTTAACTCCATTGGCCACAGAAATAGAATGTGAGTTAACCTGTGCCTATCATTTCAGCACCTGGCAATAAATCCAGATGTTTTCCCAAAAGTGTTCCCAGTCCCAGCTTTGCCCAAAGAAACGGGGTGCAATACCCATTTCTAAAAGTTGCATTTCAGTTAAAAGTAAATTTCAGTTAAGATTTAGCAATATATTTACTAGCAGCAAATTATTTTAACAACAGTGAATCATACTTCCCAGTGAAATGGTTGAGGTATTTCCACTAATTGTTTATATTCAAAATGTTTTCTTAATCTTTGAACATTACAGTTTTGACACCCTGTCTCTTTGAGTATAAAACCTTGTATTAACTAATGTTTCCTGAGTCCTTTTGACATTATACTGTGGCAGCAAGATATGAAGTCTGAAAAAGACTTCATTTTCACATCCACAAATCAATAGAAGTGACAGGACACATAGTACAAGTTACATATAGATCAGAGGAGTTGTTATTTTTATAATACTGGAACTGCCTGTGGTGCTTTGGGGGTAGATGAAATCAGCTAGTACGATTCCAGTAAGATTAAAATCCTAATTACATATTAAAAGGCTAGAAACACCTGTCAAGGATTTCCTGAAAAGGTGCTCTTCCACAAAAAAATCAGGATCCAGTACCATGGATTCTCTGCAAAGAGAAATTTCATGCTGTGCATTGGGTCTCTTAAATGCCATTCAGCATAGTTGTAATCCCATGCTAGAAAAGAGCATTCAGAAATGGCAGGACATGGCATTCAGGTGCAAATGTTCATGAGAATACAGACTTCCATGAATATTCAGGCTGTTTTTCTTTTCCTCAGGCTTTCTTAGGACTGCACTGCCATTCATTCAGCTGTGTGCAAAACCAGAAGGAACCAGGTTCTATAGTGGGAACTTCTTTACTTCATCTGAGTTCTTAGATTATTTTTGTGTACTCAATCATCTTTGTTATCAGTTTGTGTTGATGTTCCCTTGCATACTGGCAACCAATCAAGCTCATGGCTGAGATAAGTTTCCACAAAGGTCCACAAGTAAATCAATAAAACATTGCTTCATACCTTTCCCTCTGAATCCAGGCTTTAAGGCCCAAGGATCCAGCCCCCCAAGTAACCTAAGGTGTTGAAAACTACTGTTGCTTCTGGAAATGGAATACTTCTTGCTGTAGTGAAGAGCTGCCTGCATAAAGGTGTCCAAAACGAAGCCGCTAAGGTACTTTCAGGAAGTATGGAAGATTTGGAATGAACTTAAGTGTCACTTCACTCCTGTTCACTGTTCCTTCCCTTGCCCAGTTCTGCAATAAAATAGTTTTCACTATAAATATCTTGGACTTCTTAGGTTGGAAGAGATTTCTAAGATATTCGAGCCCAACCATTAACCCAGGACTGCCAAGTCCACCACTAAACCTTGTCTGCACATGCCACATCTACGTGTTTTACCTGCAGGAATGAGGACTCCACCACTTCTCTAGGCAGTCCAATGCAGGAAGTTCCAACACCTGACAACCTTTTCAGTGAAGAAATTTTTCCTAGTATCCAATCTAAACCTCCCCTGGTACAGCTGGAGGACGTTTCCTCTTCTCCTATCACTTGTTACCTGGGAGAAGAGACTGACACCTGTGTGGCTCCACTCTCCTCTCAGGCAGTTGTAGAGAGTGACAAGATCCCCCCTGAGCCTCCTTTTCTCAGCTAAACACCCCCAGCTCCCTCAGATACTGCTCAAAAGACTCTTGCTCCAGACCCTTTAACAGCTATGTTGCCCTGCTTTGGATACACTCCAACATTTCAATGATACAGATTTCCAACCAAAAGTGCAAAGGATTAGGGAGAGCTCTCAGGTGTACAGTGCTTTGTACCTTTGCTTTTCTTGAGTGCTTCATGTGTAAGCTCTCTGTTGAAGCAAATCTTGGTGGCTTGAATGTTGAATTTTTGTTTGTTGAATATTTGTAAGAACAAAGAGTTGGAAGTACCATTTCCCACCTCACCTGGCTTGTGCAAGAGCCCTTTAATATTTTCTTTATTTTAGTTTCCCCATCCAGACATTTCAGCTTTTCCTAGCTCCTTTTCTAACTCTGTGTTGGAGCTAAGAAAGATGACCTGATCTGGCTGACAAGATGAGTCAGCAGAAGAGCTCTTTGTCCCTCCACATAGTCCTAATGTCTGACACTTTGTGGGAAGAGGAATGATTTCTTAGACACTGGAATTTCCTTTGCTGCAGTCAAGAGAGGTGGGCTGGAGATTAAATTAGATTGAAAGAACATTCTCATGGGGAGTCAACTGCTCAAATGCCAGGAATTCAGTGAGTAAATAAAACTAAGGTCACTATTCCTTAATTCCAGAGCATGTCAAGAAAAGAGTTTAGATCTTTGTGTATATGTATTTAGACTACATTGTGCCTGCAATCTAATTCAAGATAATATAGGGAAAGCAAAAGTTGAAGCCAAGTCACATCCATGGAAAACTCTGGTATGCTTAGTAGACAAGACACTTCCTAGTTTCAAACGTGAAAACTTGAGTCATTTTTCTTGGATGTGCTCATTATATTGGCAAGCAGTACATGGAAAAATCCCCATTGTTGAGAAATCTAAATTCCCTTTTCCCTTAAAATATCTGTACTCAGTATAGGAGAGCTTATGACCTTTTCATAAGTGAACAAATGTTATACTGAATAATGGTTGCAGTAGTTCAATGAGGATTTGTGTGGAAAAAGTGCTGCTCTTGGCCAAAGTAAATGCTGGCAACATCGAGATAAGCTGGTGGAAGAGACATTTTTCATGCAAGTTGGTAGCTTACTCCAGACAAAGTCATCTTTTCCTGTGTGTAGGATGGAAGTAGCGCTTCCCTCTTCAGAGGGATGTCAGAACACATTGAAGGAAGGTGAGGCAGCCAAGGCCATGTTCAGACTGCTTGTACCCTAATGCCTGTCACAACTCCATCTCTCCATTGTCTGAGGAATCAAGTCTGAGCAGTCTGAGTCACTCATGACTAATTTGAATGTAGTAGTTATAACTCCTAAATTAAGCTCCCTGAGTAGGGAGTGTGAACACACCTTCAGATGTTACAGTAAAAGGAGGGCCATCTAATTATCTTAAGAGTTCTGTACTTTCACAGAGATTTCTTTAGGAAAGGATTGGGTTGCTTGTAGTCATTTCTTCAGTTCTATCTCAATAATCTTTTTTCATCTGCACTAAAAGCCCATTTTCCCACTAATGTTAAAATAAGTGATACAACAGCCATTTATTTGTTGCAGGCTGACAGTTTCCAAATTTTGGGAAACCTTGTCTCTATTCAAAAAGCGATGGTCTCCTGTCAGCTGAAGTCCCTTTAGGAGATGCATGTCATGCAGCAAATGATCTCTGCTGATGATGCTTGATTTATTTCCTCAGAGTGAGCAGTAGTGACAGATGGTCTTTTTTTCCTATTCTCCATGTATTGCTGGAGGTTTACCTTGTAGAGCCATGCTGGTTGGGATAAGGAAGCAAACAGAACTGCCTTGAGGCTTCTCAACAGCATAAGCACACTGAAAGTTGAAACTCTGGGGAGAGGAGCCAGGGCTGGACCAAATGGCGAGGACAAAACCAAAATCCTCTGCATTTTCTGTTTGCTGCTGCTGCTGCTGTCATGGTGGGATGGAAAAGAAGGAAGTGGTGTCTATAGCTGGTGCAAAAGCACACCTTGCCCACACCAGCAAGGCTCTGGTAAAACTCTACCCTAAGTATTTTGTCCCAGGTCACACAGAAAGTCTCAATCAGGTGAAGCAGGCCAGCTCTGTCAGTGAGGAGAGGGAAGGGCTGATATTCCCAGCTAACACAGCCGTGCAAATGGGAAGGAGCTTCTGAGCTAGTGAGTGTTAAACTGTCAGAAACATTGCTTGTAGCTGCATCACTGCTCATTGCATTCAGGAAGGTGTTACACTGCTAAAAAAAAAAACAAAAAAAAAACCAACAAACTCCAGTTTTACTGAAATAGCTCTGTCCTCGCTAGACATGCTTTTCAGGATAGCACTCTGCTATTCCAGAGCTGATAAGGCAGCCCTGCCGTGCAGATAGCCTTGACAATGCTGCTATTCGTTCTCCTCTGTGGAATGGCAATCATAATATTTCACCCTCTGTCTTCATCCTAAGAGCCAGGGATGTCAGATCCATCCTGGGGAAACAGCCAGATCCCCCAGGTTTGGCTGTCAACTCAGCTCTGCATCCGTCGCTCCACAATGAACCTCCCACTGCGGGCGGTTGTGGGGGAAGGTAAACTGTGACCTTGTGTAGCAATGAACTGCATAGCTGTGCCTTACTGCCTGATTGTTGCCTTCTGGATTGGTCTATAAGAAAGTTCCCTTTCAGAGCCATCTCTGTTTCTGCCCTTTGTTTCTCTTCCTTTCTCATTTTCCTGTGTCTGAATCTAGCAACACGCATGATTTATACCAGCACAAGCCCTGTTGCATTGATGTGGAAGGATCTGCAGCTGCTGGTGTTAGCTTGACTGGTGAATTGCTCAGTGGCTTGGACTTCTCCTAGAGCCTGGAGTCATTCTGCAACTCGACTAAGTTAAGCTTCAGCAATCACTGCCCAGTTCCTCTCTTGGGCTGCATGATCTTATCCTCATATGGAGTTGTGCTGGCTTGCAGCCAGACTGCACTTCTTAGTGTCCATGTGCTCCAGAAAACATATCTAACACATTGTCTTAGCTGGATGCCCTACCTAGGTCCAGTGCTTGCTTTCACCTAGCTCTGTTTTCTTTATCCTCTGAGGAGAGGAATAAGCACAAATCCTGATTTCTCACTAACTTGCTTTGGCCATCTACAAAGACATCCAGACCAGACTCAGTAAAATCATGGGAAAGATTATTCGGGGATTATTGAAAAACATCTGGATAACACAGACATTGGTCATAGCCAGCATGGCTTCATGAGGAGGAAATCCTGCTTATCAAACCTAACGTCCTTCTACAACAGGGTAACCCACCCAGTTGATCTCAAAAAGCCAGGAGATGTAATCTTGGACTTCAGCAAAGATTCCAATACTGTCTCACAGTGTCCTGGATAAAATACCCAGCACACAGCTGGATAAATGCACCATGCAGCAGGCTCATGGGTCAGGTACACAGGTTATAGTGAATGGGGTGACATCAGAGAGGGAACCTGTTCACTAGTGGGGTTCCACAGGGCTCCATCCTTGACCCTGTATTCTTCATCATCTTCATTAATTACTCTGACACAGGACTGGAAGGGAAACTAAGTTTGCTGACAACACTAAATTGGGAGACACTGTTAACTCCCTTGAGGATTGAGAGGCCCAGCAGAGACCTTGACAAATCTGAGGTCTGGGCAGTCATCAATCATGCTGGATTCTGCACTTGGGATGGGGCAACCCTGGATGTATGGACAGACTGGGGAATGAGAGGTGGGAGAGCAGCACTGAGGAAAGGAACCTGGAGGTCCTGGTTGATGGCAAGTTGAACACAAGTCAGCAGTGCCCTGGCAGCCAGGAGGGCCAACCCTGTTCTGGGGTGCATCAGGCACAGCATGGCCAGCCAGGAAAGGGTGGGGATTGTCCCACTCTGTTCTTCACTGGGGCAGCCTCACCTCGAGTGCTGGGGGCAGTTCTGGGTGCTACAGTATAAGACAGACATTAAGCTATTACAAATGTCCAAAAGAGAGCTGTGAATGTAGTGAAGGTCCTTGAGGGGAAGCCGTATGAGGAGTGGCTGAGGTCACTTGTTCAGCCTGCAGAAGAGGAGACTGAGGGGAGACCACAATGCTGTCTACATCTTCCTCACGAGGGGAAGAGGAGGGGCAGGCACTGATCTCTTCACTCTCATGACCAGTGACAGGACCAGAGGCAATGGCCTGAAGCTGTGTCAGGACAGGTTTAGGCTGGAGACTAAAGAAAGGTTCTTCACTCAGAGGGTGTTTGGGCACTGGAACAGGCTCTGCAGGGAAGTGTTCACAGCAACAGCCTGACAGAGTTCAAGAAGCATTGGGACAATGCTCTCAGGCACCTGGTGTGACTCTTCTGTGCAGGGCTTGGTGATCCTTGTGGATGAATTCCAACTCCATATTCTGTGATTCTATGATTCTATTACTAGTTGTAGCTAAAATCTTGTTAAAACTGGGAACCAAAACTGATTATACATTTTTTCAGTACAATCTGAACACCAGGGCTGTGCAGGGTATGTGATGATTGGACCATCTTCAGTCCTGTAGGTAGAAAGGAGTTGTCTTGGTAATGATTTTTGGGACCAGTCACCTGTACAATGACACTAAGCCTTTTGCCTGCAGTGCAGGCAGAGGCTAGCTTGGGAGTTATCTGGAAGTATGATTCTTCATGCCAGCTTCACAAAGGCATAGTGAGTGACAGCAACAAGCAGGGACTTGCTTCTTCTCCAGCACTTCGCTACTACATGAGGCTGCAGCAGCCAAATAGCACAAGACCTGAGGTTCATCTCAAGGCAGTGCTCCTCCCAGGCACACCTTCCTCTGTGACATCTCCTTGTGGGGCCACAGCAACATGTCCTACCCATAATAAAGGCATTATTCTAAATAATATTTAACAGTCATAAATGTTATTGCATACAGGTACTTTGTGCCATTTGGATATGTCACTGTTTAAATATTTTCTAATGCCCTTAATGATATTAATGAAGAAAAAAACCTTCTTTTTTCTTTTTTTTTTTTCTTTTTTTTTTTTCAGGAAACAAAGAGCAATCCTGCTGCTTTCAGGTAGGTTGTACAACCTGCAAAATTAGCTACTAGAAACACTTTGCATTTGCAAAAGGCATTCCTGCTTTTTTTTCCCCCAGTATATCCTCATGAATTTTTAAAATAATTGTAACCCCTTCGTAAGTATCCCACAGCATGGTAATGGCATTTTAGTCAGCCAGCTTTGGTGGGAGGTATTCTGGAGAATAGGATGTTTTGGAACAGGATGACCTTCACAACTGCATTTTTAGATGACCCTTGTGAAAACCATTTTTAAAACCTGTGTAAATTAAATGAGCTAATGTAACAGTCTGCAGGAGACTATGGACTCACAGTCAGATGTGAAAAAAGGATACACAAGAGGAAATTCAACTTAGAGGATGCTAATTCACACCTATAAACTACTGTGCACAAAACTAGCTGGGATTGAATTCCCTGCTCCTCTTTGTATATTAATGACAAAAAATGTGTAGCAATAATGCTTTAAAACCCTTCAAGAAAGGCTCTTGGGGGAAACTGAATGGGCACTGAGAGTAAAGAGGAGACTCAGGTTTAAGTTTAGCAGCAGCACCAAGAAATCTGGCTATAGATGCCCAGAAATTGCCTCTGCCTCTGCTTCCACCAGTATTATGGTGGTGCAGCTACTGGTAGTGGCAGAGTCTGCTTATGCTCCAGCAATGAAATAGAACATAATCAGTGAGGAATCTTGATAAAATTCCAGATTATTGTTGTTGTTATTATTGCTCTCTGATAAACCATAAGCATGCCAGGCTCTCCAGTGAGCAAGCCCAGTGAATGCAGTTGATGTTAATCTTAAGTGATTCTTAAGTGTTCTTCAGCCTCCACACTAGCATTTTGTTTGGAAAGGAGCAGGGTACTTGAGAGGGGGTCAAGCTGCAGCCTGTCCCAACCCCTCACAAAGCTCAGAGACTTGTGGTGCAGGGGTGCTTACAGCGACCTGTAGGTTGGCTCAACTACTCATCCCTCCTAAAATGTCACTCATCCCATGCATACTTTCTATTTTTCCTTGAGAGAGTCCCTGTAACTGCTTCAGAGCTTCGATGCAAACACCTTTGTTTCAAATACAAAATGACAGCAGCAGATGCCTTCATAGACAGCAAAAGACTTGGAGAAGGGCAGGGTAAATAAACAGCGAAAATTAAATATATAATATTGCCACACAGAGAGGAGCTTTCTCTTCAAAATGAAGCAATTAACATGTACGGACTCATTCTGCTGGGCTGGGAGGAAGCAGGAGGCACGTTATTTAAACAAATTGCCATGTAGCCCATGATTATCATTAGGATTCATTCAAACCCAGGCATTCAGTAAAGCTTCTGCTCTGCGGCTGGCTCTGTGCTGCCTCTCTATCAGTACCTATTGTTTCATAATCTCGCCATACTCGGCGCTTTTTTTATCCCAACCAAGTCTGCCTTGTTTATTACCCTCCCCACTGACTAAGCTGGAGCACATTAACAATGCAGGGTTTCATTCGGCTCTTTTTCTCGGGTTAGCTGAAAGAGGAATGTCTTCTCCCCTAATTGCAGAGGATCTCTTCAGCTTTGCAATTTCTGCACTGGAGCTTGTTTAGGGGAAGGCGTGGGGCTATACATAAACCAGAGAACTCACTGGCAGGGCAGATAATTGCTCTTTCCCTCCAAGCACGGTAGAGCCCTCCTAAATAGTCCTGCACAGCCAAGCTTCTGCATGGCAGACAGGATCCTCACACGTGGCACAGCAGCCAGAGGCTCTCTCCCTCTGTCCCAGCCAGATAGCTTCCCTCTGCTCACAGCAGCACAGCTCAGGTGGGCTATCTAGGACCAGATCTGGCCTTTCCTGGCCATGCTCTGCCCAGGGGCAGACCCCATCTGGGGTGTGAAGCTGAGCGAGACAAGGATGTGGTGCCAAGTGTGCCTCTTGCACAGACGCCACCATGCTTCCCACTAGGAAGGGAATCACTTCCCTTGCGAGAACAGGGGGTTTGTCACAAATATTTTTAGGTTTTTAAGATCTAGAACAAAACCAACACCTTTTTATTGCTTTAGGAGTATTGACCTGATTGAAGAGGAATCTTGCTTCCTAAATGCCAGGGGGAGCAGCCTGGTCATCTCCAAGGAACCCCAAACTTTGCATGGTCACGTTCCTCTTGGCACATCTGCCAAGTCTCCAGCACTCACAGTGTCCTGTGGCAGGTGACCTGTAGCACTGGGAATCCATCCCTGCCCAAGCCTTGGCATGCTCAAACCTCCCTTGGCATCTTCCCTCACCCTTTCTCCTCTTCATGAGAATCTGTGCCTCCCAGTGTGGGTCGAGCACATCCAGCATCCAGGACCCCACTGCATGGACACGTGGTCTCACCATTGCTCCCTTCTCTCCTTCCTTGCCAGGAACACATTGCAAAACCACCCGTCCCTTCTGCAGGAAAGTGACCCCCTCTCCCACAAACCTCTGCCTCTCTCCTGTCAAAACCTCAAAGCAATGTTTACAGGAGGAATTTGGAGCATCACTCAGGGTGGATTGATCCAATCAGAACTGGGCTGTGTTTCCCTTTCTGCATGCTGTGTTTCGAAGATGCACCCAGCACAGCATCAAAGCCTCTCCACCCACAACTGAAGGCAAAGTGCAACACTAACTACATAAAATGCAAAACTACCATAGGCAAATATATATTTTGCATATAATGTGTCCATATAAACAAAATTTATAAAGATAATATAAATCAATATATACACATGTAGAACATTTATATATGAAACAGATATTAATACTATATAATGAACACAAATCTATATTTCTATGCTCTATGCATTTATTTACATTTATAAAGATATATTGTGGCTATACAATATATATGAGCCACTGGTTTTAGCTCAAATAAGACATTTTCAGACTAACATTTTCACATATATCCAAGAAGAAAAGTGCCCAGAGGCAAATGCCTGTGGTTCAGGTACTGCAGATGGGGATGGAGAGGGGTTTCGGAGAAGCTTCAGTACAATGAGGCAGGAGACCTTTAGCTAACACAGACTCAGGGCTTTGTTTTAAATTGCACCTCTTATGTGAGGGGAGAAGGTGTTTCCTCAGCTCAGCCCCCTTGCTGCTGTCTGAATCTGTTCCTCTGCAGTTTAGGGTAACCTTCTGGTAGCCCAGGCCTGGCCACGACAGGAGGACAACCACTTTCTGTGGGACAAGAAGCTGTGCTCAGCACGACGAGCCATCACCCAAAGCAGGTGTCCAGCAGCACCCCTGCGAGGCAGCCTTGGCTGGGCTGCAGGTCGCTGGCTCCCAATGCCTCTGCTTTCTAGGTGTGATGTGCACTACGGCCATGGCCCCAAGTCTGAGCCCTCTTCAATCTTCAGCAGCAGCATGTGCAGGATTTTCAGGTTCACATTTCTGGATTTAGGCTCAGGAGCTGTGGGCTGAGCTAACCATAGCCACTGAATCCCCTTCTGTATTAGGAGCTTGGGGTGGTGCAGCCTAGAAAGTACCTGCGCACTGCAAAACAACAATTGGCTGCTATGGGACCCTGAAGGGACCTGGGACTGTGCATGGCATTGCGCCTGGAGAAGAGGAGGCTCAGAGGGCACCTCATCACTCTCTACAACTGCCTGAAAGTCTGGTGTAGCCAGGTGGGGGTCATCTCTTCTCCCAAGCAGCTAGTGAAGGGCAAAGAGGAAATGGCCTCAAGTTGCACCACGGGAGGTTTAGACTGGATACTAGGAAAGATTTCTTTCCCAAAGATGTTGCCAGGCATTAGAACAGGCTGCCTAGGGAAGTGGTGGAGTCCTCATTCCTGGATGTATTTAAAAGATGTGCAGATGTGGCAAGTGGGGACATGGTTTAGTGGTGTACTTGGTAGTACTGGATTAACAGTTGATCTTAGAGGCCTTTTCCACGACAAACAGTTCTGTGATTCTATGTGCTCATCTGTGCTAAATCAGCAAAAATGCCAAGCTGTAAGAAGCAAGACTAAATCCAGGTATCTAAGAAGGGTTTTTACCTTCAGTTTGAGCTTTGAGAGGGCAGCAAGCTGTGCCAACCTAACCTCCCTGTCCTAAGGCTGCTCAAGACAGTACAGGCAGATGAAGCCCCTAAATAGAGTGAGAGAGGAAAATGTAAGAATCAAAACAGAAGTGTTTCACAATTTCTGCTTTCTGAAGCATGTAGGCATACTGACAGTGATATCTAAAGTCTGTACTCTGTCCAGAATGGAAAGTCACTACAAAATACTAACAAAAGTCTATTATCATCACCAAATGTTGATTTGCCCACTCCACATTTTCTTATCTTTATCCCTTGTTAATTTTGAAGTTATTTTCCATATTTTCTGAAATTTCCGTGCATCATCTGCAACTGAATTTCATACCACTTAACTCATCATGACCTATCAATTATGTAAGGGAAACCTGAGGAATAAGCTCAGGGAATTCCTGAAGATGAACATTGAACTGCTAATGATTAATCATACTATGCACAATAATGAGGATGATGATGGCCATTTGAAGACTAACATATGAAAAATGATAGTGTATTCTTCACTCAGCCTTTTTGCTTTTTGTCTTGATACTTGTTTTGCTTCTTGGAATGTTAATATTGAGAAAGAATTAACTAACAGTTTAAATTACAACTCCATCAGTGCCAAAGAATTGTGTTCCTGCAATTTGGATATGAAAAAGATACAAATATCTTCCTAGCTAGTTAATCTAAAGCATTTAAAGTAAAATAGTAAGCAGGTATTAAATGAAACACTCCAGTACTGATTGATGCTAGGTTATCCAGGCTCAAAGAGATTTTCTTCCTTGGATGAAATGAGCACTGCAGCATGGTGTTGCTGAAATGAGGGCTAGCTGCGGTTCCTTTGGCACTACTTCCATCTGAGTTTAGTTTTCAGCTTCCCAAATAAATTGTGCAATCTCAGCTCCCACAAGGGATTAACCTGCCACTCCACAGCTCAACATCTTGCTTGGAGCTGGCTCTTAGCATGAAACCCACAGCCCTACACGAGCAGTGATGTTCCTCATACCTGCACAAACCTGTCAGAGCTCACCCAACCCGACATCTTGGGACCTGGCAGGACATGTCACATCATTTCAGGAATCCATGTTTTTCCATAACACTCGAGCTCTGTCCATCACCTCTCTATGCAGCAGGCCAAGGCAGTGCCCTTCAGGGACAGCTGTGTGGCACCTTGCAGCCAACATGACATATCCCAGGCTACCCTGTTGGCCCAAAACTGGCTGCCCTAAAGGGTTGGCCCTCTTTCCTGGCACACTGGAGAGGACAAGACAGCACTGTAAATCCTCGGAGTGGAGGTTGCCAGCTTTGGGGCGATGCTCTAGTACATCCAAATAACTGTGACTGGGACAAGATGGGGGATTGGCCATGGGAAGAAGCAAGGCAGTGCAGGGCAGTAGCTGCCACCCCAGCAAGTACTGCGTGTCTGCTGTAAACATCACCCAGGCAGGAATTGCTCCAGGCTCCCTGTGATGGCAGAGGCTTTGGAAACCCTCCTCCAGCTTAAACCAGATTTACCTTCTTCAGCACAAGCCTAATGGGATTGTAAGCAGTTAAATCTCTGTGACTTTCTCAGACAGTGTAATTTTACACAGCCTTGCCTTCTTCTCCTCCTTTCTATACCACAGCCTTAAGACTGGACAGTTTTCTTTCATTTCAACTTGGGTTTACTCAAAAGAAAAACAATTACTCTCTAACCAGTTTAAACAATTGTCAAATAACCTGCTGTGACCAGAGAGAAAAAGTATGAGGGAAAAATACTCTGCCTTCCCCTGCCAAGTCGTCTTCCAAAGCAGTAGCTGCTCCTCCAGCTGATTATAGGTGTCAGGCTGCCTCAGAATCTCTTGGTGATTTTATAGTGATCCATCAAGGAAACCCATTACACAACTCTGAGCTGATAGGTTTATCCAGGTAGCTGAGAGATACATGCATGCAGAGGCACAGCCCAGACCATGGCCCCCTTCTGACAGCAGGGTGACTTTGCTGGGCACCTGGGATGGGGTCCATGATCCATGTCCTGCCTGGTGACCTGGGCAGTTGGAGCCATTGCCTGGGCAGAGGCACCAGTGCTCATGGGGAGAAAACTTGAGAGGAGAAGGCAATGCTTTCTAGGGCAGCATCTGAAGAAGGATGTTAATTCATGGTGGTGTGGAAACTTGGAGAAGATCCTTTTCTTTTGGATAAACCACAAGTTCTCATCTTATTGAAGATAAGAGATAGCATATAGTTATCAGATTAGGGCAAACCGGTGTGATTTCTTTATTACTTCAGTTTTTTTGTCACCCAAAGAAGGGGTGCAAACATACTGTAGCTTTTCCTGCTTTCTATCCCAGACGTGTTGGTGTTTGCTGTGCACCAGAAATAAGACCTGCTTCCCAATGTCTTCCCTGAGATTAGCTCAGCTGGTTGAAGCATGGCACTAATAACTCCAAGGATGTGGGTTTAACCCAAGTGATGGGTCACACTCTTAAGAGCTGGACTCGATGATCCTTGTGGGCCCCTTCCAGCTCAGAATATTCTGGGATTCTGTAACTCTGTTTGCTGTGTCTGTCACCAGGAGACCCTTGGGCACCGAGGCAGTGGTGCTGCTGCGAAGCCGCTTTGGTGCACAATTCAGTGAGCATCGCCGCTCCTTTCACCTTCTCATTCGGTGTTGTGCCAAGAGCCATGGAGAATTTTAAGAGGATGACCTGCATCCCTCAGGAAATTCCAAGGACACTTGTCTTTCAAATAATGGATTTGTGATTCATGGCAAATAATTTTGTGGTTCATGTGTGCTTTTCTGCTGGGTCAAGGATATTTTAAAAGTCTTTGACCCCAGAGTGTGTGCGTCTGTGTTAAGAATCTGAAGGTGATGGGTGCAGCCCATACCACCCATGCTCCTTGCTCAGGCAGGCTGGCAGTGGCTAAGAGAGACCATTTAATCTTTAGTCTTCTTACTTTCTCCCCAGTTTCAATCAACACCAAAAGCAGAGAGGATACTCTTGTGATTTGGCTTAAATCTCCTTCTGATCCAGGTAAGCTGAATTGAGATCAGATGTTTTTATGCCAAAGGATGTGATTTCTTACATATAGCCCCCATCATTTCAAGGAGATGAAGAAAGGAAAGGTATTCAAGGGAAAAGCAACAATCCAATAGTGACAAAGCCAGTCCTTTATTTCCTGGGGAAAATTGCTATGGGGACCCATCAGAGTGGTCCATAAAAAACCCCACGCCAGCCAAACTGACCATGAAGAGATCCAAGTACTACTAAACTGGCTGCCCATGTCCTTTGCAAGGTCTGGTAAATCTAAAGACAAAAGAAGATGCTTGGAAAATTAATTACTTGTTCCCTAACTGGGTTCTTTGCACTCCCTGCTCCTTGAGAAGCAATTTTCATGACCAGGGCATGAGTTTGCTGAATCCTGCCAAAAAACCCACTGTAGATTATAATGGTGAGTGTGTGGGGTCTACCAAGGTGACAAAAAAGGGTCCCTGGTGTCACCAAGTTCACGGCAGATAAAGAGCAGAGCAGACATTGTGCCTTCAGAGACAAAGTGTAATTAAACCCATGGGGCAGTGTTCAGAAAGGGACTGACAAGCATTATCCATTATTTTGAAGGGTCTGTAGGAAAGGAAAGGTGGCAGCCAATTTAGGTCTGAAGTAGTCCAACTTGTGGCCCCTGCTTCATTAGCAGCAGGCATCTACTGTGGGTATCCTCCTCATATTTTAGCTTCTCACAGGTGAGTTAAAAAACTGTTCTTGAGCCATGGGCATGACTGGCATTTTGAAAAATCACTGCTGCAATAGACTGGTTTGGACCTGTGCTTGTGATAGTTAGCCAGGTTGCTGCTGGTGTTGCACGTGCCCATCACTGTGGCATCTTCCATCACCATGACTGCCCTTTGCAGAGGTGTCCTGCCGATCTGTCAGAAATGCAGCCTGGGTAGCAATTGAGGACACTTGATGAAAAGCATCTGCCCTCTAATTCATTGTTTCATTTCTTGGCATCCTTTTGTGGAGTGAACTGAAATATAGATGCTAAATAATACTCACTATGAGGGATTTATTACTTTTTTTTAATGCTATAAGTAACATCCAAAAACTATAGCTCCAAATAACATGTATATTGTCAAATATGTCTAAGAGGTGAAGTTTTATTAGCTGCATTTGTTGTCCTGCATTGCATTTCTACTAGATTTTGAAAATGTAATCATGTTTTACTGTGGTCCCTATCATTACAGGTTTCTAATGATCTGCACAGAAATCTTGAAGTTTCTGCCTTAACTGTTAAATGTAAAAGTTAAATGTAAAAGGAAGATGAAGAGTGAATGGTCTTTTTTCCTTCTCATAATCTGCAGGGATTTTCCCTCCAGTTTTGGACCCAAATGTATCTCCCAGTGTTTGATACCATTCAAAAATGTAACAGTAATTATTAGCAAACCACCACCAGCACCTAGTGAGAGTCTGAACAGAACCCCAGATGTATTATCTACCAAACCAGGTATTTACATCTGACTGCATCTCAGTCTTCTGAGATTCTGTAGTAAGCAAAAGATGCTTATTCTGGCACTTTCCCCAAAGCAACCTACCAGGTTTCAGATATTACAGCCATCAGTCAATGCAGGTTGAACATATTTGCAGCAGAGACCCCCTGCACTGCTGTCATGCCTGTAAGATTAAATTAAAAAGCACAGTTATCTTTTGTAGCCTGGAGCACTGTTATCTCTTCAAACACAAGGAAGCCCTATTCCTTTTACACTGACAGAGCAATGCCAGGGACTCACCAAGTATTTTCTATGCAACACTTTAAAAAAATTAAAATCTGTGGCACTGAGATAATTATCTGAACTCCCATTTATTATGTGGAAGAAGCCTGGCAGGAATTTTGGTAAATCTGGCAATGATTTTCTGCCAGGGAAGGAATTCCCCATAGCCAGCAGGGAAGCTTTCAGTTTCTCATCTACTTGGCCTCCCTCCTGTTTTAATATGAGCTTACTGAGTGCTGACAAGGGACATGGTGATGTGCAGCTCAGCATTTCATAAAGTGAGCAGTGCTCCCACCAAGGGGCAGGAGGGAGCACGTGGGTCTGCCAAGGGGGTTTCTGAGGGGACCCACCAAGCATTCCCCCCAAACAGAGTCCCCTGTCATTACTATTTTTCAAATTTAATGAAGGAGGCTTGCAGGGTTTTGGGGTTTACCGCTGTTGTTTTCCCTCACTGCTTGTATTTACCTTGGCAGCTGGGGAAATACTGATCCATGTTGCTTAAGGTTTGCTGGAGGGTTTCTGGGAGGCCCTGGTGGTTTCTCACTTAGTAGCTAGCTGAGGGCAGGAAACAGCCTGGGAAAAGAAAAAAGGCCACCACAAACACCTTTCTCCCTTTTTCCCTTTTCCCATGGATCTGTTCTCTGACCTGATTCTCAACAAGCCTGCCAACCATCCATACTGGCACATGGGAGGGGCCTCAGGGAGGAGAACCAGCCCTTGTGCCTGGGGCTGGCAGGAGGGATACCAGCCCAAAGGGCAGCATCCCTCTCCTCACCTAAAGCAATTGGTATAAAATACCAATCTCAGCTAAATTTTAGTAGCCACACCAGGCTGGCTGACACCCAGTTCAACTGAGCCAGATTTTACATCAACTGTGTTGAATAATCGTAAAACTATCTGCAAACAGTTGCTTATAAAAGGCTCCCTCCCCTCTCAAATAGTCCACACTCACATTTTTTGCTCCTGCTATGTTGTCATTGTCATGTTTTAGCTTAGATAGAGCATTGCCAACACTCATACTGCTTGAGGTTGCATTTTAAATCCACTGTTTGAGACAAGCAGTGAAGTAAGAACTAAAGCACTCCTTATTAATTTCCTTTTGGTTCCTCTCCTCTCCTCTCCTCTCCTCTCCTCTCCTCTCCTCTCCTCTCCTCTCCTCTCCTCTCCTCTCCTCTCCTCTCCTCTCCTCTCCTCTCCTCTCCTCTCCTCTCCTCTCCTCTCCTCTCCTCTCCTCTCCTCTCCTCTCCTCTCCTCTCCTCTCCTCTCCTCTCCTCTCCTCTCCTCTCCTCTCCTCTCCTCTCCTCTCCTCTCCTCTCCTCTCCTCTCCTCTCCTCTCCTCT
>QUSF01000006.1:10423125-10502129 GCA_003676055.1 Chloebia gouldiae
CATTATTTTCTAACTTTTTTTGCCTCTACTTGCTTTTTCTTTTGCCTTGACTTTCACTCTTTGCTTGCTCCTTTCTTCTCCCTTTTCCTTGCACTGCTGCAGAAAGCTTAAAAATCCCTCCTGGGCTCACGCTGAAGACAAAGCCAAACTCAGGACTGGATTAGCTCAATCCCCACTGCTGGAAAACAGCAGCTGGTGAATCTATTTTCCCAGTGGGTTGGAGGTTCCTGCCCAGGATGACAGCATCCACTGGTGGATGCTGGAGACAGGAATGGAATGGCAGTTATCTGCAGTGATGTGTCCCATGCCAAGCTTGGAGTTAACGGGCCCAAATCTCCTCCAGCAGGGGCCTGGCAAGTCCAGTGCAGCACCTGGCATTGCCCCATCCTGGCCAGTGAGCCAGGAGGCCTCAGTCACCTCATCCAAGTCCCATGGGATGCTTGGATGCCCTTGTTCCAGCTGGCCTGTGAGAGTCAGAGGCTGAGGACACTTGCCTTTAAGCAAACTCGCTCACAGCTGGCGAGATGTCATCGTAGCAAGTAGTTGTCATCACCCGCTCTGCTGGTTGTGATAATAAAAGGAGACAATTTAGAGTTGTGCAGCTCCAAGTGGGAGTGTTTCCCAGCTGTGTGTGCTTCTCAGCCATGCCACAGCTTTGCTCTGGGTTGAGCAGAGCTTGAAGTGCCTCACCCTGTGCGACATGAAAAGCTCCTGTCTGGAGCTCTACTGGCTCCTCATTGCTCCCTGCCATGCTGCTGGGATCTCTTGGAACCCCATGAAATCCATGTTGATTTTGTCTTATTGCCACAATCCTGCACCTGCAAGCCCTGTTACAACAGTCTGCCGTGAAAAGTAATGGTGAGAATCACCTTCTTTTTCTATGTCTCTTCCTATTCCTGGGCTCTTGTTCTCAGCTTACATTAGAGAACACAACAAAGTCATAAAATCATATAATCATTTTTAGAATCAGAAAATCATTTACATCCGAAAAGATCTCTAAGATCATTGAGTCCAAGCAGAAGTAAGTGAGTGGGTCAAAAAACTTCCCCAAACCCCTATATACTTACCATGGGAAATTTGTATGCAGAGAGGTGACAGATGTCAGCAGAGAGGATGCTTAGTGGAGGACTCTCCTCTGAAGACCTCCTGTACCTTCTCCTCCCAGCTGGTCATGGAGCTGAGCTTCCCTTTCCATTCTGTTTCTCTCCCTTCATTTTTTTTACCTTTTCCAAAAGAGTAGCTGTTATCTCTGAAGTTAATGCATGTTGCCAGCTGTGACCCTGTGAATAAAACTCTGTGTGGGTCCAGATGTCTCAATATCCTCCACACAACAACCTGGGTGAGACTGCCAGCAGCTGAATACCAGCCAGCAAGTGAGCACCACTGGTAAATAGTGCCCAGCTTCCCGAGGGACTCTGTGCCTGCCATCTCCTGGCATTCTGGCATAGGGATCACAGAGGAGGCAGGCTCCAGAAGTGATGTAGAGTTGGGAAACCAGGAGAGAAAGTCCATGTATTACCTGTGGCCTGCATGGAGAGATTAATCCAATCATAATCCGGTTGGAACACCCTCAAAGGACAAAATTAAGGTCCCTCAGAATGGCAGAAAGCCATTCTTTATTCAGAGTAAAGAAACTTACTGTGTAGTTCATTCTTCCTTCATCACACATTATCTTCCAACACTAAGGAAGCATCAAAGGTGAAAACAGATTTCTATTCTTAACCAAAAGAACTCGCAAGCTTCCCATTTTAATTAACAGCTCCAGTTCAAAGGGGAAACATATGGTCATCCAAAATTAAGTTAGAATATATTTTTCTCCCTCTACTCTTCCATGACACCATTCCAGTGGTTCTTTGTGGGCTCCTGGTGCACATACACTACATCATTAGAAAGCCATTTAAAGGGGTGAATGCAGATCTGGTTTAAAAAGTGACAATATAAAAATGTCACTCTCTCACTTGACATATCTGACCAAGCAGAGCATATCTTTATGTGCACTTGGAAAACTGCTGTTTACTTTCATGACTGAAACAAAACCCTCACCCCACAAGCACACACTGTTACACTTAGCTTTATGCATACGTGGTATTTGGTTTATTCAGTCAAAATAGCTGTGCACATTGTTATTTTCAGGCTTTGAGAAGCTATTGCCATGGGGACTGAAGATCCAAATAGATCCTGAGATCAGATCACAGGAGGTTTTAAAATAAAATTGCCACTTTTGCCAATAATCATGTGAAACTAGCTTCGATGTGTAAGTACAGAGACTCACCACCTTGGTGACTTCTTACAAATCATAGTTACCGAAACAAGAAGGATACTGTATATTGTTCATAGCAGCCTGGTACCAAATGCATTTTCAGGATTTAAATATACAGAATGTCTCTTCAAAGGAGAAGGAGCTGGCAGTAGCCAGCTGTAGAGGGTTTGTGCTGGTACCATAACCATAACTCCAGCTGACTTTTTTTCCATCAAGGAACACAAAAGCAAGATCTTGTTCCAGATTCATACAGAACTGCACTTGTGACTTTCTTATCTCAGCAGGAATACAAGCTATTACACACAGAGAGAGAATATGTATATATATAAAACTATGTATACAAATATATATAAATATATATGTATTAACTTATAGTGGAGCAGAAACTAGAACTTGTTTTGCAGAACAGAAGTCACTGGAATCTGCCTCTACTTCTGTGTAATCTCTGCAGTGAAGCAATCTCAAGCTGTGCTATCAACTCTGTTAAATGAAGTGATGTCAGGGCAGGTTAATACTTGGAAATGAGAACGTGAAAGAAAATCCGCCTTTCCAAGGATGCTGTAATCAGAGCTGCACTAACCAGGGGCAGAAACAGCCTGCTCTGCCTGGGTGCAGGGGGGCACTGGTTGCACAACATGCACACAGTGTGCAAATGCACGTTGTGTTGCTGGGATTAAGGGAGAGGGGGTGGGGGTTGGGGTGGAACCAGAAGCCCCCCAGATCCACCTCAGTAAATCTTTGCCTTTTTTGTCATAAGGATTGTCACTAAATTACCTTTGCTTACACACAAAGAAATTCTTAGTCTGAGTTAGTGAATTTAGATCAAATCCAAGTGAAGGCTTTGGTGTCACTGCAATTCCACTTTTGAAATACTTCTCTTTTTTCTGCATTGCAGATGTAAGTCCTTCAGCTCTCAGCAACTGTGTTTAGGGGAAAAAGAGTATTGCTAACATGTACCAAAATATGAAGCAGGCCATCATGCTTTGTGATGGTGTGGTGGGTTGACCCTGGCTGGACCCCCAGTGCCCACCAAGTCACTTTATTACTCTGCCTTCTCATCAGGATTTCTCCCCTTCTCAGGGGAGAAAAACAGGACAAATGCTTATGAGTTGAATTAAGGACAGGGAGGGATCATTCACCAATTACTGTTGTGGGCAAACCAGACTCAACTCAGAGAAATTAATTTATTGCAAATCAAATCAGAGCAGAGTAATGAGAATAAAACCAAATCTTTAAACACCTTCCCCCCACCCTGCCCTTGACGGTTGGGTCCATCTTGGAGCTGGCTGGCATTGGCTCTGTAGGACACAGGGGAAACTTCTGGCAGCTTCTCACAGCAGCCACCCCTGTAGCCCCCCTGCTGCTGAAATCTTGCCATGGAAGCCCAGCACAGATGGTAATGTGCTGGCTTTTCACATCTGTGCTAGCTAAACACCACTGACTATGGTTGATCCAACTACTCTCTCCTATCCCAGTGTTAGCTATTGTGTATCACTCATCACCTCTTCAAAGTATCAGTGTCCCACACCGTGTTGTTTAGGAAGCTGTCAGGATGGCTTCTCATTATCATTCTAGAGCTGATGAAGGTCACCCCACCCAGAGAGCTCCAAACCTGCAGTTAGGTTATTTCAGAAGTGATCCTTCAGTGCCATCAAATCAGAGGCTACGAGAGAAAAACCATCCTTTTCCCTTGTGCTGCCAAAATACAAGACCTTGTCTGATATGCAGGACCAAGACTTGGACTTGATGATACTTGTGGGTCTGTTCCAACTCAGGATATTCCATGGTTCTGTGAAATGTCTCATTGCTTGGGGTTGTCAGTTAAGGGGTTGTCAAACTAAGGGAGTTTGCAAGTTGAGATCTGATGTCACAGCACTCCAGAGACTTTATGTACTCACTAAAATGAGGCTGTCCCATCTGGATCCTCTTTGAGAGACCAACCAGAGCCAACCAGGGCTCTCCTGTGTTTAATGGTCAAACTGAAGCCCTGAGGTGAGTGTACAGGCTAGTTTGCAGAAGCCACAATAGTTCTGGGGAGGGCAGGCCATGGGCATGTGTCCTGCCAGCTGTCAGGAGTGGGCTGTGACAACAGAGCTGCCATCCCTGCTGAACCTCACCAACACCAGGCCTGGGCAGCACACCCAGCTCTGAACTGTCCATCTTGTGCACACACTGTGACCACACAGACATGTGCAATACCAGCACCCTGCTACAAGTGATGCTGACAGTTGTCTCCATTATCCCAGTGGCCACCTCCTCAAAGATGGAGAGCAGTAGCCTTTATCTGGCCCATGACTCTTGCAGGATGCAATACAGGGGCTTTGGGTAGCTGATGTGAGTTCCACAGCTCCCAAGACAGGCTTCGTCTCAACCACTGTGACATTCTCCACTTGCCACAGTTTCCATAGCTTGCATCAAGACTTTGAGGAGCTCTCCTGCCTAGAAGATGCAGTGAGACAGGGAATAGGAAGAGAGATGTCAAAAGATAGTGATTCTCACACTGGTGGCCATCATGTCTCATGGGAGAACATCATAGCAGGGCTTGCAGGTGAAAGTCCATGACAATAAAACAAAACTCCCAATTATGTCAACTGAATTATCCACTTTGAAATATTAATTAAGTCATCCTGCGGACAGTCACTCCCAGGTCCTCAGGGACCTTTCCTGTAAATTGCATTCCTTTAATATCTCCTTCAGCTACAACATTGCCTGTGCCAGAGATTTCCTGGCCCGATTTGGTTCTGGAACTGGGCTTCAACCGGTGCATTTCCGGTCTGCCAGTGCCAAAGGCTCTGGGCCATGGGGAAGACAGCCCAGAGCCATTTGTACAAAATGTTTTTTAGATAAAAAACACTAGTGCATCAGGCTTTGCTGTTTGTGGCACAGCCCAGCCCAGCCTCTTGAGCACCTGCATCTTAAGGCCAAAGCCAAAGAGGGTGGTAGATCCATGATTCTGCAAACAGTATCTCAGAAGCCCTGGTTGGATCCTCTGGGCAGGATGACATTCTGGCTCCAGATCATCATCTAACTTAAATTTGGAAATGTTGGTGTGAATATCCGTGACCCGGCAAGTTCCAGTGGCTGTCTGCAGCTCTAGGTGGGTGCCCGGGCCCTCAGCACATCCCCCTCCTCCTGGGGCTTGGGCTGCCTGGGCCCAGGGCCAGCTTTGACAGTGCAGCTGCCTGGCCTTGAATCAAAGAGCTGTTTGAGAACAAGCTGTGAAGAGCCTTGGCAAGGACTCGCTCCCCTTATCTCAGGCACTGTTTTTAAGTAGGGCTTTTGCCCTTGGTTTCTGCCTGAGCTACATTGCAGCTATCCCTGTACCTGGCATATAACTCCCTGGTCTGGACCTGGACATCACCTGGGACCTGCCTCAGCTCTTCTTGCTTGGGTACCATAGCAGAAGATCCTTGCCCATGAAGCTCCTATTTCATGCCCACCTTGCTGTCACCCCCAACAGCAGCTCACCAGGTCTTTTGTGGAGCTGACTAAAAACAGGGAGCAACAGAAGATCAGGAAATATTGCAGATTATGGGATTTCCTCCGAGAATAGCAGACAAGGAAAGTGATACTCTGAACCAGAAGGAGCGGAACCTATTCTCCCAGTCAAAGCATGGAGAAAGATGCTGAGACAGCAACTTGGCTCAGACAGAACACAGAGAACCTATGAATAACCAGAGGTTTTACAGTTCCTCCTTCATTAACAATGTTCCCCAGATTCTAAAGATGCTAGCAGACTATCCAGCTGCTCCCTCAATGCTTCTTTTCCTCGTCTGCAGATAATAAGGCATTTGTTAATCCTGACCCTGGGCTGTTCACTGCTTCTACCAAAGCCAGCCTTATGCCAGCTCCTTTACCAGCTCTTTGTGTTGCCCCCAGAAGTGACTTCTTCCAGCAGAAAGGGCAGCTCTCTGGGACTGGTCCTGGCACAGAGATACTGAGGAGGGCCCTCATTTCCCTGAGTCCTTTACCAGTCTGCACAGCTCCTGAGAGCCCACTGGAGCTGCTTGTTTTTGGAAGGTGCCATTGACCATACTGCCCATGGGTAGTGGGATAAGCTGCTCTGCTGCAGAGAAGTATTTCAGACTGCCAGGTCTACTGAGACACTGTTGAAAGACAGGGAAACAATATCAGAGAGCCAATTTGATGAGATGCACACCCCACTGCAGCCGGAGAGTATTTCCTTGTGGGCTACATCCAAATCTATGGCTAGAGTTTTCTTCCAAAAAATCAGCTATTTTCACCCCAGACTGGAGTCTGGCACAAGATAAGCTGTCTCCAAGGTGGGTAACCAGAGAAGGGACAAAGCAGCAACAGGACAACCAGGTGACACTCATAACCACCTGTTTTGAAACTGGAGGACCACACTGTACTCTGGGACTACTCCGTATCAAATTCACACTGACATGGTTCACTATTATCTGCTGTGAAAATAGGAACAATTGTGGGTCGGACCAAAAGCATGTCTGAATAAGAATTCAGCAAGACTGTTGCATCTCCAGCAGTCACCAGTAAACGGTTGTATTAAGAAAAGCATAAAAACAAGAAAAAAACTGATGCTCCCCCAGCACTTTCCCAGTGTTTCAATTGTTTTCAGCTTAGGGATTTCCTGACCTGCGGGTTGTGGATCATTCTACACAGCAACTTACCATGGGCTTCTCTTCAGTGGATCTATCTCATGTCTCCTGGAGCATTACCTCTTAGCTCACATGGCATTTGTTGGCAGCCTTTGACAAAGCTGGAGTGTCTACCAGGATTTAGCTCACTGTCATTACTAAGCCACAATTGCAATGAGGTCAGAACATAACTCTTTTCCTTGAAGACAAATTTTTTTTTTACCTCAGTGATGGAGAGAACTGCAAACACACATTAATGGTCTCACCAAAACAATACATGTACCTTAAGGGAAAATGAGTGTCAAAGCATTGCTTTCATTTACTTCATGCGTTACTCATCCCTTTTTGTAAGAGAACAACACCCAAAACGCTGCTCAGCCAGTTGGTGGAGAGGTGTACGTACAGCAGGACAGCCACAGAGCGTCTGGGCAGGGACCCCAGCCATGCAAGGGTCTGATCCTGCCCCAGTCACGCTGTCTCTAGAGGTATTAGAAGGCAAGGCATGAAAGTTAATGTCTGCTGAGAGTTAGAGAGCACATGAACAGTGCAGATTTCGTAGGGCAAAAAGGCTTTCTCTCGCTCTGCCATGCCAGTGGTAACACCTGGTGACAGCTGTTGTGCATCCCAGGTCAGAGGTGCTTGGATATCCCATTTTGAGGTGGGCAAGCAAGGCACGGGACTCATGGGTGCTTTAGGGAACAGCTTAAACTTCCGTAGCAATCCTTGTACCTTCCTGTGATTACAAGTTGCATGACTTTACAGACTGTTCTTGACATGTGGTTTGTAGCCAAGTGAGCAGCAATGTTTCAAGATGATCCCACCTGGCCAGCCATCCCGCTTCTCTGCTGGGGAGGCATCCACACCTCATCCACCCTAAAGTCTTGGCTTCAGCTGCTCATGGCAGTGAACAGAGACTGAGGAGCTGACACGTTTTATTTGTGTCTCCTGCCTCGCCTTCTAATATCCATTAGTAGGGTGGGACTGCATCTTAAAGCAGTGCACCTAAACCTCCCCAGTCCTTCTTGGAGGGATTGCCAGCAAGAATATGACTCAGGCTCATTAAATTTTTTTACATGCTGGTTTTCTTGCAGCTCTATTGACTGGTGGATACAGACAAAATTGCTGACTGCAAAAGAACAAGTGACTGGCAACCATGGGGTGAGTGGCCTCTGACTCTGACACTGCAGGTGGACTCCTGAGCTGATCACATGCTATTCCCAAAATATAGCAATAGTCATTGGGCTGTTTGCTGGAGTCAACAGGTCATCCCAGAAACAAGCACTACTCAACTTCACCCAGTAATGGGACACCAGAAAAGTTCTTATTGCCCCTATCTTTGAATTATGAAAGATCTTTCCTCCTCAAAGCTCTTTAAGCTACAGGGTTTATGTTGTCAGGGCACTGAAGGCACCCACAGCCCTTGGTGGCCTTAACCACCCTCTTTTGCTTCCCTTCACCCTTTCCCATTACCCAGCCAGGACATCTAGCACCCACGTTTGGGCCAGGGCTGCAATGGTCCTTGAGGCTGGCACCACTGCAGCATCACTGGGGCAAGGGATGGAAATGGAGCATGGGGAGGCTGCTCAGGGTTTAAATGTGCTCATGGCCCTGACACATATATTGCAGGTCTTGGCAACATGAACACATTGATATGAAACTAATGGTGATGAAGAACGGCTACCCAGATCCACATGGCTTGTTCTGTTTTTAAAGTAGCAAAGTTGTTATTTCTTATATTTTAGTAGTGTCTGTTAATTACAGTGCCAAAAAGTATGATTTGGTTAACTGCATCAAAACATTTTCTCTGATGCAACTTCAATTACCAAATCAAGAGCTTCACCACAAAGCTTTATTCAGACAGTAAAGCCAAACAAACTTCCACGTAGCTCTGTCTAAGAAGTGTTCAATTCCTGAGTGTCTACCAGGATTAATGAAATGCACTATAGAAACTCTGAAGGGCTTGTATCAAAGAAGATATGGGGAAGAAAAAAAATGTGAATTTATAAATCCTTTCTTGTGGAATGAGTATAGATTTATAGATTGGTAAATTGAGTTATCCCAACCTGGAGACACTTGATACTTAGTTGCCAGTTTTCCTTTTACCTCTCAGTTTACGCTGACTGGGGCTGAACAATAATCTTTTGTTCAGGGTAAATGTGACCAGTCCTTCCAGAGGAGAACAGATCCTGCCTAGCAGGGATCATATCAGCATTGCTTCGCTGTCCTACCAGGCCTGAGACAGCCACAGCTGGCAGCTACAGCCACCTTCCTCAGAGGGGTAAAACAAAGTTCTCAGCTGCCGAGTCTGCTTTAGGAGCTCTCCTGAAGAGAGCTGGAGCAAATTTTCCTTCAAAGGTGCATGTGACAGAGCCTAGAAGCCATCTCTGCCAAACGCCAGCCACATTGTTTGCGCCTTTTTGGCTTTGCCTGTGTCTGACTCCTTCTTCTCTTCCACTCCTAGCAACAATGGTGCAGCACGCTCAGATAACTAACTCCTGGGAAAAGGCACAGAGGAAAATGTATTGGGACTCAAAACTACTTGGAAACGAGAGAGATGGAAATGCTATATTGATCTGTCAGATAAGAACATTTGGCATGCAGCTCAATGACGGTGAGGAAGAGCATTCGTCTTCCAGATTTTTACTCATCTCCATCAGGCTGCAAGCCTTGTTTTGCCAGAGCTGTGAGGTACAAGTTACAGTCACTTGAATGATCCAAAGAGGTGTTGGGAGAAGGCAAATAAAAAGCTGAGCTGTCAATTAGAGACCTCTGAAAGAGGTCTGTGAAAAATTTATATATAGCTATAAGGATGTGTTGCAGAACCTGAGTGGTGTAAGATGAGCTAGATGTGAAGGTTACACGTTTTCATTATTTTGGGGTTTTGGTTTTCTTGGATAATACTCTGCTTTACCAAAGGTGGTTAGATACTGCTTACCAGTGTCTACAACTACATCACCCACATACTTCCTCGTTTCTACCATGAAAATTCCAGGTGTGACTTCAGGGCACTCTATTTAACCCAAACTGCTGTGCCCAGGCTACCATCAATCTGGAGGTGCTGGGTCTGTCTGCAGTCTGTCCAAACGCTCCCAGAGGGAGTCGTGCTGCAATAATTTTGACAGGTTGGGGACAATTTGTTGGGCTGGGTTTGTTGGGCTGGCAGAGCCCCTTTGTGCTCTGCATTACAGCTGGTATGTAGCTCCAGCTGCCATGTACAAGTGTGGTATGAAGGGCATGTTGGCAAAGCACTGGATTTGCTTTTTCCAGGCAGGGCTTGCTTTCATGGCAGACTCACCAAAGGGGACTCAGAGCTTCCCAAAACACCTGGATTTCTTTGATGCTTGCTGTTCAGCATTTCCCAGGCTGCATGCAGCAATGTTACTGCAGTCATGAGGAGCAGAGGGAGGTGCAGAGCAGACCCACGACGCAGCCTTGGCTGGCAGAGCAGCCTGAGGCCACTTTGTGCATGAGCTGTGCATAGGGTCACTCCAGAGTGCATTTGTGGGGAAAATCCCACAGCTAAGACCACCAGTGGAATCCTGCAATGCATTAGGAAGAGCATTGCCAGCAGGACAAAGGAGGTGATCCTGCCCTTCTACTCAGCCCTGCTGAGGCCACATCTGGGGTGCTGTGTCCAGTTCTGGGCTCCTCAGCACAAGAGACACGGAGCTCCTGGAGCAGGTCCAGTGGAGGCCTACAGAGATGAATAAGGGATTGGAGCATCTCTTTTGTGTGGAAAGGCTGAGGGAGCTGGCCCTGTTCAGCCTTGAGAAGAGATGACTGAAACATCTCATCAGTGTCTATGAGTAAGTGAGGAGAGGGTGCCAAGAGGATGGAGCCAGGCTCTGCTTGGTGGTGCCAAGCAATAGGACAAGAAGCAATGGGCAGGAACTGATGCACAGGAAGCTCCACCTGAACATGAGAAAAAACTTCTTTACTATGTGAGTGACCATACACTGGAACAGTTTGCCCAGAGAGAAGACTGTGGAGTCTCCTTTCCTGGAGATATCAAGAACCATTTGGACACGATCCTGTGCCATGTGCTGTCGGCTCGCCTTGTTTGAGCAGGGAGATCGGACCAGATATCCCACTGTAGTGCCTTCCAACCTGACCTGTTCCGCGATTCTGTGTGCACAGTATCGTCCGGCCCTCGGCTCTCCCGCCGGCGTCGAGCTGGAGCCCCGCGGCCGGGCCGCCGCTCCACGTGCGGAGCCGCAGCCCGCTGGCACTACACGCCCCAGAATGCCGCGCGGGGCGGAGGCGGGACCAGGGCGGTGAGGGGGCGGGACCAGAGCGGCGACGCCGCGCCGCGATTGGACGGCGTCGGCCCGCCCTTGGCGTCACGTGCGCTCGCACCGCCCGTTCTCCGCCCCCCCACCCCTCTCCCAGTCACTCAGCAACGGCGCGCGCGCGCGCCAGCGGCCCCCCCCTCCCCCCTCCCCGCCCGTTTCCCCCTTGGCGCTCGTCACGGAGCGCGTCCCGCTTCCCTCCGCCCCTCGCGCGAGCCGCCGCCGGGAGCCGCCGGAGCCGCCTCGCAGCAGCCGCCGGGAGCCGCCATGGCCGAGAACGCCGCCGCCACCGGCCTGGAGAGCCACCGCATCAAGAGCTTCAAGAACAAGGGCCGCGACGCGGAGGTGCGTGTGGGGCCGGCGGGGCCCTGGCCGGGCCCGGCCTCCGCCAGCGGCCGGCGGAGGAGGGGCCGGGCCGGGCCGCGCTCGCGGCGGGAGGAGGCGGCGGGGGGAACGCCTGAGGGGGGGTTTTTCTTCGCCGTCATGCGGGCGGGCGCGGCCGGCGGGGGGCGGAGGCGGCGGCGGGGGGAAGGGTTGGCTCGGCCGGGCCGCCCGCGGGCCCCTCCGCCGCTGCCGGGCCCCGGGCAGGGCCGGCGGGATGCGGCGCCTTCTCTTCCCGCCGCGCTCCCCGCTCCCTCCCCGGCGGCCTCCCCGTCTCGCCGCCTTCCCCTGCCCGGCGCTCGGATCGGGCCTCGGACAATGGTGCCGGCCGCCTTTTGTGCCGCCCCCCGGGGCGGTGGCGGCCCTTCCGCCGGAGCTCGGGGCTGCCCTGCCCTCGGCCCGCGGGGCCGCTGCCGCGCTCGGAGGCCCGTGCTGGTGCCGGGCACCGCTCCCACGCGCTGGTGAGCCTGGTTACGGTGTGCTGTGCTGGCCCGTTTTGTTTCTTGTCCTACCGTGTATCAACCCCTTTTTTTCTTTTCAGTTTTTATACTTTATTTTCAAATGCTGCTAGGCACATCAGTAATGGTTTCCTGGGCGTCTGCGTCTAAATGGGGAAGGAGTGCGGTGCTCGGTAAGGCTAATGGGGTAGTAGCTTACTCCCCCGAATTTGAGAGTTTCAGGGTTATTGGGAGCTTATTTCCTAGAGAGGTTCCAGAGGTCTTCGAATCTGCGAGTCATTATCGGACGCATCTTCATTTCTACTCGCAACTGAAAGAGGAAATCCCAAATCTCGTATTTAAGTTTCTGTAATTGGAAAGGAGGGGGGAGTGAGCTCTGAAATCAGGCTAGAATTGAAATCGGCTTAGGATTTGCTGGAGTGAAAACCTAAATATGTGTCTGATTACTTTGACTTCACCTGAGGGTGTTTTCCATGGTTCTGTTGATTTTATCACTTAACTCTGTAATCAGTAGACTGGAATTTTAGTGCTCTGAAAGCACATTCTGTATTTTAGCAGAATTCACACTTCTGCCGCTATTGTTTGGGTGGAGACAATTTTATGCAGGTCAGGCTTAGCAGCAGCAGTGTCTTTAAGATGACATTCACAGTGTAAAGTAATCTTTAATTTTTATTTAAGTCTGCAGCAGTGAATCTTTCTTACAGAAAACCTTGCATGTAAAGAGTATGATAACTTCCAACACTTCTGGCTAACATTAGTAAACGTTAGAAAGTAACTAAAAATGGCCCATCCTTCTGTTTAACAGTAGCTTCTCAGGGTAAGGAGGGGGCGTGGTGCATTTCTTTTTCCTCTTCTCATCCAGTGAGGCTCTTCCTGCTGCTCCTCATTCATTTTGTCCTTGTCTCATCTCTCTGTATTGGTTACTGGCTTTGTTGCTGCTTTCTCAGTAACTGGCCTGAATCCATCAGAGCTCTAAACAGGGAAAGGTTAGGTATGTTCATGCCTAGTGTGAGCTGATCTGTCATCCACGCTTGCTTATATTATAGCATGCTCAAGACGAGGGGAATTAAATATCTGCCTCCATGGGGAGGAAGGAGAGAATGGACTGCCAGAGCTTTGCTGAGATTATTTCTGCCAGACCAGCTAAGGTAGCTTAGCTCTCATTTCCCCCTGAAGAGGAGTTATTATTTTGGAGTGGTGTATTTGCTGTTACGGAGAAGTATATCCCTGGACTTGTCTTCCAGTGTGCTGACTGATTTCCTTTCTGTGGCTGAGCCTAAGACTGGTACAGAGCTCCAATAATGGTAATGTAGTTAAAGCTGTCATAATCTGCTTTTGAAAAGGGTTAAAATCTAGGTAACATATTTCTTTTGCACTCACAAGTAGATAAAATGCAGAGGTGTTTTAAAGTTGTATACCCATGGAGATATGCTAAAATGAAATTTAGGTTCATGTAAAGGACTATTAAAGATGGGAAATGTTTCAGTGTCTTTGAAAACAGCTTAATTTGTGCTAAATGTCTGATATTTTCTACCAAACCTCCTTTTTGACTCTTTTCTGATCCGGGTATTTAAAAGTTCATGTTAGAAGTACCCTTCTGGAGTAAACTTTATGTAGCTTAAGCCTCTAAAAGTAAAACAATGTAAGTTTAGAGTGGAGAACAAATGAGCACAGCAGAGCTCTATAATTGCCATTAGTTACTGTGCCTCTCTTGAGGAACTGGTACACAGACTGACCTGCTGATTGTGCACATTGTCTCTATGTAGTCAAAGTTATTAGTTCTTCACAAAGTATTTGTTTTCTAAATCAAATATACCTGATTCTCAACTGTCAGCAATTAAATACACTTGGTTTGCTCCCTGTACTGCAATAAAGAGTTTGACATAGAGATCCTGCCTCCAGTTTTCTCTACTCAGCTTTGGACATCAGGAGGCAACAGTGCTTTCATTGGCATTGATCTACATCATCTTATTTTGTCAAATTCCACCAGAGAGAAATGAAGTATTTAGAATGATGACATGATAAATCATGATCTGATATCTAGATTATATCCTCTGGAAAATATAAAATATTCAAAGCTGTACCATCTCAGCTTCAGTTTGAAAACAGTGGCACTTGAGTCACCTTCTGCCTGGAGACAGTCATTGCCTTTGAACACATCAGGCTTGAACACATTCTTTAGTAATCTTCCTTTGACTGCTATTAAATACTTAAGAGTTGCTATTGATCCCCTCCGGGAACAGACTCTTCTGGCAGACCAAAATACTTACTCCTTTAATTTGTACTTAACTCATATTTTATTACTGGGTTTGCTGGGACATATAATGGTCTTTGCTTTTTCTTAAAGCAACTTTAAGGGAAACAAAAGATGGGTAAGTACTTTTGGATTTTGCTATGGATCCCATTGTGATTTTCTAAGAGCAAAGGAAAAGATCTGTTGAGCAGAAATCAAAGGTTCTGAATCTTTGACCTGTAGAGGTTCATTCTCCTTTTTCTAGTTTCAAGTTTGGGTGGAAATTCCGTACCTCTTTGTTGTCTTCTTCTTGTAGGGAGGTAAAATTGTTGATACTAAACTGGAATTTTGATTTTGGGGTATTAATATTACAAAAAATATTTAGTCCTCAAAAGGGATAATAGCAGTATCAAATGCCACCAAATAAGTGTTCTTCACTTAATGCGAGTTTCTGTTCTTTCTTTAATTAGTGAGATTTTTTATTTTTATAGGTACTACATGTGATTAGCAGTGGACAAAATTAACCTCAACCTGCAGAGCTGATCAATAAGGAGCCAAAGCACTTATGGCTTCATCTGGACAAACAACTGCCAGTTCTCTCCTCACAGCCTTCTGAATTCTGTATTCTTCTAAGATGTGAAAGAGGTTTTTGAATTGTTACACATAAAATGAGAAGGCTTTCCTGTGTTGATTGTGGACATGAGTATTAAGTCTCAGTGATGTTTTTTTCCCTAAATATCCAGCACTAATTATTGCAGTGCAGTTGAGGCTTCACAGGACAAAATTAAACAGTTGCAATCACTTAATTTGTGACACTCATTGTAACTGAGTAGCATTGTAAATTGTTTATTTGTTTATATTGCTATCTAAGCTAGCTTAGATTTTAGAAAACCTAATTTGGATCTTCTGATTTTTGCAGTTCTACAGCTTCATTCTTTGCTGAATAACATTCTTCCTATCATTATTTACTCCTTCAATGTTTTGGATTAGAAATGTTGCTTATTGTTTATTACAGTAGCAGGCACCCATTTGTTGACTCACAGTTCTGATGTCTAAGGTGATGGATCAAACAATCAGCCTGTTTCTTTCTGTCAGGATTAGTCAGCATCCCTGACTAAAACTGAGGAAAAAGTCTTGATAAGCAGAGGTGTTAGAATTTCTAGGGATGTCTGCATGACTTGCTGTTGTTTTTTGTGTGTGATATGAGACCGTGTGGTCATGAAATTAGCAAAGTGCATACTAAATTAAAACTCTATGTGCACTCATTTAAAAGAAAACCAACCAATGAGAGAAAAAAAGCCCAAAACCTAGAAAGAAAGCAGTTAGTGAGTTATAAACTGAATAATTTTATGTAAAAACACTTCCATGACTGGGATTAAAATTTCCTTTTTGTATACTTCATACCCCTAGTCATAAGTCAAAAGAAGACAAGTCCTTGGTCTTCTGTTGGTTAGGCTGTAGGGTTATCTTTCTGTGATTTGTTGAGGGCCATTTACCAAAAGGAAATATAGTCACTTTGTCATCTTTCAGTGTACTCCTGCTATATTTGATTTTCAGTTTCTGAAGTCCTGGTCACTGCTGTATTTTTCCCACTTACAGGCAGTTGTGTGATCTTTAAGTCTGTATCACCTTTGGGATCAGGAACTTTGATGGATACATTTTCATTCTGTACTTTCAGCATTCTCACCCCAAATGAGGCAGAGAAAGTGGGCTTAGCCCAGATCTCAGTCATCAGCTCTGGCAGATTCAGTGTATTTACTTCTCCTGTGTTGCTAACAGTGAGGATGTAATTTTTGAGGATGCTTGAATTCAGTCCCATTTTTCTATCATGCTGCCATTGTGAGCAGAGGAACGTTGTTTTGGGGAGGCCAAATCTCTGCAGTGTCTGGGCATCTGGAAAAAGGCTGGCTTAAGCCGTGTTCCTGTCAAGTGTCAAAGCTTTTTTGCAGTGGAGGTTCTATGCCTGCACAGTGTTAGCGAATGAGTGGACATGGCTGCTGCCAGCTCAGTTCTGGGTGCTGTTCTGTGCCCTAAGCAGAGTTTTTGCTGTCTCCTCGTATTCCCCTCCAAGGCTGTGTGAAACAAATAAGTGTTGTAGCAGTCCCAGAAATCCTGTTACTCCTAGCAACTTTGTACCAATGCATTGTTTTTTTTTTCACTGTTTCAAAGTACAGGTTGGTCAGCTCTCTGCGTTTCACTTTGGCACAGGAGAGGATACCAGAAGGGAGTAGGGATTTAACAGCTGATTTTGGTGGGTTTAAGGTACTATGGACTGGCTGTAAGGTTCATTGACTTGTTGAGTCTCAGTAGGTAAAGTGAAAACACAGGTGGCAGGTAACTTCCTGTTGGGAACATACAAGATCCAGTACTCTCATGCGGAGTTTTTTTTTTTAACTCCAGCTGCTTCTTTATTACCCATTAAACCCAGTATATATAGTCTTGGGAGAATAAAAGTGTACATGTTTGTACCTTGGAAAGAATTACGTGGTTAAGAAGTAAGGTACAGATGTGGGAAGCCTCTTTGGTTGCTATTGCTGCAGAATTTTCCAAGCTTTAGTCTGCAAGTAAATGGTTCAATACTGTGAAATGTTTGTGACTCTTGGCAGAAAGCAAACACCTAGTAAGTCCATTTAGATGTACTGTGTAGTGTTCTCTGCCAGGTTCAAAATCACTTGAATACATTGCATTTTTAAAAGATTTAAAATACACACATATATTAGGAAATCATTGTTTATTTCTAAAATACCTGTGGAGAATGTGATTTGGAGATGGTATCTTGTGATGAACATAATCTTCATAAGCTGAGTGGGATCTGTGCTTGCTGTATTGAGGTGTAATTACTGCTGTTTGCTGTTGTGATATATCAAGCCTCTGGTAATCTTCCTGTAATTACAGAATTAGTTTTTCTTCATTCTTGTGTATTTCTAACACTATATCAGTGGCACTGGTATCTCTAAAGCTTCTGTTATGAAAGGATTGATTTTTAATTTGTAGAATATTGAAATCTGGTCACAGCTGGTAGCAGTGTAACAGTCAGACTAGTTTTAAAGGGCTCTTTAACTATTTTTTACATAAGTTCTTTGAGGCTTTTATAATTGTATAGTTACAACACATATCTAAGCAGCATGTTTTATCCTTTCAAACTGCATTATATGAAAAGACAGAGGAAGATGCAGCAGCTACAAATAACTGATCAGATTTGTGTTTGTTGTAGGGTTAGAAGTGGAATGATGCATCTAATTTATAACAGGCTAGAGGAGGCAATGAACTAGTAGATAATGGATTGTGTCATCAAGTAGTAAAGACAAATTATCAACTGACCTGATTTGAAAAAGAAGCCCAAAACCTGTATCTTTTCCAATAATAGAGTCTGTCAGTTGTTTTCGAAATACCTGCTGTGGGAAACTCTGATACTGAGTTGATGTTCCTGCTTACTAATATAATAGCAGAGTTTTGTATTCCATTTCACAAAATTTGATGTGGGTAGTCAAAAGCACTGGTATCTTCCAAAGTTAGTCCTTCATCAGAACTGTCTGCGCCTTCAAGTGAAATCATGAAGAACCAAAGCTCTTCATGTTTCTTTAATTTTCTGCTCCCTTAGCTTCCTGAGCCAGCCCTTCACATCTGGAGAAGACCAGTGGTGGCTCAAAGAGGTCAGTGTGAAGGGGAGAAGGAATATCTTGTCTAGTGGTATTTAACTGTTGGATTGTTATCCCTTCACAAGCAGATTAACACCATTAAATCTGCTGGGAAGGCTCCTTTGGGTCACCTGACACTTGTCTCCTTTCTCAGGCTAAGCAAATGTTGCAGTCAGCTTTGAACTTGATTTTGTGTGTATTTAAAAAGTACAGCAAGTACAAAATAGGAATATATAATGTACTAGCGTCTGCAGAACAGGAGACAAAATTTTATCTTCTTCATTCAAGCACCTGTTACTGAATTACTAATTTCCCTCATACTCTGTCATGTCTCATCAGCTGAGGACCTCTTCTTGAGCATTTTTAACCTTTGTTATTGTCAGATTCAGTAATAGGTGGACTTTGGAGGTGGTGGTAGAATAAGTGATTCTCAAAATCAGTTTGGAGAAACAGCTTCCTTTCAAGACTTGCAAGTGTTAATGGAGATGTGTTTTATTGAGTGTTCAAGCCCCACTGCAAACGTACTGATGTGGGTGGGACATACGGCTCATCTGTACGAGGAGAAGGTGCTCAGTCACACGGGGTGCTAGCATGGCTTGTGCCCAGGCTTTCTGAGGTGCAGTAAGGGATTCCTGACCAGGTAGAGTGTCAGATTTCAGGTTTAGAGTGTTCTAGAAGTTCTTAGAGTGCCAGTCCTTGCCTTTTCTTAAGCAGCTATAATGCAAGTCAGAAGGTTGATGAAATTCTGCAGAGAGATTGTGTTGTTGTGTCTTCCTGAGGTAACTGAAGTTACCCTAACCAGCAAATACTCTTTGCATG
The DNA here is from genome assembly GCA_003676055.1 of Chloebia gouldiae. NCBI lineage: Eukaryota > Metazoa > Chordata > Aves > Passeriformes > Passeridae > Chloebia > Chloebia gouldiae. The sequence continues at coordinate 10,441,820 of QUSF01000006.1, forward strand.
CAGCTTTTTGGCATCAGGGCCTCTCACTTCTTTCTGTGGACTTGTAATATTAGGTACAAAATCAGTGGTAGTGATTTCTCTGCAATAAAAATCTGACTTTCGGCCAGGTACAGAAGGCTTTCCACATCAGGAGAGAGTCCTGCTGCGATTCATCAGGATCCTGTTGACCACTGTTTGCCAGGTGTGCACTAAGCATCTGTAGTGCTCATAGCACTGATCAAACACCACTGAGGAACAGCCTTCCAGATGAGAAGAGGCATTAAAGGACCACTAAAGGACCACTGACATGTGCAATCAGTGTGACAGCATCTTTTTTTTAAATGGAAGGATGTATAAATTGGAATTTTAAGAAACTGAAGGAATCCTCAAGGATAGCAGTATGATACCCAAATTGTTCAAGTAATGTAAGCACATTGATTCTATGTTTCTGTCACATTAAAAAGTGAGGTAGAAGCATCTAGTATTCAGGATACTGAAATTATTAAATCCAAAGTGCAGATGACAAGGTTCATAAGATTGTGGGATCTTGCCAGACTGTATTTTCTTATTCCTAATGCTCTATCTTCTTCCTGCGTTGTCAGCTGGCTTTGTTGTTTTCTCTTGCATCTTGAGCAAAATGATCTCTTCATAGATTTAATTAGGCAGCTAGCACATGTTTAATATTTTTTATGCCTTTTGATTATATCTTTCAAAAAACAGTAAAGAAAATCCAATTTCATTTGAGCCATGTAATATTATACCAAAAAAGTCTGCTGTAGTTGAATATAGCCTAGCTCTCTAGGGACTTGATTTATTGTTTGGTTTTTTTTTTTCATGGCACCCTGTGAATGTATGCAAATTGCAATTATTTTCCCATTTTATAGATGGAATTACAAAGCTTTTTTTCCCCACTTCACAGGGAGGTGTTTATAAATATATCATGCATTCATAGAATGATCATCTGAGGTAGTTTGGTATTACAGTTGAAGACTGTTTAAGTATCTGAAAAGGGAGTGTCTTTATTCAAACACAGATTGCTCAAGAAGGTACCTGGCTAGTATTTAGCCTTGTATGATTTTTTTTTTCTTTCTAAGGGAAACTAGTATAAATATTTGACATGCTTAAGAATCTCTGGTCTTCCAGTGTTTGCCCCAGAAATCTGTGAAGCCTTTCTGACCAAACACTTAATTTTGTAATGAATTTCTTGAAAGTGGTTATCTATAATTTCATATAAGTTTTTACATTTGAAAGTATTTAAATCTTCATGTTGATCTGAAGATAAAAATTTGAGTCAATTGTTTGCACCTAGTTACCATGAAAGGTCCTAATTTTGTGTTGCTGCTTTGATGTCCTGTACACAAGTGAGTATGATATTTTGTGTGTGAAATGTAGCATTAGGTGGTAGGTTTGGTTTCTGGTAACATCTATTAGTAAAAAAATGAAACTGTACCCGGGTTGGTCTTTTAGACTCTTCTTCAGACTCTTCTAGTCTTCTGAAGTGTGGAAGGGAAAAGGACTTCCTTGTCTTTTGTGCAGGCAGTCAGGTTTTTCCACTTGACTAGACAGGTCTGCTGCTTTCCTTGCTCAAAAGAGATGGGAGGGATGCTTGCTTAGAAGCAGGATAGAAGGGGTGTAATGTCTTAGGCAAGACCAAGGAGTTGCGTAGGTATTTCATTTGTTCTCCCTCAAGGACAGGTTAAGATTCTCTTTCCAGGAAACTCTAAAGCATTTGCTGTACTGCTCATATAATGCTTTTTCTCTTTAAGTTAGGTCTTAAAAGCTCTCAGAAATAAGCATTATACTCTTGATAGCTCAGCTACCTCAGGTGGCATTAAATAAGTAGGATGGGTCTTGTGACAGTGTTGGAAACAAAAAGTTTTAATAAAAGGCAAAATAAAAAAGCTCTTTACAGAGAAAAACTGAGCTAGGGTAAGAGGTTTTTGCCCTTGCTAAAACACTTCATAAAAGTGATTACTTCTTTTGTTCTCTTCTTTTTCTAGTGAATTTCTTAGGTGTGACTTTTTGGCTTTTGTCCAGTTAGCTATCTTTAAGTTTGAGGTAAAGTCTTTTAAGGTCCTGTGAGGTGTCTTTTAACCTATTTACTCCATCAACAAAAGACACATTCCTACACTCATGCAATAAAGCTAAATAACTAATTACCTTTTCAGAAGTTTGTGTACTGGCAAAAGCATATTCCTGTAACATAAAAGTACCAAATCTCAAACCCTTGTACGTATTTCATGTGTCGAGAAGTCTTAATCTGTTGCCACATGACATTGCAGTACAAGCTGGCTTCTACTGGTTATTAATCCACTTATAAATAAGAAACCCAGCCCAGTTCCATAAACTAGCCTCTGGGTTGACACAGGGGCTCCACCCAATCACCATCCTTTCTATGCTGCAAGCATATCACTGGTCCAGGATCAGGGGGGCATAAAGATGAGATTAACGAGCTGTCTAGACCAGGGAGTTTTGAACTGCCTATAAAAGAGATCTTGGAACAATAAAACATGCTGTTTGCTGATGACTGACTGGTGCTTTGTCCAGTGTCCTGTCTCTGATGCCTGACCCTATGGTAACATTAATTTTTTAGCTTTCAAAAGTATGGATAGGAATCACTTGTAATTAGACTATCTTGGTTTCCACTCTTCTTGGTGTTTATTTGGTGTATTACAGTATTCAGATAGGCAGAGCTGGCATCGTTGTGAAATTTATTGTGCTCTTCCCTTTCCAAAAGATACAGGAGGAGAAGAAAAACTTGATGCAGGTATCCATGAGTTTCTTTTGGGCTGCAGCATAAATGACCAAACGCCACAGTTAAGTTTTTCAAAGTAGACTGTGTGTCAAAATGGAGATGGCAAGTGACTGCATTGCCACTACTTTCTGTAACATTCTGTGGAGAGATTCCTCATCTGTTTGGGACCACCAGTTAAAAGTAGTATTTGGAATTAGTTGGTGATCCTTGCTACCTACCTGTTGGTTTGTGCAGACCAGCTGTTGCACAGTGGTGAGTTTATCTTGGGATGCTGATGAACTAACCTGGAAACTTGATTTTGCCTTCAGGTGGTGCCCAAATGGGTGCATTGTGGTCTTTGGTCTGATGTCAGTAAAGGTGTGATTAACAGTGTTAAGAGCTACATCTGAATGGAAGTCCTGTAAAACTTCTGACAGCATATAATGTTCTTGATTCACACAACAGTAGTGATTGGAAATGGACTAGATTTTGTATTCCTTATTTGAGTTTTGATGTTGAATAGAGAATTCCAGCTCTTTTATTCTATATCAAACCAGGTGATACAGAATAACCTGTTCATTGTATTCCAGTATTGGTGCAGTTTGTGTTGAATGCAGCCAACTTGCTTCGATTCCGGTCTGCTGAGGGTTGCTTGATAGGTTTGTACTTGTAAACTGGGTAGTTGGCATTTGGGAATGAAAGCAGGAGTGCTCACTTCTTTGCTGGTAGTAGGTCAGTATGGAGGTTGAATGGTTGCAGAGAGGATATCAGGACCTCCAAGAACATCCTTATAAAAGAGCTGGTAAGAAATAAATGTAGCAATTGCTTTTGGAGCAGTAGAAGCAGACAGTATGGATGGGCAGCTCTGTCTGCTTTCACGTGGCTTTCTGGTGGGTAAGCATCATGAATGGTAATAATTGGAGGTTTGTGGCTTTCCATATTGACCTGAGAATCTGACTTCAGTGAGTCACTACCCACCACTAAGTAAAAGAGTTTCAGTAAATCTATCATTCATCCAGTTTGCTGAGGCTAGCCAGGTTCAGATGCTTGAATTATCTTGCCACAGACTAGTTAACAGAAGGCATGTGGGCTTAATTTCAGGGGCCCCAAACTGGGGATTAAAAAAAAAAAAAGTGGCAGCTCCAACTGCAAAAGGGCTAGTTTTCTTTTAGTGGCCTTTATTAACCCTGAGGAATGTAAGTCCCAGACAGATCATGGCATAAGATACAGTAAGCATAAATACTGCACTCTGCTCTTAATGTACCTAGTACTGTTAAATGTTACAAGCCAAAAGGAAGCTTTAAAATATTATGGTCCTGCAACACACAGGGAATCTCAACTAAGTTTTAATACCTTCTGCAAAATAATAGAATGTTTGCCTAAGAAAGGAACAAATACCTTTTGGGTCAAATAGTAGTCACATGAAATAAAACTGTCTTGGAGTATCAGCTCAAGGTACAGACACATTTTAAGTTTGTTTGGCTGCTTTATCTGTGGAATCCATACCCCCTGTCTGAATTTTTAACTGGGTCATCATAATTTAATGTGGAGCAATGATAACAAAGCTGGAAGTGTAGTTGTTCTAACTTTGTAGTCTATACAACTAGGAAAAATACCTTTTTTTTTCTTAGAAGGACAATTTGGGGTTTTATATAGGAGCACTTGGTAATTAGGTAAGTCTCAAAATTGGGCTTGGGGAAGAAGAGTCTGCCTAGAACATACACTGGTTGGGGGAAAAAAGATGGGTAATAATCCATGATGCTTGTGAGTAAGGGAGTAAACCTAGCTAGAAGGGTTAATTTGGTCTAAACATGTGGTTTACTTTGGCATGGATGTCATGTCTTTCTGTATTTCCAAAAGAACTAGATGGGATGGGTGTCCAGAGCATCACTGTTTATAATTCTTCCAGCTGTGATTAAGTAGTTGTGTTCAGATCATCATGATAAAGTCCCAGAATTCTTCCCTCATGTACTGTGAGATACTTGCAATCCGTGGAGTAAGGGATATGCACTTTGAAAGTGTGAACAGGTAGAACAGCTGTGTCACCTCCTGTCAGTGTTCTTAGCCTTTGTTTTTATCTGAAGCCAGCTGTTATCAGAACAAGTAGAATATCATCAGTTTAAGCCTCAACTTTACATGTACTAATTATATGCCTATGCAAATTAGGAATATTATCTTCTGATGTTAACCAAAGATAGGCAGCTGACAATCATCTCATCAATTGTATACAAACAAGCATTTTGATGGGGTTTTTTTCTGCCCCAAAACAGCCTGACTCCTGACGCTTCTGCATTTTCATGTGCATTGTAGTATTTCATACTTTTGAAGAGGTGTCAGGGAAGGAATAGGGAAAAAAGGCCAGTAAAGCAATTTCTAGGAAAGATCAGTGTTTACTTCATCTATACAAACATCATCTTTTACTGTCTTCCACACGCACCTATGTTGTGAAATATAAAAATTGTACTCAAGGGTATTCTCGTATGCAAAAGGGAGGGCATTTGTTAAATTCAATCCAGCTGTTGGAACTGGGCCAGATTTTTCTTTCAGTTAGACAGGTGGAAGTAGTCTAGAATTGACTTGCAAATGCTAAGCTAGTTGGGCTCCCTATATGTTTAATCAAGCTGCTTTACTAACTCAGCTATGTGTTCAGGGTAGCTCTTTCCTCTAAGCATGTAACTTCAGATTTTCTGAGATCTGTTTCTGTAATGTTGAGAGACAAAAGCAGAAATAAATAATTTAATGTTGTTTGTAGAGCCAGAGAAGTTAGAATTGGTCAGTGAATTTGTTCTCTCCATTTAATAGCTGAATTTTCAAAGGAATTAAATTAACATCTTAATAAAGTTCCCAGAAACATAACTTGTGTATCCACAGGATAGCCAAAGCTGACATGGGGCTGTGGTGTTCGTCTTAATGCCTTGAGAGGCTAGACAGTGCTAAAGTAGGTATTTATTAAAAGGCCTTCAAAGGATACACCTTGGGCAGTGCAAGAGCCCAGCTGTCCCTACACCCAAGATGGATGATGGGTCCAATATGTAATTGGACCAAAACTTATAAAAGTGTGAAATTTTCACACTTTTATAAGTTTTGGTCCAATTACATATTGGGTTTAATTGTCCAATTACAGCTTGAGGTTATGAAGTCCCATCCTCCCAGATTGCTCTCCTCAATTCACTGTTGTTTACACTTTTTGGGCCTGAAGCTGCAATGGTGTCCTTGGTTCTCAGGCTGGAAAAGGATTGTTTTGTCTAACTAAACTGTGATGAGAACTTGCTGTAACTTTATATGAAGTTTGGAGTTATGTACTAATGCAGTACAGAATGTGAAAAATATGAAAGCCAAAACTTAATGCATCAATCTTGTCAAGATGATGCTGGCTTTCCCACTTCTGTGGGCTAGCACAAGGCTGATATTGCTGGCTGGCCTGCAGGAGAGTGGGAGTAGGCAGCTAGCTGGTTGTGGGGCAGCTGGCACTATATGTGCTGCCTGGATAAAAACATCTATTTCCTGCCTCTTCGTTTCTGATTGTTTCTGGACTTGCTTGCTCAAGTTGTAATGGAAGTGGTCTAAATGTGTTGATTAAAAGTTGACACTGCTGAGGTATCCCTCTTAATGAGGTGCTCAGGATGTTCACCGCACTGAGCTCCCTATGTTGTTACAATGGTGGATAGATTTTTAGTTGTTAAATGCTGGTTGTGCTTTAATCTTCCTTCTGACACAATTGATATAGCGAAAAGTAGTTAAAATTATTAAAATTCATACCACTTACTGTTGCAGCATTTGATTTTTTTTTCTGTGCAGCAAGTCTACATTATTAAGCACCCTGTACATGAAACTTAATTTTTAATTTTGTTTAAGGATTCTCTATCCCAGCATACAAAATGAAATGTAATGACCTGACCTTCTGACTAGTTGTATCACCCACACACTTAAATAGTTTTGGATTGCTGATTTGTACTGAAACTGGAGATGAAATTACCTTACCAAGTGTCCAGAATTCTGTGACTCCAAAAGTGATATACTTAAGGAATTTCAAAGTGTTTGTAATCAATTAAGATTGATTTTTAGATATGAAGTAGATTACTGTTCTGACTGCTGTGTCTAAGGTGTGGTTATTATCCTTTTGGATTAGCTTGATTCCTTTTCCTGCAGCCTTGTATAACTGTAGTAGGGTTTGGAGTTTTGTTCCTCCCCCCACCCCCCTCCCCAGTACAACACTTAATATTTTTCAAAATCATCTGTAGTAATCTTGTTCTCATGTACAAGTACAGCTGATTGGTCTTGGGGTTCCTTGAATTTTTTTTTTCATACAGAATCTGTATGGGTTGCCTTTTTGTGTAGTTTAATGTATTATGCAGTTAAATGTTTTTTACGTTAAACAAAGGCTCGAAAAGCTTGTTAGACTTACCACCATAGAATCTCAATGTTATTCAACACTTGAAAGTAATACTTTTTTCCAGAAAGCTCTGCATGGCTCCATGGTAAGGCACCAAGTGGCAGCGTGACAGGAGTGGTTTTGGCTCTTTAACACATAATGCACACATACATCTGTGCACCCTCATATGCAGTTTCACCAATGGTACTTGTGTGGCATGTGTAGTTCGGTGAAAGGTTTCCAAATATTTGGTCACTGAGAAGTAATTCTTTGAATTGCTTATGGTGGTACAACTTAATGCTGATAATTCAGAATTTCAGAGGTCATTGATTTTTGATATCAAGAGTTTGATGCAGTTTTGTGTTCATGTTCTGTCATAAAAGAAGTATCAACTGAAAAATAAGGAAGACATTTCCCTTTGCCTCAGGTGGCTGAACCTGAACTTGTGAGTTTCTTGTCATCTTGTTGAGAGAGATGCCACCCTTGTTGAGAGATCTGAAGCGCTCATCTGATGAGGACAGCTGTATTCTGTGTTCCTTCTGCCCACTGAGTGTGTCAAAGGCAGTTTTACAGGGATGATGGCATTTTTTTTTCCCTTTTTTTTCCCAAGGTCTAGTGTCTCTTAAATCTCTTGTCTTTTGTCAGCTTAGCTTTTTTGTGCTTTGTATCACAGTGAAACGAAGTTCCCTTCCAGCCCTTAACACAGCAACCCTAATGTGTTCAGTGATTTTCTTCTTTGGCATATGAAATTAATTTCAGATTTGATGGAACTAGGAATTATTTTTCCTTCAAGTGGAAGGTGATAAGGAGTGATTCTTCATAGGTAGCTGTTTGTGTCTGACATAGGAAGAATATTCAGAAATTCAGGATAGAAGTGAAACACTAATTTATCCAACAACATCTAGCAGATCTTTTGGGGGTTTTTATGCTTTATTTTATGAAATAACAAAATTCTGAGTAACTTGAAATTATAAATACTGCTCAACGTCTGCTTTTGACTTGTAACAAGATTTAAAATACTTGGTGCATTACTGTGGTCATGTCAGCCTATCAGACATAGTGGTAAATAATTGTTCCTTACATATGGTGAACTGGGGAAAAGAAATCTCTTGTTACAAAAGCCTTATGAACTTAAGTCTGCCTTGAGTCATGTATAACAATTGAGATGTAATGTTGTAGAACAGCTTGGTAAGTGTTGTGTTCTCATTTTTTAATGCTGACTGGCAGTTACTAATTTTTATTGTTTGCACTTAGTGCACAGTGCATTAATACCTTGTATTTAGGAGCGTCCTCATGGTTCAGATGCTGCAGCTGTCATTATTTTGTAATTTGTAGGATTTTGCCTGTGTTGTGTTTTCCCTGAGATTTGGAGACTTTTTGTTTATCCAGTGAAACAGTTCAGCCTTGGCTTGGGGGTTAGTGTTGAGGTGTGCTGTTTCAGTGTTCCATGAAGTTACTTGTTTGAGCACATTATGTTGAGACGTGATCATAGTCAGAAGCTGTGGATGTCAAACCCTGTATTAGATCCATTGGTAACCTCTTGCTAGGCTTTATCTGGTGTCTGTAGACTTCAGCAGATGTCCTCCCAGCCTGGAACCTGGGAATGAATCCTAGGTTGAGTTGCCAGAATAATTTTGTCTCTTCTGTTTGTCTTATCTGACCTGTATTAGCTGGAGAAAATGTTTAGCTTTTCTACTGGAGTATAAATCCATTGTAGATACCTATCAGTTCCCTACATGCTGGGTCTTGCAGGTGTTGTAAAAGTGTGTTATTCTGCTTACAATGGCAATGGTTCCTTGAAGGGAAGCTGGCAGTGGTACTTAAGACTGCTTCTTTTATATGCTATTGCATTATATGTGTGTCTCTTCTGAGTCTGTAGGAAGGTGCTGATGACCTGCTGTATTTCTAAAATGGTTCATCTGAAACACAAGCTTTAAATACTTCAAAGAAATGGCAAATCAGGACAAAAAATCATCTGAATCATTTAGGTCTGTTTTTTGGGGAGTAAAATCTGGGTTTGTCAATCTTCCTGTCATATCCTGTCCCACTCTCCTCACCTCACCCCACCACCTAAGATTGGAAATTACGCCTTTTGGTCTGCAAGTTTTAAAATAAAGCTTTCAAAAGTCCAGCAAGAGTATGCAGAATATGGTGCTATATGTATACCTGCATTTCTTGTAACTGGATGAAGTTGAAATATGTTTTAGGTCTTCCAAGGCAAGGATGACTAAATTGTGGACATTCAGAGTCTCACCATAGAGCAGTCTGTCACTAGTATATCAGCTCCAATGGTAAAGAGGAGAAGATCAAGCTGGGCAACAGTTTGGAGAAATCCTCAGTAAGAATCATGAATAAAATTAGGTGATCAAGCCAATGTAAAGTGCATTCATGTGTTTTTCATGTACTGTAATTGCCACAATTGACAAGTATGAATTAAGCACATTGATATGCAGCAGTCATCTCATGTGTCAGGGACACGAAGTGTTGGGTTAGAAATAGTGTCAGCAGTCTTCAAACAAGGAGTACTGGTCATGATCCAGCCATGGCAACCAAGTTTAACTGCCAGAATGCACCACAGGCTCTTTGGGAATTTCAGTCCCATGTGCTTGCAGCAGCCTCTAGCCCCAACATTGTATCACTGATTCTTGGTGATCCTGATAACCCTGAAAAACTGATTTTTTTTGAAGATGTTGTGCCAGCAGGAGGCTCTGTAAGACTGGGAGTCCTTAGTTTAGTGGGGGGCACTAAACTGTTCAGTAACAGTCATTGGTTCCATAGAGTTAAAACTGATATCCCAATTATCAACCTGTACTGTCTTTTAAAGGAGGATGGTAAAAAGAAAATGTACCAGAGCTGCTTTAAAAGAGAAAACACTCCTAGTAAATTTAAAATTAAATACAAAAGAACAGCTAAAAGGATAAAAACCAGGTAATATGGAGATTGCCTAAAGAGTATTAGAGCTCATGAAATCTGTGGTACTGGACAGCAGAAATGTCTGCAGAGGTGATAACCTTTCTTATTAATATTTCTAAAGAGTGGTGGCTCTCTAAATGAGGAAAAGATGAGAGATTTTTGTACATTAAATGTGAAAACCGTAATGGAGTAGTGAAATATTTTGAAGACCAGCTTGTTAAAAAACAAGAAAAATAGTAAAAAAATATTGAGATAGATTTGTAATAGAGTAGGATCAGACAGGGTGAAGTAATGGAAGTATGAAACAAACATAAAACCCTAATGGAAACGCTGAGCAAATTATTTGCCCTTAGAAAAAAGCTTGGAGGCTTCCCAGTAGCGACTTTATGAATGGCTGACTCTTAAGTAACTATCTTTAGCAAAGTATTGTTAGAGAAGGTTTTAGAGTAAGTTGATTAAATGAGTAGTAATATCTTGCCTGAGACTTCTTTGTATTTGGGTTTTTTCTAAACCAGGAATATCAAGCTGCTGAACTGTTGAACACAGCATATAAATCTTAAATCTGCCCTGCTTCCAGAAGAGTGGTAGGTGATAAGTGTTATCATTGTCCTCTAAAGAACTTCAGATTTAGTCTGATTTTTCTGCTCAGTATAAGTGTTCTAGAGTATTCTTGCATAGATAAATGAGTAAATTGTCTGAGGGGAGCAAATCTAAAAGTAAATTGTGCCTTGCATCAGTTAAATCACTAAGACTTCAAATTTAGCGCATACAATATTGGATTTTGGAGAGGAAAATTCTAGTGGACACTCAAGTCGACTGATTATGATAGGGTACACCTCAAAATTTAAGATAAGTAGGAATAAAAGACAAGATTTAGGGTAAGGTGGGATGGTGTTGCTAGTGAAAAGTTCAGTAAAGAGTTTTGGTGTCTAGAACACAGAATGATCAAGAAAAGGAGATTTTACAGCATTGTTTAGTTACATTTTTTTAAACTGAAATGCAGAGTTACAGAATCATAGAATGATGTGAGTGGAAAGCAGCCTTGGAGATCCAGTTCCAACCCTCCCGCCATGGGCAAGGATATCTTCCACAAGACCAGGTTGTTCAAAGCCTCATCTAACTTGGTCTGGAACAATTCCAGGGTTAGAACATGCACAACTTTTCTGGGAAGCCTGTGCCGGTGCCTTACCAACTCACAGTAAAGAATTTTTCCTAGTATCTAGTCTAAACCTGCCCTCTTTCAGTTGAAAGCCATTCCCCCTTGTCCTATGACTCCATACTCTGGTAAAAGGTCCCTTTCCAGCTCTCTTGTATCCCACTTCAGTACTGGAAGGCAGCTGTCATGTTGAAGGAAGAAGTGCTGAAAAACTTCAGGCTGTATGGTGTCCTTAAATTTGACAGTTATTAAGATTATTCAAATATAAAGTTCTAATAGAACAAGAAATTAGAGTGACTGGTCTTGCTAGTTGCATATGATGACTTCTTGGGTTCTTCATTTGTTCAGACAAATGAACCTGTCCAATGCCCCTCCCATTCCGCAGCTATCCAGTCCCTATCATACAGGCTCAGATGGTTACAAGTATCAAATGATTTACCCAAATGATGAGAGGGGGATGTAACACGCAGTTCTGGTGGATGCTGTAGTGCTGGTGTCCTCTTACAGTAATGAGGACTTACTTTGTTTAAAGTAGTAGAGTTCAACCCTGTAGATGTGAAAGGAGAATGTTGTCCGTGTTTACATGAATGAGCTGGTTAATCAAGCAGTGGGCAGGAAGGCAAGCCTTCCTAACTCTCAAGTGAACCCAAGGTGAAGAATTTAATGGAGAATTTAATGAATTTTGTAATGGAGATGAGACAGCTTCAGGGAGATCTCATTACAGCCTTCGAGTACCTTAAGGGAACTTACAAAAAGGAGGGAGGGAGGGTGTTCATATGGGCAGATAGTGAGAGGACAAGGGACAATGTTTTTAAACAGAAAGAGAGTAGGTTTAGATTAGATTTCAGGAAGCAATTCTTTACTGAGGGAGTGGTGAGGCACAGGTACAGGTTGTCCAGAGAAGTTGCTGATGCCCCATCCCTGGCAGTGTTCAAGGCCAGGCTGGATGGGGCTCTGAGCAACCTGGTCTAGTGAGTGGCAGCCCTGCCCATGGCACTGCTGTGCAAGCTGGCTGAGAACAGTGAAGCTATTGTAGTTGTCCTGTATATATTCATGGTGTGAAATGTGCTCATTTTTTTACCTGTGTTTCATCTTTAGCATGTTTAGTGTTTTCTCAGATGGCTCATGGGGAGTGCTGGTGTTTACTGTATACTGCTGGTCTTCACTGGTAACTTTTTTGCTCAGGGAGTTATTTGCCCTAACTCAAAAGGAACACGATAGTGGCAGTGAAGGTCAGTAGCAAGGATAGGACATAGAAAGTATTTTAAAAGGCTAATTTTAGTTAGTGTGGGTGATCTTGCTGGACTGCCAGCAGTCATCTAGTCCTCCTCTCCTTTGAATTGCATTCTGATGGTACATGTCTTTTCCACTGATAGTTGAATGAACCTAGGGAGATTGCCTTCAGTAGGCTAAAATTCTTCTTCGGTCTTCTGGTCTCTCTTACCTGAGAGGTGCAGCAGTATTGTCAGGAATGTGTTCTGAGTGTCCAGTATCTTGAAGGAGGTGAGATGCTTATTGGCCAGTTTTCCTTTGCAGTGTTTAGGCTGTAGATCCTAAGGAGACTCAGTACCACTGTAGTACTTTGTTTCCTTTTTCTGCAAGTCTGATTGGTCTTGTTGCATTGAGTTAGTCATCTTCTGTCAGTCATGATTGATTTTGACCAGGGAACTGTTAAAGGTTATGTGTTTAGGTTGTGAATGTGATTATATCAGAATGTGAGATTGTCTAACCTGGATTTACTGCTGCCTATGGTCTGCACATACGACTCTGGAGAGTCATTTCAGTGAAAACAGCTGAAGAATCATTCTAGTGAAACTCCATGGGGAAGCTGATATTTTGTACCTTTGGGATACTTCTTGAGGTTTATGACAAAGCTAAGGTGTAAGGTGTATGATAAATAAAAAAGGAGAACAAACCAACCAACCAAAAAAAAAAAAAAATCCAACCGAAACAAAATATTGCAAAAAACCACGTGTATCCGCCTAGAAAAGATTGAGTTATAAATTATGCACAGTTTTCCATGTCTTTTGATGAATAGATTAAATGCACTTTTTTTTTACCTAGAAGCAGCTAATTCCAAAACAGAATGCTATTTTCTTGACATACATTTTTTTTTTTTAACAGACTATGAGAAGACACAGAAATGAAGTTACAATTGAATTGCGGAAGGTGAGTCTGCTTTTGTTTATCAACTGTGTTACTTTGCTAAAAGTGCTCTAGTGTCTTAACTAAATATTTTTCCATAAGCTTTGCTTTATAGCCTCAAATGTACATTGAAATGGTGTAAATTTGTTAAATACTAACTGTGGATTCTAATTTATTTATCTTTTCTTTCTCCAGTTTGTGAAGCTCAGTACTACAGAACAGTACTGCTTTACTCCAGTGTATCACTTGGAAATAATCCATATTTGGTTTCTGTACCAGTTATTACAGTGGAGCTCTCAGCTGTTCAAATGTTTAAAATCTCTGAATGGGAAAAGGGAGAGTTTTAGCATTTAGAAAGTGAGGTTGTTCATTTATCTTGTTTTCTGAAAATTATTGCTTCCGTGCTGTAAAGGGAGTTAGTTTGGGCGTCAGGTTTTAGCTGCATTGGGTAAATGTCAGTATGGCTGGGAAGATCATGAGTATGAGAGCTGATCTAGTTTACTGCTCTGCCTAATTAGAGCATTTGTTACACCCTCATCTTTCATAACTCTTCCAACTGCCTTTCTCAGCACCTCAAAGAGAAAGGGTAAACTTCTGTTTGCTTTTGGGTACCTTCAGTGTATTTGAGGACTTCATACTGGCTCCTTTACCTTTAACCTGTTGAGACAGCTTCAGTTCTTCACCCTTTTCTTGAACATTCTCTCTCCTAGATTTGACTTGTTGCTGCTTCTCAGATCCAAATTGCATGTATTTTTCTGGAAGTGTGGAAATCTGAAAGGATGCAGGCTGCAGCTGAGTTTTAAATGGAATAGTGAAAATCAGTTCCTGATACAGTATTCCTCTTTATACTAAGTATGTTGTTGACAGGCATATAGTCTGTGTATGCTTTGTACACTTCTTAGATTACCACAAAGCAAATGTAGTTGTTTCTTTTGTTTGCATTGTTGAATAAATGCAGATTTTTTTTCTTTTACAATTGACTTCTGTCTCCTGAATTATATCTGCTTTGTCCAGGCTTTCCCATTCTGTTCCCCAGTATGTTTCCAGGCTTCTCTCCAGCTTGGTATAACGTGTATTTTCTATTATTTTCATTAATGACCTGATAAGTGTTTGGTTTGAATATTCTCCATATAACTCAATAACTCCTATTGGTCTCCTATTTGATGCTTCTCTCCAGTTGAATCCTTGACAGTTTAAGTGGTGCTTGCTTAGAAGTGCACACCCCCCAAATTCTATCTTCTTTTTTTTCATTATTTGCAAACTGAGAATAAAAAATCCTTGCTAAAATCCAAGTGAAGGGTTTGTAAATAGGAACTATGTTGCTAGATATTAGCTTGACTTGTTTTTGAGAAATTTTGTCTGCACTTATCACCTGATTGTGTAGGAGCAACCAAAAAATCTTGTGGTAGTATTTTCCTGGGATCCTTCTGTTCCTCTTGGAAAAAGGGACTTTGTTTTTTCAGGTCTTACAAAAAACCTTCTCTATCTCATTACAATATAAACTGTAAATATTTCTAAGATTCATCCTGAGACTATAGTAATTAGTCAAAGAAATCTAATTTGACCGAGATGACTGGAAAATGATCAGCAGTGGAAGTTTATGCTGATGTGTTAGAGGTCCTCTTTGTTCAGAACTGGTGTAAAACTTGCTGTGTAAATAATAATAAATGAGTGACTCTACAGATTTCACTGTACTGGGAAGAGTCATTCATAGCACTCAGGCAGCGTGTGCCTGCAAGCAAAGCAAACCAGTAAAAGATGCCTTAACTAATGGAGCATATCCTTATACATCTTGTTAAATTGAGATGGAATGTGAGCATTCCAGTGCAATCTTTGGAGAGAACTTTGCAGTGCAAAGTGAGAGTTTTAATTTTAAATTCTTATGATTGGTTTTTGTAACTGGTCACAATTTCAAGGCCAGTTTATTACAGAAGTGTGGTGGGGAGTAAGTAAGACACTTAAGGCAAGATATTATGCTGTGTGGAAGGAATCCAGCATGTGCCAATAATATGTGAGTGAAAATGAGGAAGCCTATGAGCTGTCAGTGACTTCTCACTGAAAACTGCACATGCAAAGAACAGTTACACATTTAGAGGAGAAGTCTGAGCACTGGATGTAGGTCAGACTGTAAATCAAGAGTGAGCAGCAGCTGTAACACTCTTAAATGCAGGAATTGGTGTTCTTGAGTGTTGGTTAAACATCTTCACTGCAGAGACCAGAAGAAATCTGCTTTAATAATAAATTTAGCATGTGTCAACTCAGCTGGTGCTGGTGGGCAGCTGGTTGCAATATCATCTCTGTGGCAGATGATATTCTGTATCATTGCTTCTGGTACAGAATTGAGATTGAAATGGTAAGGGATGTGTTTTATCACATGCCAGGAGTGGAACAGATAAGTTGTAATATCATTGCTTCAGTCTTTACAGTTAACACTGCTACTCTAGCAGGAGTATGCCAAATTCAAGAAATTTTTGGCATGACCTTAGTAATCCACTGGTGCCTCTTCAGAGGCAAGGGACGTCTTCTCTCATCTCAGCTACCCAGATGCTGCATGTACACCTGGCTTTGAAGAAAAGAGACAAATTTAGTGTATTCTTGATCTGTACGGTTGAAGCACTACATAGTTGTGGGTTTGTATTTTGAATCAATGTGGATATAAATATTAAATGAATGGATCTGATGAAATTGCTCACATCTCTGTTTAGTAAGATGGAATAAATAAAAAGTCATGGCTTTGAACAGTAGTAAACAATTTCTGCATGCATCAGTGTGAGGTGTTTATTCTCTTGAAATTACAGACATCAAGGTGCCATTTGCAACACATTCTGTGCTTCAAGAATATTATCTCTGTTCACTATCATTACACCACAGCTCTTATTCAGGAAGAAACTATTTTTCCCTGTTTTTTATTTCACAATCACTTATTATTTGTTTAGGAATTTAATTAGCAAAGATTAACAAAGCTATCTGACATGAAAAGGTAGCAGTATTCTGGCAGATTCCAGGTTGAGACATGGGTTGGCATCATGAGCCAGTCAGATGACACTCCTCATGGTCAGGTGCCCTTTTACTGATACCATATTCGCTTTGTGTTCTGTGCATTTTGAGAATGGATCTACTACATTTATGGAAAGGTATTCTTGGTCTCTGATTATATTACTTGTACAAGAACAGGTCTGAGAGCTTAAACAATAGCCATCGCCCTTTCCTGACAGATAATAGTGTCAGTTTTGACACTGTCAGTGTCAGGTGTTGGAGACTGTCAAGATTTAGAATATAAAGCTCTTCAGTGCAGTGTCTTGGTGAAGTCTGCTTTATAGTGTTTATCACTTGGTTTCAGCATCCCAGAAACATGTTCTGTTAGTAAGTAACGGACCCTGGAATTAATTGTCTTAATCTGTTAGTCTCAATCTAAAGGGGCATAGTGGATGAGCAATGGTTAGGATTCAGTTTAAAGTTCTATATCTAAGTGAATTCTGTAACTCCATTGCTCTGAGACATCCTTTGATTCTGGGTGCTTGGCTTTCTCTGAAGATTAAGTTTGACTTGGGCTACTTGTGCACCTAAAGAAAGGTAGTCCTTAGCTAGGTCAATTGAGTTAGATGTCACCCTTCAAAGGAAGCATTAGCACTCCTAACTTCAGCAGAATCACAGGATACTTCCCTGCTAACTGGAATCCTAAGAACTTCCATGATCTCTCACAAGGTTTATTTTTGGCTTTCTTGGCAAACTCAGCTGCCCCTGAGAGCTCACAGACATGAGCACATGAAAGCTCTAATTGCCAATTAAGTTTGGTGCAAGGCAAAGCAATTATTTGCTAAATAAGTGGTGGATTAAAGAGTCATGGGCATATGTCTTTTTTTCCCTTCTCTCCCTGGCATACTGTCCTTTTTTTCTATTCTGATCTTTAAATAAAATTGCTTATGTCCATGATAGCTCCTAAAAAAGGTAGTATACTCCTTGAAGAAAGGAATCTGTCTTTCATTGTTGCTGGGAGTGTTTTGGTGGAAAAAATACTTTTCTGATTCTCAGTAAGTCTGAAAATTCAAAAGAAAAAGAAAATTCTTAGTTTCAGGATAGTAAAACTTGTATCAGTTAAGTCTTTTCCAGTTCAGTGTGTATATATAGCTTTTCATTCACTGTAAAGATATTTTAATACATAAATCTACCAGTGTGAAGAATGACTACAATGACAGGGACAGTGAAGCACTATTAGTATGTTCTTCTGGAGGCTTCCTTATCAAGTGTTAGTAGCACAGATTATTGGAAAAGAATTTGCATTTACTCTGCCTCGACTGATTAATTAAAAAAAAATACCCTAAGAGGCAAATTACATTCCTAATAGATTCTTTTAGAGGCTTAGTTGAAAGGGGCTATGAAGAAAATTTTTGGAGACTTGCTTGAATCCATTTGGGTGAGATCTTGCTGTTCCCTGACTAAAGAGATCTTAATCTTTGCAATCCATGCTTAGGCCATACACTGGTATCTACTCCTTTTTAGTCAGTTTGCTCCTCTTCTGAGACAGATGAATACTGATCAAACAGGAGCATTATGATTGTTCTCTGTTGTCACAAAGGTAAATTAGCAGAACTCAAATGTAGGAAAGTTGCCTACGTCTTCTAACTGTGTATCTGTAGCTAAATCTTTATCTGAAGAAGAATCTTGGAATCTGACCTGGAATCAGTGGTAGCATAAAAGGGATGTCCAGGAAACCTGAATCTACGCCATCATTGGCTTGAACCCTTAGTCTTTTCTTGGATTGTAATTGTAGGAGCAAGAGATGCTTGTTGTCATCTGTGAGTATATCTAATACTGTCTAGCATTAGGAACTCCAGTTTCTAATGTTCTTGAAGTTCTGCTTTTCGTCCTCAGGAGACTCAAATGTAATTATCTTAACTTCTGTGCCTCAAGAACTTCTACTGGCTACTGAGCTTCTAAACTTTCCTCTGACCTGAAGAAACATTTTGTAATGGTATTTGTTTCTTGCAGGCAAAGATTTTCTTGTTAATTTCTTTCCATTTTAATTTTGAAACCTCACAACAGCTAGCATTCTTCACAGAGCTTTCCTGTCTGTCCAGTGCTGAAAAATATATAGAAATTCATATTTGGCACCTTTCACAGTTCCATTAGAGCATCCCATTGCCATGTCCCCTAGTACTAAGTGCAGTGCAGTGCAACACAGAGCTTTTTGGATGTTCCCTTCAGAAGACCTGCAAGGAGTCTTCTGTTAAATAATGTTTTTGAACATTTGAACCTTGCTTGCATTAGTCCATATATTTTTAAAATCCTGTGGCCATCTGCCAAGAAGACAAACAAAAGTACCAGGATCTGCAGAACTCAAATGCTTACGGTTCATGTAGCATGACCATCCCACTGTCAGTGAAACAAATGATGGGCATCTGTCATAAAAACTGTACAAGAAAGTGCACTCCTGGTATCATTACTGTTACACATTCATTTGGCATGTTTACCAATGCCTTTTGTTTGTAGGCTGCTGTAGGAGGACCTCTACCAGAACATTGGCAATACTTACAACCAGCAGTCAGCACCTGTACGTGAACTTCCGTACTTATTGTACGTAATATGCATAATTCAGGCAGCGTTGAGGGTCTGCTCTTTATAAAGAGACCTGCTGAATTTTGTTTGTGACAAGGTTTTACCCTTCATCAGACATTGCATTCTGATGCCTCTTCCATTGAAAGGGCTCTCTCACTAGGCTTTAAACAGGACAGCTGTATCCAGGTATGTTCATTTGTCTTTGTTTTCATTCACCACAGGAGCCTACAGAAGAGGCCAGTGCTTTGATTTAGGCAAAAGCTTTTTGAGTTTGCTACAATATGTCAAAATGCAATAATTTTAAAGCCATGGCAGGCTGCAAATTGTCTTTTACCTTCTGTAGGAGGGTGTTTGGCCTGTCAAATTACTGGAGAGAGCAGTTTAGCTGTCCAGGGATTGGACACTTTTGCAGATGGACAATGATACTTCAAATAGCCTTAGGATTGAAAGGTTTCATGAGCACTTTGACTTTATAAATAGTGCTAATTAGAATAGAAACTTTTAGTACTTCTCAGTAATAGCCTCTCTGCCTCAGGCTGCTGTTTTGGTTCTGTCAGTTGTTTTTCTACTCAGCCACCTGCAAACAATGAGTAGCTACAGGAATATTATTGCTCCTTCTTTCTTTCCTTGGCTGAGCTAATTTTTTCTGGAGCCCATCACACCATATCACTGACGACCTGAAGACATTGCCTACACTCACAGAAATTGCAGCACCATTCTGTGGTCAGTCATGTCCTGTGAAGTTTCTTTCTCTCTCTTAAGGGGATGTAATATCTTGGCCTTACAATATGGCCTGTTACTCGTATACTTGTTTTGGTTAAGGTTAACAGTAGGAGGTGTTCTCAGGATTGGATAGTTGTGTGTGCAGTATAGAAGGCTTACTGGTACAGGAGAGGCTCTTGTTCAGCTCAGTGTCTGGTGTGGGAAGATCAGGTAAACACATTACAGGTCTTTATGATGAATCCATCAGTTAATGCATTCCTGCCTGATGCAGTTTGTCTGCATAACACTACTTTCTTAGTGTTTAACTGCGTGCTCCTTTTTGTCTTCCTTCTCTCCAGATCTGCTTGCCAACAAACTGCCTGTGGTGCTTGTCTGTATTGATGTGCTCCATGTATGTAGACATTACTGCACAGCTCTGGAGCCAGTCTAGGTGGTCTTGTGCACTATTTGAGGATTTAGTTTTTGTACTTAAAACTTGACTAAAATCAAACTATGCTAAGTCTGTGGATTGTTTTCTGCATTAAAGGGTTATTCTCATGCTTGTTTGTAGTTATAGCTTTGTTATATCTCAAAAAAAGTTGATAGGATTTCAAACTTGTTTTAAGTAATTTCTAAGATGTCTGAAAGGTAAGCAAGTCCCAGAAATTTTGCACCTGGAATTACTGGTTTTTATGATATAAAATAAAATACTGGGGACCCTTCAACACATCATTGTTTAGAGGCTTTTTTAGATATTACCAACCAGGTATGATAAAGTAAAATTTATTTAAGGAGCACTGTGGTTATCAAATAATTGGAGACTGAAGAGCCTGCCTTTCCTTGGTAGTATACTAGATTTCTTCTAGATGAAATCTAGAAGAAATCTACCAAGGAAAGAGCTAGCTCTTACACTTTTTCAACATTTTGCATCATTAAATAATTAAATCTTAATTAAGTTACAAAAAACCAAAACCAAACATAAAAAGGATACATTTATACTGCATCATCTTCCATTGCCCCTTCTGTCTTTGTACCTCCAGACATACCAAACAAAATACAAAGTCTAAAATTTAAAAGAGACCATTTCACAGTTTTGTTATAATACTTCTAATAAATTTTAAATTTGTAAAAAATGTAAACAATTGATTATTTGTTTTCTTTCTTTTTAAGTTACTGTTTTATGTCTTCAAATTCATTAAATTAGAAATGTTAAAATGAAATGTTAAATGGGTATTTTTCCAGTGAAAAGATAATTTTATTCTTTTGTAATTCCTTAAAGGAACTAAGACTAGAGGGTGTCTTGGTTTTTGTCAGAAATTAGGCTAACAGCATGAGTGGGAAATCCTGCAAGTGCCAGTGTGCATGGAGCATGCTACTTTACACAGAAAATGCAAATAGGTGTGACCAGGGAGCTTCAAAACAGGTTTAGCTGAAAAATAATCTAATGCTGAAAAAGAATTTCTGTTACGTGTGGCTAAATGTTAATATCATGCAGAGCTATGAGTATTGTGAATGCCTGTTAGAAAATTAATCCCCAGACTGTGAGTTTTAATTAATTCAAATGTCATGGATTGTTGTAGATCTGTCTGATTAGCAAGCTGCCAGATTATTACAGCTAAAATACTGCAAATTCTATTTGCAGTTACAAATGCCTTTAAAAAAAGCAACCTCATCTATACTTAAATGTTGAAAGGGTCCATTGTGCATCACCACCCTGTACTAATAAGCATTAAAAGTGGCTTTATTTTTTGTCATTTCTTTACAGAACAAAAGAGATGAACACCTTTTGAAAAAAAGAAATGTTCCTCAAGAGGAAAGCTTAGAAGATTCTGATGTTGATGCTGACTTCAAAGCAGTAAGTTCCTTGATTCTGGAATTATTTTTAAAACTGTGGTGATGTCTCTAAACAATGTATTCTGTTATCTTGCAGTTATTTGAAAGTAAATTTATGAACTGATACACAGTTAAAATAATTTTTTCTTGTATTAAATGTTTAATAAGATGATAATTTATCAGCAAAATTACTAAAACTTTTCTTTTCTTTTCAAGCAAAATGTAACACTAGAAGCTATACTGCAGGTATGTTACATTTAACTTTTTTTTTTTACTAGAAGGGTGGGTTCTGTGCATTTTTAATTTTTACTGTGTTTTTAATTTTCTTTCTCAGAATGCCACAAGTGACAACCCAGTGATCCAACTGAGTGCTGTCCAAGCTGCAAGGTAAAAATAAATAAAGATACAGAAACATAATTTATACACATTTTTTGTCATAAAAGTAACTAAGTTTTACTTTTGATTTCACAGAAAACTCCTATCCAGTGACAGAAATCCACCTATTGATGACTTAATAAAATCTGGAATTTTACCAATTCTGGTAAAATGCCTAGAAAGGGATGATAAGTAAGTATTCTTTTAAAAATCTTCACTTTTACTGGAAGTTTGCATTAGAAAGGAAATAATTATTTGAAACAAAACTGAGGATTCCAGCACCATATAATCTGACACAGTGGATCACATTCCATGATGATAAAACACAAGTTCTCCAGGAATATTCTGCCACTGAAATGTCTTTTTTTTTTTTAAGCATGTTTGAACATATCCAGCTAATGGAGAAAACCTTACTCCATTTCTCATTGGTTTTGAATATTTCAGCCTTTTACCATTTTTTTTAAGAAATCTGCCACAGACTTGTGTGTATTTCCATGAAGACAGATAACATTGTGTGGTTGTGAACAGGGTTTTTTCCAAAATATATTTGTCTTTGCCATTAAGATTAATAGCTGAAGTTTTTGGTTTCTTCTCACTGCAAGGTGTGTTTCCTTCTGGTTCTCTCTTATGTGATGGTAGAACATGGTGAGCGTGCTCTCTGAGTCTTTATTGGAAAACAAAAAGCTTCAGTAAAGAGCATAGAGAACACTGAGCACATAGCTGCAAGCATTTAATGACATGTAAGAAACAGAACACACCATATTCAACAAATCTTGAGCCCCTGATTTGGTTAAATATGGATTAACACAATTGAGGTAAATATTTTAGCGTGTCTTTGATCTCAAGCAGACATGAATGTATTTCTAGTATTTTTATTTTCAGTGTTATTTCTGCAGCTGTGAGAGCTAGGAACTTCAAAAATATGTAGTGGTATTTTTGGTATATTGTGATGGCTGCAAAACTATGAACTGCAAGTAGGATTTTTTCCTAGCTTGTTTAACAAAACATTTGCTTAGAAGGCAGCTGACAATAACATTCAAATCAGGAAGGAATTTTAAAATGGGTCATGAACACTTGTCTGCTCTAGAAGTAGATGGTTCAGTGCTTTGAAAATTCTTTTTAATTTGAATCTTCTGCTAGTTTTTGTGTGATTTACCCTTGTAAATGTTTACTAAGTTTTTCAAAATTGAACTCAATTTTTTTTAAGCAGTCCTTTTAATCATGATTGCTATATAATATTTAGCAGAGTTAAACTCTGAAAAGACTTTGCATAACAAATCATTAAAGCTGTTGTTCATGTTATACTTGAAAGTTTAACTTGAGAGAAAGAAAAAAGGGACTAACCTAAAACTAGAGTTATAACACACTTGATCCTAAAATTTAAAGGTTTATAGGTAGCTTCTGACAGGTGTGATTTGTTTTTACCTCCTGTTTAACTCTTTTGCAATCCCATCCCCAATAAAACCTCAAATTGCTTTAGAAATTAACACACAAAAATGTTTAAAAGAAGCAGGTACTTACAACTATATATAAAACATGGCTGATAAAGACACAAAACCTATGGAAATGAAACAGTCACCTCACAGTAAATATTCTCTGTTCTTCCTAAATCCAGACACTTACAGTTGTGTTAATGACCATGGGCTGTAAACTCTTTTGTATCTTGAGGAACTCTTTACTTTTAGTATTTGATGGAACAGCAGTTTTCATGCAAACTGTTCTACTAAACTGCTGTTGCCATAGACAACGGTTAACAGACATCTTGGAAGAGATGTTCTCCTAGTTTTCATTACATTTGTAACTAATTTTATTTGTATTTAAATAACTAATTTTATCTGTATCACAGGTGTGATGCTGTCTTTTTATACTGATTCTAGATCTTTCACTTGGTGCAGAAAAATCTCTGTATCCAAGTATACCAGCTTGCACTTGATCTGGAATGTAATGTAGGAAGAATCAAGTTTAATTGGTTGTTTGGTTGGTTTCTTTTGTTACTAATATTAATTCAGAGTGATGGATGGTCACAGAAGGTGACTGTCATTTACAGAAGGTCACAGAATGCAAGATCTTTTTTTTCTTACAGCTTTTCCCCTGAAAAGTCCAGACTTAGATGTTGGAGTTTTAAAAATTTTAGCGCAGTGGTACTGCCTAAATGTAGAGTATTTCTTATGGCTATGGCTAGCAGTATTGAAATGAACCATAAAATAGTCTTCAGATCATGTTTGAACTTACTAGTATAAAATTCTTTCATTACAGTCCTTCATTACAATTTGAAGCTGCATGGGCATTGACTAACATAGCATCAGGCACTTCTGCACAGACTCAAGCTGTTGTACAGTCAAGTAAGTATTACAATTACAACTTTGATTTTTTGGGGGAGGGGGCAGTGGGGGTGGATATTGTGGGAAAAAGAAAGTATTTGGATATAACGACTGCCATTTCTTATCAATGCCATTAAAGTAATAAATATATGCTTGTCTTAAAGATTTAGCAAAGATTTCGGAAAGATTCCTACATTTGCTCTTAAACATAAATCTGCTTGTCACTTACAATTGATGTTAAGGATCCCAGACAGGATTTCCCATAAAGAAGATAGAGAATGACAGATGATACAATAACTATCACAAAAATCTAAGTCCTTTCTCATTCTTGGTTTGATTTCTGAAATCGTGTACCATTAACTGCTCTGTGGCTAACATGTAAGTTAGGAATTAATTCTTTCTGCTTCAAAGTGTGTTCATAAATCTTATTAAAGTTGTTAAATACATACAGTTATATAAAGTTGCATATTTAAATACATTGTTAAGAAAATTAGCATCCTTTCCTTGTCTGTATGATTTGTATCTCCTGTACGCACAAGTTTGTTGAGCTGCTTTCATTTCTTGTTTAACCAAACAGTGAGAAAGGAAAGAAACTCTAAAGTCAAATGAAGATGAATTAATCAAATAATTTTTTCATCATTATATATATAGCTTTTATGGACCATCATACTTATCTTAAAACAATCACCTTTATGCTAAATACAATATGTTGTCAATAAACACTAGATTATAGATAAGCAAATCTATAATAAGCTGTCTTGACTTACTCATATTCTCATTTTTATATTGGAAAATGATGACTTAGTTATTTGAATTTTTTGTGTATGAACGTGCACTTCAAATTAAAATGCTGATTTGTATGTTTTCATGGCTAATAAAATAACTGATTAATTATTAGAGTTTGTATATTTAAGATATTGGAGTAATATTATTGTTATTATTATTATTTATTATTATTATCCAAAATAATATTTGGATAAAGTGATCTTGCTAAACTGAGCTTTGGATAGAAATCCAAAGGCTTTAAAACAAACAAACAAAAATCATTATCTTGAATTTGTTTCGAAAATTTCTGATGTGATTTGGGCACCTCTGTTTTTAGATTGCTTTTCTGGTGTCTAAGTACCTTTGAAAATCTACTTCCAAGTTTTTTCTTCCTTCTCAACTTGTTCATTGGTTAGTCATTGTTTTCTTTCTTTTTTATGTCACACAATGTTGTCCTGTTTGAATGAAGCTAACAAAGGATGTTTATAGTATTAGCTTTGCAAGAAAAAAATCTGGAAAAAGCTCAAAGTAAAAATTAAAAGTGGAATAAAAGTACGTACAGCACAACTAAAAGCATTATTGTTACCTGAACAATTACTAGAAGTTCAAGTTGAGACATGTTTCTCCCAAAATCTGTTTAGTTAACGCTTGAAAAGAAGAAAATTTGCTAAATGACTTCAGAGAATCAAAAACCATTTTACTCATGAAGAGAAAATGGATTAAGTTTAGTCTAAAAGTCATGCTGCGTTGACTGGGAGATGACCAAGGGAAAACAGTCTCCCAGCTCTTCTCCCTTTAGGTAAGGAAGGGTTTGAGGAAACAAAGCAATAGACCCTTGCAGCTACAGAAGAGGCTGATGCAGCCTTAATACAAAAGAAGGCAGCCTCCTGCAATCAGAAGGGACAGATGGTACTTGGAAGGCCCAGCAAAGGAGGAGAAGTACTAAATGCACAGAACAGTTCTTGGCAGGAGCCAGTTTGAAGCAGGAATAATTAATTTTTTGAGAGTGGTAGGTCAGATAACCTCAACTCATGCTCTCTCAGGTTGTCCTCCTGCCTGAGTGCTATTATGAAATAACTTCATTCCTGGTTTTGAAAGCATACCAGGATTGGAGTGCAATATAAACTACATAGTTGACCCTCTTCTCCAAAAAATGTTGAATGCGTGTATGGCTGAATTGTAATCTCAGTGATTGCTGAGAAGGAAGCTAGAATATTCCACTTGAGCTAATGGAAGTGGGATGATTTTATTACAAGAGTGTTCTTAAGCAACAGTGTGTTGCTGTCCCTGCTTGTCACTTATAGGCGATGGCTGAATCACTCCTGTGGAGTGGGGAAGGAATTTTAGGTTGTCTTTGTTTTTCATGGCTCTATATTTTCCAGGAAAATACACCAGAGTTTTTTGGCTTATTGTCACTTTTCATTAGCAACACAATATTGATCCACAGTTGCTCACAAACTGTGTTGCACTTTTAAAAAAAATTGTGAAGCTATTTCTGCAAGAAAAATACTCTTTAACAGTATATAAACTGATCTAGTTTATTCAGACTATAGGATGACTATGGTCATATATAGATTTAAAAATTTGCTGCAAGAGTTATTGTCTTTCAAACAGTCTGGGTTGTCTGAAGGAAAACAAAGCATGGGGATAGTATAGTGGGATAGTTACTTAGCTCTATCAAATATATTTAATTCCACAGAGAATGATATCTAAAATAAGTACCACTTCCTTAATTTGGTATGTTGCTGGCATTATATAAGAGCAAATTAAAACGTGTCTTAGGACTGGCAGATGGATGTAAATCTTCACTGCATATGGAAACTAACTATAGCCATCTCTTGGGAGGAAGATATTTTCTTAAAGTCAGGATATGAAGCACGTTTGCACAAGTAGGCATGTCATTCTGCTTGGTATGTGTTGTGATCTGGGATAACTGGAAAATCTGAATTAATGGGACAGGAAATCTCATGCCTGCATACTTGAGGGTCTAACTATCACTTTGAATATGGGGAATGTTTAAATGTGGGGCACTGTTGATTAATAAGTCTGTTCTCAAGTCTATTTTTCCCTTCTCTAGATATATATAGAAATGTTCAGCTCAGGTTTTGTGCACCCTTCATAATAGAAACATTTGTAAGGCATGGTGGAGAATGTATTCTATGTAAATCAGTGAACATGTTGCTCATATACCAAGATCCAGCATTAAACAAATCTAATCTTTGCATTCTGCAGATGCAGTACCCCTCTTCTTGAGACTACTTCATTCACCACACCAGAATGTTTGTGAGCAAGCTGTCTGGGCTCTCGGAAATATTATAGGTAACTTGTTGTTTTAATGATTTGAATTCAGGGAATGTTTCATTTTAGAACTTGACTTTTTGAACACTGGCATTATCATAAGAGACTATGTTTCCTCTGAGTTCTGTGTCTTGATACAATTTTTTAATGTTTATAATATGGCCAGAATTACATAAGTACCTCCTGTTTTTTTTCTAAATAATATTATCACTTGCTATGCAAAATATTAACAGGATAAATTTTGTGTTTCCTAAAATATACATACATAACTTTACGTATGTATATTTAATTAAATATGACCTTTTAGTAGTAGACTATTGGTGAGGAAACATAGAATTTCAGTATCCCAACATGTCATTGCATACATTTCAAGATTTTCCATTTTTAATGTAATTTCTTTTGCAACAATTTTCATTTCTGTAGGTGATGGTCCTCAGTGTAGAGATTATGTCATATCACTGGGAGTTGTCAAACCTCTTCTGTCCTTCATCAATCCCTCCATTCCCATCACCTTCCTTCGGAACGTCACATGGGTCATTGTAAATCTCTGCAGGAATAAGGACCCCCCACCGCCTATGGAGACAGTTCAGGAGGTAAATAAAGAATTATGAGACAGATAATGTTTTATACTCTGGGCTGGAGGCCAAATGTTTTACATTGTCATACTATGAATTTTTGCATGTTTTTTTGTCACTGCACATGTGTTGTGCCACTCTATCATATGCTAGATGAAATAATTTGACCAATGTGATGGTTCTTGCTACAGCTGTAATAAAGGTAACATCTGAAATTTGTAACATCTGAAACTGAGTAAGACTTAAGTGATGAGCTATACAAATAAATTAACACACTAGAAAGCATTAAAATACTCAGCATTACATGTTGTCACTAAAAAAAATAAAAGCTACAATGTGATTTTGTACATGGAAGAATTCAGATGTGATTATTTTCAGCAAGAGGAAGTGTAAGTAAACTGTGGCATGTAGTGTGATTTGTGTTTCAACTCTCGTGTGCACATGCAGTCAATGCCAAGTCCCAGCCTGAGCAGAGATCCTGAAAATCCTTTTAAACTGGTGAACAGAGCAAATGCTCCGTTCACAGCGTCAGCACAGTTAGCAAAATGGTGCTGTTTGACTAGAACTGTAATTGTAAGTAAAGTTCTTGGTTTTAAGATGAATCCAAAAGTGTAGATACAGTTTTTGAAGCTGTGGGAAGTATGTTACTGTTAACAGCTAAACCTTAAAGAAATTTTAAAAATGAAGCAGGGAAACTTTTGCAACTAATGCTTTACTAAATAAAACACTCTGTTCAAAGCAGTTTTATCACAGCCCAGTTTTATATTTTCTCCATTTGTGATTATAAAAAATTAAACTTTAATCCAAGAGGTTTATATATTGATATTAGGCTAATAATTTTTATTGTGTGTGATAGTAAAGCTTTTACAATAGCAGCAGGGTATCTTATCTCTGTTATTTGCTTGTTTTCCCTCAAAATACAGTCTACATTCTGTGTCTGGAATCTAGTACTGTCTCATATTTTCACAAATTTGAAATATAGATAATACAGGTATTTTTATACATACTTTGAGGGAATGACCCGCTGCTGGAAAGTGTGTGTTTACAATATCCTAAAGCAGACTCCAGCTAAGGTTTGTGATTGCAATACTTGGATTCATAATTTTACCACCAATTTAGTTCTACTGTAATGACTGATGAACTTCTTTTCAGATTTTGCCAGCATTGTGTGTTCTCATTTACCATACAGATATAAACGTAAGTAATTTTCATAATTTTAGATATTTAGATTCTTTGTTTTCTCTTGAAAGATAATGCTGCAGGATTTTGTTAGAGTAGTAAACCTGGGTTTGTGTGTTAATTTATGTATAATTAAGTCATAAATACATAATTAAATATGAAGACTAATGTGATTGTAGCCATTCAGAGCATGAAAAAGAAAGCACAAATACCATTTCTGAAATACCTTTTGTAGAAGATGGCATTTTTTCTCCTTTATATTTGAAATAGCTTTAAAAAATCCTGTCTTGAATTGAACACTAGAAAATTAAAATGTTAGCTTTACCATCAGCTACACTTTAATTCTGCCCCAGTTTATCATTTTGCACAGATGATATGTAATATGTGTAAAAAAATTATATGTAATTCTATATATCAGTCCAGTCAAATATTGTCATCATAAGGGTAAACCTGACTTCTTTAACCTGTTGGGTGCCTGACTTTGCAACATTTAATTAAATAAATCACATATGAAAATATATTTAAACAAACAGCAATAAACTATTGTTTTGTGGCACCTTTGACAACCTTCAAGTTTTTAATACTAAACCTTCAATACTTCCCACATACCTGAATCATTAGTTTACCTGTGTTTTTCCAAGTAATGTCCTAGGGAGTGGATTTCCCTCATGAAGCCTTATATATTGAGACTCCAGAACAACAATCTGTGTAACTGAGGGATACTGAACTGTTATTCTCCTCTATCTATCAGTACTTTGTAATCCCTGTAGTGATCCTTTAGTTTAGGGAAGAAGGAATTGAACCCTTGTGTTGGTTTGGGGATAAAATAAAGCATGAGATCAGTGAGACTGTCATTTGTTAGTTCAGCACTGTAGTAGCAGTGTTTCTGCTGCTTTTTTAATGGTGAAGTGGGCTTGTCGCCACAAAATATTTGTACAGTTTAAGCTGGGATTTTGCCAGGGTTTTCCCAGTGTAATGTGAGTGGGAGACAGCACATGGTGACTTTTCAACAAGTAATTTGGACAAACTGAACAGAATTTGTCAAAAAAACTAAATATACTTCTAACCTGTAGGCTCTTTTTCTCTGCCAAATTTTAAAGCTTTTTGCAAGCAATGATTGTACGAGAGCTTGTTGATGTAGGTATGAGACTGTGATGCCAGGTTTTGACTGATCTCAATTAGGGTGTCCGTCATTTTGATCCTGAGAGTCAGGTACTAGTTTGGAGGTACCAGTCTGGTCCCAGCCTCTCTGTACTGGAGCAGCAAACCTATCTTTGGAGATGAGTCAGTGATGCAGGTAGGTCAGCCCACAGTCCTCTGAGCGCTTCTGGTGGCTGCTGCTCTCGTCACCAGCAGGGCTGTGGGGCAGCAAACTGGTGAGGCACCATCTCTCACTGCTTCTGCTGCCATAGTGGCTCCACTGCAGCACGTTCTGCTGTCCCTGCAGCACAGGAGGTGAGGGCAGCAGCAGGCTGTGGCAGGAGAGCCTTTGGGCTGTGCTGGCTGGCATCTGGAGCTGGGTGGCTGCAGCCTGTGGGTCAGGACTGTAGAGTCCTTCCTGTGTTTTAGTACTGCAGTATTCAGCTGTTCTCATAACTGGAAATTTTAAACAGCTATCTGTTTAAAAGTAGGCTAGATATAGGTACCTCAACAGATTATGTCCTTAGTGGGGTCCAGACTTCTTTTCCTGCAGTTCCTAACATCATCTCTATGTGATGTGATATCCCTCTCTGCTGGCTTTGTTTCTGCTTCAGGTCCTACCTTTCAGTGACTAACTTTTGTACCTGTCTGTTTTTGAGGGCTTTCTAATTATCCTTATCAAGTCATCAGTGACTTTTTTTCTTTTAAGATTCTCAGATGGCCCTGCATGATAGGCATTTCTCTGTGGGTTTTGCTTTTGCTTGAACACTTCAACAGTTGCCACATTACAATAGTTGCCAGTACTTAAGTTACTGTAAGAACTTTCCTTTGCTGTGTTTTTTATTCTTAATATGAAGGCAGGAAAAGGCATACATCCAGACTTGTTTGCAGTTTCACTTCAGAACTGCACTATGGATCAGAAATGCTAAGGTGTCAGATGGATTAGAGACTTAAGTGAATTGATGTATTCCATAATCATAAAACAGCACATCTAACAAATTACAGCTATGCTAAGGAAGCTGTGTTGGTATTTTCTGCAGATAGTTACTAGCACATCTACTTACCTGAGCTGGTTGTCTATCTTGGTTGTCTATCTTGGAAATGCAAATCAAGCCAAACAGTTTACCTTTGTGAGATGATGTATGCTGTCACTTTATGCACCAAAATGTGGTATTAATTGAAAAGGAATTTGAGAGAACATACAGAAATTACTATGATGGAACAAATGGTCCTGGTTTTCATAGTTGTACTTAATAATCTAACGTATTACTGATTAGGTCTCATCACAATCATGTTTAAGTTTTTCCTATAACTAAATTGCATGTTTTCCCCTCTCCACACCCAGATAAGTAGAATGTTGTACACTAAATTAGGCCTTCATTATAGGGATTTTTCTGTTCAACATGTAAACCATGTTCTCTCCAATTTGTAGATTCTTGTGGACACTGTTTGGGCTTTGTCCTACTTAACAGATGGTGGAAATGAACAGATACAAATGGTGATTGATTCGGGAGTTGTACCTTTTCTAGTTCCCCTTCTGAGTCATCAGGAGGTTAAAGTTCAAGTAAGTCTGATTTGGTTGTGTTTGAATAGTCCTCTGTATACTGTTCACTAAAAAAAAATGTGCCTTACAGTATTTATTAGTGGAGATTAATATTTATAGCTACATTTTGTGTAGATAAAGCTGAAGAAAAAATATTACCTACACCGGGGAAAAACATTAAAAAGAAAGAAAACTCAAGCGAAACAGTACTAACACAGTTTTAAGTAATGACAGGTTAAACATTAACTTGCATTATGGGATTACCAGGGGTGACTTACTTTTGTAATCCTAAAATATTTAATGACAACAGATTTTATATTTTCCGGAATTCATGTAATATTCACTCTTTCTGGTGCTGCATACATGGTCGTGCATGTTCTATCTAGTTCATGGAAATCAGTGTTTTGGAACCTTTAAAGTATGGAAATATTTGCAAATGCCGGGTCCTTTTAGTACAGTAAATTTGTAATTAGCTGTTAACTGGGCTTACTTGATTAATTTTAAAGGCAATTTGAAACTAAAAGCTAGTTAATGTGTACTGGGGTTTTTATGACTCATCTGCTGTAATATGGAGCTCCTCTGTGTATCTGTGCATTTGACATGTTTGTTCAGTTTGCACTGTGGATGAGATTTGGCTGTCTTGAAATTTGTTAGACTAGTTCACTTGACGAAAGAAGTCTCTCCAGTATTCTGTCACTTGTAAAGCATTTACTGAACAATACATAAAGACGTAAAGTCCATTTCTGAAATCACCCAAGACTCAGTAAGTAGTTGTGAGGTTTTGAATGCCCTAGTGGGGAGCTGAATGGAGAAGTGAGCAGCTTCAGCAGACATAGAGCCTAGAAGCTGTTGTTGGAATTGTAACACAGATCAGGTACATGATGAATTAATCTTTTAAGGTTTTAATATTCTTTTCATTTCTAATCTTTACACTTTCTGAGTTGAGCTGCAGTGCATTTATTCTGTGATGTACTGTGTTTTTTGATGAACCAGTATTCCATTTTTCTGATGTAGCTTAGAGGATGAAGTGCTAAATTGTATTTTGCAAAGTGTTTTTATAAAGAGATATCTTAAAATGCTCTTTGTTATATCATAAGTAACAGCAATGTCTTTAACATGCAATTTTTTTTCCTTCCCACTTTGGATATTCAGACAGCAGCACTGAGAGCAGTAGGCAACATAGTAACTGGTACTGATGAGCAGACACAAGTTGTTCTCAATTGTGATGTTTTGTCTTATTTCCCACATCTCCTGACGCATCCAAAAGAGAAGATAAACAAGGTATGATTTGCTTCTTCCTAACTTTGTATTTTTTTTAAAAAATAAAACAGTAGCCTGTGGAATATTACAGAAGAATTTCCTACAGCTGTTATTTCCAGCATGTGAGCAATTTTATATAAAGATGCAGCCTTTGAGGCTGGTGCTTAAGTAGGACTGAAACCAAACAGCCATAGTGAGTATCCATGCATTGGTGTTGATGCCTTGTGCTTTCTGGGAGGACTGAAGGGTTTTGCTTTGGAGTGAGATACTTTTTCTTTTCATTTGAAAAGTGAGTAAGTAGCTAACTTGGGTTACTGTTTTTCGTAATTTTAGTTGAGTCCAGCGAGTTGCATAAGACCGATCCAGCTTTCCCACTTCACCTTTTCATAGTGAAGTTTGTTCACTTGTTCACCTTCACCTACGAGGAAGGAGGATGTATCACTGTCTTTTCCTGAATATTGTCTCTGCAATCTCCTTCCTTTTCACAGAAATAATTTCACTGCTGCAAGGATTGGGTGGATGAGGGAGATGAAAATGATCAGTGTCTCCTTTTCCAGAGCTGTATTTCATGTTATTTGGGTTTTGTTAGTCATTGTGCCATCTCCCATTGCAGAGATGGTCTGGCTGAGGAGAAGGCGTTTTTTGTTTAGATTATGAAATTCCCCCATATAGTGTATCTTTGAGGAGAAATCTATTTGTGAGGAATCTGTTTCTTCAGGCCCTCTCAGCTGCAAAGATCTCTGAAAAAGTTATCTTTGACAGTCAAACTGATGTGATTTATTTTTGCCTGCCCTCTTAACTGTAACAAAAGAGTGATGAAGAGCTCTTTTGAAGGCCATGGAATTATTTTTGTACCAAAAAAAAAAAGTCCAGAAATGCTTTGAGTTTTGTTTCAAGTCTATACTGTGAGAGGCAAATAGAAATAAAAGCAATATACAAGTCCCTAAAATAGGAGGAACCCGTGGTTTTTTTTTCCTGCAGAGCTTCATAGTTGCCTGCTTGCCACATCTTTTACTTAAGATTGGAGCCTTTTTAAGATGTTCTGGATTGTCATGACAAGTATCCCTCTTTCTAACTGGGAATTTATAACTGCCATGAGATAGGTGATAGCTATGTAGATGAATCTCCTGAAGGAGTGACTGCTGAGCAAAGTCACAGGACAGAGTATCATGTGTGATACTTGAATGAGATTTGTGGACACCACTTCATGTTGCACAAAAAAAATGGTGAAAGTTTAAAGCCTGTCGGTGACTCCAGCAGTGCAAAGTGGATATAAGGCTTACATCAGTATTACTTCTGAAGTATGGAGACACGCCTTGTGTGAGAGAGAATCTGGCCCTGTGAATCAAGCATATTAATTTTACATTGATTCCCTCTTGTCTTTCACAGTGCAATAAAAGTTTGTGTGCTAGAAGTGCTGCTGATGAGGAGGCCTGTTTAGTAATTGCTCATCGTATAATTTTAGGTTTTGAGGTGGTCAGATTTGGTTGAGTTCTTTTTTTCATCTGCTGACTAGTTTTTAAAAGTGCTTTGCTTTTTTGCTTTTTCCCATTGTAGGAAGCAGTTTGGTTCCTTTCCAATATCACAGCAGGAAACCAGCAACAAGTTCAGGCTGTAATAGATGCTGGGCTAATCCCCATGATCATACACCAGCTGGCTAAGGTCAGTCAAGCTATCAGCTATGCAAGTTGTCATCCTCTTTTTATAAATCTGACATGAGGAGTTTGTGATTTTTAATAAGTTTGACAGATGTTTCCATGCTGATTTTAATAAGCTATTAATTTTTTTTTAGGGGGACTTTGGGACACAAAAGGAAGCTGCTTGGGCAATTAGCAATTTGACAATAAGTGGGAGAAAAGATCAGGTATGTGTAGTGGGATTTCAAGCTGTCACAAAAATGTTGCATATGCAGCCATTTATGTAAGAAGCACAATGTTGAAAGCAATTTTTGTTTTTAATTATTTAGGTTGAATACCTTGTTCAACAAAATGTAATCCCACCGTTCTGCAACCTACTCTCAGTAAAGGATTCTCAAGTGGTGCAGGTGGTGCTGGATGGCCTGAAAAACATCCTGATAATGGCTGGTGACGAGGCTAGCACAATAGCTGAAATTATAGAAGAGTGTGGAGGTAAGAGCTTACTAGGCTTTTAAAAAATTTAATTGGCTGGATGTTATTCTATTTTCCCCTTGCTGCTGTTGATGTTTACTGTAGTGTTATTTAACATGGGCTATTTGAGTAAACAAGGGAGACTTCTTAATGAGAAACATTACCCTTTTTTCAGTTTATTTCAGTTTGGAGATGGCTGTGTAGAGGCAATTGTTGAAGGAGCTTTCTGTAGCATAGGTATTTTTTAGGTTTCAATGAGAATTGTAATTCTTTTCATTTGATAATTGCACATACTTTGTCCTGTAGTAAAACACACAATTCTTGCTCTAGTTCATTGCCTTGGAAGCAGTTATAGGATCATAATTTCATTACAGAGCAAAGCAGGATGAAGAGTCTTTTCAATGTCACAATTCAAGTTGTAATGTATGCTAATTAATGTATTAAAGAGATGCTAAAGGACATAATGCACTGGAAGCTTTTCCCTTGTGTAATTACATATCCAGTTTGAAAATGGGACTAGTGTTTTAGCTGCTTTGTCACTTTGCTGTTTTAAACTTCCAGGCAGCACAGAAATGTAGCCACTTCTTTTTGGGGATACATAGAAATGACGAACCCAAAAGTTATGTAGTAGACAGAAGTTTTAAAAAATAAAGAGTGTTATCTAAACAAAGACAAGACTCCACTATCCATTGTTCATAAAATTGAATATTCCCTGGCATATTGAGTTCACAAACTACTTCTCTTTCCTCTTACAGACAACGATAGCTGCTGTGTAGATCATATTTTCAAACTGAGCTACATCTTTTCTAGCTTGTTTCACTAGTGATGTTTAATTATTTTTCTTATTTTTTTTAAGTAGTCAGTAACTCTCGTTTAATCTTACAAAACTCTTCTCCATTTTCTTTTATTCAGGACTAGAGAAAATTGAAGCCTTGCAACAGCACGAGAATGAAGACATTTATAAACTAGCATTTGAAATTATAGATCAATATTTCTCTGGTGATGATGTAAGTATGCTAAAGATGGAAAAGTATATGCATTGTGCTCTTAGCTTAGTAAGTACATTGTCTCTGTTCCTCAGCTCCAGTGGTCACAAACATACATTATCTCCAAAGTCAGTTTTCCTGGTCCTTGTTCAGTAGAGTTTCTCTCAGTTAAAAGTCTTCGAAGAGTTTCTCAATACCAGGACTTTTCTTTAGCAAAATCTAGAGGACTACTCTAGTTTTGCCTAACAAATTGGTCAATGCTCACTTAATTTTGTCAGATTGACTTGTAATTACTTCTGATTAGAATCTGAACAGTTCTTTGGCTCTCTTTTTTAGTTTTTCATACATCAGTCTTTGAAAGGGGCAGTGGATCCTTACTTTCAGATAAATGTTTATATTTCAATTCTGTATTTGCTCAGTCTGGATTCTGCAGTGAAAAGAGTCATCGAAACTATTAACACTTTCTGCCGCTGGTTGATCTAGACCATCCAATATTTTGTTGCAGGTTGGGTATTTTGACCCTCTGATTCTAGCTCCTCTTGCTACTGGCTGCTTGTGAGTTCCTGAGGAGCATTTCAACATGCAGTTTGAAGACAAATTATCTTTTATAGGCTTTCCAGGGTGTCTGTAGTTCTACAGCCTAGTAGAACTATGTTTTCAGTTCTTCTCTTAAATGGAACTCTCTGAATACCAGCTCTAAGTTCAGGACTCAATAATTTTCAATTCATGGGTCAATCATGTGATTGGGAAGTTAGTCACCAGTGGTTAAGAGAGGTGAAAAGTTCCCTATGCCTGTGATTCTGTGAGCAGTTCTTAAGAGTCTCAGTAGAGACTCTAAAACTTCTGTGTCTAACTTAAGAGCACAGTCAGGTTGATGTGAGTGGAAAAATATCCCTGTTGAGGTTAGTACTCGCTTTTGTGCATTTACTTTTTACATTAACACAATTTAATCTATACCTGATGGGATGAATATGGCTGCTTTACTCAAGAGCAGGACTTTCTTTCAGATTATTATATTCTTACTATGCTTTCTGGAGCTTCTGAAACTCAAAATTGTAGGAATTCCACAATTGCTCCAGGGAGACAAGAGACTGGTTATGGTAGCTTGATTGGCAGTGTTATGATGGACTGTCCAGGAGTGTTCTTGCCTTCTGTCACTTCAGGATCTTCTGTATTCTCATGAGATGTTGCTGGCTGTTTGATGTCCAGTCATTGCTAATCCCATCTGTTCCTTTGCTGAGCCCTGTAAAGTGCTTTAGGACCAGCACTAACAGCTTCCTGACTTCAGTTTTTTATGTTAAAGGCAGGTGAGCTTAGGTGAGGTTACTTTGTAGTATCTCTGCAGAAGGCAGAAGTGCTAATTTATCAAAACAAAAACATTTTGCGAAACACTCTGAAACCACACTCGGTCTTCATGTGGGCATGACGTGAGACTGTTGTGGTCACAAAAGGCCTTAATCTCTTCCCCCTGCTTTAGATAGTGTCACCCAAAGTAAAGAGAAAGATTTTAGATGAGTCATTTCTGATGTGTGCACTACTGCAAGGCCAGCCAGGTCTCAGAAAGCTGTTCAGACCCCTCACACAAGGGCTCTTTCTTGCTTCAGAATGACTATGATCTCAAATGAGGCTCAGAGAACGGTGCAGCTGGTGATTTGCAGGAGGATGGTTAGGGTTTGAAGTGGTACATTTTGTTGTTTACTGACCATGTTATTTGCTATTCCTTGAGGCTCTAAATATCAAACTCTAACAGCTCTGAGGAAGCTGATTGAAGTTGGCTGCTGATTCCTTTCACTCTGTATCCATAGAGCAATGAAGTACTTACTGTTGATGTAAAACCAAATTCAGATTGTGCTTATGAGACCTATATAAAACTGCACTGAAAGGAGTTCTACATCTTTCAAATTTTTATAGGAGATACTAAGGAGTCTTTTAAGCTTTATATAAGTATTTCTATCAGCTGCTGATGAAAATATATTTTCATGTTGAAAGAAAATGGGAGAAAGTACAAAACTAATTTTGGAATCCACAACTAATGATTAGCCAAGTCCAGAAGTACTAAAAATTGGCACTGAAAATTAAACTGCACAGCTAAAATAGTAACTGCTTTGACCAAACAGCAGCACTGTCCCTAACCATTACAATTTTTTGTTTCCCTAATGGTATTAGAACAGAATGGATGTGTTGTTCTTTTTAGATATATTTAGGGAATTTAACTGGAAAAACTGATCTAATTTTACTGCGAGAATATTAAAAAAAAAAAAAGAAGAAACCATGAATTTGTGAATTTCTTGCTTGTGTACCCAATCATGCAGGAAATCAGCCTCTCATATGTTTCTGCTGTTGTGTTTTGTAGATCGATGAAGACCCCAGTCTCATTCCTGAAGCCACTCAAGGAGGTACTTACAACTTCGACCCAACGGCCAACCTTCAAACAAAAGAATTTAATTTTTAAGTTCAGAAAAAGTGCAGCTTCTCTTGTCCCACACCAGTACGAAGCACCACCAGATGGCTACCAAGTGAAGAAACAAAAGGCTCCAAGACACAATGCCTCTTCGTTTTGATGCTTCTAAAGCAAGCCATGTATTGGTCACTTTGCAGTTGCCAAACATCACTCTCACATGGACTGTAAATGCATATGCATGATCTCTTAAACTGTTTCAGAATTCTTTTTAACAGTCCCAACTACCTTTTTTTGCCTTTTTCCTGGTGCCACATGCTGACAACCGCAACCTGCAGTTTTGTTAAGAATATTCCATGGTGGTGGCACATTGGCTTTCCACGGAAAAGTAGCTTCTTTGGAAAATGGTGCGCTGTGGATCAAGACACTTTGGTATGATGCATACATTTTGGAAGACTTTAAAGGGGCCCAGTTTGCTCTGAGCCTTCACCATCGTCCTCCACAAACATATTTTCATAAACTTTATGTGGAAGAATAGATTCAAAAATGCAAGCCAAATGAATTTCATTGGTGAAACTGAAATAAAAATAACTTATAGAAACACAACACTTGGCAATTGATTAAACACTTAAGTTTAAAACAAACAAAAAAACTACTTCAGCTATAAGTAATTGATGTGTGTTCATTAACTGCCTCAGAAACCAGGGTTGGAGAATGAACTGTAGATTTGGACTGGTAAAGCTTTTGCCATTATACCTAATTTTTGAGAACAGCGAGCCCTATTTGACCACTCACTTCAGCCTGTGTGTTCCTGCTGTTTTGAAGTAATCAAATGCTGTGCATGGTATTTTACCTGAGCTACAACCTGTTATGGACTTGAACTTCTGTTTAAGCTGAAAGCAAGAGTCCCAGACTATAGAAAAAAAATTCTGTCCAAAAATGTATTAGTTAAAAAGAATCTTGCTTTCAACTTTCAGTAGTCAATATCTTCTGTTTTAAATTGATAATTGGATATGGTTGATTTATATTGGGTTTAAACTGTGGAGCTTTCATGTTTACTGTAATTTAGTCTTAAACTATTTTTTACTTAGTAACCAGTGCTTATGATGATGTGGTTGGCAACAAACCAGCAACTACTTAGAAGCGTCATAAAAGCTTCATTCTTGGAGTATTGGAAGAATAATTCACAAGTTAGTCTCAAATCTTATTCATGTGATTAAAAACATACAAACTGGTTGATGTGTGAGGCTGTATCGAAGCTGCCGTTACTCAGCAGAAATCTGATGTGCAGCGCACATTAAATAACTTTCTCTAAGGTATGTGAAGTCATTGCTTTTGGAAAATCGCCTGACCCAGTCACTTTCAAAGGGATTTTGGTATTGCTGGGGTGAAGATGGGTAATTTTGAAATTCTGTAAGCTATCACACAAACTGGTTTTGTTGCTCTTGTTTACTGGGTGTAATTTCCCAATGCATTGATGTGAAGGGATAGAAAAATCGAAACTAATTTAGTTATTGGATGTGGGTTGTATTTACTGTGATGAAGATAAGGACAGATGCCATCAGAGCTTTGTGGATCAGCTGTTTTTCCACTGATGAACAACACATAGCAGGTGTGCATTCATTAAATATATATCTGCCAAGGTGGAGCCACTTTAAAGAGTGAGTTGTCTTGTATCTCAGCTGGATACAAGCGTATGTTTAAACTGCAAGATTTTTACTTGCTAGATAATCTGTTTTAATATAGTGGTTTGGCCTCTGATTATTTATAGGTTTTATAAATTTTAGAATCAATTTCTCTTTAAGGTGGCTCAGATTTTTCAACTCTTGTGCACATAAAATTGAGTTGAAGTTCATTGTGCCTTTTTTTCTTTTCCCAGAAGTTGAGTTGAAGCTTCATATGGTAACTGCATCCTATTCACACACTATAGTCTAAAATCTTGAAACTGTGTGGTGTTTGCTAAAAAAACTAAATAACAAAAAGTCAAAGTTAGGTAAGGTCACAAAGTTTTTGTGAAATTAGAGTTCCAGCAGATGTTATTGTGAACAAATATTTCCCCCCTTCTAATTCAGTCTAGTCTCCTGCCATATAGACTGATCCATACCCAGTTCAGCCTACACTCACTGTTGTTCTAGAGATTACATTCAAATTGATGCTGAAACAACATTTTTCCTCTACTGTCAAGATTTGATCATTTTCTTGCACTCAATGCGTTACAATAAAAGTGAACATCGGAGGACTGAGTAAGGCAGGTCAAAGTGCTTGCTCAGTTCTTTCTGCTGTGACCTTATCAGCTTTTGATTGGGATTGCACCATTTCATAGTTAATAAAGGAAACAAAGTATATTGCTGCACTTTTACGTTTTCAAAACAGTGTTTAAAATTGCATTGTTTTTATTATTTTTTTAAACTATCAGTTAAAATAGACTAAAACGTTCTTTCAAAGAGGCATCTAAATGTGTTCCTAATTTTGTATATGGGCTTAGGTTTTGTAACCAATAAAAAGCTGCTATCAAATACTATAAAACATTCAAGAACTTATTTTGAAAGTTATGGAACTGCTTAGTCTTCATGGATTGACTTAGGGGTTTTTGTCTTTGACTAGATATTAGTTAGCAGAACTCCGCATCAAAGTTTGAAGTATGTTACAAGTATGAATAAAGTAAGCTGATGCAGTCATCTCTGAAACTTTGGATACAGAGTTTTATACTTTGTATGGAGATGTTTCCCAGGTGGGGGTGGGCAGGGGGGCTGTGGTAAGTGGGCTGCAGCTGTTTCATGTAATTATTGAAATAGTGACTTCAGTTCAAAAGGCTTGAAGGTGGACCAAGAGTGTCAAGGAATTCCACAGTCATCTTCTACCTCCAGAAACATCCTTTGAGGCTCCTGGTGCAAGACTGATTGCTGATTCAGCGTTAGTTTAAACTCAGAGTGCTGCACAAGGGAGGCCCAGCGCCTGCCATTGTGGGTTGGGAGGCAGTGTGCACCAAAATTTTTCTTGAGCTGGACAGCCTTTCCTGGCCAGTATCCCTCCCACTGGCACAAGTGACCCTGTTGGGCTGCTGCATGGGAACAGCTTAGATCCTAATTAATACAGTCCTGCTTTAATTACAGGACAGCACCAGTGGAAGGACATCACTTGAACTGTTTGAAAGGTGCCTGTGACTGCAGCTGTGGCTTTGCCATCCTTTATCTCAGTTGGCTGAGCCACCTGGAGAAACCTCTGTCTCCATAGGTGAGAGATGGTGATGAGCTTCCAGTGCTGTATTTAAGTCTTTACAGATGTTTGTTCTTGGGGATATAAAGGACAAAGATTCCATAAGGACCTAATTCCCATTTCCAAAAGCTGTTTAATCCCTCTGGTTCCTTCAGCTTTCAGTTGACAAACTGAACGGTGTTGGGTTTTTGTAACCTGATAATCATCCTCTAGATCCTACCTGGAGGACTTGAAAGACACTACATTAGAATAAATAATCCATTATTTTAAAACATGTCTTATTTAGAAAGAGTAAAATGTAGATGATATCTTAATGACCCCTATACTGTAAAAGTACAGACACCTCTATTTTGTTTACTTGATCTGTAAAATAGAGAAATTAGTAAGAAGAGCCACTGACAGGCATTAATTGGTTTTTTTAATCTCACTGCGCTCAGTGATAGTTGAGGCCCACTTTGTTATTATCATCTTCTGTAATACCCTCTAGATTCTGAATGTCATTCAAACTAGTCCTTTCCACCAAATGCAGTGTGTTGTGTTCCTTCCTATTTTGTTGCATAAAAAGTATTCCTTTTTATGGCATAATTATGCTTCTATTCAAACATATGTAGGACAACAAATTATGCCAAGCCATTAGGAAGCCCTTTGCAGGAAGATCAGTAGAAAACTGCGGGCTCCAGGAGGCAAAGCCTTGGGAGATTTTGCTGCAGGGGTTTGTTACGATTGTCACTGTCACCTTGACAGCAGCATGAGCTGGAGCTGCCCGAGATGCACAGGTCTGTTTCAGGTTGGAACATTACTGAAGGCTGCTTAGGTAAACTGCCACGTGTCAAGATGCAGAATTAGGAGCTAGAGCAGTTTTCTGCTTCCCTGATCCTAGTAGCTTTATTTGCTTGTTTTTAACCCTAGTTCATGGAGCCAGATGATCACCCATACAAAATTATACATTAAGAGGGAGGATGAAATTGAAATATTTTGCCAGTTGGCTTCAGCAAGTTCAGTTCTAGGTTTGTGCAGAGAGATGCTCAAAGGAAGCTGCAGCTCTTGCCCTGAGATTAGACTCAACACTTTCCTGTTTGATGCAGTTCACAGCTGGTTTCTCCTGCAGTTCATACTATTATATCCTGGTAGAGCTCCCTGAAATCTGCATGCTGCCTCCATCTAATAACATTGAAAATAAAGGATAAATTCCTTCTGTTCTTACCATGATGATCCTGGCTTGCAGGAGTCTGGCCCAGTAATTGTAAGAGTGTTTATTTGACATTGGTTCTCTAGGGGTGGTTTGCCTGGTCGTAGGTTTTGTCTTGTTAAGCACAGCAGCACATAAATCTCAGGTGGTGATGAGTGTAGAGGGAGCATTTGGACTTGTCAAACTCTAATGTTTTAAATCACATAGGTAGAAAAACGTGTTGCTTTTTCAAAAGAAAAGTGCTCTTTCAGTTGTTTCAGATCTCTCAGTCACTGCCTTTACCAGTTTAGAACAAATATTAAAAATTTTAGAAAAAAAGAGGCTAACTCCCCCACCTTTTTAATGTGTGTTTGTTTCAATTACTACTAAAATGTTTTATCTCACATGGAAAAATTTCTGTCCAAAGGGCTTATTTGTGAACACTTACAGGGAGCTGGATGTGCTGGATACTTAGCAATAATGCTTCTGGCTCTGTAATCTTAGTCTCAAATTCTCAAATTTCAGTGCTCTGCACTGAAATATTTAACCCTTTGGTGAGAAAAGGGCCCAGTCCAAGGGGAGTAATTAACAAGGTGGCACCTTGCTCCTGCAGCCAGCAGTGTGTTCCTTTCTCCTTGCCATCAAACTGCTGGGGTTTTATGCAGCCTCATTGTCAGCAGCATAGAGCCAAGAGTTTGCACTGAGCTTTGTGTGGCTGTTGTTATCCAGGGAGGTGTTTTTGTGTGAACTCAAGCAGAGGTCTGTTCTTGAAATATTAATAACTGATGGAAAGGGAAAAAAATCACTTCTTGTAAAGGTCATAGTTTTCTCTGTATGTGATATTTTAGTCAACATCTAAACTGAATTTTTCCAGTTTTACTCACCTCAGTTGTGTATTGGTTTAAATGTAATAGAAGAAAGACTTGGCCCCTAAAGATGGGGAAGAAAATTTGCAAATATGAGACCTGCATGCTTAGAAATGGAAGTTTACTGAGGTCCATGATTTTTCTTGATGTAACCTGTG
Organism: Chloebia gouldiae; assembly: GCA_003676055.1. Classification (NCBI taxonomy): domain Eukaryota; kingdom Metazoa; phylum Chordata; class Aves; order Passeriformes; family Passeridae; genus Chloebia; species Chloebia gouldiae. The sequence goes on from QUSF01000006.1 coordinate 10,485,566, forward strand.
GCTGCTTCTCACGCTTCCAGTTGCAAGAACATAAAATGTATTCCTCAGGGCCTTTCTTTGCTGTTACCCTGCTCTCAGTCATTCACTCAAAGAGAAGCACTGCAAGCACTAAAGTGTTACCACTGAGGACATGGGGCTGTCTTCTCCCCCCTTGGAAATAATCAAACAACAGGGTGCTGAACTGCTTCCATATTCCTTCCAGCCTAAGATTGTGCGAGAGCTAAAAGCGGTGGTGGAGAAGCAAAAGCTCCTTGTGAGGTGGGTGTCAGTGCCAGCTGCAGGCTCTGTGCCTGCGGACTGACTGCCCCAGTCAGGCTGTCCCCCTCCATTACACCAGAGAAAGTTGGTGTGGACAGAATTGGCTCCTTATTCAGTGTGTAGTTGCTCAGGGTTATAAAGCAGATGGCTGGAACTGAACCACTGACTTGAGGCTGCCTAGCTTCTGCTTTGCAGCTGAAATTTCCTGCACTGTCCCTGGTTTTTAGGGTTTGGGTATTTGTTTTGGTGGGGGTTTTTGTTTGTTTCGTTGGGGTTTTTTTAACAGCTGTATTACTTATGTTGATATTCTATCATGGGTACAACCTGCAGTCTCAAAACTCACAGCAGGCATGTCATCTAAAGCTCTTTCCTGGCACATTACCTTCAAGATAATGACAAGATGATCCATTAAGTTCCAGCACCAAAGAGAATAAAATAATTCGATGAGGATGCATCTCCTGGAAGAAAGTTGGCAGAGATTGTGAGATGCTCCTGCGTGGCTGTGGACAGGCTGCTGATCCAAGTGACAGGCAAGAGCTGGGTGGGCTAGGGCCAGCCCTAAGGGCACAGGAAGGCACAGCCTGTCAGAAGCCATTCTGTGGCATTTTCAGCCTCTCTCTCTGGTCGAGGCCCTCATCTTTCTCAGAGAATTAATCTTCTATGAATCTGTTTTCCAGTGATCTTTCTGCCTCCAGCAGCCCAGGAGCTCCCATGCAGCAGTGGAGGCAGCCAACAGGGTCTTCAACTCTGCTGAAGAGGGTACAGTAAGGTCATTTGTACCTCTGCTGATGATGCTGGGTGATCAGATAGCAATGTGAGTGTTTTAGTGGTGTGGAAGAAAGGTAGGGTGCAGAAAAGAACAACAAAATTATAGAGTCTGGATTTTTATTTAAGATAGAATGACATCTCATTGAAGTAAATCACAAGTGCTTCTTCCCAGGGTGTAAATACAGGAGAATAAAGGTCTCTCCAAGGGGGAAAGCCTGGGGAAACCAAGGGGTTAAATCAGCACCTTCCTGCCAGGCTAAGTTCCCTGTACGACCTGAAGGCCTGTGGTTGCCTGCAGCCATCTCCAGCAGGACATGTCTCCCACCCTCCCAATCATTCCCAGGCACTGTCTTTGCAGACCTAGTTTTTCTCAGAAGCATGGTGGACGTCATGCCCATTCTTCCCAGGGCAGCTCTGGAGACTCAGGATTATTTTCCCATGTTTGCAGTCCAAAATCTGCTCTTCCTGGCTGAGCTTCCCTTGCTTTGCTAGTGATGGGTCCACCCCATCATGCAGAAATGGAGCATCCTCAAGAATGATCTATCATGTTTTGCCTCTGTGTCGGCCTTCCCCAAGGAACAGGGAGAAGCTACTTCTCCATCCTTGTGCAAGTTCCACCCCGAGGCACGTTGTGCAGACACCTCACAGCTGGTGCACTGCTGAACCCCCTGTACTGACCCAAACCTTATGTCTGACAATACTGCCTGTATTGAAGGGTGGACTTTTAGCACTGGTCTTCATTTACACCATTATTAAACAAAAAGGACTACTGTTAAGGGATGTCAAAAGCCAGAAAATCATGAGGTGTAAATTTTATGTCTTCATAAGCAGAACAGACTGTCCCCTAATCCCCCAGGAAATGAGGGCCACAGCTCTCCTCCCAGCTGGTATATTTCTTCCCCAGGAAACCCCCAGTTTGGTCTTTCCAAAGTCCTTTCCCACCATTATCAAACCTCACATGGTTTAATAATGTGATTTTGTTGTCTCTCTGCAGAAACCAGTGGCTTTGTAACTCTATGCTGTTCGATTAAAAAGCAAATATTTCTCTTATGCCCAAGGCAAAGCTTTGCTGCAGAGGCACTGTTTATTAAGCAGGGGTTTTTTTTGTGCAAGTGATTGTGGCCTGTTGGGAAAAAAAAAAAAAAAACCCTCATTAACACATCCAAATGTGTTTAGCCAGCACAAACCAAAAAATAACCTAAAAAAAATTGGAGGTGTAAGGGAGAATTAAAGAACAGTTTGTCAGCTCTAGGAGCTCCAGGGAGACTGTTTCTCACAGCAATTAGCAGACAAGACATAGATGGAGCTGGTTTGGCTTAAAGCATAGAACTTTGGAGAGGAGAAGTGTCCAGGTTGGGTTGGAGCAGAGGTTTGTGCTTCTGCTCAGGCCACAGAGATGCAGGTGGAGCACAGGCAGAGGGGGACACACTTGTCAGGTCTGGGTCACAGCAGTTGGTTAAATTATCTTTTTGTTCCCCTTTTGGCAGGAAGTATGAGATGTGGGGATGATGCACTCCTGGCTATGGATGCATCACTGAGTTCCTAACCCAAATCCCAGCCATCACCTGGCATTTTTAATAATATCCAGATGGCAGGCTCAGGGCTTTGACTCAAGCAAATGCATCATGACAAAAAATCCAGTGGGGGAAAGCTTAGATGAAGGCCAGTTAATGGACCCTTTGAAGCCTGTGATGTATTGAACAGTAGTTTGTCATTTGTCTTAATCATTATTGCATGACTGGCTTTTAATACATTTAGCACCAATTTTGATTTTTTTTTTAAGAGATAACATCACACATGGTTTTGCTCCTTGTATTTTGTTGGTAAATTACCTGTGGAGAATCTTCATAGGTGAAAGTTCAGGGTTTCTTCAAGAGGAAGAAATTACTTCACAACTATGAGGTGTATTAAGCAAAAATTAAGACTTTTCACTGCATTATACAGCCTGTCTCCTAACAAAAAAGGGGAATTGGAATATTTTTTCCATATTGTATTTGAAAAGAAAGCTCTTCTTAACCTTTAAAAAAAAATCTTATTGACCTTTCTTCCCCCAAACATTTTCCAGGTCTCTGGCTGCTGCCCAAACACTCTCTTCCTTGTGTTACATCCGGTCACAGATCCCTCTCATGCACTCTGTGCCTGCCTGTTCTCTCTAAATACTTTTGGCAACTGTCCATGCCCTCACCCTGCAGCCCTGGGATCTCATGGTTCCCCTCTGATCTCAGGCCTTTCAGCAATACTGAAACCCATCAGGGAAGCTTCACCAGAAACTGCAGGACAAATGGCACGAGGCTACATCTGAAAAAAAAGCAACAATGCCAGCAGCAGAAATCAGCTACTGTGTAAGTAGAAACTGTTTTGTGTCATGGACTGGCTGAAAAATGGAAGCTGTGAAGAGAGCAGGGAAAAGGTGAGTCACCCTTCCTGTCTGGTGAATGGGAAAGATGAACTGTCCATCCTGGTTTTAATGTTGGTTGTTTGGGTTGTTTTTTTTTTTTTATTTTGTTTGCTACTTTCCTGCTCTCTGGAGTAAGATAGAAAATTTCTTGATAAGCATTAAAATATAAATCTGTGCTGAGTTCATATGAGGAAGCAGCTTTAAAAACCACTCCGACAGAAAAGTTCGTAAATCAGTGAGGGATAAGCTATGTCCTTTCATAAACAGTGTGAAAGAGCAATGAAGTGTCTTGGTGTCCTTGAAAAAACAGCAAGACATGGTGGTAACTCCCACTGCAGTGATCCCTGCAAAACAGAGATGGGATGGGAGGCCCAGGGGCTGGAATTGCTAATAGACCTGGGCAGGGAGGCTGCTGTGACAGCTCCAAGCAAGGGTAGATGATTGTATGGCTCATCTCGGTGCAGGGGTGGCTGGGAAGATTAATGCACAACTATGGATTCTGGTTATGTCATTGTAAAGAGTCAATACACACCAGAGTGCATCCAGCAAAGTTTCTAAAAGGGTCTTGAGCAACCAGAGTGGGCTCTGGGACAAATAACCTGAAGGATGCTTCAAATTTGTGGGGAGCCTGAAACAAAGTTCTAAGGAATTTTCTTTCACCTGCTATTCAGAGAGATGGTGTGTTATTTTCAGAAATCAGTGCAGAGACTGTGACATCTATCACACACGCCTGGGAAGATAGAAAATAAGTTTGAGGGTGTCCTCCTGGCTGAAATCTCTAAGGATAGATGATTTAGGAATTAATATCACTCCATGAGGCAGGGGCTCTCCTGCAGAATTGCCAGGAAAGAGGTAACAAACTTCCCTCCCTAGAGCTGGCTGCTTCCTGCACACTGCCATGCTGCTCCCTTTGAACCAGGCAGGAGTTTTGACACCAAAACATTTAAGTGCTGTTGGGTGAGCATCCTGCAAGCCTTTGATTAGAGCAGTGCAGTGCTCATTAGACTGACTTGTTTTAGCAATTGTCCAACACAGGAGAAAAGAGACATCATCAAAAGTAAACTCTGCATTGCTATTTCAAATATTATGACCCATCATTGCTCTGACAGTCTGTGAACAATGGCTGAGTAATGTGACCAAGTGTCCAGAAAAGCCTTCTTCCAGAAAACGAGGATGGTAAATCACATGATGCCCCATGAGATGGGGTGTTTTGCCAAATTACTGCTTCAAGGGAAGTGAGAACAATGTCAGTAACTGGAATGTTGCTTCATCAGTTTCAGACCCTCAGGATTCTCATTGCCCTTTCTTCCCCACCTCCCACCTTGCTGTTTTCATTTTTAATTCATGATGTCTGCCAAAGGCTGGTGGTTACCTCTATTTGCTGCCAGAGGAGCCTATTTTTTATCTTTTAGAAGAGCTTAAAAAACACTCAGAGGAAAATAGGAAGGCTTCAGTGCCTCTTTTAACTACCAGCAGACAATTCTGTAGAGTCAAATGCAGGTATCAAGGGGCACTTGATAGTGCAGCCTTTTAGTCTCTGTTGAATTTACCTTGATGCACAATTCTCTGTTTTGTGCCATGTGAGACACAAGACCAAAACACCAGCAAACTCAACAAGGATAATTTTTTTTTGGCATGGCAGTGTAGCATGGAGCCTTTCATGCTGTGCCTCTAGAACTCGTGTCCAAAATGGCCAATAGATGTGTTGGAGCCTTGCGTGCCACCTGCAACAAGCTGGAGGTAGATCAACCAGCTAAAAGTAACTACCTGCAAAGATTTGAAGACATGGATTTGTCCTCCTTGCCATGCACATGGGTCATGGAATTAATTACATGGTTCAGTGCTGTTTAAATACACTCATAACTGTGATTGCTTAGGCCACATCGATGCTGCTGCACTGTTTTATAACACGTAGTAGTTCTACATCAATGCAGCTAAAACAGTTGGGAAGGATTCTTTAATTGAGACTTTCCTATAAATGTCTGCTTCTGTTTCTTTGTGACAGTTTGAGCTCTCTATTCCAGATGCTGCCTTCTATGAAGTGTGGTTAATAACAGCACCAGGACCAGCTGGACAATTAATTCCTTAACAACTGTAAAATGACCTGGGATGAACAGAGGAGAATTTTGCTGTGTATTTCTCCTTAATGTTTCTAGGCTGAGTATGCCATTCCTTGAAAGCAGCTGATTTCTGAATAGAAACAGAAATGGAAAATAGAAATAAAAATGTTGTATCCTATCCCTCCCCTTCCCCCATTCATTTAATAATGAAGCAGAGACTACTATGAAATATTTTAATCTTAACTCTGGATAACAGAATCTTGGATACACATTTTATAGGTCTTTCCAATTGTAGGTTGAACAGGATTGGACAAAGACCATTCCTGCCACATGGGACCTGGTCCTGTTGTGAGCTGCCAGGGGCATTTTCATTTGCCCTGGACACAGTTGAGTGTGGAGAGACCTTTGGTCACCAACCTGCCTGTGTCCATAGGTGCCCATGGTTACCAACCAATGCATGTGGAGTGGTGTCATGCAGTTTCAAAAGTCACCAGGGTTTTCTTTTGGCTGTTCAGGCCACCATGAGAATATTTAGAGGTTGACTGGCCATGGAGACGTATTTCCAAGCATCTTAAAGTCAAATCTGATTTCTTTATATTTAAACATAGTCCAAGGAAAATGAGGGACCATTTTCTTGAAATAATTCTTTGATAAAAATGATAGAGAAATAAAGAACCATTACAAGAAATGCATAAATTAATAAATTAATATACATACACCCTCAAACTGCATTACACCATCAAATCCCAGCTTGCTTCCATGGTTTGAAGATTATTATACCTGGAAATACCACACTAAAACCAATTAGTTGCTTGGCCATTTGATGTCCTGAGTTTACACTGCTCCCATTCAGCCATTGTTTTCAGTGCTTTCCTGCGTTCCCAGCCAATGAACATGTGATCCATGCTGAGAGACAAGCACATCCAAGCTCCCACCTTGTGGGGATCATCCCATCTGGATAGACGTATCTGAGCTGAGAGCTGCAGAATGAAGAAAACTTCTGTTCTTTGCACACATTTCTGTTATAATTCTTAAATGTTAAAAAGCATCCTTGCTGAACCTCTGGACACGTAAGTGCAGTGGATGAGTGGAACGTGGTGACAGTGGGACAAGCTGCAGCCAGAGGTGAGAGTCCAAGAGATGCAGCCAAACCTGCTCCATGATGGGAGTTTGCTCAGAGATCCTCCTGCTGGGTTTTGGTGGTGAGGAGCTGAGTGTTTAACAGAGTGTGCCAGCTGCAGCTCTGCTCCTTGTAGGGCTGCCTGGAGGCTGGAATCCTCCATGACAAACCTGCTGGCAGCCATGAGAGGGAGGGATGCATGTGAGGTTCAGGTTTGCTCTGGAGCTTGCCTCCTTTCTGCCAGCCCCATGATGGGCTGCCCCTGGGATAGGGAGCTCTGCTCTGAGCCCCGCAGCAAGATTCCCAGGATGGCCAGGACTTCTTGCAGGCCCTGGCCAGTGTGGGCACTGCAGCCCCGGAGCACCCAGCGGTGCCTTGCCAGCCCCTCCAGCTGCAGCATCTCCCCCAGCTCGGCTGGAGCCAGCGCTCCCGGCACGTCCTGCTTGTTGGCCAGGAGGAGCACAGGGATGCCAGCCATGCCGGGGTGGCTCAGGGCCTCCTCCAGTGCTGCCATTGCTTCGGCCAGCCGGGCCGTGTCTGTGCTGTCAAGCACGAAGATGAGGGTGTCGATGTCCTCCAGGTAGTTAGGCCAGCTGGCCCGCAGGCTGTCTTGTCCGCCAACATCCCAGAGGGTGAAGGATATGCCACAGGGTGTTTGCAGAGACTCCACGTTGAATCCCACTGTGGGGCAGGTCTCCACAGCCTGGCCGCTCTTCAGTTTGTACAGAAGGGTGGATTTGCCGGCAAAGTCGAGCCCCAGCATGATAACTCGCGCATCTCTTTTCCTCCAGCCTTTGGACATCAGCTTCCCCATCAAGATACTGCCGGTGGTGGGGGGGAAATGCAGCCAAAAATAAATAGCAAGCAAGCGTATTTCCTTGATGATGTCAGTCATTAACAGAGGGCTCAGCCCTGCCTCTCTGAAAGAGCACCCTCGGTCTGCTGAAGAAAGATGCGGGCAGCCGGCTTCTGCTTCTCTCTGTAGCTGAAATGAGGTGAGGGCGATTACCTGTGAGGTGCGCAGCGGAGCCGGGGAGTGATGTTCACTACAGCAGTTTCTACACCCCAGCTCTGCTGCCGCTCCTTTTCATTCAGGATCTGAAGAGATTGCTGCAAAAGAGAGCTAACATTTTGCAGGAAGAGGTGGGGAGACTGTGGAGTAAGTTTCCTCCTCACCACATACATAAATAAATAAGCTTCTGTTCATTGGCTTGTCTAGGAGAAATCCACCCCTGGCAGGATAGGACAAGGAGGAACCCGGGCTTCAGACCAGGGTTACTCCAGGAATTTGCTGAATCACAGCTCAAGGGTGGGGATTTAAAGCCTCTTGAGCAACAAGACTATTTTTCTGCCAGTCTTACATTAAAAAGTACAAAACAAATCACCATATCATCAGCTTTTACTGCCTTTTGTGCAAATGGTAACAACAGCAATTTAAAAAATGCACACAAGCATGTTTTTTTAATGTCTCACTGAAATACGACGAGTCAAAATGCCATTCCTAGGGCAAAAATCCATAAAATTCTTTGCATCAAAGTACTTACAACATTTTAACTTTTTAAAGTGAAGCAAAGTCAGTCCTCTGTGGCTGTGGGGGTGCAAAAATCCCTTAAAAGAACAGAGAACTGTTTAATAAGACAGCCCCCCTTGCACTTTCCATGCCAGAGGCAAAAGTGTTCTGCTGAAACAACTCCCAGACTCCCTTGTGCAAGAGCAGCTGATGACAGCCAGCAGATTCCCAGCAAAGCCAGTATTTATTTCCCTTCTTTATCGGTTGGGTTTTTCTCCTAAGAGGCTGCTTAGAGGTGTGCAGAGGTCACATCACGGCAGTAAGGCAGAGCTGCTCTCTAGTCACCTTTATCTGAGAAATAAATGGGATTTACCCCTGCTTCCCTGGGCCCACAGGGGAATTTTTAACACATCTGTGGGAGATGCAGTTTCCTCAGCAATAATCTCCACATGACAGCTCCATGTCACGAGCATTGCTGGGGATGAAGTTCAGCACAGCAATTGGAAGGGGCTGTCTGGTCAGTTGGTCACTGAGAGGCATAATTCTTCCTCTGGGGGCAAGATACTTGAGTTTTCCATCTTTTACAGAAAGGAAGATGCATGAGAAAAAAAAAGAACAAAAGGATTCCAGCCCACTTAGGTTGCAAGGGGTGTAAAACAGACCATGTTTTGCAAGATACCTCTGTGATAGATGTTTCTCCCATTGTTAACCCACAGAGCTGGTTGGCACCAAGAGCCTCCACAAGATTTATGCAGCTTATGGATATGTAAGATGGTTTAAACAATTGTGGAATACCAGGATGGAAGGACCTTGATCATCTGGTCCAACCAATCTTTCAAGGCAAAATCACGGTCTAAAAGAAGCTCAGCACCCTCTCTAGCCAGGGTGCTAAAGGGTGTATTCCCCAGCACCTCTCTCTAATCTTTAGCATCACTGGGTGCTGGGGCACCACTTCCCTGGGGAGATTATTCCAAAGGTGGATTGTTCTCATTGTGAAAAGTTATCCCCTGTGCAAAATCAGAATCTCCCCAGGAGTAAATTGTACCTATTAATGCTCTTTTTTTTTTTTCCGTAGACTCCTTATAAAAAGGGATTCGCTATCTTTTTTGTAACTTTGAATATTGGAACACAGTGATCAGGACTTTCATAAGCCTTTTTTTCTCAAGATTCAACAATAAAATTGTGCAGTGTATGTTAATGTATGATCTTTTCTAAAACCAGTCTGTAAATGCAAAATTGGCACTAGATGTGGATAAGAAAAGAGAACTGTAATGTGCAGTGGTTTCTGGCCCTTCAGGGCACTGCTTGCACACCCAAAGTGTGTGTTGTTGCCTGAGGGTTATCCTTTTATCCATGTTCTTCACTTTTTAAAATAAAACCGTGATCTGCTTGTTCACTGTTTTGGAATAACCTTCCCATATTTCATTGTCCTTTAACATCAGTATAGTTGGTATTTTTAGACATAACAGTGGGTCAAGTAAATTGTGTCTTTATTTTTTCATGTTTCTCCTGCCTTTACTGCTGCTCATCCTCTCTGAGTCTTGGCAGGCAGCGGTGACACACATCTGTTTCATCTGACCAGACATTTATAGTACCGTAAATCCTTTAAAGTAAATTGAAATATAGATACAGGAAGCAGGGGTGGAGACTCCACCATTCAGTGAATAATTGAGCATTTGAAATATGATGTGATGGAGTCTTTGATTGCACTCCCTTACATGCAGCAGAAGAAGGCTGCTTCTAAAAAACAGAAAAAAAAGAAAAAAGAAATGAGAAAGGGAAAAAGGAAAAAGGAAAAGGAAGAAATAAAGCCAGAATAAAGGATGAAACTAAGCATAGTTTTACTGATGATTCCCTTCAGGTTTTCTATGGCCCAGAATACAGTAATTCATGGGCAAATACAGGACACTCTGTGTTTTTCTTTTTTTACATGCTTATATCCTACGTATTGAACCAATTTTCTTTCTTCCTGACAATTATTCCAAATACAGGGTGCAAACTGTGCCTACAGAGCCTGTTCCACCCACAGCTATATTACAAAAGCATAGTATTTCCAATAAATAATACATAGGAGCAATTACAAGTCTGTTTAAGACAGAATGAAAGAAAAGAAAGTAAAAGCCGACAAGATGAGTTCTGAGTGCATCTATTGCTGGAACAGAAATGCCAGGTACTAAATAATTCAGACATTTTGTTCAGAGACAAGGACAGCCCCTATTCAAGCTGCATCTTCTGTGGACAGAATAAATGTTCCTGTCTCTTGTGTCATGTCTCCAAATTCTCAGAAGCAATGCTAATTCCATTTATAGTTTCACAGAATTTCAGCCCATTTATTTGTTTGCTATTTTTATAGGCATGCATTTTTCTGCTTCCTAGATATTCATCCCAAAAAAAAGCAATAATCAGTAGTAATATAGGAGAGAATGCCCCAAATATTCCAATTACAGGGATTTTGTCCTGACCACTGTATTAACTCACATTTGTTCCAACCTGTGCCACCTCTTTGGAAGGCAGCTCCAGTGAGACAACCCTTCACAGAGCCAGGAATAACAGCTGTAGTTCTGGTCCTTGTTCTGAGTGTGCATCCAAATGGCATCTGCTTGGAACAACAAGTACATCTCAGTCCAGCGAAGGCAGAGTGTGCTTCCCCATCCAGACGTGCTTGTGTCCCAAGCCACCCAAGCCACCGTGCACCCAGCTCTGCCTGTGTTTCCTGCAGGATCTCTTCACTAAATCATACATGGAAGGACCACCCATGCAGGACATGCTCAGATGAGCAGCTGGTGAGAAAGCTCGCTGGGAGCTGAAGGAGGTGCTGGACACAGGCAGATGTCTTGACCTCCAGAGCCCACTTATTCACTGCTGGCAGTCACCTTAAAGGGGATTTCTCTTGTTTGGCCTCTGATAGTTCCTTGTGGACATGCTGGGATCACTAGATTTGACCTAGCAAGGGCCCAAGGCTAAAACCACAGCAAAGCCAAATGTAATGGTTCAGTCTTAGAGAAGTTTGGCCTTTTTCTTTCCTGTATCCTGCTCCATTCCTCTTGATCTGCCCCTGATTTCTGGCGTGCCCGCAGGAAACTCACTCCTGCTAAGAGCCTTGTGCCAGTTCACTTGGCATGTGCCCAGGAAGCTGTCTGGTCCATCAGGGTCAGTGGGTAGCTGTGAGAGCTGGCAGCTGAAGGCAAGCTGCTTCCTCCTGAGACAAATTCCCAGAGGCTTGAAACATGGCTTAGCATAGTCTGAAAGTTACACAAGAGAGCCACAGGCTACAACGTGCCCTAGAAAAGTCTGCCCGCAGTGATGTCTCTTGACTAGATATCATCACTTAAAGTTGAATCAACACCCTAAAGTTCAGAATGAGGAGACTCACACAACGAAAGACACAACAGATGTTAAGCACTTGTCCTTCAGCTGACCATCAAGCACTCTGAGAGGTGTTGGTATCTGCAGGGCTGTTGGGGAAGATAAAACGAGAAAGTCTTATAAATATGATTGCTTAGCAAAGGATTTGGAAAATACAGAGACTGTGAGTGAAATTGAGATGAGAATAAGCTTTGAGATTTCGGACCTTGGTTGCTAAGCAACTGGTGGACTGTGGTGTCCACCAGTAGAAGGTAACTCCCTTTTTTGACCCACGGACAGATCCAAAGGTCAGATAAAATATTCTGTCTCATTCCTCAAGAATGTATAGTTTATTCCACGCCTGTAACCCTCCCCTGAAGTATCACGTATCTGTAATCCCATTGGTCCAAAGTCCTGTTCTGCACCCCCCTCTGAAACCCCCTTGATAAGGCGTTCCAGGGAGACAAGACTCTCTGTCTCCTGCCCCTTGCTCCAGCCCCTTGCTCCAGCCCCTTCTCCTGCACCCTCTGGCCCTCCCCCTTCTCTCTGCCCTCCTGGACCCTCTTTTGGAACTCTCTCGCTGTCTCGCCCTGCCCCCACTCCTTGGGGCCTGCTTCAAGCTGTGGCTGGCAGCGCTGAGCAGGGCCCCACAACAAACCGTATATCCTAAGACCTGACTCCAGAGATCTCTCGTCTCCATCCATCCCAACCATCCAGGACCAGCCTTTGTCACACAGGGCATTCCTAGTGGGGTTGGAAATAGGAAATAGGACATTATTGTCAAGGTCCAGCTCATCCTGTGGCCCTTGTTTATCCCTCATTTCCTGGGACAAACATTTGGTGAAGGAAAATGGTTTTTGGTAGCATAACTGTCAGAAGACAGGCTATCAGCTTCCTGCTTTCCAAAGTTAACTCTTTCCAGTAGGGAAATGACTCTAGCTGGAAAGCACAAAAACTCACCTGCTACACCCTTGCTGATGCCATGTCGCACTTCCCAAGAGAGGAAACTTGGTCCTTGTCTCTTCTCAGTCCCCACCTGTCTGGCCTGCTGGGAGGATGGCAGCCACCAGGACACAAACATGCCCACGGGTGTGAGATCCTGCTCAACACAGATGCCTGATGGCCAGGGCTGGTGGTGCTCCTGCATGTGCCCCAAGCCTCCCTGCTCCCTGGCTGGGAACAGTGGGATGGTGCTGACCATCAGATCCTGCCATAACTCCCTGCACTGCACCCTGACAACAAGGTGAATGTGCAGAAGTATGGCACAGAGCAAAGACTTTTTCCCTCATGTTCTCATCCCTTAGCTGGCAGGTGCTTCAACAGCAGGATGACATAGAAAGGAAAATTATTTGCCTTGCTTTGATTTCTGTTTGAATTACTATGTCACTGTATTTGACTGTAGAATATTTTCCATAAATATTATTACTCTAGTATCTGAAATTATAATTTCTGAAACTGTTTGGAATTTTATCAGGATGCAAGTCCTCTCTAGACTTTCTTATTCAAGTGCTACCCAAACTGTTTTAGTTTTTCCCACAGTGCTCTGTGTTCTTCCATGTCACCGAAACTCTCATTCCAGGTCCTTCTTTGTATGTCTTAAATTTGCAGACCTCTTCTGCCTTGACTCCTAACATCTTAGCTTTGTCTCCTGAGGACAACTTAAAACTCAGCTTCTTTGGCATCTTTACCTATCCTGACACCATCACTCCCTTTCCTGATGCTATTCATTAACTCTTCCTTTTACAGTTGGTCTCTATCGCAGCTTAGGTAATACACTCATCTACTGCCCACAAGCCACTTTCACCTTAGAAACTAATTAAAATACAGCTCTGACTATTGTGAGAGGCCTTAAGCTCAATTCTTCATTGTTTTTAATATTTCTAGTTGAAGAGAAAAAAAACAAAGAGCAAAAAATGTCTATGCTTACAAAAACAACAGTGTTACGTGTGCCAAAAAAAGGCTCTGGTATCCTAGTATTTGCTTCTCCATCTGTTGAATGTAAAAGCTGTGAAACAAGGACTGGCTTGGGGGGCTTTTTTTAGCATTACTTTGGTTTTTATTGAGAGGAAGCCCTAAAGAGATTATCTAATGATGCTTAAACCTACTCCCTACCTGCACTAAATATAATATAGGTAATATCTTACCTGTTACTTCTATGGCAAGTAAAAATTTATACATTGGAGGTATGCTGATGAAATTCATCTCTCCAGATTAGTCTGGAGGAAATCCTGCTTTGCAGTATAGAAATCCGGTTCCCTTTAAGGTGGCCTTCCCTTGTTCCAGTTGCAGAGCAAGAAAATGGGATTAAAATGGCAGTGCAAGCATGGACCTGAAAATGTACTTTGTGCACCTTAATAGGCTCCAGAGCAACAGCAGGGTCTCACTCTCCTAGAGTGCTCCTAGATTCAGGAGGTTTGGATGCAAAGTTTTGTTTAATAATTTGTTTTTAATATGTGTCTTAGCTTGCCTGTTTAGGACATTTTATACCAATAAACAAAATTCACTGAAAAGACACTGGAAATTTTCAACAAGAAAAAAAGCTACAAACTGTTCTTTACTACAGTTCTCTTTGGTAAAATGGAAGAAAGTGACAAAAACCCGTGAAATTTTACAAGTTGCATTTTATCTGTCTGGCCACAGAGTGTCAATATTTTCCCACACATTTCTCAATGGAGAGCCTACCTCCAGCGGAATCGGCTCCTGCCAAACAGCAAATATCAGAGTTCCTGCTTTGATTCAGTGGGAGGCTCTCGACAACCTTTTGCAGGGGGATCACTTTAAAACGGGTTTTGCTGAACAGCAGCTGTAGGTTTGTTTTGTGTGCCACAGAAAGCTAATGGTGAGAACTGCAGAACAGAACTGGAGTGAGATGTCAGCTCCGTGCAGATCACATTTAGCTCCAGTTTGTTTTCACATCAGATTTAGATGGCATCATATCCTAGGACTCCACAGTTCAAGTAAAAACAGTTAACCTACTGATGGAAAAATATGATGCTTAATGAGGAGAAAAACAAGATATACTTTGAAGAATTTTCTTTCTTTAATATCCTTTAACAGGTCATTGACAGTTGCCATCACAACTCTTCACTGTGGTTACTTACAGAGCTGCAGATACAGAACAAGCATTTAGATCCACAATTAACAAGATCATAAATTCCTGTAAACTTGGGTTTATCTATGACTATGCACACCTCTGTGATCTCTGGTTTTGACAACACATCATTAGGGATGAAATTACAGAATCAGGATGCATTAGGGTTTGGGGTATAATTCCATGCCAAGCTGTTCTCCATTTTGAATTTCTAATGTCCCCACTTTGGTCACTTGAGGAAAGCCCTTCACAGTCACCTGCTACTGCTATCAAGAGATGCAAACTGAGGCTGTTGGTGTAAGAGAGAGGCATCAGCACCTGAGCTGACCCATCAAGGCCAGCAACACACATTATCTGTGCGGTGTCTTGGGAAACAATTCCTTTTGTTCTACAAAACTTCTCTCTGAATAGCACTGCTTTGCCTGGTTGGCCTATTTAATGCTTTCATAACACTTCCAGTCGGTCATAACTTTGCCAAGACAGATATCAGGTTTCATAACCCTTTTCCTCGTAGAAAAAGAAATGGTAGAGGAAGGTTGCTTTTTGTTATTGCTGGCTTTTACAGAAAGCCACACTGAGAGAAAAAGAACTGAAACTAGTTATTTGCAAGATAATAAAATCATTTTTGCTCCACACAAAGCACTTCTGTAGCTGTTTCAGCTGCTCGTAAAGCTCAGACACAATATAAACTGCCTGCAACTACTGTTTAAGGACTTATTGCATAATAAAATTAGTGATAACTAATAAGAAGAAAAATAAACCCATGTGAATTAAAAAAACCCCAACTTGGAGCTTGTGTTCTGGTGCTTGTTAAAACAACCAGGTTTCTGCATATGGAAACTAAGCAGGGCTGTCCTGCAGAACTAAAATCACAATTTTGTTTATGCAGCTCCACCTTTGCACCATTCCCCAGCAATGTCAGGAAAGGCAGCTGTTCTTGACAGACAATTCCTTTGTGAAGCCACAAACACAACCTGAAAACAAATGTTGTGTATGTTCCCTTTCTGGCTCTTTTGGGCCTCCCATGGAGGCACTGATGTTACTTTTCCATGTATCTTATTTATGCCTTTTTTTTTCTGTTGCTCCAGAATTCCCACAATGTATTCAGCAGTACTTTCCTGATGCTGGCAGCGCAGCAAGCAGCAACTTGGCAGAAAAATTCTCTTTCTACCCTGGGCCTACCACTGTGCTTTCCTTGCCTCGTATTCCAGAGCAGAATTTCTTCAGCATCAGTGAGTCCCTCTCAGAGCAACCCATCCACATTTGATCCCTGGGTTGCTAATTTCTTCTTTGAATTTAGCTTTTTCCTAAATTGATCACTCTCAAAAAGAGATTGATGCCTCCGGTGGGCTTGACCTTACTGCTTTATGTTTCAGATCCATCAGCTCTTCACTCCCTGCAAACCCCAGCTGCTTTCTGACCCATTGTCAGGGAAAAAAAAAAAAATTTTGAGAAAGAAGGAAGCTATTTCTTGGTAACAACTTTGTGTTAACAAAAGACTCCTCCTGGGAATGCTGGTTTCCAGTCTTCCCTTTCCTGGATCCTCCCTACTTCATCTGCAGGTATTGAAATGGAACAGTGAAAGGACAAGATTGTGCCAATGCTAAGGTCTACCAGGGGTTTATAGGTTGCCTAAATACTTTTGAGTGAAGAGAGGTCGCTGACTGCCAGTGTCAGAAGACCCTTAGCCTTGTCTCTGGGATCCAGGTGGACTCGGGCCTTTCTGGCAGCAGCTGGCAGCAGACCGAGCAGCGCTCCGGCCACCGGCGGGCTCCCTCCCCGCCGCAGGGCAGGAGCCGGGGCTGCGCCGCCTCCGCCCGGAGGAGGGCCCGCGTCACGCGCCCGCCGCGCCCGCGCCGCCCAATGGGGAGCGAGGAGCCGCCCACGTGACGGAGCGCGCGCGAACGGTCAAGAGGCAGGGGGGGCGCTGCCCCCCCACCCAAGCCGCGCTCGCGCGTCCCTCCGCCGAGTCACGTGATGCGGCGCCACTCCGCCGGCCCCGCTCCCCTCCCAT
>QUSF01000006.1:10512129-10588564 GCA_003676055.1 Chloebia gouldiae
GCGGGCGGGCACCGCGGCCGGGCGGGGCCGCGAGGGTGCCCGTGCGCGGCGGGGAGAGGACGGCGGGAGGGAGAGGGTCCTTGTCGCCGCAGCAGCGCCGGGGTGGGACCCCCGTCCGCGCCCTGTGTCGCCGCCAGCCAGTTTCCCCCACAGCCCTCTGGAAGGCTCCCGCTGCATGTACTTAACGCTGTGTGTTCGTACTGATTTTTTTCTTTTTTATTTTCCTGGTTCGTGGTGTTGCGGTTTATCCTTTCCTTTTGTCGCCGGCTTCCTGGAGCCTGACTGAGGTACCCGGCTGGTCGGGAAAGAAAAGGGGACAGGAAAAACAACGCTTTTTGTTTTTCCTCGCCCGGCTTTCTATGAACACTTAACAGCGATTGTTCGGCTTTTCAACGCTCTTCTTCTAAGCTGAAGGAGTATTTATTTTATTTTGTTTTTTTTTTTAAAGGAACTTGCAGAGTTCCAATTTAGAAAATTCTTGTAAATTACCACTAAAGGAATATTTACCTATTTTATAAGGAACTTGCAGGGTTCTGATTTAGAAAGTTCAAGTGACCCGTTTGTGCTGTCCTTCACTGACGGAAGGTAAAATGGGCTTTAGTTGTTCCGAAAGGGGGTGGGATTAAGAAAAAGGGTACAAAGCGTCATAAATGGAAATGTGATTGGAGCACAGAGTATTTTAGGAAAAATTTTAGAAACTGAAGATGCATTCATTCTTTAGTGCCTTAGTATGAATGTTTCCCCGTGAATGCTTATCTGTCTATGCGTCCGATTGGAAGACAGGCATTGCTTTAGAAGACGTCTTGTCCGCAGTAAATGGATTTGATAAATTGCACTAATGGCATAGTGTAAGGGAAAAAAACAAGAAAATGCGAAGTTGTGGTTGTAATGACAGTTTTGTAATTGGAGGTTTGTTATGGTGGGTGGATGACTGTCATCCTCATAAAGGTGGTTTCCTGGGGCTAAACCAGTCATGTTCAGTAGCATTCACGTTTATGATTGTGCATTTTACCTGCTTATGTTTCTCAGGTGGTTGCTCAAAGCAAAAAGGAGGTCTGGTTGTCAACCCTTGGATCAGCAGTTCTTTCCTTCCTTGTATGGTTCATTAAAGTCATCTGAAAATAAATTTTGTAGAGGTTTGGAACATATGAGTTTTTGCCATAGAAATTTTGCTTTCTTAAGGTCCAAGGAGTGCAGTCTCTTCATTGGCAGGGAGAATGCCTCAGTAACATCCCTTGGTTCATACATCTACTTAATAGCAATAGTATTGTTAATGTAATGATAGTATATGGGTTCCATATTTCTTCTCTATGTCAAAACTTGAAATCAAAAAGTGTGATTAAGTGTGCCAGTCACTCTGTGTTGTTCTAAAGACAGATATCCCAGCTTTTGTGCTCTCACTGCTGTTCCTAATTCCCAAAGATAATTAGGAGAAATGAAGGTCTGAGCTTGCAGTTTTCTGTGCAGGAGTAGGTCTGCCTAGCTGGAATAAAGTGCAACATTGGAGCCTAAGGAGGGAGTGAAACAAACAAGCATGCGATTGTGTATCAGCAGCTTTTGCAAATAAGGGGATAATCTTTGAGGAGTTAACTGTAGTTTTTTTTTTTTGTTGCGAGAACAATTGGTACTGTTTCCCTGGTAGGATGTTGTGTTAGGCTATTGTTCTGTCCAGCGTGGATTTATTTGGCTGAACTATAAACTCTAGAGCAGTATCTAAAATAATTTTAACAAAGCATTTTGTAAACACTGACGTTTTTTTTAAGGCAGGGATTCATGTTTGTCTTTCATGTGCCACTGTGAATCAGCTCGCAGTCTTTTTTATTTAGTAAGCAAATCACCGAGGAGATTAATGTGTAGGCAGCAGATTAACACAAAATTTTTGAGGGGCCTATGTCTCCAAAAGTGTGTGGTTTTTTAAAATTGTGAGCAGATGCAGATGTTTTTGCCCTAATGCTGGTGCCTATGCCGAGGTCAGTTTCTTTTTCATCACAACATGTGGCCAGTTCAGTTTCCTTTCTTTTAAAAGTTGCCTTTTTCCTGCCTATTTTTAGCCTAAGTGAAATTCAAGGAGTGATGTCTGTTTCTGTTCTCAGTTTGGATACTGAGGTTGTTGGATCATTTTGGAGATGGCAGAGCCATGAGAAGAGTTGTTGATGTAAACTCCCTCTGCCGGTTCATTTTGCAGCAGAAATAAAGCTTTGTGTTGTATAATTGTTTATCTCTGCATCATGCAGCAGAAATTAACATTTGAGAGGTGGCATGCAGTGTTTCTAAAGGCAACTTGAGCAACCAGTTTAAGCTCAAGAGTTTTATCCTTACAAGGTTTTTAATTGCAGATAACTTAAGAGCTGTATGTTGAGGTACGACAGATACTCCTGAGCCACTGCTGTCTTGTTGCACACAGAATCTGAGCAATGGCTTGAAGCTAATATATTGAGAGAGCTATTAGCATGCAAATTGAAACACCTTGACTGCTTGGGGCTCCATCTGGTACATTTGCTCTTACAAACTTCTCAGCTGAGATGCAGCTCTTGTGCAGTGTGTGATGTAGCAGAGTCCTGTCAGGTGAAGTAAATAACCTTAGGTGTGGGACTGACACACTGCAGGAAGGGTGAGTGAAGGACACTGGGTCTCTTTGTGCTACTGCTTGCAGTGCCATGTCTGGAGTCTCTTGGATCGTCAGTCTTTTGTGGCAAGGATTTGCTCAGAAGAAACTTCCCACAAGCCTGTCCCCCTCAGATTCAGGCAAATGTTGTACAGGGGTGAAGCATGAGTGTGGTTGGTGTGAGGGGTCAGTCGCAGTACCACAGAGCATCTGCTCTTTTGGGAAGTGTGCAGTGTGTCTTACAGGATCCTAGAATCAATTTGGTTTCAATTTTGATAACACTGAGTTACTTTACTGACACCTCCATTTACAGTCCTACATTTAAAAATAGATTTCACGAATACTTTTTTCCTCACTGTAGACTTTTATTTTTTCCTTCCTGTGGCTGCCAGAACTTTCATTGGACAACTAGGAAATTGGCTGGGGTTGTTAAGGAAGCTGTTTTTAGAGAGAAAAAGGTGGTGCTTCTACCTAGGTGGAGCATTTATTTTCTGTGGAAAATGAAGAATAAATCAGCTTTATAGTTGAATGAGTTGAATTGTGCTTTCTATGCACAATTACAGTTAAGAAACAGTAGTCAGTGTATAAGACCCAGAACTTTCAGGTTTGTGTGTAATTTCTCTCTCTTAAACAAGAGGATAAAGGAAAACAGCTGCTGTTGCTGCCATAGAAATGTTGAAAGCCAGTGATGGTAGGTACTCCAGCAAATAGCAGAATCTAAGCACAGTAGTTAATATTTCAAGAGTAGAGAAATGTGTGTCTTTGAGGAGAAACAGTACATATTACATAAAAGGCAAGAGTGTTTTTTGTTGTTAGTTTGGTTTAAGGATTTTTATGTACCTTCATTGGTTGCTAAATCCTGGATAGAGTTTAGGATTGAGATTTAGTAAAGAAAAAAACTTGCCTGTGGCAGATGAAGTTGTCCTTAAGAACCTTTTGAGGAAAACCCCTGAAATAACTGTAGAATTGTAGTAACAGTTGAAATGGCTGAAAATACACAGTATGGTTTTGGGTAAAGCAATGCTAACACCTGTTAATAATTGTAAGGATCTTCACTTGTGGATGGACTTAATTGCTCGTATCTCCATTTTGGGAAGTCTCGTGTGCTTGAAAGCTTTTATCTATCAGTATTTGTCTGACAAGATGTCAGGTTGAGCTGTGAGGTGTGGGAAGTGCAGCATAACTTGCATAAGCTTTGTAAGTGCTTGGAAAGGTTTTTTAAAAGAGCAGTGATTAACTGAGTCATAAAGAGCAGAAGAGAAGTCAAATGGATTAGACACCTAGTGCACAGATCAGGAAGGGAGAGAAAAGGCAGCACATATTACACTTATTTACTTTTGGAGCAGAATAGGTTCTCGGGGGGGCTAGAGAACTTGTCAGTTAGCTAAGATATTCTCTAGCAAAATAGCACATTGTCTTCCTGTCTTTACAGGTTATGTTGAAAATTACTTCAGTGAAGAAAATAGTTTTCTTAATATCCAGGTTGGCTTGTTTGTTCTTTGGCAGTTGTATATTATATGAGGCAAGTTAAATAGTTGAAGTCAGAAGGGATACTTCCTTGGTCTGCTCAAAAGAACAAGTAATTGCTGCCTTGTTTTAATTGATTGATAGTGTCATATGTTAAAAGATTTGCCAAGGTGAGGTGACAAATCTTAGCAGCTAACTAGCCTGTGCTTGTAACTGGACTAGAAATTAAGAAGGCTTAAATGCATTCAAACCTGTTTAGCTGTGTAGAATCTGCTATACCTTGGCATCAGGTAGACTTAGAAAACAAAAGCTGTTCTACAAATAAATCTATTATGAATTTGCTGTTTGGAGATTTCAGGTGTTTTCAAGACCTGCTTCAAATGTGAAATGTAGAGTTAAGTCAGGCTCTTAGTAAGAGAGGTCCCTGTAGAACAGAGCTGGGTTTATTGGATCAAAGTTAGGAAATCTGATAAGGAAGCAACCTTGCCTGGGTTTTGTGTTGGGATTTTTTTTTATGGACGTAATTCCACAGTGACCTCAGTGTTTCTCAAACTTTGCTTTTTATTGTTATTGCTACTTTTTTTAAACTCCCTTCTGCCAAGAAGCATCTGCACTGAATAACACTTGACTGCTGTTGTTAAATGGCTTTCTGAAGCCAAGTCTTGGTTGTCAGCACAGTTTTGAGAACCAAGCGCCAGAAGAAAAGCAGAGAGGCTGTCTTGTGTTCTCACTGTTATCCATATCTGGTACCCAGGCATCATCAAGAGATAGCCTGACTTGAAAGCAGCGCAGCAAAAAATAGGGGGATTAGGTTGTACTGAAGCAAACAAATGGAAAGGAAAAAACTAAGCATTGATAAGATGCATAAGCATGTGGGTAGGGACTGCAATTCTTACCCATGGAATGATTCCCTGCCTTCCTGGTTTTTAGTGTTTTATCATGATTTGTCTTGTCACTGTCATTCTGTGGAATTCTTCACGTAATGCTCTCCATATTTCACAAAAGTTGCTGATAGCCATGGGCATGGACCATAGAGTGTAAGCAGCAGTGTCCCTTCAGGGTGTGAGTGATGCTATGTGCAGGGTTGAATGCCTGGATGTTTGTGCTGTCAGCTTTGCTTCTGAGCCGCTGCAGTCATCCTGCAAAAACTGGGAAGAGGGAGCACTGGAGAAGAATGGGTTCTATACATTTGTGTACATTGGCAAACACCTCTATACCCTGTCATGTTTCCAGCTGTTAATGTGAGCCACCTGGTTTCTAAGTAACAGATTATGGCAATTTTACTTAATTGCTGTTCTCTGATGTGTTTCACTGCCTAATTGCACAGGCTCGTGCTTTCCTGCTCTCACAAATATATTTTGACCATAACAGCTTTTGATTACACAAGAGATGGCAGATTTGGGTCATGTTCACAACAGCTCCAGCCTTATTTTTATTTGTATGTTTCACATATATGTCAGCTTGCTTACATGACATTTGTAACTTGTAAGATTACAAAAAAAATTCACAAGTGAAAATTTTATAAATTAGAATTGCAGCTGAAATCCCCTTTAAAAATTCCCTCAGCATTCCACTCTGCCACCAGTGGATATTTGTTAGATCACAAGTTTGCTTGTTAAAGAGCATATGTTCAGCTGTATTGGATATAGTTTACTTAAATACCCTGTTAGGAAAATAATCTGTTTTGCCAGTGACTAGCTTTTTGTTAACCTAGCTACATGGAAATACAATTACATATTTCGTACAGAGCAGAATATTTCCTTTCAGAGCTATGTGTCTTTTATTCTTCACATAAACGAATTTACCTTGCTGTCTGTTAATGAATGCACAAAATACTCTTTAATAAGCTTTTTGTTGTGTTTTTTTTTTGTTACAGCAATGTACTCTTGCTTGTAGAGGTGTCATGACACACAGCAGCATCATGGTGGATGTAGGCAAGTGGCCAATATTTACCTTACTTTCCCCCCAAGAAATTGCTTCCATTCGGAAAGCGTGTGTGTTTGGAACGTCGGCCAATGAAGCCATTTACATCACACACAGTGATGAGGTGAGCTGGCATCGAGCTGCTCCACAATTAACTATATATTAATAGCTTCTCAGAAGCTTTATGTGAGATTTGTGTTTTCCAAAACATGGTGGATATAATGTCTGGGTTTTTGGTTTTAAGTTTTGTGTGGGGACAATATAAATGGACTATTTAGAAAAATTTCAACATGACAAAGGCCAGGATGGATTATATGCACTTTTGAAGACTGACAAAATTTAAAAGAAAGTGTGGTAGCTTGAAGTTAAGTGCAAACAGGTATGAAGATAGAAAATGAGATTATGGCTTGCTAAGTGAAAAATACCATGAAAGATTATCTGTAGATTTTAATTATTCAGAAACTCATGAGTTAGCATAGTGCTGCTGAAAGAAAATGAGGCTGGTGTTCTGGGATGTGTTAATGGGAAGGTTTCTTGTAAGACTGGGTAGAGAAGGAATTCTTTTCCCCAGAGTCCTGTCAATAGTGCCTGTAGGATGAGTCTCCCATGGTATAGCTCTTTACATGCTTATGCTTTATTTGCTATTTAGAAACTGCTTTTAAAAGAAGCAGTTCCACTGCTTCTACTTCTGACAGTTTCAGACTTTTTATGGTGAAGCTCCTGAAAATAAAAAGCCCAACTTCCAGGACTGTATGAATATCCAAAGTGCCCTTGTGCAGACTCTTGAAGTTGTTAATTTCCATGTGGGATGTCTCTGGCCCCTGGAGGTCCAAGGTGAAACTCTGTCCCCAGTTAATGAAGACCTGGATATGACCCATCAGTGCATACCTAAGTATAAAACATTTGAAGTGAGTGTTCTTTTTTTTTTTTTTCAGGTATTTGTTTTTGGACTGAATTGCAGCAATTGTTTGGGAACTGGAGATAATCAGAGCACAATAGTACCAAAGAAATTAGAAGCCTTATGTGGAAAGAAGATCTCCAGTCTCAGTTATGGAAGTGGACCCCATGTTGTTCTTTGTACTGAAGGTAGAAAATTAACATTTAGTATAGAAACATAAGTAAGAGATTTTAAGTTAAACTTGCATTTAACAGGAATGGCTTATGGTGTAATTGTATTAACTTGTTAACTAACTAACATACACTAAGAGGTTCTTGTTGGTCTTAAGTGGAAGTAAATGGATTTTGTAATTGCTAAAGCTTCCATTTCCACTGTGTTGAGGTTGTAGTGTTTTACGCTGTCACTTATGATGTACTTTGTTTTACCTGTGCACTTCCAGGTATTTCCACAATATAGAGGATATGCTATGATATATGAATATAAAACAAAGTATATAATTTTCTAGCATACAGATGAGTCTTGCAATAGTTTCACTTTTTGTTAATATCCTTTCAATTTCCTGTTGGTATTTGCTAATTTCTTAAAATTCTGTCTTAACCTCCCTGGAATTTTTAGTGGTTTTTATCACAAATATTTTTGCAGATGGTGAAGTGTATGCTTGGGGACATAATGGTTACAGCCAACTTGGAAATGGCACAACGAATCAGGGCATTACTCCTGTTCAAGTTTGCACAAATCTGTTAATAAAGAAAGTGGTGGAAGTAGCCTGTGGCTCTCATCATTCCATGGCGCTCTCATTGGATGGGGATGTAAGTTGAGACCTGTTCAAATCTCTTAATCTCCTTGTTGAAGTGAATAGCAGAGGTGACCTTGCAGTTTGAACTTCTGTCTGTTTCTACAGTGTAATTACAAATATAACCTTTTCTTTTGCTGTCTCAAAATAGGGTGTCCTTGTCTTCAGAGCAGACTTGAAACAACAACAAAAAAACAAACAAAAAACCAAACAAAAACAAACAAGAAAAACCCGCAAAAAGACCCCCCAGAAATTAAATTACTAACCCCTCTGCCAAAAAAATAGCAACCCCAAAACCAAGGGAAATGCAACTTAGTAAACTTTTGTGTCTCTCACAAGGGTGAGACAAAAAAGGTGTACCACTTAGAGTTGAGGATCAAAATGTCATTTATTTGCTTGCAGTTCTGTTAGTTAGAGGGTGTGTTGAGTTTGAATCTACTGGGTTAGAATTTAGTCCTTTTCTTGTAGAAATGTCTTGCATTTCCACACTGGTAATGCACAAGAATGTTGCTTGGCACACCTCTGAATACCTTGTTGTGTAACTAGCTAATGAAAGAGCACTTGGTTTATATCTAAGTCTGCTTCATGCTGTTTGTGTGGCTTCAGGCTACGTGTTGTGGGAAGCACATGCAATTAGTTTCCAGTTATGCAGATTTGACCAATGAATGCACAGTGGAAAATCTGGTTTCAGCTGTGCACTAACAAAAGAACTCTAATTTGAAAACCTTTTAACAATGAAAAGGGAAACTACAGCTCTTCTCATCCTGGTAATCTGAGCATGTCTGTGTTGTGGTCCAGTATGGAATAATAGTGCAACAGAAATACCAGGTATTTTAAGGGTAGGAAAGAGATTGGGTTAAGTGATCTGTGTTTTATCTGAAAGAAGAGCCTACACTTAGGAAAGATTTTGTGCTGCCATGTTTGACTTGCTTAAACTATAAAACTTGGTGAGCATGCAGGAAGGAAAGGATGTTCATGCATTACTTACACTAGAGGTGCCAGCTGCTGTGTGGTAGCTGCCTGTGAAGGCCATGCTGTTTCTTGCCATAAATGTGACAGGCTTTAAATCTCAGTGGAAGCAGGGAGATGTCTTTGTGTTGACCATGGAGTTGGTATTTGCAGCTGGCTTGCCTGTGTGGCTTGTTAATGTACTTTAAATCCATCCCTGGTGTACCTTGCAGTAACTTGGTCTGTTTGTACTTTGGGCTTTTACCAGAACTGAGTGCACTGTAAGCAGCAAAATGTGTTAAGCAGTGTTATAGAAAGATTTGACTGCCAGCCCCCTTGTGTCCTAATAAACCTGAAGCCTCAGGGAGACATTGAAGTTGGAAGTATTTGTGGAAATATCTGGCATAATTGGTTGGTACTGTTCAGTGCAGTTTTAATGCAGTGCAAATTTAAAAAAGAAATATTTTAATGATAGAATTAAAGGAATGCAGACATTCATGCTTCTCTGGCACGTCCTTTGGCATTTTGATCTACCTTCTGAGACTCTCTACCTAAATATTTACTGTTATTGAAATTATTTTAAAGTATCTTCAAATATTCAGTAGGGATCAAAGATGTAGCAGTTAGAAGTAACAAAAAGCAAAGGATGGATTCTTTCTTTTGTTCATGTTATTCATTGTAAATGAGTTATGTGGATGGAGGGTCTTTTGTTCTTGTCTTAGGTGGGTTGGGGCTTTTTTTGGTGCTGATGGAGGTGTTTGTTTTTAATTACTTTTAATGACTCTTAGTTTGGTGTTGCAGTGAACAGGCAGCTTCTGGGACCAAAGGATATGTGAGCTTCTCATGAAGGGTGCCTGTCAGTGTGCTTGTACTGCCAAGCATGTCTGTGGAAGGTGTTTCCATGAGGGCAAACTTTTGAACTGGATGAAGCACCAGAGAATGAACCATCAGAAACAGTTATATGCCAAGCTGTGGGCATGTATACATGTAATAAAAATTGGAGGCACCAAAACCACAGAGTTATAGGTTTTTTTTTAAACCAAACAACTTCCCTGTCTTCCTGACTTTCAGATAAAAGGAACTCATATTTTTTCTTGTATTAGTCCTAGTTTGCCATAAGAAACTTTAAACTGAGGGAAATTGTGGATTTTTTTTGTTAATGCCACTGTGTGAGAGAATTTAGCTACTGTGAAACATGAACTGATAAAACCCTGCTCTTTCACAGCTCTTGAAAGATGTAGAAGAGGTATGATGAGTGTCCAGCAATAAACCTGGTTTAGAGTTCTTTGAAGAAAACTACGTAACTCTAAACTGGGAGTTAGTGTGTCTAGGAAACAGATAATGTTGTGGCTTGTATTCCTTTTTCCAACGTAATGAAATTATGAAGACAATCACTATGCTCTTTGCCTTACAGTCTGACCTGTGTTTAATATGGAAATATTAAATCCTTTTGTTTTCTGTTTTAGTCAGATGCTATCATTCTTTTGTAAAAAGCTGGAAAAAGTGCTATATTCCTATTTGCTAAATGAGTCCTAATGCTGTTTGTAATTTTCTTCTATTGAAAACGAACTTTAAGCATTTCAGTTTAAGTTATATAGTTTAACCAATCTGGTGCTGCCTACAGGAAGATTATCGATTGCTATCATTACTATTATTAAGCTTTAAACTGTGTGGCTTTGTTTGTTTGTTTTTATGGACAGCTGTATGCTTGGGGCTACAATAACTGTGGTCAAGTTGGATCTGGATCTACAGCCAACCAGCCAACTCCTCGCAGAGTTTCCAACTGCTTGCAGGGTAAAATTGTAGTTGGCATCGCTTGTGGCCAGACCTCCTCCATGGCTGTAGTAAACAATGGTGAGGTAAGTGCTGCTGCTGCATTCCCTCATTCTCTGATACCTGTGTCTGCCAAGTTGGTGTCTGAATATGGAGAAATGCTGGCAGGGAGTGCTCAGGGTAGGGCTGTTATTGACAGAGTTATCCCGATAACTTCTGTGGACCAGCTGCAGCAAGACGCTGCAAGTAACTGGAGATGCAGCCTTTCAATATTCCCTCTTATGGCAAAGGCTGTATTGGAACACAGGTCTTACTGAGTCTGCAACTGCAAGAATTTGAACAGTTGTATTAACCATATCTGTCTTCATGTTGCAATTACTTAACATAAATTATGTTCAATTATTTTAATTCATTAAATTAGTCTTAGCTTATTTCTTTAAAATGTGCACAATTAAACAGTTAAGTTTTCTGCAAGGATACTTTGGCTGATCCTGTTTTTTAAACACATTGCTTAATTACTAGCAACAAACCCAAAGCGTTCTTTTGAACATTGCCTTCCCATTGTGCAACTGTTCCATTTGACATAAGTTCATGGTGCTATCTTGCTTTTAGGTATGAACTGTAACCTCAGTTTTACTTCATTTCTCCAAACAGAGCATAGTATGTCCTTGTGAATGGAAGGACTGGCAAAGTACCGGCGGCTGAGATGGGTTTTCATTGTACTTACATATGTCATTATGTAACAGAACTAAAAAGACAATTAGAGATAAACTGTGGACTTCAGTTTAAACTGATCAGCAGAATAACTAATTTAATGTTCTTCTTAAAAAAAAAAAAAAGGGAAAGTAATAAGGAGAAAGGATGGCATAAAAGTCAAAGTGTTGATGCTATGGGAGAGATTTTGGTGTAGTGTAAATTTATTGCAAAATTCCTAGTACTTCAAAGACTTTTTCCTTGCACACTCAGGTTTATGGCTGGGGTTACAATGGCAATGGTCAGCTCGGCCTGGGGAACAACGGGAACCAGCTGACGCCGTGCAGAGTGGCAGCGCTGCACAGTGTCTGTGTGCTCCAGGTATGCCCAACGTGGAAGTGAAAGTGCATTGCTGCTGCTAGCTTCTGCTGGAAACCTCTCTTTGCGGTATTATACCTGCTTCTAGATTTCACTAGTTCCAATGCTGAATTTTTTTTTAGCTACAATGAATTATGTTTTGCTTATACAACAGGCAAGTAAGCTGTGAAATACTTGCTTTGGTAATTGCTTGGAAAGGTTTAAAGTTAGCTACTGTAACTACTGGTAAAATATGATGGGGATACAAATTGCACTTTGTTACAAAGTTAATGTGCTAGTCTAAGACAAGAGGAATTAGCTGTTCAAATTTGTCCTAAGTATTCTAATTCTAGTGTTCTAATTAGTCCTTTAGAAGCAAGGGGAGAGAAAAGACAAGAAGACATGGGGGTGGATTTGATTGTTTGGGGATTTGGTTTAGTTTGGTTTATTTGGATTTTGTTTGGGATTTTTTTTTTCTAGCTAGAGAATCAAACTAAAATTTGGGATTTCCCGGGTATTTGGGAAGGTTCTGTAGAGTTGAATGTGATAAGTTGGACTGAAGGGTTGCTGGCTGTTGAACTGCAGATTTCCTCATTACGGAGTACTCATACTATGTGGTATTCAGAATAAGCCAGTACCTTCAGAGCATTGCAAGATGTGATGAAGTTCAGTGTTCCTCATGTGAAAAGAAAGTGGGTAGCATCTAGGGAGACTTGTCTAATGTGCAGTAAGTTACTTGGGAGCAGCCATTAAATTAATGAAGCTGGGACTTGTGCAGTACCTACAGCCTGCATACCTTGTGTTAGCTGCAAATAGTGAGAAGTATCACATTGTGGTGCTGAGTGCAGAATGCCTGAGATACTTACCAAGAGCTAGCCGAAGGTAATGTGTGTGATATTTTGTTTCTCATCTGTGTTTGGTTCAGGAGTAACGCTGTATACATTTACTTACAGATTGCCTGTGGCTATGCACACACTCTAGCACTAACAGATGAGGGCTTGCTCTATGCCTGGGGAGCTAACACTTACGGGCAGCTGGGGACTGGCAATAAAAGTAACCAGCTCAGCCCTGTGCAGATCATGATGGAAAAAGAAAGGTAATCTTGCTCAAGCTTTTTCTGGATTGATAAAGTCTGAGCATGTGTTATGCTGTCTCTAGCACTGGAAGCATGCATTTGTAGGGCTTGGTGGATTGTTTTCCTGTTCTAATGTTAAAAATGTGAGAAAGGATGGTAACTTACTGTTTACAATGAGCTTTTTGCTGTCTGTTATGGTTATTGAACATAAACACATTTTGCATTTACCTGATACTGAAAGATAATGAATGAAAGTGTTATGCTGTTCTGTATATGGTTCCATTGCTTAAAACTGCAGCTATGAAATCAATAAGCCAAACCATGAGTTGGGGCCTACATTAAAAAAAAAAAAGAAAAAGTGGGAAGAAAGGAAACGCCACCTTTGCAAGAAGTGACATGTGAAGAAAAACAATTTTTGAAAGGTTTAAAATAGTCCACCATGAAAACAGAACTCAATTTGCAAGCTTGCTTGAGCTAAGGACCCATTTTTATTACTCATACCAGGTAGTAGTTTGTAGATTTTTAGTTTCCTGGACTCATAAAAGAATGAAATTAACCCTTGTCAATCCTCTTTCATCACCCTTTCATCATCCTAGTGTTTGGGGTTAGCTCTTTTGCTGCTCACCTACAAATGTGGGCCTTGGTCTCATTCTCAGGGCCGTGTGTATACCTACACATTAATGTGCCTTGTTTAGGTCTATAGATCTCTTAATTTGCATTCTCCTCTTAACTAGGAAACACTTCTGCTTTGTTTTTCTCCTCCATTTGGAAAATCATTGCTATTTTTTCTTGTTTCTCCCACTTCGCATTAAATTAAAAGCTTCACAGTATTGAGAATGTTTAAGAGCTTAAAAAATGAGGGGTGGGGAAAGAAGAAAGGAGCTATCACAGTAAAAACCACTGAAGTAGGGCTGGTTTGTCTTCGAAGGAACTGACACTAGCAAAGGAAAATAAAATATTCTTTAAAAACCGGTGAAAGAGAAATGTGTCTGTTTGCAGATTAGCTTTGTTTTGTTAATGATTTATTTCACGAGTAAACTAAGGGTAACTGTTGCATTTAGAACAGTATGTGAACTCAAGCATGGGGTTAATAAAGCTGGCATTTGTTCAATGGATGCAGGAGAGGGGAAATACCATAGAACTTCTGCTTGGGATCTGAGGGAGAGATAAGTCACTTGAACTTACTCATCTTGCTTGACTTGACTCCCTTGGAAACAGTGCTAAAAGCAGGTCAGCTGTCATTTCCAATGAAGCACATTACTGCTGCGCCTGATCTTTTAGTTTATGTAATTCTTTTGTCATTTATATTTAATGCTGACAGCAGTTACTTAGGAGGTTCCATTTGGTGCTGTCTTGAAAAATATTGCACATACAGTGTGTAAAAAATGTTTAGACTTTATTTTGTGTTAACTCAGAGGAACAGCTGTGAAGGTCAGCTTCCTGAATTTTGGTGTTAAATGCATGTTTAACATGTTACTCTGTAAATGTACCATACGTAGTACATGTTCTGCTGTACTGCTGAAGTATAGTATAGTCTTTAAAAAGAAGAATCTGTTCTGCTAAGAAAAGAAGATTTGGAGAAGGACGTAGTTTAGCTTGATAGCTGTGATAAAAAGCAAGTTGTCCCGAAAATAAATACTCTGTGTCTCACAGAGATGTTGCATAGAGGTTCATAAATGTATATTAGTGTAAAACAACCAGTCAGTTTTCTATCTGCCAGAAATTACTGATTCATATACTGAGAGTGATGTAGATTCTTTGAGTTTTGTCTTGAAATAATTTTTGCACTTAAAATGTGAACATTGTGCTAAAACTTTTTTTTTTTTTGCCTAAAAGTCTTCATGGGCATTGTTCTGTAAAGGAACACACATTTGATTCATTGGAAAGATATTTGTTTGTCCTGGTTGATTTGTTTCTGGCACAAAAGCATGAAATCCTCTGTGTTTTTATCATGGAGAAAAAACAGGAAAGCATAGCTTTTATTTTAAACATGGGAACCCTCCCTGTTTTGCTTGTCATATGCACAGAAACTCTGGCAATGTCTTTGTGGTGTTTTAATTGGAATTGTGTTCCTTCTCAGTTCTTGAAATGCTTCAGATAAGAATCTAGGGATTGCCTGAGCAACGGGAGAACAGGATAGATAAGTGAGCATCAGCAGCTTTAGTATTTTAAAAAACTGTGAGGTGGGTGAAAGGACTATATAGACTTTATTTTAAAACAACCATAGCTCTTAAAGGATTCATTCCTCTCAAATGAAGCACTGTTTCATGTTGAATTTCAGTGTTGAAGAAGTAAGTTTAACAGCAAAATAAGAAGTCTAAAGTACAGGGAGTGGGTCAGATCTGTCAACCTACAAAAATCAAATTAAAAGGAGGTAGAGGAATTTTCTTCTTGAGAATAAGTTTCTGATGTGTGTTGGTTTTAAGGAGGAAAAACAAAACTTGTTTTTTTTTCATCCCCTTTCCCATGGTTATGAAAAAATAAGAGGAAAGTCAGTTGATAAGAATGACATAGTTAAAGCAATATCTGATTACAATAAAATCTACAAGCAATCTGAAAATATAATTGTGGGATTTTTTTTAATACCCATTCAAGCAGTATCACATTTTGGCAGGACAAAAACCCGAGTACAGGACTGCTGCTGCACAGTTTGCTTGGCTGTTATTTTGGCGAGGCCTTTGGGAAGTCCCTCCATTCCGCGCCTCACCGTGTTTCTCGTGCCCGCAGGGTGGTGGAGATCGCGGCCTGCCACTCCGCGCACACGTCGGCGGCCAAGACGCAGAGCGGGCAGGTGTACATGTGGGGCCAGTGCCGGGGGCAGTCGGTGACCTTCCCCCACCTCACGCACTTCGCCTGCACCGACGATGTGTTCGCCTGCTTCGCCACCCCTGCGGTCATGTGGCGCCTGCTCTCCGTAGGTGAGCTGCAACCCCCGCGGGCCCTGTGTCCCTTCCTGATCCCTACGGCGTGCTGCTTCCCTGGCAGGCTCCTGTTTTAAGGAGGGGAGTTTGGCAACTCAGTGGCTAGTTGTTTTTTCCTTCTGAAGGAAAGAGTCTATTTCAGCAGCTGGAGGTCCAGGGTAGGGTTAACAAGATTGTTTGCCAGTGTACATCCGAAGCAATCCCCGTTTTACCATTGCACGATGAGTATTGTGTATTTCTTAACGTTTGTGTTGTTTGAACTTCAGTTCAGGTCCAGAAAGGAATCCTAAGTCATTTAACAGAACTTCGGGGATTTATTCCTCTTAAAACTATTTCTGCTTGGAAGACTACTCCTGAGGCTTGTTGTTTTGGTATCTAACAACTTTGGATTTTAAGTGTCGTCTGTAGCTTTTCTCTCATTAGTATTTGTCCTTCTAGGAGTGAAGCTTTCCCCTATGTTTTCTTGTTTTGAAAGTAACAGGGTTCTAAGTTTTCATTTCATGTGATGATTTGTCTCAAGTTTATTTGGTTTGACTTTCCTTAAAGATGGAAACTATTACATGTAAGTAATAGTCCCTGTGAAACAAGACTTATATAATTGCTTTTTCTGTTGGAACTCTTACACTTCCTCGGATTACTCTGTGGGATGCAGTCTCTGTGTCCAACAAATAAGCTCAAACCTTTTTTTTTAATTTTCTTCGATCCACATAGTGCTAATTCTTATTTGAGTCCAAATAGGATATAAAGGGCTTAGCTTGCACTTCCTGGAAAACATGAAGGTGTTTTTGTGTTCAAAAAAATAAGGATGTTTCATCTTACATCTGTTGCCTTAGTTCTCAAGATGTCTTAGGACATCTAGAGTATTTTCATATTGACAACAGAGCCTAATTTTGTTAGTACCTGTATGGAATTGTTTTTGGGGAGCGATGGATCACATCCCAGGTAGCCTCTCTCCAGTTAAGTCTTTCAGACTTTACTGTTGCATTTGGCTTGTCCTAACCCAGCTTCTCTGTGATAACTTCTCATTTAACATGTTACCACATTTGTAGAGGTTCAGGTAACAGCATCTCACCTGTAGGGGAGAACTGAGTAGAGTTACTAAAGAAAGAAGATTAACTTGGAGTAGTCTGCTCCTGAGTAAATCTAAGTCTGCTTTTATCTCATTTGTCACTTTCTCCATTCTCTAATCCTTTGCAATATGTGCTGGTCTTGCTCTCTCTTGCCTCCGGACTTGTGGAGGTCTGATGGTTGTCCAGTCTGTTGCCTTTTGCTAATCGTGAGAGCTGGTTAGATGACATCTCTCCCTGGTGTCAAGTCCCTTGTTTTTATGAGGTATTTCAGACTGAGTATAGCCAGGTGTTTGACCTCTATTACCTGCACTTTAATTCCTCTTAGCCTTTGGGGATTCTTTCCCATATAGTCTGGCAATCTTACTGAATACTTAAATTAAAAAAAATTAATGCTGTGATTATTTTTAAATCTCAGATTTCCATATGCATGTTTGCCTTTCCGACCTGTTTTAATCACACATGAGCAAACACTTCTTTTTTCTTATGTTTTTTGTTTGTTTGGGGTTTTGGGTGTTGTTTTGTTTTCTTAGGGAGAGCTACTTCTGTGTAAAGGTTATTGTTCTACTTACAGTTATGATGTCTCTGCCAAAAAGTGAATCAGCCATTCAGGACTGGCTGTGGTGAAATAAAAATTTGCAGAACTGAAAGTATTTGGAGTGGAAGTTAATCTACATAGCTTAAGTAAGCTCATGACCTAGCAAAAAAGATCACATGAGCAAATGGAAAGGGATTGGAGAATGGTTTAGTTAGGCCAGAGGTGATACAGTTTCTGTGGGTGATTTGTGCAAGTCAGAGGAGTGCAAGGTCTTCTGTGGCACAGGCATGACTTGCCAGTTCTGAGAAGTTTGTTCCAGCAGTATTTCTTCTTAAATATGAAATAATTTAGTGTCCCTAATGGTGAAGAGTGACGTGCAGATTGTATACAGATGAACGCTATGCAGTCCTGTGGGACACAGGAGACCGATTGCATCCCATTTAGTAGAAATCTATTTCTTTTCCATGCTTCACTTCTTAGAAGCCACATGCTTTGAAACACACTTTTAAGATGCATCAAAATAATGGGTCAAATTAGGTTTTCTAAAACTTCAGAGGCCTTGCTTTACCAAGAGCCTCAGACAACTTGTGCTGCAATTCCTGTATGATTTCTAGAGACACAGAGCGGGACCTCTGTGGGACCAGTGCCACAGGCCTCAGTAGAGAGAACTGTGGTATCTCTGCTTTAATCCACTTCCAGAGAAGAAGAGGTTCTGTGTCCTTGGTTGTACCTTCAGCAGCAGTGCTGCTGGATTTTGTGTTGTTGTTACTGACTCATAAACTGAGTAATTGGTGTCAGTGATAGTTCATGTTAATGAGCCCTGGCAAAGACCTCATCAGCTTGCTGGCTGTATCCAATCTGCCAGCACAGAAAGGTGACCATGTGGTGACCTGTTTTCTTTTTAGGCCAGCTGACACCGAGTCAGTGTGCCTGGAGTGCTGCAGGCCATGTCCCCAGGGAGTTCAGGGGTGTTGCAGACTCCCATTAGCAGCACTTTGCAGATCAGGGGGATGAGCTGAGCCATCACAAGCACTGAGCTGCCCAGAGGCTGGGAATGTCATGGGTAGGGCCCACATAGAGACAGAGTTCTTCAGGTACTTCCCTTAGTGCTGTGCTACCTTTGTGCAGTGGGATGGAATGGAAACTGCTGACCACTGCTGCCTGTAGCTGTTGTGGAGCAGCCCTTTCCAACAGGAAATGTTATTGGATTAATTAGTCCTTCCCATTTTGCTACTTAAGCCAATGGATCCCTGACACAGACCTGGTTTTTTTTTTGATATACACTTAGTTGAGTTGCAAGCTTTATTTAGTGATGTGTATGTTCCATTTAAGATACTTTCAACATCTTGTTATGTTTGTTTGTTTTGAAATTGTTTCCGTAGAGCATGAAGATTTTTTAACAGTAGCAGAGTCTCTGAAGAAAGAGTTTGACAGCCCAGAAACCTCAGACCTGAAGTTCCGTGTGGATGGAAAGTACATCCATGTCCACAAAGCTGTTCTCAAAATCAGGTAGTGGTTGTGTTTCACAGCTCTTATTTGTACAGAACAAACTTAGGATGTCATCAAAGGGGCAAAAAAAAAAAAAAGTAAGAGGGAAGGAGGGACCCCTAAACCTGTAGTAGGTAGCATCCATATATTTGTAATAGCTTTAAATGAAGTGATTGTAAAAGGGGTGGTCCACATTAATTTTTCACTGAGCCTGCTTTTCCTGGGATAATAAATTCTGTTAAGTTGGTTGGACTGCAGTGTATACACAGGTGTTTCTGTAGTATGGACAAAATAAGAGTTTTATTTAAATGCATAATGAAGTCTACAATGTTAGGAACCAAAATATGGACTGCTGGCCCTGATGAGGCATGGTAAAATATTGGTGAGTATTGTGGAGTGCCCCAAATATGTGTTTCAGGGGGATTGTAATGTACATTCTTGTGTGTGTGTGTGTATAATGGTGTTCCAGATGCTGTCTCTGTCTCCTAGGTGTGAACATTTCAGAACCATGTTCCAGTCCTACTGGAACGAGGATATGAAGGAGGTGATAGAAATAGACCAGTTTTCCTACCCTGTGTATCGTGCCTTTCTTGAGTACTTGTACACAGACAGTGTTGACCTCCCGCCTGAAGATGCAATAGGTACTGCTGATGGGTCAGAAAGCAACATCCAGAAAAACTGGGGCAGGGCGTGC
This sequence comes from Chloebia gouldiae, assembly GCA_003676055.1. Lineage (NCBI taxonomy): Eukaryota > Metazoa > Chordata > Aves > Passeriformes > Passeridae > Chloebia > Chloebia gouldiae. The sequence continues at coordinate 10,531,370 of QUSF01000006.1, forward strand.
AGTATAAGTGACTAAATACAGGCTTCTAGTCTAGCATATAATGTGCTTTACTGCTGATTAATTAAGCTGTCTTTAAAATGCTGTTGTAGCAAACTTAACTACCAGAAAAATGGTGTGTATTTAGAAGTAAACTATGAGCCTTGGTCAAGGCTGGGAGAGAAGCTATTTCTCTGGGTGAAAATACTTGCATATTTTACTAAATTGAGTCAGTTACTGTTTGGCATACTATCAAAGAATCTCAGATCTAATGGGGAGGAAACTTGGACAGCAGAAAAATTACAGCAAGCTGTAATTCAAGCTCATTTCTTGATAATAGTAGTTTATTACTCATGTTGTGGTGCCTGCCACTAGATATGCAAGTCAGTAGGACAGCATTCCTATTTACAGAGATTAACAGGAGTACAGAATGAGGTAGTAAAAAGCTTTTCTTTGCTTTTAATCTGCATTTTCTGAATAGTAACCTTTTACATTATAGAGATGCATAGCTTTGCAGGAGCAGAAACAGATGTTGAAAGAGCAGAGGTCATTTTACAACTGACTGATACGATGATGTTTTAATTGCAGGGCTTTTGGATTTGGCTACTTCATACTGTGAGAACAGACTGAAAAAACTCTGTCAGCACATTATCAAGAGAGGAATTACTGTGGAAAATGCATTTTCATTGCTCTCTGCTGCTGTCAGATATGATGCAGAGGTAAACTTCTAAAATTCAATCTCTTAAATGGGTGGCTGCTTCCTGACTTAAACTACAGAGAAAAGCAGCTGGTTACATTTTCATATAAGCTCTCTTACTTTCATTTAATACTATTTGCCATTTTCAGAATTTGAGAATCTTGGACTTGCATCTCATGGCAAATACAGTTTTTGTAGCTATTTTTTTTTTATTTTAGTTTTTCCTTATAAACCAGTAGTGGAGTAGTGGGAAGGTGAACTAGTATACAGATATTTCTCAGGATGGAAGTACTAACTCTGAAACAAGGGGAGCGTGTAAACAGAAAGAAAAAGCAACATAATGAAAAGCAGGGTTTTAAGCCTTCAGTTACTTATTTGTAAGGTTGTGTGTTATGTGTGATGACATGGTGGTAGGTTGGTGTTTGAGTGCATTTGGGATTTTTGGTTTTTTTGGTTGGTGGGGTGGGGTTTTTTTGGCTTTTTTGTTTTGTTAGGTACAAATACACTTCCAGTTTTCAGACTATGCTAATGAAGTGTCAGACTAGGAACTACTTAATGAGCCTTATAAATGTTGAAGACAGAGTAACAGTGTGTGAAGAGGGGAGTGAAGCCTCCTCACTGTGGAATGTCTGACCTCACTACTAGATCCCTAACATGCTGCTTTAGGAACTAATCAGGAAGTTTTCCTGGGCTTGCTTTGGCTGTTTGTGTTCAGCAGTATCTGTCCATTGTGTTGGCAACTTTGCAATTGGTTGGTTTTGAACTTGCTACTTATGCTTATAAAGCAGTTTTTTGGTACTCAGTAAATCCTCTTACTGCTTTTTCTTGTGCTTGATTTCCAGCAGCTGGCATGCAGCCTGCCCTAACTTATTTCAGAGCCTTGAAGCCTTTATGCTTATTTGATAGATCTTACCCAAAGGCTGTGTTAGGGTCTGTGTTGTAGCTTTTGATCTACTGTGAATAGTGATGTCTTTCATAGAAGTTCTTCAGAAATAGGAAGATTCCCATATTTTGTCCCCCAAAGATGGTTCGCAGGATGGGTCTTTGGTGTGTGATTGATTCTGCCTGTAAGGGCTTTAAGAAATCCAGTTACTCTGCCTCACCTGTGCCTCCTTAGCTAAGAGAAATGAGAGCTATAGGCTGCAGTGCTGCTTCCAGGAGAGAATGGGTGATGCTGAGGAGTTGGGCTTTATCAAAAGGTTGGGTTTACATGCTGCAATGCTGGCAGGGGGCTTGGAATTGCTTGGCTGATGTAGTTCATTCAGGGGGGTGTGTGCCTGGAAGACAACACTTAAAAAAAGCTGCTTCACTAATTTAAAATACCTCCATGACTCCTGCAGTTTCTTTTGGTGACTGTCTGAAGTGGCTAAAATTAGGTCAGGGCTAACTTCTCATTGTAGCTTTTAAAATAATCCTTAGGTGTACCTTGTGCCTTTATTCACCTAAGTCTATATTAAGTCCAGTTTGCTGGGAGCTCATCCATGTGCAAATTGAATCTAGCCTTTCTTTTTATACAAAACTTTTTATTTTCCAGAGTTACTAATACTACAATAATTCTGTTTATTGTATGCTTCTGTTGCATTGACTTGGAATATGAAGTTTTTAATAAAGCAATGCAAAATATTGTAACGTGTATGATGTAATTTTCTTTAAAATGCTATTTAATTGTTATTAAAAATACCACAACTGTCAGTGTTCAGTTCTAATAAGCTTGTCTTTCTTTGTTGCACAGATGCCACACAAGTCAAGATCTGCAGCTTCAGAATGCCTGGTTTTAGGCCAGGATATATTTTTATATTATTGTTGTGTCAAGAACTGTCATTGGCACACACAGTTGCTCTAGTGTCAGTATTGACCTTAAGAGAAAACATGAATATTATTCAGTCTTTCCTGCCTCATGGGGCTTAAGAGTTTCTGCAAGTTTGTTATGCCTTCCTCCAGTGCCCAGTCTGCTGAGCAGCCAAGGAAGGGTGTGTTCTCGCATACAGGGAGTCCTACAAACATCTACTAAAGAAATTAGAACAGTGTGGGCAGTTGCCCTTTTGTCAGGGCTGCAGCATCCTCCTTAGAGCAGCTTAGATCTGCACCACAGAGGAAATTTCCTCCTCAAAGGAGGAGTTGGAAATAATTTGAGTGGGAAGTGTTCTGTGGGGAACCTTACATTGACAAGGACTATGCCTTTATATTTTTTTTTTTGTGCTCTTTAAAGCATCCTCTCTGTCTGCCATCATCTGTGTGCAATGAGGGTTGGAGGCTTTTTAAATTATTACATGGGAGGCACTTCCAAGTAAACTCAAATATCCAGAGCCCACTTTCTGCAAGGATTGCTGTGCTGCACTGTGTTCCAGTACTGCATTTGAATGACTTTGGAGAGCCCTGTGAAGTACTTTGTAGCAGAGTCTTTCTAATGCACAGAAAGACCTTCTGCCTAATGTTTGCTGTACAAACTATCCAGTCAGGATACACCTGCACTGAGCCTGGGGACATGGAACTTGAAGGCTCTAGCTAAGCCCTTCAAGAAGCAGGAAGGAAGTCAAGCAACTTTACAAATAGATTTGTTCATATTGTGAAAAGGAAGAGCTGAGTTTTCTTTATCCATAGTCTTGGTTATACATCATTACCTCAAGATCTCCTATTTACATTAGTTTCAAAGTTGTCAGAGAATGCAGCTGAAACTCTTCAAGTGTGAGAACTGAAAATATATATGGCTCATAACAGCTGTTTTTTGTGACTGCTGCTGTATAGTGAGAAACAAATTTTGTTTATCTCCCCTTGTAACTGCATTTATGTAGTGACATATGTGGGTAGAACCATTATTTTCTGTTGCATTTACATAGTGACTGTTGGGGGAAACACTGACAGCCACTGGGTGTGTTTGTCCAATTCACTGCAAAAATAAAACATTAACAGGGACTTGTGCCTCAATGATATTTTTTTGTGTTGAAAGAAAAGATAACATTTCTTCTTTTTGTTTTCCCCCCCTCTTTAGGATTTAGAGGAATTCTGCTTTAAGTTTTGTGTGAATCATTTGACAGAAGTGACACAAACTACAGCATTTTGGCAAATGGATGGTCCCCTGCTAAAGGAATTTATTGCTAAAGCCAGTAAATGTGGAGCCTTTAAGAACTGAAAAAATGAGGTCGTAAGTCAAGGTGTTTGTGGGGGTTCTTTTTCCAGCTACAATATAACTGTGTGGGTCCAGACAAGTGTTACCTGGTCTCTTCCACCACAGAATGTGAAAGGCCACAGTGAAAACAAATGTTTTCAGTGCTCAAGAGTGAACGGTTGTAAAAATGTCAAGCAAAATACTCACTTGCATTTAACAAACCTGGATGGTGGATCCAGCTCAAGTATTCAGGCAGAGGGGAAACGCTGCAGTGTGCAAAGGATTCCGGCCGGCGTTCCGGACTTGCCTTTCCAGCCTAGGAAATCTCTGTTCTAGCACCGCCTGCTCGTATTTCCAATTTACTGTTTGGGGTAGGAAAATCGTCTGACCCGAGCCACTGAATGATGTCACTTAAATCATTAACTCCCTGGGATTATAGAGAAGCAAATGGCATGGTTATCTCTTCCTGCATTTGCATGATTGTGAATGAATTGGCCATTTGCTGTGTGTAATTAACCAAGTGTATCCAGTGCTTCAAGTGTGCAAAAATGACGTATCTTCAAAGCCTACGCAAGTGACTTCGAAGAAAGGAGTTACTAGGAAAACTAATTTGAAGTAAATCTCTATATTTGGGTATATTTTAATATAAGTTGTAATGTGTACTGTGTAATCTGTCCAAGCAATATTTGTAACGCTTAATGGAAATAATTCCACTCTTCGGTGACTTCAGATTACATTGGTTCCCTCGGAGGGGGAAGGGAAAGCTGTGTGGGATTTTGCTTTTAATTATTGTCTAAATTTAAACTACATGTAATAAAATTCACTTTTTTGTACCTCTTCACTAGCAAACTTTGGATTTTGAAGAACACTGCAAGCTTTTTATGTTAGATACAGCATCTAAGTTGCTTCATTTAAAAAGCTTCATCAAAACAACAAAGGGTAACACAAATAAACAACAAACACAGCCAAAACCCAACTCACATTATACAGTGAATCTTGCTGATTTCACTGTGCCTGACAAAATACCTGTGATCTTGACTTCAGAAGTTCACAAATTTCTTTGTAGGCACTAATTTTAGATCTCCGTGGTTCACTCTATGGATCTGAATTTTTATCCTAAGTTATCCTTAAGTGGCTGTGACCCTTCAGAAGGTATGTATGGACATTCTTATCATTCTTACTGTGTTTAATAACAGCTTATTACTGCATTTTTGGTTTGGGTGTTTTTTTTTTTTTTTAGGCTGAGTGGCATTCAAGTCCTGGCCTGGGCAGTAAACTGGTGATGTTTCTAGGCCCAGAAGGGCAGCAGACTTGAACTCCTAGCAATTAAAAATCACTATTATTTTATTGAATGAGGCACCTTATAGTTCAAGAACTCATTTTGAATGCTGTTACTCTGCTTATCAATGCCCACCTTCCTACAGAATGAGCTCAAGTGAGGAATTCCAGGTGGTCATGGAGAGAGCACAGCTGTTGTAACAGGATGTCACATGTGCCACACCAAGTGGTGTTTGCCAGTGCTCTGCTTGTCCCTCAGCCAAGGGCTGGGTAAAGCACAGCCTGACAGCATTCCCTTTTCTTGGGCATGTCCTGTGCAGCAGCTTAGGGACAGGGAGCACAACTCCATGCACAGCTCCGTTAAAAATGTTTTATTTCATTAACTTAGCCTGTTGTGGCTAAACAATGCATTTCTGTATTCAAACAACATTTTAAAGACAAAACACATAAAGCTGAACCCTTTCTTAATGGATAAAGGAAGATCCAGTCACTGTTTTGTCCCATTTGACATTGTAGCTTTTCTGAATGCCCAACCCTTTCTGGTCTGCCTGCAGACACTGCTTTACCACTGCCATTGCAGCAGAAACAGTACACCTTGACCAGTCAATAAAAAAGAATAATTTGGCTTTTTAAATTAAACTCCTGTTTATAATCCAGAAGGCTTATTTGAGTGTAAGTTCTGCTCATTTATCTTTTTTGGGAAAACCAAAGCAGCACTATGATCCTTCAGACATCACTGTCTAGACAGAGACAGTGAGGCAGCTACTGCCCAACCAGGAGAGGGCTCCCCTAGTTTTAAATTACTTTAACAAGTGTGCTGTGGCAGCTGAACATTCCCTTGGCTTTGAGAAAAAAAAAGTCTTCCCTGGAGTGTTCTCTTGGGTTTTTGCAAAAGCTAAATTTGGTTTATAACACTCATTTATATTCCATTGTGCAATATAAATAGAAATTTATAGTGGAACCAGGCAAAAAGTTGAAGATGAAAATTTGAAAACTTGAAGGACTAAATTATTGCAAAAGTGAGGTATAAAAAAGAGTGTAACACCACATTCTTGCACCCATTCAGCCCTCATCTTGGGGCTAGGGAATTGGGCACTGACCAGGCTGCTCTGTTTTTTTATCATTAGAAAATCCTAACAATTGCACCATCACAGAGAGAGGTTATTCAGACACTGTACTGGATGTACTGGCTGTGTTCTCTGGAGTTGGAAGGATGGCTTCTTTTAAGTCCTGTAGTAGCTCAATCTTGTGATCCAGTCTTTTTCTGTTTTCCAGAAGTTTCTGGATTTTTTCTTCTGTTCCTATTATGAAAAAGGGAAAAAAGCTTTCATTATTAAGGAATAAAAACATTTTATTATACATAAGTAGTACTAATATAAAATACATATTCATTAACTCTGCAGAGCTACCACTGCTTGGTTTAACCTACAACAAAACCTTTGCCTTTCTGTAGCAATGCTTGTAACCCTCCACCCTGCTCACTTGGTGTCTTCACCAAGAGCTGAACTCTGTGTCTGCTGAGAGCCTGGCTGGTGTGTCAGAGAAAGCACAGAGCAGGAGTCATGTACTCTGCCATCCATCTATAACAGAGCTAGTTTTGAGATTAAAACATCTCAGCTACTAAGCCCCTGTGTTAACTGGCATATGAGCTGTAAAGGTTCTGTTTTCAGAGTCCATCTGTGTGAGAATTCCCCCAGCAATGATGTATTTTAAATCTTTAAAGACACCATCTCTAAATTACACTCCTAAAGCAAATTTACAAGCCGAATGGATTTTAGCCAACAACAAAATTAAATCTAAGAATAGATGCTTTGGACAACTGCATTCAACGACTCAACTCTCAAAAATACAATTCAATAGCATTTATTCTTCTGCTTCTGGCAAAATCATTATTGACAGTATCCTGATGGGGTTAATCAAGTTGTTTACCTTATTTGCAAAGCCCTGCTTGACTGCATTTCTGCTTCCTTCTCCCTAATGTTAAAGATCATTGAAATGAGTGAGAGCTCAGTAAGGAACCCTGCCAGTATTCAGAAGCATTACCACAAATGTACAGTGTTAATTGCAAGTTTTAAATGAAGCACCTGCTTTGTTCAGTTAACAGGACACACAAAGGTCTTGGTGACCTCTGAGCAGCAAGGCTTGTGTATGAACAACAGATTATTTCCTCAGTGTGTGACGATGTCGAGAGTTCAGATTCTTTTAAGAAGGCGAAGACATTTTGTACAAACTGAATGTATCTTTCCTCTTTTGAGGAAGAAGATGTTGAAGGAGGATGTCTCTGAAGTTCCAGTGAGTAGAGTGGAGAAATCCTCTCCAGCTGTTTACCCTACGTCACTCAGAATAAGAGAGCCTTAACTGATTAAAAAAAAAAAAGGAAAGCACTTTCGCCTTTTGCCTCCCTGCCGCTTCTTCCTCTGTAGTGAGAAAGCACAGCACCTGCTGCCTGTGGGTGGATGTGGAAGGTGACGGACATGGAGACATTTTTAAATACATTACCCAAAGCTGCGTTTGGGTGTTGAACATGGGCAGCCAGAGCACTGTTGGTGCCTGCTGCCCATGGGAAAATCTGGTAGCATTCACTGAAGAGGGTGCCCCAGCCTAGCTCTGAGTGAAGAGAAGGAGATGCCCCTTCCCTCTGCACTCAGGTGACACATGACCAAGCTGGACATGTACAAGTGGAACCAAGGGAAAAAGCCCTCTTAGAGAGCATCTGGATATGAATTAATTATTAGGAATTAACAAAGCAGCTCAGTTGGTTAGAACATAGTGCTGGCAATGCCATGGTTATGGGTTCAATCCCTGTATGGGCCACTAATTTCAGAGATGGACTCAGTGATCCTTGTAGGTCCCTTCCAACTCAGAACACTCTCATCCTGTTGATTCAGCAGTTGGGAGCGCTACAGATGGAACACACACAGCTCAGACACACAGCGAAGTTTCTCTACTGCCAAAAGGATGTGGCAGAAATAGAAGTAGCCCAGATAAAGATGTCAGTGATGGGAATGACAGGCCTACAGAAATGCTTCCACAGGAAGGCAGGTAACAGATTGGGAACCTTCCACCTCATAGAGGAAATGAGCTGAAGGGAAAGAAAATGTATTTCTGTAATCAGGAATGGCCTAAGGGATGTGGACTTGGAATGACTGCCCCAAGTGCTATGGGGCTCTCACTGAAGGAACTGCACAACAGTTTTAAAATTAAATATCATGGCCTTTGTCCCACAACCTTTATCTGAATTGCAGAATTTGCTGTTGCAAACCTCCTAAAAACAGATGTTGTCAAGGAGCTCAAAAGCTTCTGGCCAGACTACTGAACCAGCACAGAGAGGGAATCTGATGGAGGCATCCCACCCAAGCAGGATGCCTGACAGAACTGAAAGCAAAACTAAAATAAGTCACTTTCCCTTGGAGGAGAGGAAAAGAAACTCCACCCTAGAAATCTGAAACTGCTGCTGAGGTACAGCATATCCTCTGTGGAAGGTTTTGAATGCAGTTGAGTTTGCAGTAAAGCTGCACACTGCAAAAGGAGTGTGGGTCCCTGTATATAGAAGGGGATTTTAAAAAAGCCTTTTGCCAGCTACAGTTCAGCATAGCCTTGCTGTGCTGGCATGTAAGGCTTTAGAACAGGTTTTGCATGATGATTTAAGAAGTGACAAAAAGATTGAATTTAAAGCATGGCATATGACCCAAAATCATCAGCTTGAGACACAGTATTTATACCAGTCCTATTTTATGTAGTCCTTGACTTATTATGTCACCACAGAGACTTGCTACACAGAGCTTACAAGAGATTATGACAACAGTAACAATAAACAAAAAAAAAGAAAAAAAAAGCAGCTGGTGATTTGCTTCCCCCTCTACAGTTTCACTTGTAATTAACATGGTTTTCATTTTTTCTCACTGCTTCATTTTAAGAGCTCCTCTTGGATCAGTTTTGGAACCAACCTCATTATTATTGACCTTGAAATTAAATGGTCTCAGAAAAGAAGATTGTGTGGCACAGGAAGAATTGAGCTGCTTGAGTTGTGGGGATTTAGAGAGGGGACAACTAGTACCCATGAGAATCACATGGTTGTGTGCAGGGAGGTGCCAATATAAAGAGATTTTCCTGTAAGCTGAGAAGGGGATGAAATAATTGATACAGCAGTGAAAGAAACAAGTGTGACCCAAGGTTGTGTCACATGAGGAATTCTGAGCAGAGATGTTTTAATGTCCTCAGATGGAACCTTGTGTTAGACAACTGCAACACTGGACACTCCAACTGCTGAAGAAGGAATTTAAATGCAAAAACAGGAGACTGAACAGAGGAGCCTGGCTTTTTCAGTCAAGTGAAGGGGAAACATCAAACATCATCTTCACATACCAAACTTCAACATTGGCTAATTAAAACCCTTTTCACCAGAATAAATTAAAGCAAACATTAGAACAACTGTTGGAGAGGGAAATAGGAAGCATGAGACTTGCCTGCCTGAAAAACAGCTTCAGCCTTGTTGCTTCAAACAGCTGAGAATCCAAGCCCCACAGTTTCCTTCCACACGGGTGCTCCCAAGTAACTGTTCCTGTCTTTGTTTGCATTTCACTCTGAGCACTGTCATCTTGTTTTTCAAAGCACAACTGCCCCCCAGTCCAGGTGAGTTCTGCTGGCCTTTGGCTGCTGTGTTTCAGTGGAAAGCATTACTCTGACCAGCACTTGTCAGCCAGCAGCAGAGCTGTAGCACTGGCAAATTGCTGCAGGGAGGCTGTGGAGAAGGAACCCAAATAAGCTGCAGGAGAGGAGAATCCCCCTGGGGTGGAGACCCTTGGGCATTTTAAAGCTGTGGAACTGTAAGTTGCTCCCTCCTTCAGGTCAGCCAGCCCTATCTGATATACTGTATTTCTAAGGATTCAGCTAGCCATGGCTTCAATTGTTTATATAAAACTGAGAAAAAATTTCCTTGGAATTTTAATTTTAAATGATTGTTCTATCAAAATTCCCATTAGAATAAATTCAATGCCAAACCCCAGACCAACTACTCCTCTGACAGCTTTTCTGCACTTACCTGAATAAATATTTGTGAGTATATTTTCAAACAGTCCACAATCAAACAGTGCCATCACTGTCTCTTCATACTCTGGGAAAAGAGATAATTTGATGTAACACCACTGAGTAAAAGGTTTACAGAGCCCTACATAAGAAGTACCACAAAACAGTAATTATTTTCCATCATACTGACTGCTTGAGGTTTTAAGATGTCTTCCTTCTCATATAATTTGTATTGAGAAAAAATCAAGTTGTCAATCCTTTTTTTTTTAGTTTCATACAGAAAATTATTCCCTTTTTGGGTCTGCCCCACATGAACAGTGCATTTAAAGAAGAGCAATATATTTAAGTCATATTTCACTTCAGTGTGCCAGGACTGATGATGGCAGAGCTGACTGTACCAACTCCTCCTGACAGATCATGTGTGAGACTGAGCTATCCCTGTTTGCTGTTAAGAAACATCCAAGAATTACACCTCAGTTTCATACCTGAGGCTTCTGTTGAAGCAAAATACAAAACACTCACAGAATTCAACTGACACACAAGCTGCTCATGAAGGAAGACTTTCCAGATGGGACATTTCACTTTCCATGCATGTGCTTCAGTTACTTTGCATAAAACAGTCTTCTTTATGCAAAGGTATTACTCCTAATTTTGCAAAACTGGGAGGACAATTGGAGAGGAAAGCTCAAAATTTTCTTTATGTTATGGACAAAGCAACATTAGATTGGACTTCTTTAAAAACAAAGTACCTCATACAAGGTCATAAACCCATAAAAACCCCAAACAGACACTATCAGCTGACAGTACACTCATAACAAATCACCCAAAATGTACATAAATGTACATACTTAGGGATTTTCACTCAGAAGAGAGTGCTGATATTAACAGACAGCTGGTACCTCTGTGAAGCTGCAAGAGCAACACAGACTTATGACCTAAATAAAACCTGGTTCTCTTCAGGACCTCTGTGTTCCCCAGTCCCTGGGAGGAGAGGCTGGACTGAACCTTCCTATGCTTATGCCAACATGTAAAAGTGGCTTCTAAAATTCAAGTCAGAAGGTCTCACTAGAGATGCTGAGTCAGCAGCTTGTACATAATTTTGAGAAAGATCTTAGAACTTTCATTGTAAGTGGTCATTCAAAAGGTCATTCAAGTGCCTGGGATTCAGACCTGCACCTTTGCTCTGACAGCAGAGTCCCTGCCGTGGGTGCCCGTGAAACATACCTGTTTCTGAAGTGTTGTCGTCCATTAGTTTTTCCTGAGCCAGGTGAAGTGTGTCCAGCATTTCTTCAAATATGTCATCCAGAAGCCCAGCTTGTTTGCACTTCCTAACAAAGTCTATTTGAACTGTTAAAACACAAAAGCATTCTCATACAGAAGTGATCTGTAAAGTGGGCTTTGCTCCCTCTCTTCAGAAACTGAAATTTAAGCCAAAGCCCTTCCACCAGTAACAGATAGTTTTGTAGATCTCTGGCTCCTCCAGCCACTCACACAGCCCTTTTCAGTAGGGCTGAACAAGTAGCCAGGCAAATGTAAGCATTGTGCTGGGTGTAAAATTTCCTAAGCTCTAGATTTGGCTTCATTCATCGCAAGCAAACAGCTCCACTACTCTAAATGTTCCATTCCTAAAGCTCATGATACCCCCTAGTGATTTGTCTTGCTTGCTGTTTCACCAATCCTTAGGACCACACCATGGACAGAACAGGCTAAAGCACAGAAAACAGTGAAACAAATGAATCAATATTAGATTTGGTAAAAATTGAGGCTACTTTTACTCCAAGTGATCCCAGGCAACTAAACTTTTTTATTACAGCACATTTTATATAGCTACTTTGTCAGATTTGGATTGGTAGAGAAATAACCATTTTTTCTTTATGCCAGAGCAGCAGGTCAGCGACAAGTTACAGTAAGATCAATGCAATGGGCTGTTCAAAAGCAAAGAGCCATTGGACGGCTCACAAAAGTCTGCCAGTCTCTGTTAAAAACAATGTTACATTTTACTGGAGACATTTGTGAGGAAAGCAATGCTATCTCACTTACACAAGATACTCTAGGAGAATTTCAGGACTCTATAGGTTTCCTGTTCTTTACAGTGGTAATGAAATTCAGAAAAGACCACTAGGCAGCCACTTGCAATACCACGCCCATACATTAATCATATCCACAGCGAGGTAAATAATCACCACTCACACATTGCAAACTTCCAAGTGCTAGGAGAATCCCAACAAGCAACTGCAGCAGAAGCTTCAGGGTAACATGAAAACTGCAGCACTGAAGGATAGGTCCTGTGATCCATCTCACTGTTGTAACACTGTATGTACACAGTGAAAGCCTGTTTTGTGTTAAGCACCCTGTGTACACCCAGGCTTCCAAAGGCAAGATGTGCTACCCCCTCTGGGCACCTCCCCTGTTAACGTCTTCCAGGGTTTCCATTTTAGATTTAACTGTTCTGATACAGAGGAGCAGCATGAGAGAGAGGCACCCCTGTCTGCAGGAGACAGAGCTGAATGCAGCAGCCAGCCAGAATGGGGCATTCCCATCTGAATCACCAGCTCACATCACACAGCAAGTCTCACTCAGCCAAACCACAGGCATTTGTTTGCTGCAGTTATTAAAGCATTCTGCAAATCAGACTTCTGCTGCCGCGCCAGAGCACAGAGCCACTTGTCTCAGGAGAATCATAAAGATACATTTAGAGCACAGAATTTGCTACCAGCCATCTCCAAGCTCTGCACTTCAACATAACAGATCACAGTACCTCCTAGTTGCTCCATGAAGTTGTTACCAAATGTCCAAAATGTCAGGATAAGGCTCCTTAACACTGAAGTTAAAGAGAGCATCCTTTCTTCAGGCCCAAGGTCCTGCAGGGAATACTCCTAAACTTACATGGACACCGTGGTTCTATGTTAAAAGTGTTGCTTATATATACACTCCTTACATATATATTACAATTTATCCATTACCATAAATCCCACCACAGGCTCCCAGAGAATAAGTCCTTTGTTCCATCTGCCGCTGCATTCTTGAGCCACATATTTTCTTGTCTCACCACTATCCTTGCTGGAGGAGCAGCGTTTGCATGACCTGTTTCTCTGCTAAAAGTTTCACAGGCACAGTAAAAACTGAATTAACTCTTCTGTTATCAAAGTGAGTCTCACCTTTGTGCCTGTTGTTTTTCCTTTTTAGTATCTGTAAATGGTTTTCTTCTGCTGTCTCTTCTGTACTCTGTAAGAAAATCAAAGCAATGTATTTTTCCATCATGCTGACATTTACTGCTGTTCGTTATCATACTTCTGTCTTCGCAGAAAGATAAAAAGCAGTCCACATTTCTGTGAACACAGTCAGCTTCTCTGAATGGCTAACAATATTCCTCTGCAGACATTCTATTTTGAAAATGGAAGCAAAAACTGCTTCAAAGCAAGAAATGCTTTAAGAAAAGCCAAACACCTGGGACACCACCCTCCTTAAGCATTGCATTTGCAAATAGCAGAGAAGTTAACAAATTCCTACTGGGAACTCCCAAGGCTCTTGCTGAACATTGTCAGAATACTTTGATAAGCAATTCCTTTGCTGTAGCTGGTGTGGGTCCCCTGTTTTAGTACTACAGAAATTCAGAATTACCATTTCTTCTGTGATGGTGGGAGATGTCAATGTACGTCTTCTTTTCTTATTAGCTGCATCTAGGAATTAATAAACAACAAAGTAACAAAAGTGACAACCTCAGACTGACCATCACACATCATTTAAATACCTTCTTTTTGTAAAACGCTACAGATGTGAGGCACTTTGGGTGGCAAGGCAGACATATGTTTCAGCTTCCCTAAACACCTGACATTCCAGCAGAATTCACACTGTTTCCATTAAGGAAAATTGCAAGCATGAACCAACCATTAGGAAAAAGTGCAAATCATTATAGCATTAGGATATTGCTTAACCTTTTCAATTCAGGAGATTTTTAATTGTGGCAGAGTGAACTTATTCCTCCTGGCAGCAGCACTACCTCTAGGTGTTAAAAAACTGTTTGATTTATTTTCCAAACAATTTTTACATAAGTTAATACACCCTCAAAACTCAAACGATATAAAGAATTACTTAGGTGTCTCAAAGACATACAAATTGCATTAGGCTTTTCATCAATATAAGGACCCTTCCAGAAAACCACCAAAAGCCATTTGACTTTTCAAGTTTAATATTATTTATACTACAAAGTGTGTGTAGTGATGTGGCATGAGATCTCTGCTTTCACTGCTTCCTTTCCATCAGCATGCACCAGACTCTTGCCAACATCATAACTGGCAGCTTTTGGAAACAGCTACAGTATTGCAAGGAGAAAAGGATAGCTCTGGCAAGGAAGACTTGGCAGGAGCAGAGAATGGCAGAGAACAGTGCAACCACCCAACAAAACCTGAATGTTTAGTGTACAGTTATACTTCCCCTTCCCTGCTTAATTCCAGAACCTCTGGGCAGCACTTAGGAAGGCCTTTCCTGTTAGAAATCATCCTATCAAGAGGAATAAGGAGCCACCGTTGTACACGGAGGCTGCAGAAACATATTTGGGCTTTGGGCACTGGTGCTGTACATTTGCATTTTTCATGGAATGAAAGGAAACTGGTCTCACTTCATCCAAAACAAACCTGTAAGGCCAAACTTGGGGCAGCATGGGAGATACTGCTGTAGGTACAAAGTGTTCCTTGCTGTCCAGCATTGTATTTTTGACACATGATGGGATTTTCTGAGCTCTCCCTGGTATCTGCTGTAAGGATGCCTTATACAAGAGGAGCATAGTCTGAAGAGCAGCCCAACTCCTCCTGCCCTGCGCAGCTCTGGCTGCTCTCCGGCATTTGTCAGCCTTTACCCTGTCCACATCCAACTCGTCCAGTTAAACAGAGGTTGGAGCCTGTTTTCAAGTCCAAGCTGCTCTCACATCCTTGCTGCACAGAACTGCAAGGAGAGTTCTTGGCCCATAAGGCATCTTATCCCTTTCCAATCACACAGCAGAGCCCTGACATTCCAGCACAAGAGTATTGTATGAGCCAAGAATAAGGGGATCTTCCCTGACCCCATTTTCTCCAAACTATGAAGCAGGAGACACTGGGTTTGGGGAACCAATTATCTTCTACTCAACTCTCCCACTGGCTCCCCACTTCCCAGGGTACAGCTACCCTGAGGAGGTGAGAGAAGCTCATTCAGGAGGCAGGGTAGACACTGCCAGCAGAATCCATTTAACCCTCATAGACAGAAGGTCTCTAAATCAAGTGCCTCTGGAAGAACTCCTCTAGGAGAAAACTCTCTTCTCAGGGAACATTGCATATGCAGCATTTGAAGACACAAAACCCATCCAGTATATAAAGGGGACTACAAGAAAGCCAGAAAATTACTTTGTACCAGAGAAGTGACAGGACAAAGGGATATGGCTTCAGACTGAAAGACACCAGGCTTAGGTTAGATACAAAGAAATTCTTTCCTGTGAGCGTGGTGACACTACAACAGTTTGTCCAGAGAAGGTATGGATGTCCTGTCTCTGGAAATGTTCAAGGCCGGGCTACATGGGGCTTTGAGAACCTGGTCTAGTGGAAGGTGCCTGCCAAGGCAAGGAGGCTGGAGCTAGATAATCTGCAAAGTTCCTTCCAATCCAAATGATTCTGTGTTTCAACCTTGTAAGACTTAGGTGTTCCAGATGAACAAGGTGGTCTAGAAGGCTGGACCTAATGCCTGAATACTATCTGGTACTGGAAACAAAGCAGTCCTGGGCCTGTCCAGTACTTGCGCAGGAGACGCTGGGCAGCCCCAACAGACACGGACAACCATTACACCACAGAAATCAAAACTATTTTGTAAAGGGAAGAAAAGACAGGATTCAGAACTATGGATAAGTAAAAAGCAAAGCTGCTAAGTAAACTAAGAAAATGCATTTGGTTAGGGAACCACAGCAATATCAGATACTAAACAGACTTATATCTGGCTAAAAAGTGAGACATAGGGGTTAGAAATTAATTTAGGGTAGAAAATAATTTTGGAGTTAGGATAGCTGTGACATGTATGTTGCTTAATCCGCTTAGCTGGTAACTTGCTGTGCTTGCAAAGGCCTTGGAAGATGGACAAAGGAATGCAGGGATCTTGATAAGAAGAGCTCATTACCCCAGACAGGGTGGAAGGAATTCGAGGCCTGCTGGAGATAAGAGAGGTTCCTAAGCCCCTGCAGCAAGCTTCAGAGAGATCCTGCATGTGCCCGGAGCTGAATACATACATACCTACTTTACAACTTTCACCAGCTGTGAAGTCTTTCCAAAGAGCCCCAGCCCTCATGAATAAAAAGTGTCATCAGGGTGGAGCAAGACTCTGTCAAGAAGACTGGCTAAAATTTGCTAGACTTCAGTGGGAGCACACCACTGTCAGCACAAGTGCTAACAATTCCATTGAGTTCAAATTCAAACTGAAGGCCAGTCTAGGAGTCACTTCACTGTGGGCAGAGTTATATGCATTGGGCTAACAAGGTCCAGCTTTGGTTGGGATTTCTAAATACCTCTGAATCAGGAAGGGCCAGGACTGCTAAATGAAGCTGTATTTCTGTAGCACAGGAAGCAATCCTTAAGCAGGTGTAGTACAACCCTTTTTGTTACACTTAAAAAGCTCTTTGGGATCCTTCAGAATGAAAGGCTCTATTTTAAAAACTACTGCAGTGAATACAGAAGATGCAAATGTGAATGTCTGCATAACCACAGATAAAATCCCAAGGTGACCTCTCCTGCAACAGCCTTTTCCTTGCTAATCTAGTACAAACTTGTGCGTGGCTGTCCTGTCTCACAGGGATTTGACAAGCTGCTTGGGCCTACTTGCCCAAAGAAGAGTAAGAATGATTCCATTAAGGATTGGGTCCATCGTCGTTTTAAGTCAGTTTTCAAGGGGATTTGGGGAGGATTAAATTTTAACTTTTCCCACTTCACAAAAACTTGATTTTTGTGCATGTGCATGTGGATCTTAACCAAACCACTCTTGAAAGATTAGAAATCCACCACTCAATAAGAAGGTGGTGATATTTATCTTGTTCTTATTAATTACTGACTGTAGGATGCAAACTTCTAAAACAAATTAAATCAATGAAGTCATTAAAGAAACTCACCATAGTGATTGGTCCTATTCCCTGGGTCATGTTTTGGGCAGAACACTCTAAAATTTAAGTTCAATTTCAAGAAAAAGAGAAGAAGTATTAATAAATATGCAAACAGGGTTATGCTGACCTATTTTAACAGATATTTTCCTCTCTTTCCACTGAACATAAACTGAAAGACAGTCCAAAAAAATCAGGATTTTTGCTCAGCATTACCCACCTCAAAAACCATCTGCTTTAAAGTCTCGTGCATGCACAACCTTGTATCTGTACTTCCAGAGTCACACTGGACTCTCAGCACTGAAGCTCTGAATAATCAGCTCCATCAGCCCACCCTGTCTGGGCCTGCCCACTGTTCAGGCCCTGAGTCAGGCACATTTCATTCGAGTGGCAATCACTGTGTCAGAGACACCGAAGTGAGATTAGCGCTCCCAAGGTGAAAGGCCACAGCCCTGACACTGCTCCAGCACAGCGGCTCTGCCCCTCGCAGGCCAGGAGCCTCCTCAGACACGTCTGCCCAGGGTCACCTCCCATTCCTCAGCCCTGCAGGACGCTGGCAGCGCCACACGGCGCCACCACGCACAGCACCAGGCACTCACCCACCTGGAGATCTCTGTGCCCTCCCTCCGCTGCTCATGGAATGGCCCCCAAATCCTGACTGTGTGGGGCAGCCCTGTGCAAAAGCTGCTCAGTCCACTTGTTACTTAAAGACTTCAGCAATACATGAAATAGGAATCTTTTCAGTGGTTCAAGGAGAGCAATGTGAATTCTTTTGGAAGAGGCAAAATGAAACAAATTTATCTGAAAATATTCCTTATCTTTTGTATACAATAATGTGCAGAGAACATGAACCAACTTTTACAATATGCCCTTCTTACAGAAGGATCCCAAGTCACTTTTTAAGCAAAAATGCCTTGTCAGGAGCATGGCTTAGTTTATCTCTTCCTTACAAATTTACTTGCCAAGTAAATCAAGTCTGCTGCAATTTTTAAAGGGAACTGCATTTACTAGGCCATTTTCATTGTCATTCTTTTAACAAAAACAGAAGCACTGCCCTTAGAAATGCAGACTGTTGGCTTTGTGAGGAACTTCTTTTGCATGAAATGCATCTTGAAGCACAACAAATCAGATTTAGGTATGCCTAACAATGCAATCAGAAAGCTATATACTGGAGACAGCTTATTTATATCCCTGAATTTCTAATATTGCCCTTTGGAGAATATTTCTTAGTCTTCCCCTCCCTTTACTTATAGTCTTTCACAATTAAAAAAAACCCCCGTCCTAAGGACAAGAATATCTTACTAAGTACAGACAATAATATTTTACTGCTCAGACCACTTTATTTGGAAGCACTTCCTACTATAATTTTTGCAAGAGAGTAGTGCAAATTGCACTTATTTCTCCACCTCTACTCTTATTGGCCACTTCCACAGCACCCTATGCTTTCTCTTTTTATTCTGCTCCATTTGTTTTGATGATCACTACCCATCATCACAATGATGGCAACTCGGAATTTAAAGCCACCAGCTCTGCCTCTCTCAAAGGAATTATCTTTTTTCAGTATGTTATACTTCACCATGAAAATGTGCAGGGGCTGTCAATACACGTTCACTGTTTTTCAAGTCTACTCTCCAATAATTTCAGTTAGCTACAATTTTTGTGCTTTATATATGCCACTGCTACTGTCTTTAGGTTCAAATCCTTGAAAGCTGTCCTAGTATCCTTCTCTAATCTAGTCCTTTCCCAGCTCTTCATTATAGGTTGCTATAGCCTAGTTTCCTAGGCTATCAGTGTCACACAGAGACTTAAACCAAAGCATTTTTAAGGGTCCCTCTTCCAAATCCCCAAGGTCACCAGCTCAAAAATGCCACCAAACCAAACTGTATATACAAGCACTTCTTTATCAGTTTGTATCTAGACTGCTGTCAGTCCCACTTGTTTTTTAATACCTTGAGCTCAGTCTTCTTGAGCCTTAGTTACCCATTTTAAAGCTATAAGATGAAAGCCATTTATACTGGGATCATAGAAAGTGTCCACCTTCCCAGTTACACTCTTTCATGAGCTTTGCAGATTCACAAAGATTTTACAGCTTCCATCCTCCCTGCACAGCTGGGCTTGCAGTCTTGCACAGATGCATTCATTTTAGACAGAGAGCACTGTGAACCCTCCAGGAGTCCAAGTATCTTGACACAAAAGGACCCATCTTCCTCTGCTACTAAGGGCTGCGCTAGTTCACTCCTTTCTGAAACAGTAGTGATTAGATGATCCACAAATTAATCTAAGTCTAATGTGACCTGTGACCTCTCTGGTCTTGCACAGAAATGAGCATCAGGGCTTTTATGCACCTCAGACTTTACTATAACCTCAGCATTTCAAAAGGTTCCCAAAGCCCCTATTTTCAACCCCTCCATCTGCATCCTCCAAACAATTTGTTTCATCTGTCAATGGCAATGCAAGCAGCCCAAGGGCAGTGGACACCAGGACTAGCATTATCAGGACAGAAAATTTACTTAGAATCCATTCAGTCATGTTATTGCTAGCAACATACTTGACATACAAGGCCTTTGGTGGGAATCAAAGCTCTCTGCTAGCATGGGGAGGGAAAATTACCCGAATTTGACTAACGTGAGCAGACCTAGAAGGGCTACAACCTGCTCTGTGCTCAGACCACATTTACTGGAGCTTCTGAACCAACAAAAAATTTAGAATCTGAGTGACATTAATAAAAGTCTTGCTTCTTGAAGATTGGCTAGAGAGTCAGTAAAAGACTGACTTTCTCAGTTTTTGCCTTGTTATCTTTCAGTGATGTTACAGGCTCAAGCACTAAACAGATTCCCTCCCACTGCAATAAAGTTTTCCTGCGAAATGAAAACATTTCTCCCACAGTTTGCAAACAGAGGATCAAGCATCACTTTAGGAGAGGGGAACTTATTTCCTTCCCTAAAAACCCTTTAAACCCCACCCAATGAAGCCCCTCTTGCTGACAGCCGCAGAGGCTGGCAGCGACAGTCAGAGGACACTCGGTGAGGTACCTGTAGACGCCGTTGACCTCGTCGGTCTCCACGGCTGCGTCGTCGCAGAGCGCGCAGAAGAAGTGGTAGCTCCTGCGGCACGCGCGCTCCTCGCAGCCCACCGTGGCCCCCTTCTTGCGGCAGAAGCTGCACACCTACAACAGGAGGGGGTTCACCAGGTAAATGTCACAGGCAGCTACTCCAAATCCTGCAAATCCAAATCCAGGGCAAATGCGATTCTCTGCGGGAAAATCCAATATTCCGTTGCAAGTCACCTCTGCGTAACTCATCAGGCAAATTCACTCCTGCAAACACCTAGCCTGGTAATTATTTCAGCCACCTTTTTGCTATCTTATCTCTATTTCATACTGATAAATTCGTAAAATGAGGCAAAGAGCCGTGTGATGGCACTGAGCAACTTTCCCAAGTTATTTCAACATTAATTGATGTTAATGTTTGTATTTATGTTTTCTAGGCTAACTTCATAATGAAAAGAGTTCCACCCAGGACATAGGAGAGGAGGGCAGCTGAAGACAAAGGCAATTATAAAAACCCTAATTTAAATAATCATATTTCTGCTAAACTCAGAAGGTGTTCCCTTTACAATTGTGGATTGCATTCTTTTGTTTCAGGCACTGTCTTAGTTCTTTACCAAAGTCTCAGGAAACTTTGACTAAGGACATAAAGGCCAGAAAAAAAAACCCACCTGCATTTTAATACAGAATGAACTAAATTTCACCAAACCAAATGTTAAATCAAAGACTCCAACACTAAACCTGTTATTTCCCTAATCTTATTAGATCAGAAGGACCAGCTACTTGAATGTGTTTTTTTTTTTTAAGGCACAGAACAGGCCAGACAACCTTCAATAATATGAGATGGGACTAACTGCAGATTCAGAAACATCTCCTTACCAGCCGCTTTCCTCTCCTGAGCTCCTTTAACACTGATGACACATCAAACCTTATTTCCATATTTTCTGGGTTATGATCTTCAGATTCCACAAATCCTGAGGAAAATAACTAAAGACAAAAGAGACAGTTCTAAGAAATAAGAATGACTCAGTCACCAGTGCTGAAAAGTTACATGGAATACATCTTTTCTTCTTGCACTTGCCCTACCTAAGAAGGCTGATTTTTCTCTTTGTTTACAAGAGGCTTCACCTACACTGAACAAGGAGCAAAGCTTAAACATTTCTGCCGTCAAAAGAAGTTCCTTCTTCCACATAGGAGATTTCACATAACCTGACGGCAAACTAAGAAAAGATAGTAAGGCGAGAAAGTTAACTTATTAAAAACATGAACAAAGAAAATGTGAAATTCCAGGGTGCCCAGAGTAGGGATGAGAAGAGCTTCAGGCAATGGACCTCCAAACCTTGGACATCTTATTATATGCTCACAGCTGGATGCAACATTATATGCTACAGCTGGATGCAACATTTCTCTGTAATAAGATTTCCATACAGCCCAGTGCTGACAACAGCGGACTGCAGGAAAAAAAAAAGAAACATTGTACACATCCTGGGAGAAACTCACTAAAAATGCACACACACACACTCAGGCCACTTTAATTTCCATAGAACTGCTGAGCCACCCAATGAGTGAGGAAGGGGAAGTTCTTGGCAAATATTTCCTAAGCATTACATGTAGCTAATTCCAAACAAAAGGGAGCTACCCTTTCATCAATTAGCAGGCACAGTCTGTCTGCTCAGAAGGTGATAGCTGACTGAAAAAAACCCCAAACAGCGCAAACAAATCTAAGGCAGAGAAATGAGTAAAGGTGCTGGGAGGAGAAAGAAAGGAGAAAGAAGAAAAAACAGAGAGAGAGGGAGAAAGAGAGAGAGAGAGAGAAAAGTTTTAACATTGAAAAAACATTAAAGCTATAATAAAACCTGTTTCAAATAAAACATTCAGGTGCCGTAAAACAATGCTGTTGTGAAACATTCTGATAAAAAACAACTAACCAAAAATACAGATGCAGACATAACTATTGTGAGAATAAGAAGGCTGGGACAATGACAGCCAGAAAGCTGCTTTGCAGCAATCTCCTGCACTAAATGTCCCTCAGTTATATTCTTCCTCTGCTGAATGGAGAATACAGCAGCTGTAATTGATTCTGCACTCCAACAACTAGCTCTACCAACATTCCAGAATAAAGGGGAGGCAAGAAAAGTAGAAGGATCGCACACACTTAAGAGCTTCACAGCTATTTTTATATAATCAACTTCAGATATTTTTTTCCTTATTTTAAATAAGGGACACACTGGAAAGGTTTTTAACCACAAAGAGATATGGATATTTTCCTGAAAAGGTTTAAGTATACAACTTTCTGTGGTCTGAGAATCCTCATCCAAGAAGATGAGTCTCAATACTGTCTCAAGAAGACCTATTCCTTTTGCTAGACCATATGTGGTCTTTGTGGTATTTTCATGTGTGTCTGGGACCACTGCTCAGCAACAGACAGACATGAAAACACCACAAATCAACAGCTCCAGTTGTGCAGACACATCTTCTCCCACTCCAAAATCCCTGCCAAGCCCTGTTGCTTTTTACAGCTTTTCAATCAAATACAAACTTGCTGGTTTGAGTAACCAGCCTTTCAATCCAGACATCATTGCAAAACCAAAAACAGATAAGCAGTGGAAACTTCCCCTTATCCCTTCTCCTCTTCCCTTTGGTACTGACCAGCTAAAGACACTCACCAGACAATCCTGATGAGCTGCAATATTTCTCTCTGTGGCGATATACATCACAGAGCCAGCCTCCCCTTCTGAACAAAATGCACATGTTGTCCTCACCATCTTCGCCATTATCCAGAAAGCACCTAGAGCAGAAAAACTGGGACAAAACACAAAGCAATCGACAACTTCCACAGGCCAAGCAGGACAGAGGAAAGCAGAGCCTGCCAATACCTGCCCTCTAACTGCTTCTTCACCTACATCCCCTGACCCTTGGTGCTTTGCCCCTCCGGTAATGACTGCCAGTAGAACAGGCAAAGCCTGCACTTGGCACAGCAGTGGGATGGAAACCAGATCCCAGGAGCTCCAGCAATTAGTGTAGGAGAAAGAGTGGTTTATCTCCTCTTGGAAAGTCACTAACAAGTCATAAGGGCTAATACAACAGTTTTCAAGCTTGCTTGAAATATCTGCTCCAAAAACAGATCCAAGAGCAGCCTGGCAAGTCATGCTCTAAGGTGTGGAACTCCTTTTATTTGGAGGAGGGCACTCACTCATAGTGTTTTCTTAACCCACTGCTGCCATGTGTGGGTCTGCAAGTCAACAAAGGACAGAGAAACAGGTGACCCCAAGCTTCACTAGTGCTTCCAGGAGTTCACAGAAAACAAGCAACACTAATTTCTTTCTGTAAGAAACATGTAGCAAAGTGGTGTGGAGAGGTCTGCAAGTAAATTGGGGCACAAGAAAAAATTATAAATGAGAGATTCAGACATTCTCTCTCAACAAGGCAAAATGCTAACAGGGTGACAGAATTTCCCCTGAGCTCTGGAAATTGCCCCAGGGACACCTGTTATCTTTTCCTGGTCATATCCACTCAAGTCTTAATTGTTCTTCACAGAGTCTTTCTCCAGCAGATGCAAAATTCTGAGGCCAGCTATTTACTTTACAAAAGCAGTCTAAGTGTTTCTGGACAAGCCTTTACACACATGCCCCACCAGCAGGTTAGAACATCACCCCACAACATTTGTAGCAGAAATTTTACTTTGTCTGTGTTTTTTGTGCAAGTCCACCAGAGAAATCTTCAACAATTTCTCACTCCTACAAGGTGTGATACTCCAAACTGTCCTCTGCTGGCGACGTCACCTCTGACAGCACAAACTCCTGTATGACAAGGGGGAAGAAAAGTCTGCATTTACTTTCAAGAAATAGGAACATCTGAAGTTAAATTATTCTTGTGAGAGGTAGTAAGGCCCAAGTATAAAATAGGCAGGAAATCTCATAGTCCAACAAATGCTGCAACTTTTTTTTGGGTTTCAACAGACTAACTGTTTTTGTTAGTTCCCATTCCCCTTGCATAAAACAGACTGGGTAGCCCCAGGTGAAAACACCACCAGAGTAGAAGATTTTTTTATGTTTTTTCCCCTCTGGCTTACACTACTGACAATTTACTTGTAATCACAAGTCACTTAGCCTTTGCACACAGCTGGAGTTTTTTTCCCCTCTGTCCTCTATGTCTCGTAAGCAAGGCAGGGTAGAAACTGATTTCCAATACCCATCTATACACTGACCATATCAGTTTCAGAAGCTGAGCAATAAATAAATACAATAGAAACAAACAGAAACACAAAGATATATTAGAATTAGAACAGAAAAGAAAGAAACTCAAAAGAAGAATGAGCTAGAGTTTGAATGGTCTAGAATATGGGAAAAGTTCTCTGCAGCAAACCAATATCTGGAATCAATGCAGACACATAGGCCCTGCTCAGGCCCAATCAGAGGATCCAGCTCTAGGAACTTTTTTAAGGAAGGGGCTAAACGTGGAGTCTGCAGTCCCTGCTGTTCTTACAGGCTCCAGAGAAATCCTGGTGCTCATGGAGGACTGAAGACACTTAATCATGGTCAACCTTGGGGTCACTCCAGCATGTTTCTAGGAATCCTGAAGCAGTGGAAGTCCAGCTCTTGGCCATTCCTCTGTGCAGAAGCAGCCAGCCTGCACCTATGGACCTGTTTAGCCCTGTATCCTGTTCCCCCGTGGTGGGTCAGCCCTGGCTGGATGCCAGGAACTCCCCTGACCCACTCAACCACTCCCCTCCACAGCTGGATGGGGAGAGAAAAATATAATAAAGGATTCATGGGTTAAGGAGGGGGAGAGATCCCTCACCAAATACCATCACAGGCAAAGCAGACTCAGCTTGGGGATCATGAACTGAATTTATCACTAACAAAATCAGAGCAGGATAATGAGAAGTATAATGGATTTTAAAACCACCCTGACCTCACCCCTCCCTGTTGCAGTGTGGTTTCATGGTTTACCCCCGAATTTCCTCCCAGGTGTGTCAATCACTCCTCCTTTCCCCACCCTGACCCCTGCTGAGCATTGTCAGTCACTCCTGGAATTCCAAAACGGAGTCGAGTGATTGAGCAGATTCAAAAGATGCCCTTTACCCTCGGGGGACATTGGGCCATCCAGGTGTCCTTTGTCCCTTGAGACCTCCTCTCCCGTACCTGGTTGCTGGCTCCCTATCCCCTTCGCTCCTCCCCCGGGTAAAAGGGAGAGTCCGAGAGTTCTGTAGGAGCAGTTGCTGAATTCAGAGCCTGCGGGCCAAAAGAAAAGCTCTGGATTAAAACTCTCCATCAGAACCGACTCCTTTCCTTCACTATTGCCTTAAAGGCTTCTCTGGCAGAGGGAAACCTGAGGAGCGGAGCCCCTGCGAGAGGAAGCTCCATCCCGCCGCCACCGGAGCTCTGGCATGCCTGGACTCGTCTCTACGCTCCCAGCTGCAACATCCAGCCAGCCAAAAGTGTCTGGGGGTGAAACACCACAGTTGCCGCTATTTGGTTCAGCTGCAGGGGCCAGACAAGCCAGGGCACTTCCCGTCCTGAACACTGGTAATACCAATACCTCCCTTCTTTCCAAACTCTATCTCCTTCCCCCAAGAGGCACAGGGAGATGGAGACTGGGGGTTATGGTCAGTCCATCACTCATTGTTCCTACCATACTCAAGGAGAGTCCTTCCCCTGCTCCAGTGTGGGGTCCCTCCCAATAGAGACAGTCCTCCAGAAACTTCTTTGTGAGTCCATCCCATGAACAACAGTTCTCCATTAACTGTGCCAACATAGATCACTCTCCCATGGAGTGAAGTCCTTCAGGCACAGCCTGCTCCAGGGTGGGCTCCCTCTCCATGGGTCTGCAAGTCCCTGCCAGGACCCTGCTCCAGCATGGGCCTCCCACGGGGTCACAGCCTCCTCTCAGGCACCTACCTCCTCCACAGGCTGTGGGTGGATCTCTGAATCCCACTGACCTCCCTGGGCTGCAGGGGCACATCCTGCATCACCATGGTCTGCACCAGGGGCTGCAGGGGAATCCCAGCTCTGGCACCTGGAGCACCTCCTTCTCCACAGATCTCGCTGTCTGCAGAGTTGCTCCTCTCACATACTCCCGTCCCACCCCTCTCCGCCCACAATTATATCTGCCCAATAACTTTTTTTCTTTCCTTCTTAAATAAGTTACCATTGAGGCATTACTATCATTCCTGCTGGGCTCAGCTTTGGCCAGCAGAGGGTCAGTCCTGGAGCTGGCTAGCACTGAACACAGGGAAAGCTTCCAGCAGCTTCTCACTGAAGCCCCTGTAGCCCCTCCACCACCCAAACATGGCCATGCAAACCTGACATACCACACAGGAGCCTGTGCTCTTCCCGAGCTTTCTGCTACAGAGTAGCAGGAAAAGGATATGGAGCTAAACGGGGCAAGGAAGCTGGCTGGCTGCTCCTACTCAAGAAGGGAGTGGCTAAGGGCAAGTTTCCAGTTTCACAGTTTAGTTACATTTCATCTGAACAATACCTTGCCTTTGCAGGGCTTAAGCCTGCCTCTCAGGGATTCCATTTGAAACACTTCTATCTGTCTGAAAAGGCACGAAATCCTTGCTCCTTGCTCCATTCTTTCAGTAGCACTCATGACAGCATTGCTCTGTTACTATTTCTCCTGCTGTCTCTTTGTAAAGTCGAGGAATCTGAAACTATTTGTACAGAAGCTGGTCTGCAGTTCTCACCTCTGTCATTTCTCAATCCCTTCTCTATAGTCTTCTGGCTATACTCAAAAGAGGAGCACACCACCTCCAAAAGGATGGGTTACCATTTACACTACAAAGTCCCAACATCACTCTGTATTTTCCTTCTCTCCTTAATAATTCTATTTCAATCACATTTAGCCTGCTTCTGAGCGCAGAGCCAACAGTTCCAGAGAACTACTGTTGGAAGCATAAAGCAGTGAAAAAAACCATGAAGCTCAACAAGCAATGGGACCCAAGGTGATCAGAGCAGACAAAACTGGGTGGAGGGCTGGTGGTTTGTGCTGCCATGGGTCTGGAGAGGAATGTGAGGCAGCTTGGGAGCCGTGTGGCCTTGTTCTTTCCTTTGCTTAACAGGAAATGTTTTGCCCCAACTGCACCTCTGGGACATTCTGTGCAATGTGACTACAAACAATGGAAGGTACAAAAATACCCTGATTTGTACCTAGCTGGAGGGGGAGAATTCCAGACAGAAATCACAGGGACACATTCACAGGTTTGTCCTCTTGGCCCTCCCAGAAGGGACACCTTTCACTGAGTCACATACTTGGCACAGAATCAATTAGGTTGGGAAAGACCTCTGAGATCATCAAGTCCAAACAATGACCCAATACCACCTGGTCAACCAGACCAGTATTACAGTTCCCCAGATCTCTTTCTTAAGTGGCATCAGATTAAGTAGGGAGTGCATCAGTGTCATGGTTGTTTCTCTGCCACATCCATCATCTTCCACTTATCAATGCTGGATTTTCACCTGCTGTTTTACAGTCAATCCCTTGCTGTCCCAAAGTACTTCTGCAGCCCTTCGCTTCCACTGTCACCACCACAGGGAATCCAGGGGGCCTAATTCAGCTGTAAGATTTGGGGGCCTTTCTGCTGCCCTCTGCTCATGACAGGTCAAATGATGCTGCAAAATAGAAGCAGAGCAGCAGCTGAGAGAGCAGTCACACCTGGCCGCTCCTCCTGTACCTGAGACATTTCCTAGAAGGAGGGCTGCTGGTTTCGGTTCTGTATTTTTCCAGAACAGTGACTAAAGGGAAGGAAACCAGAAATGAAACAGAAAGTAAAAAGGAAGAACAGTGCTGGAAAGAGTCCAGGGCTTGTAACACTTTCAAATTCAGCAATCCTGCTGAAACATTACCAGTTTGTCTAAGTATTTGCTCTCCAGACCCAGTTCTGAAAGCATTCTTGTATGTAAATATCCATCTTTTACACAGGAGGAGGCTAAGGCACAGAATCTCTTAGTATATCCATAGGGAGGGAGGAAAAGAATCCAAGTCCCCTGAATTCCAGCACGCTATTGAAACCCACTGCCCCAGCTCCTGCTCTGCTCTCCTCTTCCTTTCAGCGCAGTGCAGGATTGGATCTATGGAAGTAGGAAGAAAGAAAGAAATCACACACCTGTCAGCCCACACTCTGTGTGTCCCTCATTTGTGATTTGTGGGGAAAGAAGCACGGCTGGAAATTTCACAGCTAAACACGACCGACACTCAGCTCCTCATTCTCCTCCCTACGTTATTACAGAACAAACACATCCAGGTTTCGCAAGGAAGAATGAACAAACAAGGCTGTCTTTCTGACCACCCCTCACTTGAGGCGGGCAGGGCACCTTTCGCTAGGCCGGGCTGCTCAGAGCTGCACCCAAGGCGGCCCTGAACGCCGCCAGAGACCAGAGGCCCACAGCTTTTCCGGGGAG
Source organism: Chloebia gouldiae (assembly GCA_003676055.1). Taxonomy (NCBI): domain Eukaryota; kingdom Metazoa; phylum Chordata; class Aves; order Passeriformes; family Passeridae; genus Chloebia; species Chloebia gouldiae. The sequence continues at coordinate 10,560,008 of QUSF01000006.1, forward strand.
CCGGTGCCGCCCCACGCCCCCACCGCCTCCGCTCAGCGAGCCCCGGCAGGGAGGGGCTGCGGGACCGGCGCTGAGGAGGCCCCGCGCTCCCCCCCGCCCGCGCGCCCGCGGTGGCACTTACCGCCCGCTCGCGGCGCGGCGCGGCCCGCGCGAGCCGTCGCTCCCGCCGCCCCCTCCCCCGCCCTCAACTCTCCCGCGCGGAAGTGAGCGCGCCCGGCCGGCGCACGGAGCATACGCGGCGGCGCCGGCCGAGGCTCCGCCCCGCACGCCCGCGCGGCGCTGATTGGCCGCGGCCCTCGCGCGGCTGGCGGGAAGGCGCCCGTCACGTGGTACAGGAGGCGTGGCCGAGCCTCCCCCGGGCGCGCCGCCGTCGGTCAGCCATTTCCCGAGGGCTTTCACCATGGGAAAGGCGGTATCCTGCATCCCTCCCTAGCCCCGTGCTCACCTTTCACAGAGTCACAGAACTGCTGTCCAACCTAAGCCTCCCCGGATGGAGCTTCTTGTCACCTGTTGCTGGGGGGAAGATGCCGACCCCGTCCTGGCTACGCCTTCCTTTCAGGCAATTCTGTAGAGGGGCAGGAGCACCCGGGAGCCTCCTTTTCTCCAGACTAAACACCCCCAGCTTCCTCAGCAGCTCCGAACAGGACGGGTGCTCCTGACCTTTCCCTAGCTCTAATGCCCTTCTCTGGGCATGCTCCAGCCCCTCCACGTCCTTCCTGATTTTAGGGGCCCAAAACTGAACACAGGATTTGAGGTGTGGCCTCACCAGGGTCAAGTACAGGGGTACAACCACTGCCCTCGTCCTGCTGGCCACACTATTGCTGATACAGGTGTGAGAAATCAATCCCACTTTTCAAAATTTTTAGAAGTTTAATAAGGGATAAAAGGGGAAAATCAGTAACAGCACTGGGTGCTTGGCTACGGCCAGAGGCACATCAGCTAACCACAGTAACTCTTCTTATATACTTTTTCTATTGCATTGGTCAAATACATATTCATAAAGATTACACATGTTCAAACACTTACTTGAACTCGTTTACATGTTCTGGGAATTCTTTAGCTTGGTTTGACTCCTAACCCGCCTTTTTAGAGTACGTGCAGTAATCGTGGATTTGATTTTGTGGATCACTTCCCCACAACGGCCCCCTGTTTTATGGTAAACAGGCGCCCAGAAACATGCAAAGTCATTTGGGGAAGTAATGCAACAGTATAAAGGACTGCTTGCTACAGAATTGGGTGTGCTTTTGGCTGTTGCCACACACAGTTGTGCTGTTACTTTTGCTTTGTCGATATGTCCCTTATTATCCCTTATTAAAGTCCCAATATTTGGAGGAGTAGGCTTTGTTTCTCACACAGGCCAGGATACCACTGGCCTTTTCTTGGCCACCTGGGCACACTCATGTTTAGCTGCTGTCGACCAATGCTCCCAGGTCCTTTTCTGCTGGGCATCCATCCAGACACTCTTCCCCCAGCCTGTAGGGCTGCCTGGGGTTGTTGTGACCCAAGTACAGGACCTGGCACTTGGTGTTGTTGAACCTCCTCCAGCAAGCTCATCAGCCACATTAACAGGCATATTCTGGCTCATCAAGAGGCTACACCAAACACAACATGGAGCTTTTAAGATCAGTTCTCTTTACCAGCTAGGCCAGCTTTGGCTTTCCAGCACTGCTGGCATCATTCCAGTTGGTTTCCCAAATTCCTTTGCACCTGCCAGATGCAGCATATCAGAACTAAAATCAACCCATGTCTAGGCTTGCAATTAGATTATATCTATTAGCCAAATACCGCTACACAATTCCAATTCCCATATCTATTACCTAGATTATACTCAAATGAGTCAACATGATGCAAGCACCCACAGGTACATAAATCTTAGAAAAACTAGTAAAATCTTCCTAAGTGAAGTCTGTTCAACACAGGAAAAATTCTCTGTGGAGGAAAATCAAGTCCAAAACCCTTGCGAGCTCTTCCTCCAAACTGTTGCCCTATCAAGCCATGTAGTTCTGTGAAAGAGATGGAAATTAATGCTCAGTGCTTTTTTGGCAAAAAAAGGAAGTCAGTTAATATGCTCCAGTCCTGTTTCTTTTATACTTATGCTATAAGTGATCTTCAGCTGTCTTTGCATTTGTATGCTTCTCTTGGGTGCAATATTTATTATCATGGAGCCCTTATACATCCTCACATCCCTACTGTCCCTCTATAGGAACTATCTGGGTCACTGTAAGAGCTGCGATTCACATCTCAGTGCAAGTAATTCCCATCAGGCACTCTTCATTTATGATGCCCCCGACAGGCTGATGAGAAGTCCCAAATGTGTCATTCCACAGGTGCTTTTGAGTACTTGGAATATCTTCTCCTGTTTTTCCATCAGTGCTTGTACTCAGTCCTTCTACACACTGCTCTGCTAAAGCACGGGTGACATGAGGGGCTGTGCTCAGAAATATCCCCATCTGTGAGCTGTGACAAGCAGAGGAATGGTCAGTCAGCAGAGCAGAGAGCTCAGGTGAGCATTCCTGTGGTTATTACCTGTAGAGGATACTTGCGGGACACCCTCAGCAGAACATGTTCTAGTAATACTAAAAAAGCAGACAGAAATCACACCTTGTAAGGTGATTTTCCTCATGGATAGTTATGATCTCTGGTCTGGAGGAGGACAATGAAGAAGTACCAGCCTGGAGACAGACCCGATAAACGCAGCTAGCAAAAAAGCCCTGTCTCATACACATGCCTTCTGTGACATCTACACTCAGCAGGCTCTCCCACAGTTTCAGACCACATGGAGCAAGTAAGTGCTCCCTCTTTTGAATCAACAGGTCTATTTTCCTGCATTAAGAAACAGGGCTCTACCAGCCCAGTATCAGTAATTCCTACCACTGATCTGGAATATATAATCAACAGCAGTAAAATGTACCTTCTTTTCCCCCTCCTCCCCCGCCACCCGATACTTTAAAAACATTCCCATCATCTTTTCCACATTCAAGTCAAGCACAGACACAATTTTTCTGCATTTTCATTTGTTTAAAAGGCTAATACCACTCCTGGGTTACCTGTGTGTTTTGTCATACACTTTGCCATGGCTCTGGTTAATACTGCAAGACGATACCCCAAGGCATATTCCCTTGGAGTAGGGACAGATCTTCAATGAAGCAAAAAGCAATTCAGCTGAGTGCTGTCTTCAGCTCACACAGGGGCTGCAGTGACAGAGGGGCTGATCAGGGCAAGAGTGGGTGGCTTTGACCTTCTGAAGAGGTACTGCACCAACACTGGGATACTGCATTTATCCCGGAAGATGGGTGGTGAAAGCCCACACAAACCCAGAGTGCGATGACAGGGACCAAAGCTGAGGAGAGGTTTGCTTGCTGGGTGTGTCAAACTCTCAAACAGCTGAGGGAGAGAAGATCTGAGGTTTCACTGTAAGCAGAATGGATCACAGGTCTGTTATCTCTGTGAAAGGTCCACTTTTAACAGGCAGAAACTCCTTATGCATTATGAAATTTGAAAAATCCAAGAGCCTCCTCTGTTGCAATATAACTCCATGGTTTTTAAGCTTGAAGCGTCCAAAGCAAACTAAAATAAAAACCCACTTAAGGCCACAGAAACCATGTTTGTCCACAATTACACAGCACAGATACAACCCAATTAAAACAGAACCCTAAGCCATGTGTGCATGAGACATCCACTGCCTCTTGGCATCAGGGCTGAGAAATAGTTCCTGCTTCTCTTTCACTTTGCAGTATAGGCTTGGACATAACCAGGCCAAGACCTCCATTTGTTTCAACCATTTCTCTGAAAATCCCTACAGGAGCAGAGTGACACGGTGAGCACTGAGGCATATGGACTTGGAATCTGGGATACCGACCATGCAAATAACACATGAATAATGGGGTAGTTCTTCCAAGACTCATTTATGAAGGAACAAAGAAAAGTGCAGGTACAAGACTCTCATGTTTACCTTCTCCAACAAAGGTAGTTTGACCTCAAGCCAACCACTTTATTCCATAAATGACAGCCTGAGAGAGCCTTTTTTCTAGCCCACATGCTCATCAGCTGGCTGTATGGCAGTGATTTCCCTGTGAGCTGGGATGCTCTCAGTGTTACTTCTTGAGGCACAGACATACCAGAAACCTGCAGTTGATCAGGTAAGTGACCGATGTCACACACAGTCTTGTACTACAGTGCCACTAGATTTTGAATTAGTAACTTTAAATAATTACCATATCCTCTGCAGTTATAGAGTAAACTTTGCTATCAAACTATGTTAAGTCTTAACTTTTACAACATTTTTAATAAAAACACTTCTTTTGAAACCTTTGGCAGTGGTTCTTCAAATGTCTTAATTGCTCACCTGTGCCACCTCCTTGCTTGTCCAAGGCTCCAATACGTTCAAAAGCCATGCACTTGCACATCCATCCCTTGCTCCATTTCAGAGATACCTCCTGCATCTGCACTCCAGGTCTCCTAGTGTAGCTTGTTTCTCTCTTACCCACAAACCATGTGGTAAGGAATTCTGTGGCCAACCTGTCCCATATACAATATGGCACTGAGATGAGGTACACTGGATTTCTCAAGGAATTCTCTGTGCGTCACAAATGTGGAGAGGGGTGCAATCCAACAAAACCCAGTCATTTTGCTCCTGCTGCAGCAGGATTTGTCCAGCTCATTTTGTAGCAGAAACACACCTCTGCAGAACTGTTCTGTTTAATGCTGTCTCTGTCCAGGGCTATTTGTCCCACGGGATGCAATGGGCCTAGGTGTATTTAAACAATTCCCAGTGCCCAGACAGGCAGTCTTGCATCCATAATGAATTTCAGAAACCTGAGTTTTGCTAACTCTGCACTGTGGAGGGACACAGAAAGCACCAAGGAACTGCTGCTCTCATCAGTCATGTCTCTGCTGCAGATGGCATGGACCACAAATTCTTCCAGTGCACTATGAACTTTGCTTGTGGATTAGAAGAGGAGGAAGACCAGGAGAACAGAAATTACCTCGGAAAAGTCTGATGCCTGTTCTTTGGACAAACAGTTCTAATTCTGTAAACTACAAAAGTGACATTAAAATGTAAATTTAAAAAATCATCAGGTGAAAGGCATTTTAGTTGAATGCAATTAGCACCACGGACTTGAGGGCTGTTTGCTGAGTAGTCATCCCTTCCAGCATATAAATTCCAGGTACAAGATGTATTGACAGTAGGAAAGCTTTGCCTATAAGGTTTTTTTCCTGCACTTCTGAACTCCACAGTGACAGGAAATCTCTGTCTCTGGCATGCTTCCAGCTTCATAACCATAATCCCATGTGAGTTCGGTTCCAGCTTTCACATGTCTAAGAAATAAAATAGTCAATTTGCTTGAACTAAGTAAAACAGCACAGTGCTAACAATTTGTCACCACTGACACATAAATCCAAAAATTGTAGGGGGCAGGGAGCATCACACAGCCAGCTTGTTGGGAAGGAAACAAGACATACAAGGGGTCGTTGACACACTGCTGCTCCTTTGGCTACACAAATTGCTATGGAATTGCAAATAGGGTTGGAGTCTAAACAATGTGCTCTAATTTAGAGGGAAATTCTGAGAAACAAAAATAAAACAAAAAGCTCACAACAAAACCAAAGCAAACAAAACAAAAAATCCAAACCAAAACAACAAACAAACAAAAAACACCAAAACAAAAACCCAAACCACCCCTCCCAAAAGAAAGGGAAAACCATGTGATATATCCAAATGAATAACACAGTTTTGTTATTTTTCCTATGTGCAGCGCATCATTGAAGTTTGAACAGATCTCTAGATATATTGTTGAAGACTGTTATCTTTTGTCTGACAGGCTACTTTTTAATGCAATTGCACTATGTGCACAAAGCCCAAAACTCAGAATTAAACACATGCTCTTCAGGAACCAGCTGCTCTGGCAGTAAAATAGAAGAAATGTCTAAGGTAGGAAATTCATTGTTCAAAACGAATGCCAAACTAAATACTGAGATTATCATGCTGAGGCACAAGTGATGGAAAATATAATAAAATATGAATATTGTGAAGAAGAGAGTAATTCTCTGATGTTTCTCACTCTATATGGTATAGGGGACATCCATGAATTACAACAAAAAATGAGGACTTTCCATACAGCATGAAATTGCAACCTGGGACTTGCTGACTTGAGATGGTCTAGGGGCCAGACATGTAAAACAAATAAAAAGGTGACTGGGCAAGTTCATGGAAGGCACACAATTAAGCTCAATGGTGCAGATGAAGTCCTTAACTTAGAAAATATGTAAAAGGGTGATGCCCAGAAAATGGAAGAGCCAGCGAAGGGAACTCTCTTTCAACAATCTTCCCTAAGTGTCTGCTGGTCACTATTATCTCTCTCCAGTGGCCTTAATCCTCACTACACTTCTCTGCCAAGTACCTGAGCAAGAAAGACTCTAGCTAAAACAAAATTCTTTTTTTGATGTATTTCAAAGCATTGTCTTCACAGTTCTTGGAGACTTCCCAGTGCAGTCCACAGCATTTATGTCAGTATGGAGCAGAGTTGCAAAGCTCCACAGAAGATCAGTGTTCCATGGAACTGGTTTGTCAGCACAAAGTCTCTCCTCTCTGTTCTGTTCTCACCTAAGTACTACTGCTAGCATGCATGTCAGCCAACTTCATTCATACAATTAATCTTTCCTCTCCTGGGTTGAGCTGCTGCCATACTGTGTCTTGCTGGCACCTGCTCCCTGTACCTCTTTGTTAGACACTAAGGAAATACTTGCATCTCTTACTTTCAGAACAAATTTTCACCTCTGAGTACCCTATTGTCACATCCCCAGGACATACTGGGCTACACAAAGTCCTGCTTGTCTTGACAGCTCTGAGGAAAAGGACTGAAGCCAGCTTGTCTGGCCCACAAAGTGTCTCAACCCTAATATCCTGTGGAGCTCAATCCTGCCCTTGCAATGCAGATCTGGTGGCCATTCCTTGAGACACAACAGTGGGATGAGTGGATCTTGGCTTTCTGAATGACCATGCTGAATTAAACCTATTTTTCCACTGAAGAAGATTACCACTGAAGTGGATACATCAAAATTAACCCTTCCTACTTAACATTTCAGTGCAAAACTGAAGCAAAACTCATTAGTGATAATCAATCACTGTATTTATTCTGCCTTTAGCGCACAATAAGAAGTCACCTATAAGACAGTTTTTCCTTTTTGATCTGAGCATCTGCCCCACCCCTCAGTGTAATTATGCTCTAATAAGTGAGCAGGTTTTTTTTAATGAATAACATTAAACTTCCAGAAATTCACCTGTTTGTGAAGAATGCCACCCATGGAAAACTTCTGTTGTGAGTTTCTACAAACACACTTTGTGCAAAGAGATTTGGACAACAGCTGTGCTGTAAAACAGAAAATCTGAATTAGAAACAGTCTGACACCACATCTTGGCTGAATAAAACTATTTTGTGTCAGATATCTGTCGCAAATAAAAGTAGTTTCTTCCTTCCCTTCTCAAGCCTACATGTAAAGTTTATCACCCAATGCCATTGCCAGGGCAGTACTGCTAGGGAGCAAGCAATGGATTACATCCAAGTACAGGATATGAAAGGTCACTCAGGTGCATGTAGGAACATGTGTATGCTCACGGGAACAGAAGGAGGGTTTCTGCAAGATGCACTGCTAATATTAACACCATATTACCTCTGCAAGGAAGAACAGTTTAAACATATGCAAGGGCTTTGCTGTAAGACATATTCATGCCAATGAAGAGAAATAAATTATTTGCAGTGTACCTGCAGATGTGTCTATGAACTATTTGTCTTAGCTGGAGGTACCTGGCAATTGAACAGCCAGTGTGACCCCAACCACCTGTGACTGCAGGGAATATCACATGTGCCTCTCTTGTCAAGGGCCCATCACCCACACTGTTTACGTAAAAAACTCTATGTAAAAAAGCTTAAATAAGTAAATGATGTATTTGCAGAGGCAACAAAGAGAACCACGCAACTTAGTACTTACATTTAGAAAACGACCCACATTTCCTTCTTTTGTGGCATCCAGTACATAAATACTTTCTTCACCAGCATTGTTGGGAAGCATCCCGTCACCATCAGACTCCTCACAAAGTGCATCTTGTTTTGGCTGCCTGCTATTTTCTTTGCAGTCAGCTTTTAGGGGTGCATTGTTGGATGGCCTCACATCACATGTGTCATCCAGCACACCGGACTTGCCACAATCAACACCCTGCAGTAGCAGACTCTTTCTTCTGCATCCTGCACTCTCTACACCAGCAGAGTCAACCTGTCCAATTTCCATCAGATGTTCTTCCTTCTGCTTCTGGGTAGATTCTGTCAATGGACATGTATGTTTCTCAACACCAGTTTAAGGCCAAACCCTTTCCCTTGTTTGGCCCTGAACTCTTAGCCATGCACTTTTCCCACATCCTCCAAAATCTAAGCAGCTTCCTTGCTATCTACAAGTATGTAACACAATAGAAAATGTCTCTCATCAATTCTCCCACAAATGACTGTTTCCTGCTGTGATGCCTAAAGCACTTGCTCAAGGTGCCTCTGAGCGACCTAGTGTCTCACTCTTCTCAAATCCCATTCCAGACTGACTTTTCTCACATAGCATTTTTTATCATTCTCCACCTTAATTCCTAAGAGAATCACAAACTGTAATTAAGACAGAAGCAAGATGCATGTGCAAATAGCATCAGTTTCACACTGCCTCTCCAGCTTGAGGTCCCCCCACCCCAGTATTATATCCTGTTCAATTTTTGTTGGCTGGAACAGGTACTGGGTGTGACATCTGCAAGGCTGACTGCCCCACACCTGCAGAGTATTTGAGAAGCTGCTGTTTGGACAGTTCAACATGTCTCAACATCTAGAGACAACATTGTTCTACTATAAGAAATGGCCTGCCCACACTGTCTACATTAAAGTCTATCACCTGATGGGATGCAACTGTACAAAGCATGCAGTATATAGAGCTCTGCAAACCTACTTTCTTTTCCTTTCTTTGTTCCACTGGTTAGTTTTGTTTTGCTTGACTGATGAATCTGAGAACTATCATCTTCATCTGAGCTGGCACTGTGCACCTGTGTATCAAATGAAAAGGCTGTGATGTGCTGCATGCATCGCTAGGCCAAGAGGGCACAGCAAGTGGCTTTTAGAACACCAAGGCTGAAGTTTCGAAGCTACAGTAATGCATAGCTGTGGCTGAACTGGAAAAGTTAATTCATTTACTGCAATGCAAAATTTTTCTTAATTTCAAATTCTCCTTCATAATAAGCAGGAAAGAGTCCCCCAGTCAATAAGACATGTAAATAAGTGCTTAAGTCCCAACAATTTCACCAGAATTGTAAGCTGCTGAGCCAAATTCCAAACATGCTTTTTACAGTTTCAATGAAATGATCAGATGTGGAAGAATTTCTCCACTCCCATCACAAAAAGGCAATTCGTTATGGGACCTCTAGAATGGACAGCACTGCAAAATATTTGCATGAAAATTCCATGCACATTTCTTAAGGGCAATGAATCCAGTAAAAACCCACAGAATAAGTTTACACTAGTTTTCCTCCTTTGCATATGTTTGCAGGCAATGTTTCACGCTCATGAAAGGTCAGGAGTCACATTCAAGTCAGTTCTCCCAACTCTGTCACTGTATGAGAAAACTGCATAGACATCGTGAAATTCCCTCCTCTCCCTGCTGTGCCGTTCTTAGGGGAGATATCACAAAAATATTATCACTCTCACCCCCTAACTCTGTACACAAGGGGTGCAGGGGGAGAATAATTACTTCAGGCTCTTGAGGAGTGTTAGTGAAAGGTGAAGAAGGGAAGGCCATGGGAGTAGACAGTGCTGGTCTGGGGGAACACACTGAAGGACTGGTAATGGAGAGGGGATGGGATGCAGTTTCCAGCATGACAGCCTAGCTCACAGTGTGACACGATCACTTGAAGAAAGGTCATTAGAACTATCTAAACACACAAGATGAAAATGTCAAAGTTAACAGACATATTCAACACAATGAAAAATGAATCTGTTAAAGCCACTTATTACCATTTTTAGCTGGTGATTGCGAAAAACAAGTGTTTTGGTTCCAGGCTTTCTCATAGTTGCATTACTTGAGTTCTTTAGATGAACCCTGCACAGAAAGGTCAAAAGGAAATGATAAAAGACAGACTCATAAGTAACTCTCACAATATGTATTTCTCTAACAGTCTCTAGTTCCAGTCTCTTCTCTAGAGAAACTACATCAGAGCCCGCAGTCTGGCCTCACCCCATCTTCTGTGAGTATTTTGTTTTTAAGAATTAAGAACCTAGGCTAGGTTCTCTATTGCATTTGTAAGAAAGCAGTCGCTCAAACTTTTTTGAGAGATCAGCAGCTGCTTTTACATCCTTTTCCAGTTGTCATGCTGAGAACCAAATTGTCTGTTGCTTTACTATTATTATATCAGATTATCTCAAAATAGAGCACCTACAGAGCTTTGCCTTTTCCCGTTACTACTTTCAACAGTTTTGACAGCACAGCTTTCAACTAGGAAAACATATTCACTGAGAAAGTGAGGTGTTGTCAGACTCTTAACAGGAGAGGTTAAGGTTTCTGGCAGGAAAGGTTATGTTACAGATAACAAAAGGTTTAGAGACTGGGAGCACAGGGCAGTACACCTGGTGGCTGATGTATTATCAAACCCTTCAGTGTCTTTGAGTATTTTAAAACAATTTATTTCAAGTATATTTTATTATTTCTTTCAAATTAGCATTACCATTAATGCCCCGAACACATCAAGTACACCCAAAAGATGAACTGAATTTCTAGAAAATGCCAAGTGGTACACACAAGTAAAATTAATACAGAGGGAAAACTCCGTCCCACTGGAAGAAATAAGTGGCAATTTAAAAAGAAGTTCAGAAAGAAAAAAAACCACCATCCTCATATCAGGACATACTTTAAGTTATACAACAGAATTTTGAGATTAGCAGAATATTAGTTTTGTTATGCTTAAGCTTACTTTGCTAACTTACACGGTTGATTTCTTTTCATTATTCACAGACTGAGACAAAGATTCCTGATTCTCAAGAATGTCATTTTTGTCAGTCTGCACTAGTTCAATCACTGAGTCTGAACTATCAAAATCAAGTTTTCTTTTTTTGGAAGAAAAGTCATGGCCTCCATCATTCACTGCACTTTTCTCCTTCAGCTCTTGCTCAGCATCTCCCAGTACTTCAGCTCTGCTCATTAATCTACCTGAAAGAAAAAGAAAAGTTTTCCTGTTTTTTTTTTTTTCAATCCTTGTTTGCTGAGTCACACTCACTATCACAGGTCAAACTTACATTAATAAATACAAGAGCATGGCTTGGGAAAACAAATTATGAATGCTGCTTATAATTCTATTATGTCAATATAGGCTGAAGTACAAACTGAATTAGACAAGGGCATATAGTGAAAAGACAAAGGACAATGGCTGTAAACTGAAAGAGAGCACATCTAGATTAGACAGCAGTAAGAACTTCTTCACTGTGAATGTGGGAGGCACTGGCACAAGTTGCCCAGAGAAGCTGTGAGAGCCCCATCTCTGGAAGTGTTCAAGATCACTTTGGGTGTGGTCCTCAGCCACCTGCTCTAGTGAAAAAGTATCCCTGCCCATGGCAGGAATGCAACTAGATGTTTTTTAAGGTCCCTTCCAACCTAAAGAATTCTATGATTTTATGATTTTTACCAAAGGAAAATTAACCCTGGCATAGGATGCACAGATGTGTGAGGGAAAAAATTAGCAGTCTGAGATATCTTTTGCTCCATTTGTTTGTCTGTCACTATCTCATAACAGAGCTTTTCACAGTTTTTCTTAATATTGATCATATAGCAAGTTAAGATTACACTGACACACTTCTCTTCCAACCCTGTATTTCCCTGTTCTCAAAAAAAATCCAGGGCACACACCATGGGAGAGGAAGAATTATGCTACATGTCTTCACAGTTCCCCTCCTGCTACCTGAGTAAGTACAAACAAATGTCCCCTTGTCAATGTCATCCAGGCAGCGGACACCCCAGCCCTTCTTTTCCGTGTTGAACACTTGCAGCCTGACTTGAATGCCATGCTGTACAACTCTGTTCTGACACATCAGCTTGTCACACCTGCACAACACACTACACTCATAAATCCTGTCAAGAGAAGAAACACAAAGCAAAACATAAATGGATGCATTAGCACAACAAAGTTCATATTATTAATTCCCCTTCCAAGCATCAACAAGGCAGTGGGCTGAAATATAAAGACTGGCTAAAACTGGCTGACTTTCTTGACTGCTGGTTCATTACTTTTAAGAGTCTGTCTGCCAGATTTTGGCATAAGTATACATAAGATCACATACATTTTGACATAACAAATGCTATATTTTTGTTTTATAGGAGTAAATCACACAGAAACAGAAATCCCTAAGAAGTACCTAATTTTATACTGGAACTGATTTTAGCAAGACAACATATGCCTGGACTTCACTGTAGCTGTCAATGCTAAAGAAGCATTTGCAAAAGGACTCATAATTGTGCTTTTTTTGCATCTGTTTCTGGGCTCTCTGACAATTTTAATTCTCCACATCAGCCAAAAACTAACATCACACAGAGGACTGAAAGGGGCTCGTCAAGCCTGTAGATTGAAGCCTTTGGCTACTGCAAAAAGCTACCTTGCATAATTCCTCTCCTAGACACCTGAAGTAACTGGCATCTTCTTCAGACCACCTATTAATCCACATGAGCTGAATAAGAGAAAGGGCAAACACTTGAAGGATTGGATGGCTTTGGAGATTCTTGGAAGAGTCACCCATAACCAAGTCTGGCAAAAGCAGCTGGCTGATGTGTCTTTAGGATTCTGGTCACTCTTCACACTTCTCCTGGACTTTGACCTAAGCTGTGAAAACTGTAGGATCTGCAATACAATTTTTTTTTTTCCTCCTTTTATTCAAGTCACATTAATTTTTATCATCCTGATCTGTCACTAAAATTGTGTCAAAAATAGAAGGTTTCAGTAATCCAGAAACTCCAGTTATTTTAATCCTGTGGCACTTAGACTGAACTATTAACTGCTGTTTTACTTGTATGCTCTTACTTTACTCCTGTAGTCTTTCTTACCCACTAGAAACAGGTCCCTCCAGTCTTTTGTAACGGTATCCACAAGATCTTTTACTACTTGGAGACAGAGAAATTTTACTACAGCCTCTTGCTGTCAGCTGTAGGCATGCACATTTTGACCTAAAAATAAGAGTAAAACATCTCAGAATGGAAGTGAAATACTATAAAACAATCATAAATCTAGGTAATTTGAAATGCACTTGACTATACACACACATACACGGTACAGAGTGTACTCCCCCTCCACAAGGCTGTTTCAGGCACCCTTTTTCTTAGTCTCTTGGCTGGTTACCTGTGCTTTACAAGAACCATGTTCTCTCCCCCTCAACTCCATTCTTCTGCCAAGCTCCTTAAATGGCACATGCAAACAGATGAAGTACAGCAGAAACTTATTATAAGCAGGACACTGTCAAGTGAATAAAAATCACCTCTTCTGGCACAGCATCCCAGCCGGTTTGCCACTACTTTACCTTCCTCCCTCCTTAGCCCCCAAGAAGTGAAGAATTTTACACTGTGGAAAATTCAAGCAACAGTGCTTGTCTTCACCATTGTATGTCATGACAACTTCAAAGAGTCACAGTGATTGTGCAAATCCTAAACCCCAAAACTGCACATCAAAAGCATCTCAATTCTTGTAGAACTTTAGTGCAAAGAAGTGGCAGGCTGTCTGCTTGCTGTTTCTCACCACTCAGCTGAAACTAGATTACTAACATTAAGCTTCATTATACCAGGCTGTTGAGCATGAGCAACTATGTTGCACAGCAGCATGTGCAACTGCCCTAGATGTCAATAATACAAAATAATGTAACACCAAATAATGACTATAGAGAGAGATCAGACAAACATCCTTCCAGCAAGTAGACAAAAATAACACCAAACTTGCATATGGTAACTGTGGCAGGTTTCCACAGTGTCTGTAGCTCAGAGTTACTGGGATTTAGAAAAAGATGACAATGAGCAAGAGTATTGGAACTGCTCAGACCACATATTCTGTAACCACTGAGTTTTGTAGTTTCTGTTTAGACAAGGGGAAGGACGACATGTAGAGGTGGAGAACGGGGAGGTTTCTTCATCTGCCCTCAGTAATCCTCTAAGTTCCAAATGATCTGATCCCTCAAGGCTATCCCACCCCATCTACAGGATGTAATTTAACAGTAGGAACTGCAGCAGAAATTGTCAGGCAGGATCCTGCCATGAAAACTAGCCTGCCTCTGCTAGCACAAGACTCCCTTCCCTACTCTTTTTACAAAACCAAGATATCTGCTTGTCAGCTCCACCTGGAGAAGAAACACTGCCAGTCTGGAAGAAAGGAAAAGGAACACAATAATCCGCCAGTTGATCACTTCCTTCCCTACAACAGAGGGTGGACCAGCTGGAGCACCCAAGCTCTGAAGAAGAGAAATACACAATGGTGTCAGTCAACACAAAGCATGGCACAAGATATTCCAGCAGCGCTGGTTCTGTTTGGTACTGTGCCTTCACACCCCACCACCCTGCTACTGAAGCATCATGTGTCACTGGCCCGAGATGAGATCTTTCTACCTACCTATCGATGCAGCCATCTGTGCAGTCACAGGAATCAACAAACAGGCTGGAGAGATTGTTGAGATAATATCCACGTGGCCACGACGACTTCCGATACTTGAAATAAGGCAATCTTGCGTGGTCGAGATTGTTACAGAAGGAGATGGGCACAGACTCGGCTCCGTTGCTAATATCGAACTCAAACACGAGAGGCTCGGGATTCATGGTGTTCCTGCCCAACAGCACGTATGTGTTGAAGGAGAAGTGATCAACAAATAAGAACTTGCACTCTGTTTCAAACAAGTAATTTCGCACATCTCGAAAGCTTCTCAGACTCCGACCACAAGGAGCTTTGTAATTCACATCCAGTGGCTTCGAAAGGCAGTCTGCTTTTGCATGGCGTCTTTGAAAGTCAAACAGGATTGGGATCTTCAGAGGATTTTCACCCTTGTAGGAATCCACTGCTCTGTTGGCAAGACATGCACTAGAACACCTGTGGCTCCGATACTGTACATTTAAAGGTAAACCTGGAATTTTGCCAGATGCTTCTTTACTCCCTGAGCAGGTTCTTTCCATATCCTCTTTTTTGCTATTTGAAATAAAAGAGAAAAAAAAAAGAGCAGCATCTTAGACAACCAGTGCTGTGTTCAGGTTTTTTAGCAGTTCAGTATTTTTAGCCCCATTGCTAGAAGGCCCAAGGTTTCACATGTTGAAATTATCCTAAGAACATACAAAGATATATTTAGTTGCGTAAAAAAAAGCTTCTTCCTAGAACTTATATGCTAAAACACAGCAAGGAAATTAAAAGAAAAAAAGGAATTATGTATTTACCCCCATCTTTCAAATCAGTACCTGAGACTAAATACTAAACACAGAAAGACTAAGTTACACACCTGATGATCTGCGCTGTAAGGAAAGCCTGAGAACTGATCCTTAAGTCCTAACCCTGATAACACTCATAAACCTTTATTCACAACCACGCCCTATTCTGCAACGTTCTCATGTGGGAAATTGGACAAGTCTATCCAAAACCTCAGGTTTTCAACAAGGGTCAAGTTAAAAACATTTTCACTTTGAAAATTCACAGGATTCAAATTTGGCTTAAAACACAGACTTGAGAAATACAAATTTTAGAACTCTCTCAACTGCAGTAGAGAATATATCAAAGGAACTGAAATGAAGGCACTGACCTGTCAGAAGCTTCTACAGTGTCTGCAACATTGTCATCTGGAAGAAGAGGCTGCAGTTTGGGTTTGGTTTCCTGCACACCATCTCCATTCAACTCATCCCTTACTGAAAAAAACTGAATGTGAGCAAAATCTTCATCAAACCAGATTTCATTTTATGACTGAATTTACTTTAGTTACTAAAGAGATAATTAACAAAACACATTACAAACAAGGCATTGCTAACTGCAGCTAACAAAAATCTTATTAGTAAGTGTCCTACTAAAAATCTTCCACATGGTTTTCAAAGTGACCAGAAAGAACAGGCATGTGAAACACTTTTACAGATCTCCCTTCAATGTTAGAGATAAAAGGATGCCAAGCTATTACAGCCAGTGGAGCCATGCACAGGATAACCGCTCACAGACAGCTTGGGTTCATAAGGGCTTACTAGTTCAAATTCTTTTTCCGTGGTACAAGTATCATACATACACAAACAAACCACAAAAATACAAACCCAGGTGAGAGTTCACAGTTCAGTCCTTGAGATTATTAATCAGCTTTTCCTCATTGTACTGCTAATGGCCTTTTCAGATCTATTTTACTGATTTCAAAGAAGGGAATTGAGCTTCTGGTGAGTAAAACAAGACAAATAAAATCCACATACCAAACAAACACAATGGAAATGCACGTACCATTTGCCAAGGTCAAGAGATCACCTAGATTAGCTTCATTCACCAGTGCCCAAGCCTGCCAGCACTCTATGCAAAAAAACCCAAACCAAAACAGATACTAAGTTGAATTTAAGTAATGATAATAGGTAAAACAAGGTATTAAATCCTCCATAGACACTGTTTCTCCTGATACTACTAGAAACATGCTACACCACAGACCTGAGCAGACACATCTGGTAATTACAATATTGTTACAGCTCACAGTAGTATTTGTGAATTGGCACTGAATATCCACCAGTTTTTGGAAAGCTGTGGAATGTTTACAAACACACAAACTGGTGGCCTAGAGTGGCAGCATATATAAAGACAATTAAGTGTAAGCTTCTACCTTGGTCATCAGACTGATCATCTTCAGGTTAGGAAGGGCTGGAACTTGGCAGACCAAATTAAATTAGACTACTTCTAAATTCGTGGAAATGGCCTTCAGATAGAAGAACGCAAGAGACCTGTTCTGTCTCAACCTCTTACTCCATGCAATAAATATTACAAGCTGGCAGACAACTCTCAGCAAAATCCACCTTAATATTTTAGCTTGAAACCTTTACAGAACAAAGCACAGAAAAATTCAAACTGAACTATCAGAGATTTATCAGAGATTGCATCATCTGGGGATTCAAGTTCAATTTTTATCTCTGCACTGCTTTGATATTTTGTCTTAACAGTCAAGATGTGGGAGCTCAAGAGCACAATTAGTTGCACTACCAGTTAAGAGGAAGTGTTATATATATAATGCAGAGTGTGTGGCTATATATTAGTTTAAAAGCATCTTACACCACTGCACATTTTCTTGCACAAAAAAACCCAATAAGATCCAGATATTACATTTATATGGGTGACTTAATAAAAAGAAGCAATTTTACTCAATTAAATAAACCAGTAAAAAGAAATCTCTGTACTGCTCCAAGCTTTAATGTATTTTGATGTAAACAGAGGAAGCTTATTTCCTTGAAAATCAGGAGCAATCTGAAATGCATTAGTGTCACATTTTGCTACTATTGTTTCATGTTATAATGGTGTCTCTGACAAAAAAATAATACTGAGGTGATTATTATCCTACCCCAAAACTACTCAGTTCTCTGACAACAGCTTGAAAGGCTAAAATTTCTGATGATAAATGAAACGTAACGCACTGCAGATATTTCATTACTTCTCTAAAATAAATTATTTCAGTTCCATGTGCTTAAGAGCCATTTATTTTTGAAAAAGTATACAGGTGAAACAAGAAAATAGGCAATTGTACCTGAAATTACTTTTGTTTTTTAAAAAAGAAAAGACATTTTTTAGAAGTACTTAAAACCAACAGCTAAGTTATTAAAATTCAGAGATACCTGGATTATGGCAGATATCACACGGACCTACACAATGCAGGCCACAGCTATTCTGCAGTCCAGTTTAACCACTACAAGGATTTCAAACCTTGGTTTGTTGCAGTTCCATTCTTGATCTTTTCCTTCAGCAATGACAGCACATTTTGCAGCTGCTCAAATATGGCATCCACTCTTCTACCTCCCAGTTGTGTCCAAAATGTCTTCACATCACCTGAAATGCAAATTACCATTTACAGCTCCTGAGAAGTCTAAAAACACTTCTAACTGTTGTGGTGTGTTTTGCTTTGAATTCATGTTTGCCCCGTCCTCCTCCATAATCCCCTCCCTTCCCCAGTTGCCAATCTTCCCAAGCCCTTCCCTAACCTCCCTTCCAAGTTGTCAATCCTCCCTATCCCTACCCCTTTCTCCAGAGAGTTCTGTGTCTGTCTTGTTGCCCTCGACACCCCATGCGTTACTTTGTATTATTCCCTTTTCCCCACCTTATACTCCTCTCTTACCATATCCTCATTGGTTCACTTTCCTACACCCCTCCTCCTGAGTCGCTCTATAAAAACTTCTGTTCACCACCTCCCCAGTCTTGTCTGGGAGCCCAGGAATAAATCCATCCTGTTCCACCCCAAGACCCGTGTCATTGCTGTCTGTCCCTGCCCATAACCGGGAATCGCAGAGCTTGCAGGGAGAGGACGGTCGCGCCCCTGCCGCAGCCACCCCGCTGCAACATCTAACTCCGAGCGGAATGTTCAAAGGCTCCCATGCATTTAATTTGGAGGCACTTCTGAAAAAACAATCAGTACAGCAGGATTCATTAAACCTCTGAAAGTCTATTCCTGAACCTAATCAAGAAAGTGAAACAGAAGTCAAGTAATGAACTGGAGTGGCTTCCTAGGGTACACAGTGCTCCTTCAAGCAACTTTTTAAGCAGGTCACAAAGGGAGTTGTGGAAGCCTTTCTTCAAAGACCAGCAAAGGAGTCCCACTAAAAATTAATCACTGAAACTCAGAAAAGCGACACAGGAGAATATGTTCAACTGAATGAACTGAATGTTTTACTTGATAAAATACACTGGGATTTTTTTTTTTATAGCTGTAACCTCTCTTAGCTGCAGAGGCTGACTATCCTGTCCCATCATTAGTTTTGGCATGTTTTGTCAGGGAAAAAACTTTCGAAATATTTTCAGATAAAAGCAGTTTGAAGAATTTTGTTCAACAAGGGGTATCAGTTGAAATAATTAACACACCCCATATATCATGCCTCCTTCCTCTACTAGAAATATTTACAGAGAACATTTCGTTTAAATAAATGTTTTTTAAGCCACTGGTTTAGAACCTTTGAGGTGCTAAGCCCATTCATGAAGGCTCTTGTTAAAATTTCAGCTGTGCATCTTTGTCAAGGACTGTGAAAGGAAATATGTTTCAGTGTGTCAAAAGATGATGACAGAAGAAAGAACCAGCTCTTTCTCAGTTAATGTTGCTCTTCTTCAATGACCAAGCACAAAAGCATAAGCAAATCTGTTCTCCTACTCCATTTCTAGAGGTGGAGTCACATTGTCACACAGGTTTTACATTTCACTTTCAGACAGCAAATCTCTGTTGGCAAATGTGCTGGGAAGATACCTTCTCAGCAGTCAAGAAATACTGCATTCTTATCAGGCTCATAAAAAAATATTCCTTCATTTTTTTACTTCGTAGAGAATGACTTCTGTTGCCCAGGATACCAGAAGCCCAGTGATGCTATGGCAGTGTGGTTACTCTCAAAAGCCCCATGACAGCAGTGAAAGAAGTGACAACTTTTTGTCACCACAACCCTTGCTGCTTGTGTCACCAGCACCTAAAGGCATAATACTTAATATCAGTAGGCAGTGATAAAAGTACTTCATCTTGTGAAATAGTCTGATTTGGCATTAACTCTTGACAAAATTTAATTATCTATTATATTAACAAAATTTTTTTTAAACATGTGGAAAGGTTAAAGTACAATTACAGAAAAAGCCACAACAATTTTTGGAAACCTACAATACTGGTCCAAGGGACACCACCTGCCCTGTGCCATTTGCACCCTTTTGCTGTGCATGACAGTATTACAAATTTAAAATAACAAAACCCATATTTAATATTTGTATTTAAAACAAAAAATTAAAAATACATTCAATCAAAAATAAACATCTAGAACTTCTAGTAATAAGTTTCTCTGTTGCAGATTAAAACTGCTGTCCTTATTCATTACATATTTTCAAATATTTCCATACATTGATTAAATCTGGATAGCACTGGTGGATGGATTACTTCAGAGGATGGGTGACAGAACAGTTTCTTGTTTCTGGGTCCTCAGCTATAACAATTTGTAGGCCATAGGGAAATGAAACACTCACCTTGGAAATGCCTCCCCAGTTCTCATGCTGGAGTGCCCCAAAACTCCAGCAGCAAAAGCTTTGTTTTGCGTGGAGAAGCAAAGATTGCATTTGAAGATGATAGTATAATTTTCATTTCAAAAAAGGAAATGTCCACACCACTAATCTCTCCAGTGCTAATGCTGCTATCACCAATCACAGCCAGAAGGACAGGGAATGAGCAGCCACCAGATACATCTACCTTGTCAGCATTCAGAACCATCTCTCCAGCTGATGGATCAGGGTGTGTACTGGCATCTGGCTGGAGGGATTTTCTTTTCCCTTTATAGAATCATTGTGACCACATATGTCTTTTCTTTCCCAGCGTTGTGCAGGGGAATGATGCTAGAGCAAGCAACAAGCAGCCAAGGTCAGGGCTTACTCCAGCCACCAGATAAACAACCTGGGTGCGTGTTTCCTGTAGTGCTGCGACAAACCTCTTACACCATAAAAGGTAAAACTATTGTCTTCCAGTAGTAATTTTCATATCAGAATCAGTGCCAAATATACGCTCCTTTCCTCTTTCCCTCCGTAAATCCAGATTATACTACCTTCAGTGCTCTCCTCTCTGGAACTGTTAAGGTTCTCCTCTTCAAAGAAGTCACACAGCACTGCAAGAGGTGCAGAATGGACAAGTAAGAGATCAGGTGAGAAATTAAAAATAGTTGTAGCAACTCAGCTTTTCAAAATTTATACGAGTAAATACTATGGTGGGTATCAGGAGGAGGACAGTGTGAGAATATGTGCTGAAATAGTCATTCACCTTTCAGTCATCCCTCGCCTTGTCAAGATCTAGCTGAGGAACACTCAAACAAGCAATGTGAGGAAATTTTTTTACTTAGGTCATTTCTTACTGTCCTTAAGGCATGAAGCTGTGCCAGGATGACCCAAACTTTCCAGCATATTCAGTTGAGCTTACACAACCCCCTTGCCCATTAACTCACAGTTGTTTTTTTTTTTTTCCTAAATTGATGTGCTCAGTACAGCAATACTATAACTAAATCAATTTATTTAGGGGGAAAAAAGGAAAGCTTTTTTTTAGGTAAATAAATTACTGATTCTGTTTCTTGACAAATGCAAGATACCCTTCATTGCAAGAATCCTAAGAAGTAAGACAGCACTCTTCAACCACACTGAAGATTCCAAAATTTTATCTCCATGAATCATGGAATCAAATAGGTTGGAAAAGACCTCTGAGATCATCCAGTCCAACCTATGACCAAGCTGTAGGATGACAACTAGACCATGGCACTGAGTGCCACATCCAGTCTTCCCTTAAACACTTGCAGCGACAGTGACTCCACCACCTGCCTGGGCAGCCCATAATGACACAGACAGCGTAAAACATGCCTTATTTACGTTAGATACTTAATCTTTTCTGTGCTGCAATTGAAAAAAGAAATCAACCCCAAACCTTGCCATTCATTCTGGGTACTTCATTTAGTTGAGCGGGAAGATAGGTTAAGACAGTTAATTCCTAAAAATGTTTCTTGCAAAACTAATGGCTGCCCAAAACATGCATATATATACGTATATATATATATATATATATATATAATTTTTTAAAGGCGTACTGCTTTTCTCTTCCATGCTCCGGGGACGCTGCTCGGAGAGCTGTGCCGCGCTGGGGCGGCGCCGAGCCCGGCTCAGGTCGCGGTCTCGCTGCGCTCCGCCACGGCTGCAGGGCCCGCGCCGAGGGCCGGCGGGCACGGGCCGGGACGCCTGTCGGGCCGGGAGGCTGGCATGGGGCGTGTCTGCGGCCAGGGGTCGGGCCCCAGGTCACTCCCGCACCCCTCGGGGCCTCGTCCCGGCCCCCGCCGGCATCTTCTGCTTCTTCCGCTTCTTCCCTCCTCCTCCTCCTCCAATGCTGTACCGCGCTGCCGGCCGCCAGCGGGCGCCACCCCGCCGGGGAGCGCGAGAGCCTGGATGTGGGCGGTCCCACAACAGGCGGGGCCGCGCGCACCGCCCTTCTCTCTCTTCCCATTGGTTGCGGCGGCAGGAGGGGCGGTGAAACCGGCCAATGGAGGAGCAGGGAGGGCGGGGAGGGGGCGGGGCCGCGCGGCGGCGGAGCGGCGGCGCAGGCGGGGCGGGGGCACGGCCGAGGGACTGGAGGTGCGTCCGCCATGTTGGAGGGGCGGGCCGGGGGGCGGGCTGTCCCCGGGCTGAGGGGCGCCGGCGCCATCTTGGGGCCGGGAGGAGAGGTGGGGGGCGGCCGGCTGAGCCCGCTGGTGTGGGCGGGCTGCGCTCTGCTCGTTAATGTGTCGCACTTTAAAGCGTTTGGTACGTGGGCGAGTTGCGTAACCTCGTTGCTGGTCTCTGCTCTTCTTCCTTGCTGGCTGCGCTGCTGCCGTATGAAGCGTTAAATTGTTGCTGCCCTTTTCGAAATGTGAAAATAAAGTTTTGTGTCTCCCTTGAAAATTTTCAGCTGCTTTGCCTTTGCGAGTGTTGTTGTTACGGCTACGTAAAGATGTTTTTCACAGGGGCAAAAATATAACCTACTCTTAAAAAGCGGGGAGGGTGCTTTTTTGCCACCACTTTAAAACTGTAGAGATAAACATGATGTGCTTAAGTAATTGCGAAAATACTTCCAGTCTTGTAGATCTTGTCGCGGGGGGTAGAAATGTGATTGTTCTGGGATGGGAATGCTGTGTTTACATGACTTAAAGCTCTCATCTGACCCAAGATCCTCCAGAAGATTTTGATGTCTAGCATCTGCTTTGTGCTTCTATAAAACCTTTTAAATGTTTACACAGACGTGCCTACAGCTGTGGCTGAAGTTCAGCCCATGAGAACTGCCCTGCTCCCCAGACAGGAATGAGACAACTCACAGCAACATTCCTGGGAAGAGGGTGGCTCACCACTCCTGATGTGCTGGCAAATCTCTCAATAAAATAGCAGTGTGTTATGTTTTATAAAAGAGCCTTCTCCCTTGTTCATTATAAAATAAAGCACAAGCTTTTCTTGCTCTTGGAATATTCTGCGTTATAAGATGATGCTTGCAGATGAATCCTGCTTTGCTGAATTATTAATACACGTGCTCGTGAATACTGAATGTTAGGGAACATTTGTGGCTTTACAATTGTGTATATGGAATAAACCAAATACAGAGAAGATGGAGCCCAGTGCTGGAAGAATCTGGAAGAACATGACTGCATGCCTTGGACAAATTTTGAATTTTATGAATATATTAGAAAGTACTAATAGGTTTTGCTTTCTGTTTGAAGCAAAAAGAATGGGAAATACATATTTCTTAAAGATTTAGGACAAAACTAATGAGGCACTTTTGAAACATGCTTGAGTTTCCTTCATTTTGCTTTTAGCCTGGGACTGTAATATAGGCTTTCTGCAACATAGCAGCAAATTCTGCCAGTGAGCCAGTAAGCTCAGTTCTTCCCAAATTTGTTAGGTGGCAGAAGCTCACAAGCAATGCTGATCTGACATCCCAGCAACCTGCCTGCCGCTCTCCTCCAGCAGCAGCGTGAGCTTCCTGGGGCTCTGCAGCCTGGATCTGGACTGGCTACCTGTACCCAGAGGTGAGAGCAGTGCTCCCATGGGGTGACAGAGAGAGGACTGACTGTTCTGGTGAATGGTGCTGTTGACTGAGCTGCTGAATTAAGCTTTCATTACATAGTTCTGGTCATATGTTGAGAGTTAAAATGAACAATTGCATAGACAGACAGAGTGCAGTTGTTTCTCAGAGTGGGAGGAGGCGACCCTGGTCCCAAAGGAATTAATCTAGTTCTCTTCTCCAGGGATGTTTTTTTCCCCTTGAATGCAGTGGGGATTTGGGGTGTTCCTCATATGACCAGATAGACTTGGGTGAGGTACAGACACACCAGTCAAACTCCAGCAAATGGCAAAGCAGTCAAAGTCATAGACTTTGGAAAGCCATGGGCATTAAGAAAATAGTTTTTTGAAAATTCTGATAGAGCTTTTTGTTCTTTTCTGATGGGCTTGGCTCTTTGTTTTATTGACTCTTCTTAAAGTGTCGTCATATCCATTGAATACTTCTGCCAGCTCCTGCTCTGTCACATTCTCCCTGTTACCCTTGGTGATTTAACTTGCCCCCTTACAGATGAGTGTCTGCACTTCATCCTTTCAAAATGCAACTCTAATATAATCTTCTCCTTTATTACATGGATTTGTTTGTGTGGTTTATATGTAGTCTCTTGTTATCTATGTCTATCTTCAGTACGGTAACAGAACAGAGAACAGGCAATTCTGTGCAAATCGTAGATCATTCCTCCTTTACAAATTGATTACCAACAAAATGGTCTTAGTGAGGCAGCCTTTGGTTTATCTTAGAAATTTGGCTGTAACACATCACTGTCTATGAAGACACAGGCTAATATTCCCCATAGGTATGTTGCTCACTAATTGGACTCAGACTATTTACAGGTCCTCAGTATGTTTTGTTACTATGTTTTGTAATTCTTTTGCTATTGTAGATATGGTAGAAGCTTATTTGGACTTTTTTCCCCAGGTATTAAACAAAAGAAAGAGGAGATCATGGGTCTCTGAAAAATCTGTAAATTAATTTTTTTCTTCCTCTGGTGTGTGTTTGCATTCTTGGCAACTAAAAGTCTAACAAATTGCCTGTTTGAGAAGCCGATGTTCTAAAATCATAGGCTGTTATAGTCCTAAGGGAATCTTAAAACACAGGCAGAGACTGGCTAGGAAAAGGAAAGGAAAAATTTGTGTCACTGTTTTAACAATAGACTTCTTTCATGTGGAGGACCTAGATGTCTGTTAATTACTAACTGGCTTGAGTGTTTTGGAATCTGGCCCAATATGCTGAAATTCTTAACCATCCACTGGCTGGCATTTTCTCTAAGGTCTGCATTTGGAAAATGGTAATGCAATGGATTTCATCTTTACTGACTGTTTATGTAGTGGAGGCATTTTCAGTTTCAGCCACGTTTCTGTCTTACAGTCTTGGTGTTCATTGCCAGCAAAGGTTCCAGGCAGCTGTGTGAGCACAGAGAGCAAGGACTGGTTTGGATGTTAGATTGTGTCAGACCAAGATGAGCAGCATGTGTTGCCTTTGCTGTGCCACACTGATCAAGACCTAAAACTCTGCCCTCCAATTTTGAGTGATGTGAATGAATTAACAAGATCTGAAAACCTATGATTACAAGTGCACTTGAAGGGGCATGAGATTTCTGGAAACCAGGTGGTAGATGTAATATGATGAAATGGATCCAAAATAACTTGATGCCTAAAACCCTTTTTATCTTCATTTTTCCATGTGAACACAGCAATTTATTTATCTGAAATAAATTTTCACTGGTACTTTCTGAAGTAAGGCTTGTGGCTGTGAAGTATTCTGACCTTTTTGATAGCTCTTTGTGGGTTTGCCTGCAGGGTAAAGTATACACACCAACTATTTTCATTACATGAACACGTAGGAGACATTAAGCAATCTGCAAGAATTAATGAATTTGTGGTGTTCCCACTCTGAAGAGATGATCTCTGGGGACCCCTACAACTTCATTCTGATTTGCCTTTTGACTGTTAAATCCAAGTGTGGAAGCCACTGCCCTTGTGGTGCCAGCTGATAGAAGGTTGATGGGCTGGTGCTGGTCTTGATAGCTGCTGTGCAAAGGCTAGAGAGTGCCTGGTGTAGAATTGGACTTGAACTAATAAAAGTCATCAAAAGGAGGCATAGGGCAGCCACCTGAAGTCATTATGGTGTGTGGTGAAATAACCACTTTCAAATAAAACTGAAACATGTGAGGTTTCAAATGTACTAAAGGTAATTTGACTAAAACCTTAAAAACGGGGTAGATATGTAGTGTGGTGTGGAGGCTCAACAATAGAGCTCTTCATAGGAATATTCTGGACTAAATGGTCCTTAGTTATGACTTCCTGTGGGAAATTAATTTAGTTGAAGAAATTTCTAAGTTTTTAGTTGATT
Organism: Chloebia gouldiae; assembly: GCA_003676055.1. Lineage (NCBI taxonomy): Eukaryota > Metazoa > Chordata > Aves > Passeriformes > Passeridae > Chloebia > Chloebia gouldiae. The sequence continues at coordinate 10,586,167 of QUSF01000006.1, forward strand.
TTTTTTCCTTAATCCAGTTCAATGTGCTGCATTGGCACTTGGTTTAGCATAACATTGTAGAGGTAAGGTGTAACAGTAAGGTGTGAGGAACAGGAGCAGAAAGAGCAGCAAGAATGGGAGGGAGTATTGTCCTATTAATATTTATTTCATTTGGGTTTGTTTATAAGTGTTTTGAAGGGCCAGGGAAGCCACAGTCCCTGGAACTTTTAAAAGTGATACTGTCAATGAGAGAAACAGTCCAGATGTTCCTGTGCTTCTTGGACTGCCCTGTTCCTTTGTGTCATTACTCATGGGACTGGTTAGGGTTTAAAATCCCCCCCAAACCACAAACAAACAAAACCACAAACAAACAAAACCAAAACAAACAAAACCAAAACAAACAACAACAAAAATAACAAAACCCACAAAAAACCAAAACAAACAAACAAAGCCCCCCACCCCCCCAAACCAAACAAAAACCCCAAACAAAACACAACCAAAAAGCCCCCCCAAAAACTTATTTGGCTCAGCTATACTTATCTGAATAACTTTTCACATCTCATTTCCTGTGCAGCCACTTGGTATTTGTTCTTTTCTCAGTGAATTGGAGGTGGCCTAGGTGCAAAATGAGCATCTTGAAATGAATGGATTGCTTTCTGATTTTATTGTTGGTGTAATTTATCTCAGTTTAAAATATTTGAGCCAACTATTTCTATACTATGAGCAAAGTAGTGGTATGGGCAGAATACTTACTGTATCTAGGTTATTTTGGGTGGTTATCACACAGCAGAGCCTGCACCTTTCTGTGTTCTCAGTTTGGCTGGATCAAAATCCCCTCCTGACATTTTACAGGCAGTGGAGACAAATGGGTTTTTCTCGTGAGTGCTTGCCATTAACTTGGTTATTACCTTTTTTTCCCTGTAAAATTCTTGAATTACTGGAACCAAAGAAGCTGTGTTGAAAATTCTTTCACTAAGTGAACTGTGGGCCCAAATCTTTGTAGCCTTTTCTTCTTTAAAAAAAAAAAAAAAAGCCCTTTTTCTCAATAAATGTTCTTTGAGTGACTCCAGTGTATAAATTTGGCATTCCTCTCACAGAAGTGGATACATATATTATTTGTTACAAAGTAATCACAATTTAGATTACATTCAGGCTGGCATAAAAAAAAATCTTTAATAAGATTAAATAAGATTCTCGAGACATAAATTTAGTGTGCATTTAAAAAAAAATAGCCCATCAAATACTTCTGTTTATCATAGTGAAGTGTGTGGAATTAGTTTCTGTCCAGTGTGTGATGAAACAGTTACTTGAGAAGTTGTTTGGTAGCATAATTTGCCTTTACTTAAAATGAAGGATTGTTTTTAAGAATGAAATTATTTTGTTAACAAATTCATAGGAAAGTGTTGTAGCCCTTGCATTAACAGATCAAGATGTGTGGTTGCAACCTGGGTGTAGAAATCAGCAGAAAGGGATGGGATTTTTTTAAACTATTTTTTCCTGCCACATATTGTAGAAATATTTTAAAATTGAATACCCCTCCTCCAAGAAAATGTTAATGATTGGATGGATTATTTTTTCCTTTTAAGATTTAATATTTATTTTTATTCTTTTAATATTGTCCATATTGATAGAAGTAGTTTCAAAAATTTCTTGCAATTTGCATTTAGTAAGTCCTCCACACTTCTTCTCATTTCTTCAAAAGCTGGCTGTTAAGTTTTCATGGTGCCCAGCAGGCAGATCTACCTCCCTCTGCAATCATATCATTCCTGAACTGATGCAAGGGAGGTGATGGCAGTAAGGGCTAGAATTCTCATTTTGACAGCAATGTGTCCTTAGAGCAACTTGATAAATTGTGAAACAACATTTAAAAATTATTTTACAGCATGAGTTTAAAACACCCTCTCTGCTATAATAGTAATGTTTGTACGTTGCTTTTCCTGCTGCAAGAGACAATAATTAAGATGGGAGAAAGTACTGCTGCATAACTGGATTTTGAAATGTGGGGACAGTTGTGTGACAGCCATTGGATCTCTGGGTGATCTTTCTTAAAGATCCTGTGTCAATGTAGCACAAAGGCACTTGTACAAATTTATACATACAAATGTATTGCAGCAAAAATACAGTTTGTTTGCTCTTAAGTGTGGGAAGGAAGTTGTGTGCAACTTTGTAAGTCAGGGCACTGGAGACTGCTGAATATGGGGAGATTAATATTATGTGGGAAGGGTTCATGTCCAGCAGCTGTAGTGTCTTGAGCATTCAACTCTTTATTTTGCCTATTTTCATATGTCAGCAGGGAGGCATGGCTGTATCAGCTTTCCCCTCTTCAAGTCTACCTTTTAATTATGTACTCACTTTCTGCAGTTCACTGGTAGGCAGACAGCTCTCTTTCACTTCTGCAAATAAGCAAACCTTATTTTGG